>JASDFA010000020.1:106430000-107030000 GCA_035772735.1 Datura wrightii | reverse complement strand
GGCTGCTCCTTTCCAAACACTGCCCTGAATGCATCATCCACTGTTTTTTCAGAATTTTGATGATTCATAAGTTCATCCCGTCAAAAAGAAATCATCATCCTTGCGAGACATTTTGCAAAGAATCTATGATACTTACCAATGATGAGAATATGTGCAGTCCCTGTAGCCCCAAAATACTCTACAGAATCTTCAACCAATTTCCAGCATACCCAAATAAAACCAATCTTGCAATTTTAGAGAACCAGTAGAGAACAAAAAACTCTAAAATTATATATACTAGACCAATGTTCGAGCACACCCAAAAAGGAATATTGAAATTTTAGTTCATCAATGGCCACTGCTAAAGAGGGAAAAGCCATAGGAATATACCTTGGTACAACTTAACATATTTATATCCCATTATATAAGACAGTACATATTGCAACCCCCAAAAAAGACAAAAGATAGAACATAATTTAGTACTCCTACTAGAACATAATTTAGTACTCCTACAGTATAGATTACCTCGTATAAAACATTAGCACTCACTATGAAATCAAATGCCAACACCAATAATGTTGAAACACACTGCATGATTAATATGGAGATTGATTAATTAAAGAGAAAATCTATTAACTGCTGTCTTGCAATATTTATGTGGAAAGATACCATAATTAGTTACATCATCTATCATAATTGGCATTTACCATAATTTGTCAGTCAGATGAGACAACAAATCGGGTGGCAACAACTTTTAAATCATAAGACTTAAGGATTTATAGCAACAACCACGAGATTATTCATGTGTCTGTCCGTACATTCTACGAGATATACTCATTCAACTACACAAACTGAAATGAAGGAAAAGTCAAATGTTTGCCACAAAAAGACAGACTAACCTGTCTGGTAGCAACTAATATGGACTCCATGGCCAGAATTTCCAGCGGAAGTACTTCCTTCACAAGAGTCACAAAGAATGCACAGAGAACCTAGAGCTCCAATTCATAACTAGGGAAGGGGAGGGAAATTGGTTATGGTGTATTACTTCAGCAGAATTGCTGAACACATCATCCACTTGAATAATTTAAGCATGTCTATTATAAGAAACTAAGTGGCTCTACTCCAACAAAGAAGCTTTGACTAAAGTTTTGACCCAATTCTTCTCATTATGCATGAACGGAAAATATATTGACTTTTCAATTGCTCTCTGCTCATTGGAAATCAAGTGAACCTTCACAGTCTAAAGTATTTGATTTTATGAGAGTCTATTGTACTATATCTTTATTCTTTTTCTTTTCTTTTGGGTGTCATTTTCTTTGTGGTGATAAAGTTGTTTTGGTATGGTCCACAGTGGAAGACAATTATATGATAACTTACTTGTTTTGAGAATATTTGTATGCTTTTGGTGTCCAGGAGACATGTGAGGGGACCATTTGGTTTTAGGTCACTTTCAAGTTACTGGTTTTGCTCCTTGAGGGCTTTCTTATTGTCTATCTCTTTCTCCGACACTCATGGGGACCTCTTTCTGGTATTTTTGTTTCTCTGTGCTGTTTGTAAATTATTAAGTTGTTCAAAAAAAAAAATTTTTTTAAAATTTAAAGGGCAACCCCTCTTAAAAATTCCTAAGTTTAAAAGCCACATATAAAGACGGAATCTCTAAGCTTAACTAATAATAGCTAATATCTAGACTGACACTTTTTTCCCAGCGAACAGACCAGCAAAAAGAAGAAGAAGAAGAAAAATGTAGCACAAAAATGACTTAGTATTACAATTTGGCTATCTGCATGAACTTCTTTCCCTGTCTTTGTACGAGTTGCGATGAACATTTCAGACTGTGATGGTTCCTCATTGTTTTCTTTGGTTGCACACTACAAATTATATCAAAATAGAGTTAAAACAAACATCAATACATTCTAACAAAATATGAAAAAATAAAAGTTAGATTTTTTTTACAGTGTATCTACTAAATATTACCAATGTCATGTGTACTCTTGCAAAATTAATAGGTCCCATCTGATGCCTCCACTTTTATTTTATTCTATTTTGAGAATTTACCTCGCTTAGGGCCTACAATTCGATAAAAAGAGATATATTAATTAATAAATCAATAAATAAAAATGATGCAAAATATGTTCATGGGTAGAAACTGTTTTAGTCTCACTTGAACAGTTGGATGTTTCCAATATTGGATCAACTGGCGCAATTGAACTTCCGACATGTCATTGGGACGTTTTGCTAGCATTTCTTCATCAGTAAGTTTCTTATTAAAGCATCTTCTTTTAATATATCTCTTTTGTCGCCTCCAAGCATCACGAAGACCATCCATCACCCACTTCTCTCTTTCCGTTGGAAATAGAAATTTTGACTATGCAAGACAACATAAATTTAGCTTAAATTAGTAATAAATATATAATAAATATACAATCTCAAATATTGATTTACTTACATTAACATATTCCCACATGTGTTTTTTATTTTCATTTGGCACAGCATGCCAACTAGTGTCACATCAAGGTGATAAATCTAGGATTCCTTGAAATTATTCCAATGAAGCTACTTAAATCAGAAATCGTCTTGTTAGTTGGTCCCACTGCTTGTCCATTGTAAATTATCACCTCCTCTCTATCATTCAAATTTCTTGAGTGAATTTTCTTACATGTTTGTTTTCGAACTTTTTTCTTCTCTGATATCCCTAGATTGATGTAATAGCGAAGAATAAGAAGAAAATTAAATGAGTAATAAACTTAAAAGGTTTAAGACATACCATTTGTACTACAATCAATGTCCACATTCTCATCTCTAGCACACTCATCCTCACTAATTTCTTCTTATTCTGCAAGATCATCCAATCCTTTATTATGTTCATCAACAAAAGAAGCAGGCAGATCAGCTGTTATGTGAATATCTTGCTGTTTTTCACTACCTACAGGCAGATCAGTTGTTGTGTGAAGATCTTGTTGTTTTTCACCACCTACAGCCAGATCAGCTGTTGTGTGGATATCTGTTGTTTTTCACCACCTATGTGTATCCCTTGTTTTTCTAGAAACTGATCAAGACTAGTCGCTGATAGGACTGACTTTCTCTTCACTTATTTGCAGTTTTGTAGCTCTTAAATAACATGTTGTTTCTCTTCTTCGCCTTGTGCTCTTCCAATGATATGTGAAGTATTAACATCTACCTTTGAAGGCCCTTGGAACATGAAGTTGTGCTTAGGTAATTCCCTTGAGGACAAATGGATTATTGACTTGTGACCAAGCAATTTACTATTTCCTAGTTGTGGAAGGGACTCCTCAGGATTCTTTCTTTTAAGCGCCAATAGTGCCTGCTCTTTACTAGTTTTATCATTGTGTTCTTTTGCAAGTTTTTCTCTCTTAATATTATATTTCCTGACCAATTCACTACTTGATCAGTATTGAAAATCAGAATTCATACCCTTCATTGGACTTTGAGCTTTATTTGGATTTCGGACTTTTTTCTTTAAAGCTGTTGTCTGATTCATTCCTCTCATCTTCGTCTAATCTCTCTGTTTTCTTTTCCTTCAGCGACTTCAGCTACCAAGCCAGAGACAATTATTTGGAGGGGAGGAGGAAGTGTCAATAGTAATTATAAATAGAGGCAACATAGCAATAACATTGCTGTATCATGAGTGAGGAACAAAGAAATAATAATTCAGAAAGTTAGGAACTGTTATTTAAAAAAATAGGATAGGTAAATTAGAAGAAAGGAACTAATACTAAAGAAGGATTACATGAGTTTGACTCTAAAACTCAAAGCAACAGTTGCTATTAAGTATTTAAGCTTAACCTGTCCCTATATCAAATTTCTACTTTTGGCCATGGGGCTATTACATGGCCAAAAATAGAAAGCTAGCAGTGTTTAGGAGAGAAGGAGAGGGGAAAAGAGCCTTACCACAAAGCATCTAATGAGAAAACAAGTGAAACAAATGGCAGTTACGAACCATCCAACTGACCAGAAGCTAAACACAGGTATACCACAAGTAACAAGAGAGAATCGGAAGCCAATCTAAAGCAGAAAATATTCCCTTTATTCCCTCGATGCTGAATCTGCAAAGAACTTCAAGGAGAAGATTGATGATGAATACGGAGTTAATATGTAAGATCAAATTTAGTTTGCTCTTGTCCCCTAAATTTACTTTAATCCTCATGAACATGAGTTTTTACTCATATTTTACACATCAATTAAAGTGCAGAGTTGATTTCATCAATGTATGAGGTCAGCTGAAGCTATATAAAATAAAACCATCAGCTAAATCCATTCTAAACTTTGGCTATGCTAAAATTCTACTTAATATGTATAAATATCTTTTTTTGCTGCCCTTATGGTTACTTGTAATTACAACAACTACAGCTGGGTAATAAATATGAAGATTGGGTAGGTCTACATCGACAACTAAACCTCTTGAACATATTCAAAGGGCTGACAACAGAGACAGAGACCGTTCAGGAACCGAATTTAAAAACTCAGTGTTTGAAATTTCTAAAATTTGTCTGCTGGACTGTTCTGGCATTTGAAGATTTGGTAGATATCATAAAAGTTTCAGTTTCAGACATGTTTTATGTCAATTCATCAGCTTTTATCAACTGCAAAACTTGCTGAATTCAGCTTTCATTTAATGCTAAAAAATTGCAGGCTGTCACATATACAGGGAATGTACTAGCATTATACATGAGTAAACCTACAGGATTCAAGTATAAGAGTGGAATGTACTTTTTTGTTAAATGTCCAGATATATTAACCTTTGAATGGTAATTGAAGAAACTCAAACTATACAATGATCACATACAGAGATCTGGTCGTCTATTTGCACTAAGGAACTTTGGTAAATTTTACAGGCATCCATTCTCAATCACTTCAGCACCAGACGACAACTATTTAAGTGTCCATATACGTACATTGGGAGACTGGACTACAGAGCTTAAAAGCAGATTTGAAAAAGGTAATAAATTTGCTAAACTCGCCTTTCCAGATCACTTTCACTTGCTATTCAATGAGTTCTAGAAGTCTAATGAGCTAATACTACAAATAATTGTCAAAATTGGTGATCCATCCATATCATAAGTGTTTTGAAACTCAATCACTACATAGTATGAGAATCTGCATCTGTCATGAGCTTCATGAAGAGTTAAACTTATATCCACTGACTGTGTAGCAAATTTTTTAACAATAAGTACGATTTATAAAGAAGGAGATGCTAGATCTGCACTTATTGCAATGGTGCAATCAATACAACATGCTCAAATGGAGTTGATGTTGTCTCCGACAATCGGTTATATATGTCCTATTTGTTGTAATTTTACTGAATTTTTATACATAAATTTATACATCCCCAAAGAATCAACAGTTGTTGAAAACTGATCCGTTTTTGAACAATTTTTTAAAAAAACACCACAGATTTGAATGAATTATAATTATTGAGTGAACCATAATGGCACAACAAATACCAAAAATTCAATGGTTGACACTCACTTTTCTTATCATCTTGAACTAGGACTCCAAGCCATTTTTGGTCTGAAAATCTGTCTTATATTAATGCTCGTGAGTCGTGTCTTTTCAATTTCAGTAGTTTTACTAACTTCGGGTGGATCTTTTTTAGAAAACAAATAAACAAAAAAAATTAAAGAAAGTTAGAACCAACTAAAAAAACAGAGCTTGTCTACGCGCAAATAGACACCTCAAACCAAACAAGCTGCACATGCTAATACCAAACGTATGAAATTTTTAGATTCAAACAAATCAATACAAGAACTTACAAGAACATGATATTCATCAGACAAATGGTAAAGGTAATATATAAAAGCATGAGCACTTTAGACTATAATAAAGTGAAGGGATACCTATTTAGTTTCACTGTGTTGCCTTAAATTTCATTAGTCTGCAATTATCATCCGGATGACCACTACCTGATAATAATAGAAAAAAATAGGTATTTAAGTGTTATTAACAAAATAATAATTACGCTTCTGAAAGAAGCCAATAGAATACTTAAAGATTGTCAATAATCTCATGTGTTTCTGGTTATTAAATATCTAAGAGACTATGGGTCGTTAACAAGATAATAATCAGGCACTCAAAAAAATCCAACAAAATACATAAAGATTGTCAATCCCATATGTGTTTCTGCATATTAGATATCTAAGAGTTATTGTACCAGCAAACAATCAAATAACTAAAAGAGTAAGCTAACACTATGGGTCACCAACAAAATAATAAACTTATGGTTCATCCTCAAAATCAACATTATCTTTAGAATCTTCTTCGGACTCATCTTCATACTCATATTCAAATTCGTCTTCAAACTCGTCCTCATACTCTTCTTCAAGTTTTGTTCTATAAAAGAACATCTATCTCGATGTTATGAAGGATCGGCTTTATGATTTTGGGGATTTTGCTGCTGCTCGCGAGTTAGGGAATTTAGGGATTTTGGGCATGTTTCGACGATATATTTTGATTTGGCGCCAATTTCACAATGTAATTTTATGTTTAATTTTTTTCCGTGCATTTTATTATTATATTTCATTTGGGGAATTTCTTTTTGGCCAATGATAAATTGGAGGGAGAGTTAAAAATTGGAGAGAATATAATATTTTAGTGTTAAATACATTTGAGGGAAAATAATATTTAAGTGAAAATTTTAGAAAAACATAAGGCAAAACTTGTAAAGCGTTGTTTTTAGAATTATAAAATAGTACACTTTAAAAGTGTAGTTATATGTGTAAATAACTGTTGCCAATTATATTATGATGTAGCTACGCTTAAAAACATAGCATATACCACTAAAGAGCACGCTTTACAAGTGTAGCCAATATTACTGTGGCCAAAAGCTAAAAACTAAGGCTATACTTTAAAAGCGTACCCAAAAATATTTTAGGCAACACTTTACAAGTGTTGTCTAGATTTAGTGTAGCCTTAGGGCTAAAATGTTGTAGTGACGACAAGAGGCTATAAAGCATAAAGGGAAGATTGATGAATTTTTCTTCCTTCCTTCAGTCTGGATCAGGGTGTGGAGGCAGATATCACCCCTGCCGCCATCAATGCATTGTTCTCGCCAGATGAGATTGATCTAGAGACTGAATATGCTGATTAAAAAAATCAATTCAGCTGGATAACTCTAATCATTGCCAGTGGTCAGCTACTATGGGCCTATATGGGTGGGAAGATTTCGAGGCATGACCTCAAGTTTGAGGCAAAACTGTGGGTGGAGTTTGTGTGTGGCCGGATCATGTCATTAAAGAATGACCAAAGAGCGAACTTGGAGGCTGCTATCCTCATCGCCTGTATCATGATAGTGGTGCCCATTAACTTTGGCAAGATCATGGCCAACCAAATGAAGAGAAAAGCCAGGCAGCAGGGAACATCGATGCCATATGCAGTGCTTATCTCTTAGTTGTGCCTTAATGTAGGGGTGCCACTATTCCCTGACGATTCTCGTAGCTCCGCCATCGGCGTGATCAATGTGGATAGAAAAAAAGATGTTGAGGCACCTAATGTGAAGGGAAAACGGTTGCAGGCTTTTCAGGCTCCCTAAGGCTCCACCTCCATGACCTATAGGAGAACCCCATTGCTCCCAACCTTAATATGCCACACCCTGAGACATCAAGTCATGCATCAAAGGAAGAACCTTTTCGAGGGCCTTCACCTCCCCCCACATCCTCTCACCCAACCAACATTCACAAGCTTGTTGAGATGATAAATTCTCACGAGAGCCAACTCCAAAAGCTGGCTCGAAATCTCTGGCCCTTATTTCCCAAACAGTAAAAAGGGAGATGAAGAATGTGTATGACAACTTGACCAAGATATTCTCTTGTGTGGATATAGTGGAGGGCGCGGTGACATCTCTTCAGGTTGAAGTGCAAGAGTTAAGAATTCGGCCATCAAGGGAAGATCCGGACATGAGCGTACTTGATGCAGCCATGGCTGCTCCATCTATAACTCGAGGCCCCATTGATGATCTGTTTGAGGGCCTAGGTGATGATAAGGAGACTTGGGGACATGAGGGCCATAATGTTGATGATGCAGACGAGGAGTAGTCACTCCGGGAGTTCTTACCGCCCTTTCTGCTTCTCATGCATACAGTGGGGACAATGTATTGTTATAGTTGGGGTGGGTTGAGCTCTTTTTTTCCCTCTTGTGGTTGTTATTGGGTTGTTGTGCCCGATTCAGGCTTGTTGTTAATATTTGTGTTGCCTTTGCAGGGCGAAAATTCTGATCTTTTGGATGATTGTAAGTTTTATTGTGGTAGAATGCCCTCGTCGGACTGTTTGTTAAATGAATAATCTGTATGGAATTGTTAGAGAAAATGATGGTTTGTTTGAAATAGCAAAATGTTGTTAACCCATGTTTTGATTTTCGCCTTTTGTTTATAGTAATTAGTTAATAAACTCCAAAGGTTTTCTTTATACCACGATTCTTTCCCAAGGAGCAATTTTCTTTTCTTTTCTTTTATTGTCGAACCGGGTGGCATTTCTCAATGATGGATTCAGAGGAAACTTTCTTAAGGGAAAATGTCGAGTTTAAAGTTCTTTTTGAGTCAATGATTGCAATGGATTCCGAGAGGTACAACCAGAAATTTTATTTAAATGGAATTGATGTTAAAAAAACTAATTTTGAGAAGGAAAGGGTAGTTGAATTTGAAAGCTAAGTACTCTTTTTTCATAAGTTATACACTCATTTTTTGCCTTTTTGATTCACATGATATCTTATTTTATGACTCTTGATGTGGTGATAAAAATGGTGTGAACCCCTTGGAGGGTGATGCTTTGTGGGAAAGGTTTTAGTTTAATTCTCTTGCATGAACGACTGTCTAGAACTTGCCCCAAGTATGACTCAAGGTGAAATCCTAGATGCAGTTGTACTTGGAAGATGTTTTTTGGATTTCTTTTGGATAGCTACTTTACTCATATGACCTCCTTACGCATGAACCATTGTTAGCCAAGGTTGAGCCTTTAAGCCTTTTCCTTGGAAACCATATTATAAGCCTATTACCACTTTCATAATCACTCTTTGGCACCCATCCTCCCTAGTGCTAGTTGTGAGAAGAAATGCAAAAATGATGTTTGAACTCCCAAAAGTGTGGGTATAGAAAAGGGAAAGATGAGGCAAAAGCCTAAGTTTTGGGGTTATAAAAAGGAAAATAGGAGAAATGATGTGAATTTTAATGTGAGATAGCACCACATTATGAAAAGAATGAATGAATTATTTGGGTGAAAAGAACTGAATTGTAAAAAGGTGCTGCCTCTTGCTCAAATGAGATGAAAAGTGGTTGCTAAGGAGAGATAAGGAGGGCTCTTATTTCAAAAGTGAAAATGTTGTTCAAAGAGAGATAAGGTGAAGGTGATCTCAAAAGAAAATAGAATATACAATGAGATTCATAAAAAAGGTCATTAGGGAGGCTCTAGTCACTAGAACTTAAAAGTCATCCTACCTTTACCCCTAGACTTCATCATGACCTCCAAGTCCTAATTGATTTTAAGTGTAGCGACTCTACATTAGTGGCGAGTTATTCAAAGGGAAAACCTAGGGGTCAAGTTATGTACATGAGAATTCCTTTCTGAGAATGAGCATATTTGTTTTATCCTATAATCCCTTGAGTGTGATTTTCTTGATAATTAAATGGGATTCTCTCTTATTGTGAGTAGCATCACCTCCTTGGAGAACATGCTTGCACGTGCCAAAAGATATGATTGAGACAAGATTGTAGTGAGCTTGAAGATAAATTTTGAATGTGAATTTTTAATGACATAAGATGTTATATAAGCTTGTTGTGATAACCAATGCCCCTTGTTTTGAATGAAGGGATCAAATGTGAATCATGCCAATTAATTGTGGTTATCTCTTGAAGCATTGCATAAAGTGTTGAGTCTTTTCTTTTCTTTTATGTTGGTGAGTGATCTTTGGGTTGTGTAGGCCATAGTGGTCCCTTGTGCGTAATCTCATGTAAAATGACATGTTTATTCCTATAGATCAGCTGTAAAGAATTGCATTGCTTAAGGACAAGCAATGGTTAGAGTTTGGGAGTCTGATGAGTTGGTAATTTACCAACTCATTAGGCTTTTAAACATGAGATTTTGCTTGGTTTTCAAGTCATTTGAGAGGATTTTATGCTCTTCTTTTTAATTTTTGCAGGTATTTAATTTAAGGAGAGAAAGCAAGAAATTGGACAAAAGCATGAAATTAAATAAGAGTACTAGAGCTTTACTGGATGGGACCGGCGCTCCACCGGATTGGACCGGTGAAATGTCGGTTGAAATGCCTGAGCCTATTGGACAGCTGTGGAAGGTGCACTGGCCGAACGCGGGTCAGCACCTGTGAACTATTGGCCAGACCCCAGAGTTACTGCCTCCACCTGCAACAGAGCGGCGTTCCATGGATGGGCACTGGCGGAACGCAAGTGACTCGCAAGTAATGATGCCTTCGGGAGGTAGAAATTGTCCAAAACAAAATTTGAGGAGCATCTTTAACCTATTTATGTACTTCTTTTAAAAAAGTGCCAATTATTCTATTACAGATTTGTAGAGTTAGAGAGAAATATTGAATAGCTTCTCTTCTTCTTCTTCTTCCTCAAGGTATAAACCACCATTGAAGACAATTTTTGAGATTTATATTTTTTACTCTTAATGGTGAATTTTATGAAGTTGTTTATCAAAATGCTCTTATATTATTCATCTATGAGTAGCTAGATATTTTTCTAGAGGTGTGTGCATAATTAGGGAGAGATTGGATTAGGCATGGCTATTTTAATCTTGTAATTATTCACTTTGTATAACTTTGTTGTTTTCTACGAAATTATAATCGAATTACCCTTAGTTGCAAATGTGGGTTATGTCTACGTATTTCAATTTTGCTTGAAAAAGAAAAATTGAATATGGGTGAGAAAGCAATGGTAGGCAATTGGGTCTTGAGTGTATGGTATTGGGCTAGAGATAGCCAAAAACAATTATCATGAACCCATTAGAGATTTGAGGCAAGAAATAGCTCAAATCTTGCCTAAGCTATAGTAGATTAATTGACTGAGGGCTTGGGGTTTGAGAAAACTCAAGGAATAAAGCACCCAAATGGTTGAAAAACATCGGATGTCACTTTATCCACAGTTATTTATGCTTATGAGTAATTATTTAATTTTCTAATTAATCCTAATCCAATCAAACCCCCATCAGTAGCATGTCCCTGGCCCTTTCTCATAATTGTTAATTCAATTTGGTTGCCTTGTTCTCTCGATAGTTGATTTTAAATTCAAATTATCATCCCTCTTTTTCCTCCAACCTTTTATTTTTATTTTCAAATGTATGGATGCAATTTTAGTTCAAGTCAATAGATAACTTTTGCGTTATTCAATCACTATTCCCTATGGATTTGACCCCGACACTTAGTTGGGTATTTATATTGCAACAATTATTTACACTTCCTCCTCGTGAGGAGTGGATTTGAACATCATCACTTAGCACCGAGTGGGTTGGGGTTCAGCGCACCCAGGTCCTAGCACTACGTACCACCATAGGTTTAGCTTGAATTGGTATCAGTTTTAGTGATCACACCAGTCATGCCTTTATTCCCTATCAAGGGATATTGGGTTTTCTCAATGGGGCGTATACATCGGACTCCATATTTAGCTCATATGGTTTATATCGGTTAATAGGCTTCTCCCACAGTACGGTTAAGTTCAACTATAATCTTAGTCTCAGTTTCAAGTGTATGTACATAACCCTCAAATTAGTTTTATTTTATTTTCATTATGTACCCTCAGTCTATTATTTCATATCAGCTTCTATGTATCTCAGATACGGTCATTGTACTTCAGTTTAGTTTATGCATTTCAGTTTGCATTCAGTATAGTATTTGAGATTATCAGCTTGTTTCTTTAGTTAGTTGCATATCCTATATGCTCAGTATATTCTAAGTACTGATCTTCATACGTTCTCTTGCGTTATATCGTATTATGATATAGGTTCAAGTGCTCAAGTGCACCATCACGGTTCGCTCAATTTGGTGCCCATCAACAACAGTCAGTGGTGACTCCTTATCATTGGAGGGATGGAGTTATGTTCTTTTAGTTGTTTTCTTCTTATTTTGGTTTCAAACCTTTAGAGTTAGCTAGGGACTTGTCCCAGCAACTTATCAGTTAATAGAGTCTTTCAGGAAAATAATTAGTATCTTCAGCTTTGTATTTTTAATGTCAAACTCAATATCTTGTTATTTCCTCGCTGTAAGATTTAGTTTATTTATTTACTGAGAAAGTTATTTATCAATTCAGTTACTTTTGCTCCTAAAAGAATGAACAGAAGGAGGAATGGAAATGATGAAGGCCATGGGGGTGGCAATGACCATGGGCATCAGCAAGCCCCACCTATTCAGGAGCCCCAGGCACCAGAGCCAACTACCCACGCTGAGTTTCGGGTGGCTATTCAGATGTTGGTGCAGGACTTGACTGCTAAGGTCAACCAGGAGGCTGTTGCGCAGGTCCCACAAAATGGCAATGCAGCGGCGACTCGAATTAAAGACTTCTTGAGGATGAACCCTCCTGAGTTCACAGGATCAAAGGTGGATTAGGATCCACACGAGTTCATTGAAGCGATCTTGAAGGTCACTCAGGTTATGGGGGTGACAAACGGGGAGTGTGTTGACTTGGCCTTTTATCAGCTAAAAGAGGTCGCTCATATTTGACACAAGCAATAAAAGGACAGTAGGGCACACGGGAGCGGGCCCCATCAGCTGGGATGAGTTCCATGTGGCCTTTCTCAACAGGTTCTTCCCTTGGGAGATGAGGGAGTTGAAGGCAGCTGAGTTTTTGAACCTCAAGCAGGGAAAGATGACAGTGTTGGAGTATTCGCTTGAGTTCACTCGTTTGTCAAAATATGCCTCAGAGTTAGTGATGGATTAGAGGGCACGGGTGAGTTGATTCGTTCATGGTGTGGCTAGTTATTTAGATAAGGATTACAGGACTGCCATGCTTCACTAGGATATGGAATTTCCTCGTATAGTGTTGTATGCCCAGCAGATGGAGGCAGCTCATGCGAGGGAGAGGGAGGCAAAGAGGTCTCGGATGGATAGTCGTGGATTTTTGCATTAGAGGTCCGACGGTGGCTACCGTCCACAGCTCCAGCAGAGGTCACTAGCCCCATCACCGTCATCAACTAGTGTTCCATCCAGGCCAGGAGTGATCAGAGGAGCAGGGCTTCAAGGTCAAGGGATTAGAGGGGCACCCAGTTTGAGTATACCTCTCCAGCCTACGGGAAGTGCGGAAAGAGTCATGCTGGGGAGTGGATGATCGGTTCAGATTTCTGCTATGGGTGTGGTAGATCTGGGCACATGCGCCGAGCGTGCCCATATGCTAGAAAGGGTGATGATAGGGGTCATGCACAGACCACCAGGACAGCAGTAGCTCCAGCCCGTTCCGCTCTGCAGGGAGCATCGACTAGTGCGGGTGGCGAACAACGCCAAAACCGATTCTATGCCCTTGCCTCTTGCTAAGATCAGGAGGCTTCGCCAGACGTGGTCACTGGTATGTTACATGTCTCTCATATTAATGTTTATGACTTGCTAGATCCGAGAGCTACATTGTCTTTTGTGACTCCTTAAATTGCTAGTAGCCTTGTAGCTAGTCCCGAGACCTTGTCAGAACCATTTTAAGTTTTGACCCCTGTTGGTGATTCAGTCTTAGCTAGATGAGTATATAGAGGATGCCCGATCACTGTGTTGCATAAGGTTACCTCCGCAGACATTGTAGAGTTAGCCATGACTGACTTTGAGATTATTCTTGGAATGGATTGGTTGTTTGCATGTTATGCTTCAATTAATTGTAGGACCTGGATAGTGGAATTTCATTGTTTTGTTGTGAGTCAGTTTTGGAGTGGAAGGGTAGTTCGGTGGTACCAGCAGGTCGGTTTATTACCTATCTTAAGTCCAGGAAGATGATATATAAAGGTTGCATGTACCATCTAGTTAGGGTTAAGGATGTGGAGTCCGAGACCCCGACTATTCAGTCAGTTCCGGTGGTGTGCGAATATCCGGAGGTGTTTCCCAATGATTTGCCAAGTGTTCCTCCAGAAAGGGAAATTGATTTCGATATTCATCTATTACCAAATAAGAAGCCTATCTCTATTCCTCCTTACAAGATGGCTCCTTACGAGCTAAAAGAATTAAAAAAACAGTTGAAGGACTTGTTGGAAAAGGGTTTCATTAGACTGAGCAAGTCTCCATGGGGTGCAACGGTTCTATTTTCTCGAAAGAAGGATGGATCTCTTCGGATATGTATTGATTATTAGCAGCTTAATAAGGTCACCGTCAAGAACAGGTACCCCTTGCCCAGGATTGTTGATTTATTTGACCAGCTTCAGGGTGCCAGGTGTTTCTCGAAGCTAGACCTCACGTCCGGATATCACCAGCTCAAAGTTCGAGAGTGTGAAATTCCAAATATAGCCTTCAGAACCCGGTATGGTCACTATGAGTTTGTAGTTATGTATTTTGGACTAACCAATGCTCCAACAGCTTTTATGGACCTGATGAATAGAGTGTTCAAGCAATATCTGGATATGTCCGTGATCGTGTTCATCGATGACATTCTTATATACTCCCAAAGCGAGGAGGAGCATGCCACTCATTTGAGGATAGTGCTGCAAACCCTCAAGAATCGTCAGCTGTATGCAAGGTTTAGCAAGTGTGAATTTTGGCTAAACTCGGTGGCATTTCTGGGTCATGTGGTATCAAGCAAAGGCATAAGGGTAGATACCCAGAAGATCGAGGCGGTGAAGAATTGGCCCAGACTGATGAATCATTCAGAAATTTGAAGTTTCTTGGGATTAGTAGGCTACTACTGAAGATTTATTGAGGGCTTTTCATCAATTGCAGCCCCACTGACCAGGTTGACTCAAAAAAAGGTGAAGTTCCAATGGTCGGACGCTTGCGAGAAGAGATTCCAAGAGTTGAAGACCCGACTCACTTCAGCACCAGTGTTGACTTTACCCGAGGGCACTAATGGCTTTGTAGTGTATTGTGATGCTTCGAGAGTTAGACTAGGATATGTGTTGATACAGCATGGGAAGGTAATAGCATGTGCCTCGAGACTGCTGAAAGTTCATGAAAAGAATTACCCGACCCACGATCTTGAGTTGGTCGCGGTGGTGTTTGCATTAAAGATATGGTGGCATTACTTGTATGGGGTCCACGTGGATGTATTTACGGATCACAAGAGCTTGCAGTATGTGTTCACTCAGAAAGACCTAAATCTTCGGCAAATGAAGTGGTTGGAGTTACTAAAGGACTACGACATGAGTGTCCTCTATCATCCAGAAAAAGCTAATGTGGTTGCGGATGCGCTTAGTAGGCTCTCTATGGAGAGTGTGTCCCATATGGACGAGGGAAAGAAGGAGTTGGTGAGAGATGTCCATCGACTTGCAATGTTTGGAGTTAGATAGATTGACTCGACTGATGGCGGCGTTATTATGCAAATGGGTCAGAATCGTCCTTAGTGGCCGATGTCAAATCTAAGCAAGATGAAGATCCGACTTTGAGGAAGCTGAAGGAAGCAGTGCGGAGTCAAAAGGTGGAGGTTTTCTCCCAATGCGGAGATGGAGTGCTACGATACTAGGGTCAAGTATGTGTTCTGGACATCGATAATTTGAGGGTTCGGATATTGCATGAGGCACATGGTAGCAGATATTATATCCATCCAGGATCCACGAAGATGTATCGGGACTTGCGAGAAATCTATTGGTGGGATGGTATGAAGAAGGATATTGTGGAGTTTTTAGCTAAGTGTCCAAACTATTAGCAAGTGAAAGTCGAGCATCAAAGGCTGGGAGGTGTACTTCAGGATATTAGCATTCCTACTTGGAAGTGGGAGGAAATAAATATGGATTTCATTACAGGCCTACCTCATACTCGCCGATACTATGACTCCATTTGGGTGGTGGTAGACATGTTAACTAAGGCTGCACACTTCATACCGGTAAAGACCACGGATTCAGCGAATGATTATGCTAAGTTGTATATTCGGGAGTTGGTTCGACTTTATGGAGTGCCCTTGTCTA
This sequence comes from Datura wrightii, assembly GCA_035772735.1. NCBI lineage: Eukaryota > Viridiplantae > Streptophyta > Magnoliopsida > Solanales > Solanaceae > Datura > Datura wrightii. The sequence continues at coordinate 107,013,978 of JASDFA010000020.1, read as the reverse complement.
TTATTTCAGATCGTGGTACTTAGTTTACCTCTCAATTCTAGAGTTCTTTTAAAAAAGGACTTGGGATGCAGGTTAAGCTCAGTACAGCCTTCCATCCGCAAACAGACGACCAGGCAGAATGAACCATTCAGACCCTCGAAGATATGTTGAGGGCATGTGTTATGGATTTCAAAGGTAGGTAGGATGATCATTTGACCTTAATCGAGTTTTCTTATAATAATAGTTATCACTCCAGTATCCAAATGGCACCGTCCGAGGCTCTTTACAGCCGAAGGTGTAGATCTCCCATCGGATGGTTTGAGGTGGGTGAGGCAGCTATGATAGGGCCAGATCCGGTTCACGAGGCGATGGTGAAGGTTTAGTTGATAAGGGACCGATTGAAAACCGCTCAGAGTCGTCAGAAATCATATGCCAATGTGAGGAGAACATATTTCGAGTTTGAGGTGGATGAATGGGTATTTCTAAAGGTATCTCCTATGAAGGGAGTCATGCAATTCGGAAAGAAAGGGAAACTCAGTCCCCGCTATGCTGGTCCCTACTGGGTTATGAGGAGAGTTGGTAAGGTGGCATATGACTTGGACTTGACTTCAGAGTTAGCTTTAGTTCATCCCGTGTTTCATGTATCGCTCTTGAAAAAGTGCTTGGGTGATCCAGCTTTAGTAGTCCGGCAGATAGCGTTGGTGTAAAGCATAGCCTCAGCTATGAAGAAATTTCGGTGAAAATCTTAGATCATCAAGTTCGTAAGTTAAGGAACAAAGAAGTAGCTTCAGTTAAAGTATTATGGAGAAATCAACATGTTGAGGGTGCTATGTGGGAAGCCGAAGCGGATATGATGGCTAGATACCCACATTTGTTTTCTACCGACTCGATTCCGACTTGAGGTATCAGTTTTGTCCTATGGCTCTATCTAGTTTTCATATTCAGTTCATGTGTGAAAGTTTCTTTTATGTGTATAAATGTGTATGTGAAGTATAAGATCAATTCAGCTATGTGGTTTTATTCAGAGGTAGTCATTCCTTTAAAATTTTGGTTAAAATGATCAGTATATGGCTATGATAAATTGTATGTTTCGGTTTGCTTCTTCTTTCCTACATTCGAGGAAGAATGTTTCCAACGGGAAGATATTGTAATACCCCGGAGAGGCCTAAGAATAGGCCCGGGAGTTGAATTTGAAAAGTGCAGAAAACTGGCAAAAACATCACAGGACGGGCGACCCAACAACTACTGATTGGATACCACGAGTCGTCGAAAGCTGTCGTGGTTTGGGAAGTTCAGGGAAGTAGTAGAGACAATGGACGGTGTAACGAATCGTTGTCAGGAACAACGAGTCGTTGTTACCAGTCGTTGGAAGGACTGGACTTAGGCTGAGAGGGAAACAAAGGGGCATCCCACGATTCTTTGTGAGAGGCAACGACCCGTTGTTTCTAGTCTTTGTTTGAGGGTTAAGGATTTCAGTGCATTCAACGGATGGATACCATGGCTCCTTGGATGCCACCACGAGCCGTGGTGAGGCTCGTGGAAAGGAAAGTCAGATTTGGTCAAGGAGTTGACGATGATCGATCCAATGGCTCATTGTTTGAAGTAATGACTCGTCCTAATGAGTCGTTTGAAGGATCTGAGATATGATATGATGCAATGCACCCAACAACTCGATACCATGAGTCGTGGTATGTTCCAACGACCCATTGGGTCGGTCGTTGGTCCATCCGGATCAGTTTTCAGGGAAATAATTTTAAGGGAATTTTTGACTTTTTCACGTTTTAAGACCCTAAAACTACGCTATTTTGGATATTTTTCTGAGTGTGATAAGATGAGTTAAGTCCTTTATGCATTCCCAATCTCATGCAAAAGCTTAGAGAGAATTTTGGGAGATTTAAGATTTTCTTCCCCAAGTTTCCATTTATTTCTTTGTGGGTATTCAAGGAACTTCGCACCAACCCATTTCCAGGTATGTATGGTTTTAGAATGGGTGAAATCCTTTCACACCCATGCCCAAAATTTTGATTGAAATAATGAATTCTCCTATTCAAGTCTATGGGGTTTTACCCAAATGCATGAAAATGTGATTTATCTTTATGGGTATGATTTAATTGAGTTTTAATTATTGAATTATGAATGATGGGTAGGTTTTATATTATTTACTTAAAAATCATATTTCAAGCTTTATAAATCTAAAATGCCCATTTGATGAAGATTCATGAAAGTTATGATTTACGATGAATATGCAATATTTTGAATTTATTGATGGGGTAAAAGCATGAATTCAAGTTACCCATGTTTATGAGCATATTTTGAAAGAATTGAATATGATGAAGTATTGGGCAATGCCCACATGTTGAGAATGATTTATGATTTATGAAGCGAATTGCATGATTTATCGATTTATGATGTTGGCCGATGAAAAGGGCCTATGATTCTTGGCTAAGCATGTTTTAAAGGGGATCAATGATGATAAATGTTATATTTTATCCAATGTGTCTTAATGCATGATGCTATTAATTTATGTATGAGCCTATATGCATGTTTTTGGAAGCTGTGTCTAGCACCGAGCAACCCGACATTCAAAGGACTACGTCGGTGTCTCATAACCACGTGCCACCATGGGTTTCTAAATGATATGATGTATTGATAATGATCCCCTCAAATGTTATATCACTCTTAATGCACGACCCTCGCCTGGCAAGCCAGGGTAGGCTCTGCCCACTTAAGCGAGATAGTGGGGCATCATGAAAGGCTCTACCATGATGGTGTCGGTTATGATGAGTCCTCCCATTGTTCCGCATGTTTTATGCAGTGTTATGCTTATGTTATTGGCTCAAGTTATGTTTTGATAAAGTTTATTTACGATTATGAAAATGAATGATTATGAATGATTTGAAAGTCTTGAGCCTTATGTTTTATTACGAAGATTTTGATGTAAGCATGATGTCCTTCTCTTATATCTATTTATGAGTTTTATTTACTCTAAAATGTCCGTTTTACTTACCCTGCATACTCGGTACATTTCACGTACTGACCGCATACCTTCTATGTTATATCGTTTCATGATACAGGGTCCGGATCTCAGGCTCATCCTCACCCTTAGTCCATCTCAGCTTACGCTTTCAGCTTATTGGTGAGTCCTCATGTTCCAAGGGCCGTTTGACAGACTTTCGTGTTATTTATGTTTCAGTATTGGTCGGATTAGTTGGGATATTGTCCCTTCTACCCATCTTATGTATTAGAGGCTTTCAGACAAGTATGTAGTACTCAGCTATGTATATGTCCAGTATTTCCTGATGTTATGCTATAATTACGTTTCCGCTATGTTTTTATGATTATCAATCCACTTATTTGAATGAGATTAGTTGTATGCATGTTCCATGGGTCGATTTGGGGTCTCTCGGGGTTCCTTGTCCCGTGTCTACGATCCGGGTGTACGTTTGGATCATGACATAGTGGAATGGATGAAGAGGGATATCATAGAATTTGTGGCTAAGATTAAGCACTAGAAGCTAGGAGGTATGACTTAGGTTATCAGCATTTCTACTTGGAAGTGGGAAGAGATAAATATAGACTTCATTATAGGATTACCTTGTACATGCCGCCAGTATGATGCAATATGGGTGGTTGCAGACCGAATGGCTAAGTCAACATGTTTCCTGCCAGTTAAGACCACAGATCTAGCCGAGGATTATGCTAGACTTTACATTTGGGAGTTGGTCATATTTTATGGAGTCCCTTTGTCCATCATGTTCGATAGGGGTACTCAGTTCGCCTCACAATTTTAGAAGTCATTTTAGAAAGGTCTCGGTACCTAAGTTAAGCTTAGCATAGCTTTTCACCTGCAGATAGATGGTCAGGCCCAGTGAACCATTCAGACTTTAGAGGACATGTTGAGAGCTTGTGTGGTCGACTTTAAAGGTAATTGGGATGATCACTTGCCTCTCATTGAGGTTGCTTATAATAACAGTACTCACTCCAGTATTTAGATGGCTCTATTTGAGGTGCTTTATTATAGAGGTGTAGATCTCTTATAGGATGGTTTGAGGTTGGTGAGGTGACCTTGATCAGGCTTGAGTTAGTGTAATGCCCTAGAAATTCAAAGACAAAACTCAGGAGTTAAAGCGGAGAAAATTGGAAAAAATCTGCACCAGGTCATAAAACGAGTCGTTTTGTGACCCGTGGGGGGTGACCAAGAGTCGTTAAATGACTCATGGTGAGGACTTTGAACTTGGTAGAAAATTTGGAGAATTGGGGTGACCACGAGTGTGACCACGAGTCATGGTCAACACCACAAGTCGTAATGTGACAAGTGGTCAATAACAAATTTAAGGATGGGGAAAAAGTTAAGAAGTGTACCTAATGACTGGGCACCACAAGTCATGGTCCATGCCATGATCCCTTAGGTGACCCGTGGTCCAGGAGGGTTTGGTAAATGGAGACTATGGCAGTGTAGTGGATGAGTGGGTCACCACGAGTCGTTGGGTACACCACAAGTCATTGGGTACACCACGAGTCGTGGTGTCCCTCATGGTGATAAACAGGGGGTTTTTGGCAGTGCACTCGACGACCGTGACCACGAGTCATGGTCACTGGACACGAGTCGTTGAGTCCCTCGTGGGGACTAGTGATCAGTTTTCCCTGCGAGTTTATCAAGGGTCTTTTCGTAATTTCCTAACTCCCTAGACTCTAAAATACGTAGTTTTGAGTAATTTCAAGGGAATTTAGAGGGGCTAAACGGTTTTCCCCTCATTCCCACTTAGATTTTCAGAAAGTTTACACCAGTTCTCTCTCAAGAACTCTCAAGCAAGGTCTAGAGTTCCTCATCCATTGCAACATTCAAGCTTCCTTCTCTAGGGAAATTTTAGCCAGGTATGTGGGAATTCAACAAGGGAATAGTTCTTCCCTTGTGTCTCTAAAATTTCTCCCAATTTCTGTCTATCAGTTCTAGCCCTGAAATTATTGAATGTTAATAAATTGACAATCATACTTTGTTTAATCCATGTGGAATATTGCTTTATGTTAATTATAGGTATTTTCCCATAGCTTGTGACTGAAATGATGTTTGTTCTCGTGAAGTGAAATTTAGCCCTAGTCCTTGAACGTAGAAAAATCTAGAATCTTGCAATAGTGATTGAACAGTACAATTTGCTTGATTCCTTCAGTGTTGAGGATTTCCATATTGTTAGTTGGTAATAAAAATTTAGTTAGGTTGATGCCACTGTTGTTCAGTTAATTGATAACGTCCAAAATGTATTCTTAAATCAAAGAATATACACGGTCGTTGTATCAAAACAAGTAACCCGACGAGTGCCGGGGCCAAATCCCACGAGGACTAGGGAGTGTTGAATTCAAGCGTCGATTGAGAAATTGATATTAGATGGCACCATATGGATTTAACATAAAAGCAAGGAAAATAAGGGGGGGATAAACATTGCAGAGAATTACACAAATTTCTTTAGTGAACTCAAAGTAAAAGGATCAGCTAAGTTGTTGACAATAGTGTGAAATACTAGAGGTGCAGTGTAGATGAAATACTAACTAGATCGGGATAGGCCAGGTCATCTTCATAAGTTCAATAAGTGTAAATAATCTTGGGAAATAGGTAGCCTCAGCTTCCAAGCCTATTGACTACCCCTAGTTAGAGTTTTCTCAAACTCTAGCTACGATTTAGCGCACCTGAATTGGTTTGGATCAGAAACTTCGCTATTCCTAGCTATTGGCTGCTAATTAGGAAGGAGAAAGTAATTTTAGTTATTACTAGCTTAATTTCACAATGTCTTATCTATACCCACTACTAGATTCCCTTCCGATAATTAATTATTCTCTCCCGAGCAACAATCAAACAAGTATAGATAGACCCATATCATCATTAATGGATCTTCATTAATAGATTGAAGGGAATCAATTAGATTTACACTTAATTAAACATCATAAAGTTGACTCTAGCAATATCCAATCCAATTAAGTATTCATCATCACACACCTCTAGTTAATGATTTTAGCCACTCATAATTAAGAAATTCAAAAAGACAATCATCAATACCATTAGTGAATTTAATAAAAGGAGTAGAGAAATCAAAAACACAATTATCCTTCACTACAGCTGAAACTTAATAATATCAAAGAAGAAAATAGAGCAGAGTATCTTCTACAAGTTTCAATCAAATTCCCTTTATCAGCTAAGAAATTGTCTTCAGCTAAAAGAGGAAATAATGATGTGATGTGTACTTGGCTTTTCTCTCTAACTCTCTATCTTCTTCCTCTCTCTTTTTTTCTCCTCCTTTTGCAGAGTACTTCTGTTTCTATTTATACCCTGAGAAGTAGGATACTTTTCCTTCCTTTTTTAGCAATGGAAAATTATACCCTTAAAAGTATCATTCTGAAATGGCGAAGATACCGACGGATTGCCGATGAAATCCGTGAACCGCCGGATACTTGCTCTTCTTCTGCATTCATTTCCAGTGAACTTTGGTGGTTCACCCGGAGTTTTGCTGATGTCAATCCGTGAACCGCCGGATCTTCAATGCCAATTCCAGAATTTTTTGAGTGTCATTCGGCGACTGCACCGGGGTCTCACCACTGGTGACTCGTGAACCACCGGTAGCATTTCTCTCTTGAGGCAGTGGCTTTCAGCTTTTAACCGGCGTTTCGCCGGTTAACACCTGCGATTCGCCGCTTATACTCATTTCCTCCTTTTTACTCCATTTTTGCTCTTTTCTTCAAACTTAGGCATCTGCACACAACAAAAGTAAAAAGGGCATAAAATCCACATAATCAACTCAGGAACTAGACAAAAACTCAAGTTTTAGAGTCTAATGAGTTGGTGAATTACCAATTAATCAAACCCCCAAACTTGAACCATTGCTTGTCCAATGCAATATTTCAACTATTGAGGAAAATGTCACATTTCTTCACAATTAGACTTTGCCGATCACCTGGATTATGACAACCCAAAAAAATACTCACCATACTCACTAAAAAGAGAAGGAAATACCCCCAAAGACCAAAACAATGAAACTGTTTCAAGCAGGCAACAACTTTCTATCAAGTGAAGCTTTGAAAGGAAACATTAACCGTACAAGGGCATTTTTTAACCAATTAACACACATAGCATCTCAAGTTATAACCACTGAAAATTCAAAGCTTGCCTTAGAGTTTGCACTCCTTGTTCTATGTCCATATGAACTCTAAATGCTCCTGCATCCCTAAAAGGAATAATGCCACTCACCAAATATAAGGATCCCTATTCTCTTGACTCTTTGATCATTTGAATGCATATAAGGGATTAATTGGAAGAGGCACTAACACTCACTCTCCCAAAAGATATCTTCATGCATAACTTGACCCATCGACTTTCCCTTCATGTAGTTCGCCACTAATGTAGAGTAGCTGAACCTAGAATCATTTAGGACTTGCGGGCTGTGATATGGGCTTAAGGTCAGGGTAGGATGAACATTTGGCTATAGTAACTAGATCCTCCCTAATACTTTTCGTGACATGCCTTACAACAATTTTTCTCACTCAACCTTATTTTCATTTCTTCTCTTGTTGTTGCCTTTTATTTCTTTAATACTCTCCCTTATAACCCCTCTTTTGTTTCCACCACTAGCCTTATTACCTCAAGAGGGAACACCAATTCACACAAATAGTCTTTTTTTTATTCATCTTTTTGCGCACTTTGAAAAAAGGTGATGTTCCCTTCACAATATGATTCTTGTCTTTCCCCATTGTTTTGAATACCCCCAAGCTTAGGCTCTTGTGTCATTTTCCACACTTGCTTTTCTCATTCCGTTCTTCTTAGGCCTTGAGTCTTACTTCAACACTTATCTTGTCATTAGCATTTAGGGAGAATGGGGGCCAAAAGAGGTATTAAGAATGGTCGTAAGGCTTGCAATATGGTTTTCAAGGAAAGGTTTTAAGGCTCAAAATTGGCTAACAAGGATTAATGATCACGGAGGGCATATAGTTGAAGTGGCTAGACAACTGAGTGCCTAAAATCATTTTCTTGGTGCCACTACATCTAGGATTTCACCTTGAATCACATTTAGGGCAAGTTCTGGACAAGATGTAATGCATGAGATTCACAAAAAAAGTATCCTTGCCACACAAAGCATCATCCTTAAAGGGTCTACAAGAGTCATTTTCCAAAACAAAATATCACATTAGGACATCACGCAAGCAAACATCATATGTCAAGCAAGACATTTACAATGTACAACCAAGATTACTATGCCACGATGTCCACATTTGCTCATTATCTTAGTCTTCATGCCCTTGTTTCACATTTTCATTCCAATCATCAGAAAAATTTTAGTTGGTGCCTCTTAAAGCAACTTCACAAAAGACTCAAAGTGACATGGCGTTTTCCTTAAGAATGTCGCCACTCAATCCATCATCGGGAAAAGCCAACCCAGTTCGACAACAAAAATAACTAAGATAAAAGAATGCTTCTTGGGAAAGAACCATGGTATAAAGAAAACCCTCGGAGTTTTAATTTCTACACTACTCTATTTACAATGGCGAAAACGAAACACAATTTTTGGGATCATCTCTTTCAAAAAATTTCCCAATATATGATACTTAAAACCAAAGACCCCATTGAATCACTAAGTACCATTCACAAAAAGACACAAACCAATTCATTCCTTCATTCATAGAACAAAACACGCCCGACAAGGGCAATCAATAATCACAACAACCCGTCAAAGGCTGGACTTACTCAAACTTAAATAAAAACCTAAGAAACAAATATTCCCCCATCAACAACACTCATCCCTCCCCCCCACTTAAAATCATACATTGTCCCCAATGTAAATATGCAAAAAGAACAACAGGAGAAGGGACAAGGAACTCCCTTAATGAGTCACTCCTCTTCATCATCATCCTCAACTTCACCACCATCACCTCCGCAGGCATCACCAAGCCTAGAAAAATCGTCACCCAGCCCTTCAATCAAGTAATCAATTGGCCCCTGAGCTGAAGACGGAGCAGCCATTGCAGTATTCAAAGCACTCATGTCGGACACTTTGACTGAAGTCCGACTTTCCAACTCTTGCACCTCAGTTCAGAGGGACGTGACTGCCCCTTCTACTGCATCCATACTCTTACACAAAGTGTAAACATTCTCGTATAATGATTTGAGCTCCTTATTGATTGTTTTGGCATTGAGTGCCGGGAGGCTTTTAGCTAAACGTTGAAGTTGGCTTTCGTGTGAGTTTGTCATCTCGACAAGGTGACGAGACCACTTGACTGATACGATTGGGGAGGTGGAGAAACTCTTTGCTGGGGCATGTCACCCGATGCTTGGCCTGACACGTCAGGCTGGGGCACATTGGATTCAGGTGTGATTGGAGATTGGGCTGACCCATGGGAGAGGGCTTCTTCTTTCACACCGAAGGCTTGCAGGCGCTTACGTTTCACTTATGGTGCCTTGATATCTCTATTTCTATAAATGGTAATCACTCCTAGAGAAGAGGAAGGAGTTTCGTCTGGAAAAAGAGGCACTCTAGCTACTGTACAAAGTTAGGAGATCAAAACAACATAAGGCATGGAAGTGCTGGACTGCCGAGCCTTCTTCTTCATCTGCTGAGCTATAATTTTTCCAAAGTTGATGGGGACCCCCGACATAATGCAAGCAATCAGGATGGCTACTTCCATGGTGACTCATTGCTTATTCTTAGATAGGATGATGCGAGAACAAATAAAGTCCAACCACAGCTTGTCCTCGAACTTTAAATCATGGCAAGAGATTTCACCACCCATGCAAGCACAAAGAGGAGTATCAGCAGCAATAATGCAAGCCATCCACTCATACTGGTCCTTTATATTGGCCACCCATGCCATGTACTCCGTAAAAGAGTCTATTTCATCTTCACAAAACAGATAATTTATAGCAGCTGGGGTGATATCAACTTCCATCCCATGAATCATCACTGAAGGAGAGCAGGGATACTCATCCACTTTACCCCAATCTTGCATGCTTTCTTGGCGGGCCTGATAGGAGGCATAGAACTCTGTGACAAGGCTGGGATAGTATGGCGGCAAAGGGTTGGCAAATGCATGTCATTGCCGGTGGATGAACTTCTCGGTGATATTAGGGAAATCACCTTTCAACCTAGCCAAGTAAAACCTCTTCTCCACTGTGATAGAGTATTCCTGGCAGATGACGTAGTGTTCCTTAATATTCGGAACACAGAGAATGATGGCTTCCTTCGTGTTGGCTCGTGGTGGAGTAGCCTTTGCCCTTGCTAGCAGATGAAGCAGGGGCCTTTCCTCTGCCGGTGTTCCTGGAGGATGACATGATTTGTGTTTCTGCAAGAGCTATGTTAGTGACAAGACATTGAAGTAGAATTTACAAGAAAAGAAACTAGCCCGAAGAAGAACTGATAAGCAAAGGAAAATCAAACAATCATTCAAAGAGTAGGTGGTACCAGTGGACAACCGGCGGTTCGCCGAAGACCATACGCAAGCCACCGTCTGGACGCCGATACTTAACAGAGCACTGGGGAAATCTAGCCATTTTTAGTGGTTCAAGCGGCATTTCACCGGTCACGTTTCATGAACTGCCGAAGTAGCGCCAGATTCACTCAGTAGCCAGGACCAATTTCATAGTGAACCGGCGCCCTAAGCGGCGTTTCGCCGAATATGACTGGCGAATTGTCGGCTCCTATTGTCCCAAATTGTGACTCATTACTCACAAACACACATTCACAACAAATATAATAACAAAAATTATACTCATTCTCACACCTATTTATGACGTTTATCCATTAAGATTGGCGTCACGCGGTCTATCATCGGGCAAAACATTGTGCTAGATGTAAATTGTTATACCCCGTAGAATTTTCGGCACCTAAATGACCTATTCGCACGTTGGTTAAGCATATTTGAAAGCCATACGTGCTAAGGAAAGGCCCGGGAAAAGATCGGACGAGAAACCTGTCGAACCATCGCGGAAGGAGCCGAAGCAGAGCCCCTCCGCGATGGCAGCGTGTCACGGAGGTGGAGCCTCTGTGTTGGCTCCGTGACACGTTGGCCTTGTCCAGGCCCAAGTATATAAAGCCCCACTTCGATTTTAAATCATTTATAAATTATATTTCCAGTGAAACAGGGTAGAGAAATCAGAGGGAGAAAAGGAACGAAGGGGGTAATATAATTTTCATCCGATTACGCTGCTAAACGTTGTCCAAACTCAAATTAACCTCACATACCGAGGTATTTAGCAGCAGAGAGCATTCCTACGGATTTTAGTTTCATGAAATACGGCCGACGAATCGTCGAGCTACCGAGCTAAGGTAAGTGGAATTGCTCTAAATTAGTGTCTATGTGTTCCTAGCTGTGAAGTGAATATTTCTCCTTTCTGGACCGCTGAAAAATAGCGAGTTTTCGACCGTCTTTCGATAAGCCTAAGTTTAGGGTATAAACTATATCGAAAGTGACGTTGCTATTTACAATAAAGCTGTATTTAGTATTAATTGACATATTTATGCATGCAGTTGGGAGGAAATAGTTGAAGTACCGGCCGAGCCTAGTCCGACAGACGGATAGTTCAAGGATAAGGTATGTAAAGCTAGTTTCCTCGGCAAGTTAGTGATCTTGGTACAGTACAGTAATTTAAAGGCCAATAGAATGTTCAGAAGTCATGTGTTATGTTTATCACGAATGTTGGTACGATATTAGATGCATCGAGTTACAACTTGCGTGAAACTTGCTAGCACGACATAGATTCTAATACAAATGTTAGGAACTGCATAGCGTGCTCAGTATGTGATCTGACACAGAATGTTAGGATATCATTGTATTCAGTTGAAACCCAGTAGAGTAATGTAGTATCTTTAAGGCATCTCAGAAATAGAATGATAAGTTAAAATGGAGTTGGAAAGCATGTTAGGAATAGTAAATCATGTTACTATAGAAACTCAGTATATAGCATAGTTTTCAGCAGAAATACTATATCATGTTCAGCATTAGACTCAGTATAGTATGGCAGAAGATTATATTTATATATATATATACTATTATCAGTCTCAACATGTATTAAATACGTACATATCACTATCACTAGTTCAGCGTACAGTATGTACAAACACTTTATTATCATTAGCTTCAGTATGTGGTATATGCAGATAGTATTACTAGGTGAGACCACTGTATTGTCTTGGGGTTGGATTACCTAGCATCCATGACCGCCCCAGGGTTAATAGCTGTATCGACTCGTCCGCCAGAGGATGAGGATACGTCACTCTACGGAGTGGCATGCCGTCCCAGAGGGGATGAAGATGGGATGCCAGTTTTCCCCATATTGTGCCTTGGTCGGCCCTTATACACCCCCGTCGAGCGGATACGCCCGGGGTGTTGATTCAGGAGTCCTTCGGACTTTGGTACAGTTATAGTCAGGGGCTCAGCGAGCCCAAGTGCATACCCAGGGGACCGGCAGGATGCTTATAGTTATTATAGGAGATGGGACGACCGGGGTAGGGGTATAGATTGCGTGTTGGTTGTACCTCCCGGCTTATGGGGGCCGGGTAAGGTTTGTGTGTGCTATGTATGTTATGATATGTTGTGCTGTGTTATAATAGATACGAGTAGATCGACAGTAGAACGATAAATCCTAAGGTATGACTCCTGCTCCTTCCAGTATGATTAAGAGAAGGTATGACTTACGTTATCAGACAGTTAATCTATTCCTTCCTACTTTAGTTTCATCAGTTATATTGTTGTTTCCAGATATTTCTTTCAGTTATTGCTTTACATACTCAGTACCAGCGGTACTGACGCCCGGTGGGGCGCTGCATTACTTGCCTGCAGGTACTCATAGACGAACAGGCGATACCGCGTGATTCCTGTCAGCGATCGAGTATTCAACTCCTGTAATCCGGAGACTGAATCCAGAGGTGTATTTCATTTTCTTTTGTTGTATAGTACGGGTAGGTCGGGGCCCTGTCCCGATCATTTCTACTGTTATTCCTAGAGGCTTGCAGTCTGTATATATTTCCCTATGGTCAGATGAGCCGGTCGTGTGAGGCCGTGCAGTTGTATAGCTGTTAGTACTTGTGTTTCCTTTATGTTGGCCGTATGGGGCCATAGTTCGACAGTAGGGTGACCTTTCCGGTCACGTAGCTATCCAGTACTTCATGGTTAAGTTATAGATAACTAGACAGCATGGTGGCCTTGTCTGCCCGCATAGGTTTCCCTATATTGACATGTTTCTGGTCAGCTGTTAGTACAGGTACAAGAGGCTATAGGCCAATGGGCCGGGGGCTGTGTTTACAGCCGTTATATAGCCCTTTGTTTCCAGAAATGTGAGTTAGAGCCAGCCAGGCACCAGATGTGCCCAGGCTTAGCAGTTCAGAAGTTCAGGTCCTAGTTGGGCACCAGGTGCCAGTCATACCCCCCAAGGCGGGGTGTGACAAACTTGGTATCAGAGCCAGGTCGTATCCCAGGGAGTCTGCAAGCCGTGCTAAGTAGAGTCCTGTCCATGGATGTGTTGTGCACCACATACTATGGGTAGGAGGCTGCAAGGCATGATAGGATGGTTGTCTTTTATTCTTATTCAGTCGTGCTGTAGAGTGGTACAATATAGGGTTGAGTCCCTAAAAGCTTACTATATTCTTTGGTTACAGATAATGTCAGACCAGCGACATCCTATCATAGGCCGGAGCTTAGATATTGCAGCAGGGGAAGGCACCAGCAGGATGCCTCACCCTCGTTTAGAAATAGCCCGATCAGAGGGCACTACAGAGGCATCGTCCCAGCCTTCTCAGTAGTCTCCACCACATCGGGAGCCACTTGGGGCAACACTACCCCCAGCAGTCCCTATACCGACACCTTCCGACCAGGAGGTTAGGAGTGCGGTAGTTATGTTAGCATAGATGATGGCTGCTCAGCGTCAGCCAATGCCGTCTACAGTTGCGGAGTCATCAGGAGGGCCCGGTAGTTCGAGGGTCCGAGAGTTCTTAGCTCTGAATCCCCCACAGTTTACAGGTACGGACTGGACAGAGGACCCTCAGGATTTTCTGGATCAAATGCGGAGAATCTTCAGGGTTATGCATGCCACGCCTACAGAATCAATTGAGTTGGCAGCATTTCGGTTGCGGGACATCGACGTGTTATGGTATGAAAGCTGGGAAAGGTCCCGAGGGAGAGATGTTTCCCCTCCCACCTGGTCCAGCTTTTCAGGAGCATTTCTGGATCACTATTTGCCACGGGAGATTCGACAGGCCCGGGTAGACCAGTTCCGACATTTGGAGCAGGGGGCCATGAGTGTTCGGGAATATTCCTTGCGGTTTGATTCTTTGGCTCGATATGCACCAGCCTTTGTTGATACCATGGCATCCGGAGTGCACCGCTTTATCATGGGGTTGAATCCAGAATATGTTGAGACTTGTATTACGGCCACACTGCGAGAGGACATGGACATTGCTCGAATTCAGGCATTTGCCCAGAATATTGAGGGCATCAGACAGCGACATCGGGAGATCAGAAGGGTCAATTAGGAACAGCGTCGCCGGGACAGGCCAGTTGAGTTACAGAGGGAGGCCCGGGGAGGACCCAGGCCACGATTGTTAGACAGGCCGCCCAGACCCCCGCCTCCGCCACAGTCGCAGGGGGGTAGATTCAGCCGCAGGGGGCAGTCAGAGACTGGTAGAGGCTCGCAGATGGCAGATTCACCATTACAGAGGAGGGCGGAGCAGAGTAGGTATACCCTACCACTTTGCCCTATATGCAGTCGACGCTATCCTGGAGCATGCAGGTATGGTTCCACCGCATGTTATATTTGTGGTCAAGAAGGCCATTTGATGAAAGATTGCCCAGCCAGAAGCCGAGAGGACCGAGATAGACAGGATAGGGCATCTGCAGGGTCACGAGCCACAGCATCCTCGACTGGGCGCAGGCCCTCAGTTTCAGCAGGCAGGGGTCGGGGCAGATCAGGGGCCTCCAGTACAGGTGCGGGTCCAAGCCGCACATATGCTTTACCAGGGAGGCAAGATTCAGAAGCGTCACCTGATGTTGTGATAGGTATGCTAACTATCTGCTCACACCCTGCTTATGTGTTGATTGATCCAGGGTCTACTTTGTCCTACATTACCCCATTTGTGGCACGAAAGTTTAGTATTGCACCAGAATTATTGCAGCAACCCTTTTTAGTATCTACGCCCGTCGGTGACTCTATCACAGCTAGCCGAATCTACCGCGGGTGTACAGTGGAGGTTGCTGACCGTCAGACCATAGTAGATCTGGTCGAGTTAGAAATGATAGACTTTGATGCCATAATGGGTATGGACTGGTTAGTACCGTGTTTTACCAACGTTGAATGTTGGACCAAGACGGTCCGATTCCACTTCCCAGGAGAAGCAGTGCGAGAGTGGAAGGGCAGCACCGCTATGCCAAAAGGTAGGTTTATTTCCTACCTTCAGGCGAGAAAATTGATATCTAAGGGATGCATCTACCATCTGGTCAGAGTTCAGGATGTCCGAGCAGAATCTCCGACACTCCAGTTTGTTCCAGTGGTGAACGAATTCCCTGATGTGTTCCCAGATGAGTTACCTGGTATTCCCCTAGAAAGGGAAATAGACTTTGCTATTGACTTGCTACCAGGTACTCAGCCGATATCAATTCCTCCCTATCGTATGGCTCTGGCAGAACTCATAGAATTAAAGGAGCAGTTGAAAGATTTATTGGATAAAGGTTTCATCAGGCCGAGTACTTCACCGTGGGGTGCGCCAGTTTTTTTTGTGAGGAAGAAAGATGGCTCGCTCTGAATGTGTATAGATTATCGGCAATTAAACAAAGTTACAGTCAAGAATAAGTACCCGCTTCCCAGAATTGATGACTTATTTTATCAGTTGTAGGGAGACAGATACTTTTCTAAGATTGACTTGCGGTCCGGATACCACCAGGTCCGAGTACGTGAGAGAGATATTCCTAAGACAGCGTTCAGGACCCGGTACGGACATTTTGAATTTCTAGTCATGTCCTTCGAGTTAACGAATGCCCCGACAGTCTTCATGGACCTGATGAATAGTATTTTCAGACCTTTCCTGGACTTGTTCGTGATAGTGTTTATTGATGACATTCTGGTGTATTCTCGCTCTGAAGCAGATCACCGGACTCATTTGCGGACAGTGCTCCAGACTCTCAGGGACCGCCAGTTGTATGCTAAATTTTCTAAGTGTGAATTCTGGCTTAGCTCAGTGGCCTTTTTAGGGCATATCGTGTCGGATACTGGTATACAGGTAGACAAGCAGAAAATAGAAGCAGTTAAGTCATGGCCTAGGCCTACCACTCCGACTGAAGTTCGTAGCTTTCTGGGGTTGGCAGGATATTACAGGAGGTTCGCTGAAGGGTTCTCGACTATTGCGGCACCCCTAACCAAATTGACACAGAAAGCAGCAAAGTTTCAATGGACAGAGGCATGCGAGCAGAGCTTCCAGGAACTGAAAGACAAATTAACCTCCGCCCCAGTATTAGCATTGCCGGAAGGCACAGAAGGTTATTCAGTCTATTGCGACGCGTCAGGCGTCGGGTTAGGTTGTGTGTTGATGCATCATGGTAGAGTAATTGCATATGCTTCCAGACAGCTGAGGAAACACGAAAAGAATTACCCTACCCACGACCTGGAATTGGCCGCAGTAATCCACGCCTTAAAAATATGGAGGCATTACCTGTACGGCGTCCATGTTGATATTTACACAGATCATAAGAGCCTACAGTACATCTTCACTCAGAGGGAGTTGAATCTACAGCAACGCCGCTGGTTGGAGCTATTAAAAGATTATGATGTGAATATTCTGTATCACCCGGGAAAAGCTAATGTTGTAGCAGATGCCCTGAGCCGTAAGTCAATGGGGAGTTTGGCGTATTTGCGACCTGAGAAACGGAAGTTAGCCAAAGAAATTCATCAGTTAGCTGGTTTAGCCGTTCGAGTAATGGAAACAGAAAATAATAGAGCAGTAATTCAGAATTCTACTGTGTCATCATTAGTTACAGAGGTAAAAGAACGACAGTACAAGGACCCTGATTTAGTCCAGCTCAGAGATAGAATTCAGAAAGGTAAGGAGTCAGATTTCCAAATGACTGAGGATGATGTGCTACGTTGTAAGGGCCGCCTCTGTGTCCCGAATGTTTCAGGGCTTCGTGGGCGGATCATGCATGAGGTACATTACGCTCGCTATTCCCTTCATGCAGGAGCGACGAAGATGTACCACGACATCAGAGACATCTACTGGTGGCCAGGTATGAAAGCTGAGATTGCTGAATTTGTATCTAGATGTTCTAACTGTCAGCAGGTGAAAGCAGAGCACCAGAAGCCGGGCGGTTTGACGCAAGATATAACGGTGCCTATGTGGAAATGGGAAACGATAAACATGGATTTTGTAACAGGGTTACCCCGTACCAGACGCAAAAATGATTCCACTTGGGTAATAGTCGACAGGCTAACAAAATCAGCTCATTTCCTGCCAGTGAAGGCTACCTTCTCGGCTGAGGACTATGCCGAATTATATATCAGAGAAATAGTTAGATTGCATGGAGTGCCGGTATCCATCATTTCAGATAGGGGAGCACAATTTACAACTAGATTCTGGCAGTCGTTCCAGAGGGGTTTGGGAACGCAGATTAACTTGAGGACAACATTCCATCCTCAGACAGATGGGCAGGCTGAACGTACAATTCAGACGCTCGAAGATATGCTACGAGCGTGTGTGCTATATTTTGGGGGTAGCTGGGATGAGCATCTTTCGTTGATTGAATTTTCTTATAATAATAGTTATCATTCAGCTATCCAGATGGCGCCTTTCGAGGCATTATACGGGCAAAAATGTAGATCGCCGGTGGGCTGGTTTGAAATAGGAGAATCAACATTGGTTGGCCCAAACATTGTTCGGCAGTCAGAGGAAAAGATAAAGCTTATCCGAGAACATTTACTGACTGCTCAGAGCCGCCAGAAGTCTTATGCAGATATGCGGTGCAGAAATCTAGAATTTGCGGTAAATGACTGGGTATATCTGAAAGTGTCTCCGATGAAAGGGGTAATGAGATTTGGCAAGAAAGGCAAGCTTAGCCCGAGATTTATTGGGCCATATCAGATTCGGCGAAGAATAGGCCGAGTTGCATACAAATTGAACTTGCCTCCAGAGTTAGCATCTGTTCACCCAGTATTCCATGTCTCTATGTTGAGAAAGTTCGTAGGGGACCCTTCTACAGTAGTTCCAGTTCAAGATGTCCAGGTCACAGAAGAGTTAGCATATGAAGAGGTTCCAGTAGCTATTTTAGACAGACAGATTCACAGGTTGAGGACTACAGATGTTGCGTCTGTCAAAGTATTGTGGCGTAACAGGAACCGAGAGGAAATGACGTGGGAAGCTGAAGAAGATATGAAAGCCCGATACCCTCACCTATTTCAGGCCTAGTCAGGCGACAGGTATGTCCGTATTATTATTTATGCAGTACCTTATAGTTGTATGTGCGTGAATGAGAAGGATTGATACTTAGTTATCCAGTGGATCTAAAAATGTTGCGTGCAGTGCCTGTGTTGGACTTTTCTGCATTTCAGGTTTTTGCTATAGTCCATATTACAGGGGAAACTCTGCTGAAATTTTTCTAGAAAGTAAGTTAAGTAGTCCTCCAGATAGCAGTGTACATTCGAGGACGAATGTTCTTAAGGGGGGGAGAATGTTATACCCCGTAGAATTTCCGGCACCTAAATGACCTATTCGCACGTTGGTTAAGCATATTGGAAAGCCATACGTGCTAAGGAAAGGCCCAGGAAAAGATCGGACGCGAAACCTATCGAACCATCGCGGAAGGAGCCGAAGCAGAGCCCCTCCGCGATGGCAGCGTGTCACGGAGGTGGAGCCTCCGCGTTGGCTCCGTGACACGTTGGCCTTGTCTAGGCCCAAGTATATAAAGCCCCACTTCGGTTTTAAATCATTTATAAACTTATATTTCCAGTGAAACAGGGGAGAGAAATCAGAGGGAGAAAAGGAACGAAGGGGGTAATATAATTTTCATCCGATTACGCTGCTAAACGTTGTCCAAACTCAAATTAACCTCAGATACTGAGGTATTTAGCAGCAGAGAGCATTCCTACGGATTTAGTTTTGTGAAATACGGCCGACGAATCGTCGAGCTACCGAGCTAAGGTAAGTGGAATTGCTCTAAATTAGTGTCTATGTGTTCCTAGCTGTGAAGTGAATATTTCTCCTTTCTGGACCGCTGAAAAATAGCGAGTTTTCGACCGTCTTTCGATAAGCCTAAGTTTAGGCTATAAACTATATCGAAAGTGACGTTGCTATTTACAATAAAGCTGTATTTAGTATTAATTGACATATTTATGCATGCAGTTGGGAGGAAATAGTTGAAGTACCGGCCGAGCCTAGTCCGACAGACGGATAGTTCAAGGATAAGGTATGTAAAGCTAGTTTCCTCGGCAAGTTAGTAATCTTGGTACATTACAGTAATTTAAAGGCCAATAGAATGTTCAGAAGTCATGTGTTATGTTTATCACGAATGTTGGTACGATATTAGAAGCATCGAGTTACAACTGGCGTGAAACTTGCTAGCACGACATAGATTCTAATACAAATGTTAGGAACTGCATAGCGTGCTCAGTATGTGATCTGACACAGAATGTTAGGATATCATTGTATTCAGTTGAAACCCAGTAGAGTAATGTAGTATCTGTAAGGCATCTCAGAAATAGAATGATAAGTTAAAATGGAGTTGGAAAGCATGTTAGGAATAGTAAATCATGTTACTATAGAAACTCAGTATACAACATAGTTTTCAGCAGAAATACTATATCATGTTCAGCATTAGACTCAGTATAGTATGGCAGAAGATTATATTTATATATATATACTATTATCAGTCTCAGCATGTATTAAATACGTACATATCACTATCACTAGTTCAGCGTACAGTATGTACAAACACTTTATTATCATTAGCTTCAGTATGTGGTATATGCAGATAGTATTACTAGTTGAGACCACTGTATTGTCTTGGGGTTGGATTACCTAGCATCCATGACCGCCCCAGGGTTAATAGCTTTATCGACTCGTCCGCCAGGGGACGAGGATACGTCGCTCTACAGAGTGGCATGCCGTCCCACAGGGGACGAAGATGGGATGCCAGTTTTCCCCATATTGTGCCTTGGTCGGCCCTTATACACCCCCGTCGAGCGGATACGCTCGGGGTGTTGATTCAGGAGTCCTCCGGACTCAGGTACAGTTATAGTCAGGGGCTCAGAGAGCCCAAGTGCATACCCAGGGGACCGACAGGATGCTTATAGTTATTATAGGAGATGGGACGACTGGGGTAGGGGTATAGATTGCGTGTTGGTTGTACCTCCCGGCTTATGGGGGCCGGGTAAGGTTTGTGTGTGCTATGTATGTTATGGTATGTTGTGCTGTATTATAATAGATACGAGTAGATCGACAGTAGAACGATAAATCCTCAGGTATGACTCCTGCTCTTTCCAGTATGATTAAGAGAAGGTATGACTTACGTTATCAGACAGTTAATCTATTCCTTCCTACTTCAGTTTCATAAGTTATATTGTTGTTTCCAGATATTTCTTTCAGTTATTGCTTTACATACTCAGTACCAGCAGTACTGACGCCCGGTGGGGCGCTGCATTACTTGCCTGCAGGTACTCATAGACGAACAGGCGATACCGCGTGATTCCTGTCAGCGATCGAGTATTCAACTCCTGTAATCCGGAGACTGAATTCCAGAGGTGTATTTCATTTTCTTTTGTTGTATAGTACGGGTAGGTCGGGGCCCTGTCCCGATCATTTCTACTGTTATTCCTAGAGGCTTGCAGTATGTATATATTTCTCTGTGGTCAGATGAGCCGGTCGTGTGAGGCCGTGCAGTTGTATAGCTGTTAGTACTTGTGTTTCCTTTATGTTGGCCGTGTGGGGCCATAGTTCGACAGTAGTGGTGACCTTGCTGGTCACGTAGCTATCCAGTACTTCATGGTTAAGTTATAGATAACTGGACAGCATGGTGGCCTTGTCGGCCCGCATAGGTTTCCCTATATTGACATGTTTCTGGTCAGCTGTTAGTACAGGTACAGGAGGCTATAGGCCAATGGGCCGGGGGCTGTGTTTACAGCCGTTATATAGCCCTTTGTTTCCAGAAATGTGAGTTAGAGCCAGCCAGGCACCAGATGTGCCCAGGCTTAGCAGTTCAGCAGTTCAGGTCCTAGTAGGGCACCAGGTGCCAGTCATACCCCTCAAGGCGGGGTGTGGCATAAATGGGTTACTCAGACTTTACCCTTTTCATCTTTTCATCACAAAAAGACAGATCCACTCCATTTACAAGTATAACACATTCAAGATTTGAAATATTACTCCTACAGAATCAGGTACCTATACTAAACAGGGGCAAGAGAAATGTTGTCTAATTGGAAGAACACTTGCATACTCTGTTAATCTTCAAAAATAAAAATAGCTCACAATTTCTGTGGCACCTTCAAATGAGTGAGTATAGAGTAGATAGTATGAGTGAAGTGATTTGTATGGTGAAATATGGGTGGGTTTTTATAGGTGGAAAGTGGGAATATGATAGGTTGAGGGGAAGGTGGGGATTTTAATGTAGGTGTGTTGGTGGGAAGTTGGAAGGTTAAAAGGTGGGAAAAGAAAAATGGAAGAATATAGGATATTAGGGATGTTGGGTAATGGAGAGACAAAAATGGAAAGAATAATGTTGGACAAAATAGAAACTATTGGAATATTTTCAGAACTAGTGTGGCTGGGTAGGCATTTGAGATTTTTTGGGCCCATCTATTTAGATTCTTCCCTTTTTACACAGTACGAGCCCCGGCCGGCGTTACACTGGCGGTTCACCGATTCTATTCGGCGGATCGCAGCCGTGCTTCATTTCAACTTGTATGTGCCCAGTGATCTGGTTCCATCTGGTGATGCACCGGCAGTTCAAGAATTGAAGCTACGTCCCACCGGTCATCCGTCGAGTCTGTGGCCTAGCTTCAGGTACTCTACTTCAGATCGATGATACACCAACGACCCACAAATCTGGTTTAGCGGTTCACTGGTGGCCTGCTTGTTCTTCAGTTCAAACCTCAACTTTCTTCTTTGAGCTCCATCATCATCGGTGATCAACATTTTTGGACCGGCGGTTCGCCGATCTCTTGCCTATTCTTTCTTCCTGATTTGCTTCTTACTTTGCTTCTCATCCTCAGTTCCTACAAAAATGAAAATAAAAAACATCAAATAATTCAATAAATACTTGGGTTGCCTCTCAATAAGCATCTTATTTATCGTCGCAGCACGACGTAGTCTTTTTTCAATTCTTCATTTTTGACAGGTCATCTTCCGCTTTCGTCTCCCTCAGCTTCAATCCCTTATCCTCATCATCATTTTGCAATACTCTAATCACCTTGATGTCGGGTGGAGTTCCAGCTGACGGGCATACCTTGAAGGTGACTTCCTCACTACCAACCTAAAATTTTAACTCTCCAAGCTCCACATCTATCACTGCTCTCCCCGTAGCCAACAAAGGTCTTCCCAAAATAATGGGAACTTCCAAATCCATATCACAATCCAAAATAACAAAATCATCCAAGAGAATGAACTTGTCCACTCGCACCAGTACATCTTCTAGCACCTCCACAAGTCTTTTGATTGACCTGTCTACCATTTGTAGCCGCATCGATTTCGGTTTCGTGCTTCCGAGGCCTAATTTCTTAAAAATAAGTAGGGGCATCAGATTTATATTTGCACTGAGATCACATAGAGCCTTCTCGAATACACAAATCCAATCGTGCATGGAATTGTAAAAGCTCCGGGGTCTTCCCTTTTTGGGGAAAGGTTGCTCATCATTACCGCACTACAATGGTGCGTTTTCTCTTCATTTCCACCATCAACCACCTTCTTCTTTTTCAACAAGTCTTTCACAAACTTGGCATAACCGGGCATTTGAATCAAAGCGTCCACTAACAATATGTTTATGGACTAATTTCTAAACATGTCAACAAACTTCTTAAATTGATCCTCCTTCTTTTTCTTGGTAAGCTGTTGTGGATACGGTGGTGGAATTCTTGATTCAACCCTATCATCAACCGGGGCCTTCATGCCCACCTTGTCATCATCAATTTGAATGTGGATCTCACTATCCTTTTCCTCTGTTTCTTCTCAACGTTTTCTTCATTCTCCGGAGTCATTGGCATTTTATCAACCTCATCTTCATCAACTACTTTCGGGTTCTCCACCTCACTAGACTTTCCCGAGGTATCTCCAATCCTCTTTCCACTTCTAGCGACAATAGCCAAGCATTGACCATATTTCTTCGGATTAGGCATTGTGTCACTACGTAATGTTCCCTTCATTCTAGAGTTAATTTGGGCCGATAGGTGATTCATTTGAGCTTCCAAATGCTTGATGGATGCCGAGTGTGAACACACTATTTGAGCGAGGTTAGACACCTCCCCTCTTAATTCTTTCACCCCACTTTCGGTCAACTCCACCTTCTTCAAAACTCTTAAGAGAATTTCTTTGATTTATGAGCTACTCGCATCACTTACTCCTGGGTGGTTTTGAGAATTTACAACCTTAGGGGGTGGAATGTATTTTCACTTCAATGGTAACGATCACCTTCTTGGTTTGGCTCTCTATTGCTCCACTTCTCATTCCTTTCAGGCCATCCTTGCTCTTCACGATTTCTCCACCCTTTGTTATCATGCCTTGGGTGCCACAGGCCTTGGTTTGCTCCTTAGAAGCCAGGTCGAGGCCCTCCCATTTGGTTACTCATATATTGGTATTCTTCATCATATGTTGGTGGTGAAGGCTCTCTTTCATATTGCAGGGGACCTTACATTCCCAAAGCATTTACCACCTTCGGACCTGCTCCCATCACATGCTTGGTCATCAATTCTAATTGTGTCATCATCTTGGAAAGAGTCTCATCCCACTCATCATCCCTTTTTCGCAACTCCGCCTCCAATGCACTTGAGCTGATCTCATGAGTAGACACACTTGTCTCCCTTGTGTGCCAGCCCTGTTGGTTTTTGTCATTTGGTCAAGGAGAGCTTTGGCTAACCCATTTGTTTGGTCCATAATTGATCCCCAAGCTAGGTTGTTGGAAACGGATTTGTTGATTGAATCAAGGGCCCTATAGAAGCTTTGGAGTAGTACTCTATCCGGTAATCCATGATTTGGTCAAAGAGCAACCTTCTTTTTAAAACCTTAACCATGCCTCACGCAAAGGCTCTCCTTGTTCTTGTCAAAAGTTTGTGATATCATATCTCAGTTGTAACATCTTTGAGGGAGGAAAAAACCGATCTAGGAAAGCCTCGGTTAACTCTTGCCACGAAGTAATACACCCTGGAGGAAGTTCCTCCAGCCACATTGTTGCTTCTCTTGTCAATGAGAAAGGGAAGAGTCTCAACCTGATTGACTCTTGACTAATGTTTGTGATGTTGAAGGGCTGGAAAATTTCTAAGAAATTCCTCAAGTGCCAATTTTCATCTTCACTTGGTTTGCCACCGAAAAGCCCTTTCATCTGCAATAAGTGCAACATGGTGCTAGTAACATGGAATACCACATTCCCTACTATCAGTGGTAGACGAATGGCTCCTGCAACTTTCGGCATCACTGAATTATCTTCTTCAAGTTCCATGTTCCTCCCCCCCCGCCAAAGAGCTATCTCCTGCTCGGGAGTGATGGCTCATGAGGTGGTGAGATCCTAACAACACAGTAGTAAATCAAATCAAGTAGCTATGATGCACACTAATTCAATTTAACAATTAATCGCTAGATTATCAAGCGCTAGTCCCCGGCAACGGCGCCATTTTCGATAACGTCCAAAATATATTTTTAAATCAAAGAATATACACGGTCATTGTATCAAAACAAGTAACTCAACAAGTGCCAGGGTTGAATCCCACGAGGACTAGGGAGTGATGAATTCAAGCATCGATTGAGAAATTGATATTAGCTGGCACCATATAGATTTAACATAAAAGCAAGGAAAATTGGAGGGAATAAACTTTTCAGAGAATTAGACAAATTTCTTTAGTGAACTCAAAGTAAAAGGATCAACTAAGTAGTTGACAATAGTGTGAAATACTAGAGGTGCGGTGTAGATGAAATACTAACTAGATCGGGATAGGCCAGGTCATCTTCATAAGTTCAATAAGTGTAAATAATCTCAGGAAATAGGTAGCCTTAGCTTCCCAGCCTATTGACTACCCCTAGCTAGAGTTCTCTCAAACTCTAGTTGCGATTTAGTGCACCCGAACTTATTTGGATCAGCAACTTCACTATTCCTAGCAATTAGCTGCTAATTAGGAAGGAGAAAGTAATTTCAGCTATTACTAGCTTAATTTTACAATTTCTTATCCATACCCCTACTATATTCCCTTCCAATACTTAATTATTCTCTCCCGAGCAACAATTAAGCAAGTATAGATAGACCCATATCATCATCAATGGATCTTCATTAATAGATTGAATGAAATCCAATAGTTTCACACTTAATTGAACATCATGAAGTTAACTCTAGCAATAACTAATACAATTAAGTATTCATCATCACACACCTCCAATTAATGATTTTATCCACTCATATTTAAGAAATTCAAAAACATAATCATCAATAGCGTTAGTGAATTTAATAAAAAGAGTAGAGACATCAGAAACACAATTATCCTTCACTACAGCTGAAACTTAATAATATCAAAGAAGAAAATACAGAAGAGTACCTTATACAAATTTCAATCAAATTCCCTTTATCAGCTAAGAAATTATCTTTAGCCAAAAGAGGAAATAATGATGTGATGTGTACTTGGCTTTTCTCTCTAACTCTCTTTCTTCCTCCTCTCTTTTTTTCTCCTCCTTTTGCAGAGTACTTCTCTTTCTATTTATACCCTGAAAAGTAGGGTACTTTTCCTTTCTTTTTCAGCAATGGACAATTATACCCTTAAAAACATCATTCTGAAACCGACAAAGGTACCAGCGGTTCGCCGGTGAAATTCGTGAACCGATGGATACTTGCTCTTCTTCTGCATTCATTTCTACTGAACTTTGGCAGTTCACCCGGCATTTCGCCGATGCCAATCTGTGAACCGCCGGATCTTCAACACCAATTCTAGAATTTTCTGAGTATCATTCGGTGACTGCACCGGCGTCTCGCCACTGGTGACTTGTGAACCACCGGTAGCATTTCTCTCTTGAGGTAGTGACTTTCAGCTTTTAACAGGCGTTTCGCCGGTTAACACTTGCGATTCACTGCTTATACTCATTTCCTCCTTTTTACTCCGTTTTTGCTCTTTTCTTCAAACTTAGGCATCTGCACACAACAAAAGAAAAATGGGCATAAAATCCATATAATCAACTCGGGAACTAGACAAAAATCAAGTTTTAGAGTCTAATGAGTTGGTGAATTACCAACTCATCATTATTATGTTAGAATACTCCGTGTAAGTCAAAAATGTCAGTTGATCAGTTTGACTATAGAAATTCTTGAGGTGTTAGTAGTACCTCCCAATTATCAGAATCAGACTCAGAACTCAATTTTAGTGGTTCGTTAGGCAGTAATGACACTTTCAAATAAAAAGCTCTAACCAGCCTTAGAACCCCAACTTTAGATTACAATTTCTTCTTTAGACGGTTACAGCGCTTCCAAATAAGCAGCTCTGACCAGTCTTAGAACACCGATTTCCAAATCCAGTCCGATAAGACTCTCAGGGTTCTTCTAGATAAGTATTCCTAACTTAGCCTTGGGCCCCAGTTTCGAGCTATCAGCTTAGCAATAGTTGTCATGTTAGGATTTATCCAGTGGGAGTAGGACTTAGCACTGAGAGGGACGGGGTTCTAGCGCACCCAGGTTTCCAGAACTACGTTGCCACCATAGGTTACAGCTTTATTGGACTCATGGCCCCAGACAGTGATCTCATAGTCCATGCATTTATACCCTGGCAAGGTATATTGGGTCCTACCGATGGGGTGTGTACATCGGACTCCACATCAAGCTCACTTGGTTATATGTCGATTATAGACTCTCCCACTAGTCAGTTCAGTCTCAGTTTGGCTCAGATCAATTCAATCTCAATCTAGCTCAAACCAGCTCAGTCTCAGTTTAGTTCAGTCCAGCTCAGTATCAGTTTAGCTCAATTCAGAATAGTTTCAGACTACTCACCACAGTTATGAGTTCAGTATAGTCTTACAGACAAGAACCTCAGATTTAGAGCATGTCTTGACCATAAGACAGGGTCGATTAGATCATCATAATTTATTACAATTACTACAGTTAATTCAGTTCCAGTTGATCATTTCATGTCTGTTCAGTTCAATATGTTATTTATTGTGTTTTTTCTCTCACTTACTCAGTACATTCAAAGTACCGATGCACACTTTTATGCTGTGTCATTTTATGACACAACTGCAGAATCTCTGTCTCAGCCTCGCTAGCCAATCGCTCTCAGAAGACTCCAGTTGTTCTATTTGGTGAGTCCTCATCATTCGAGGACGAAGATTTCTTAATTCAAATTTTCCTTCTTCTATTTAGATTTGGAGTTAGCTGGTGGCTTATCCCAACAACTTCCCAGTTATAGTGGCTTTCAGACACAGACTCGATTTTTCAAACTTGTAGTTTTACTCAAATGTTTTTAAAACTTTATGATTCAGCTCTATTTCATAAATGTTTTATAGTTTCTTTAAGCGTCCGTTATATTTTATGTTTACTCAAAACGCCAGTTTATGATTGACCAAGGGTTGACTTGGGGTTACTTGTGACTCCAAGTACCGTGTTCCATCCAGGGTATAAGCTCGGGGCATGACAAACTTGGTATCAGAGCACTAGGTTTAGAGTATCCTGGGATATCTGAAAGCCGCATCAAAGAGTCCTTTTCATGGGTGTGAAGCGCACCACACTTACGACGAGGATGCTACAAGACATTTTAGGAAAATTCCCATCTTTCACTATTCTTATGGTGCAATAGAGTATAAAATCTAAGGTTTCTTTTCTAATCCGTGCATTATGCATTCGCAGACAATGCCTTCCAGAAGTGATAGCTAAAGATGAAACAGTAACGGGAATCCACCAGCCCCACCAGCTTCAGTAGGCCCCCTTAGTGGACATGTGATGGATGCAGAGCTCGAGGCTGCCTTCAAAGTGTTAATACTGGTCATGACCACTCAGGTTAACCAGCAGGCAGTTTCACCTGCAAATCCTACTGAAGAGATAATAGCTACCAGGGTTCGAAACTTCATAAAAAGGAAGCCATATGATTTTTATAGTCCGAAAGCGAATGGAAGGATCAAGGGAGAAGAAAAGGGGAGCAAGAGAGAAAAGACAAGGGAAATAGGGTATTCCCAACAGAGGATGAGTGGTAAACCTCATTTCCAGTCTCGTCGGAGATCACCAGCCCCAGCATCATCGAAAGCTAGTGCTCCTAACAAATCCAAAGTAAGAGAGATTACATACCCAGCTTGCCAAAACTGTCAAAAGAACCATTTGGGAGAATGTGTGGTTGGATCGGGCAGTTTCTTTTGGTGTGGCAAGTTAGGACATAAACTCAGAGATTGCCCAGCAGCCAAGCGAGGCAAAGGTAGAGCCCCGACCATCTCTTCTGCAGTCCAGTCAAGTCGCCTAGTTTATGATAAATGTGGAAGGAGCCACCCTAAAATATGTTTGTTTGGTAAGGGAGGCTGTTTTGGATGTTGTCAGTCGGGCCGTAGAATAAAGAAATTGCCCTATAGTTGAATATAGGAAAACTCAATCCACCATCCCAGCAACTCCGACAGCTTGTCTATCTCAGCAGGGCACAACATCCAGTGTACATGGCCGAGAGCTCCGAATATAGTAACAGGTATGTTATGAATTTCCCATGTTGATCCTTGCATATTTTTAGGCTCAGAAGTCACGATATAAAGTATGAAATATATTTACAACCAGTATGAGAGTTATCCCGTGGTAGATATGAAATGGTTATAGTTATGAAGCCTGTAGTGGTAGCTTTCATGACGAATGAGAATTCAAGAGTTAGTGATGTTAACCTACACTTAAGAAAGGATCTAAGATCTTGAGAATGGTGACTTTTAGCCAAGGGGCAGATGATAACTTAAGAAGGCCAGATCAATACCTAAGTGTTGTTGTAGAAGGGCTCCAGAAATAACAACTATGGGATGTCAATCTTTCCTATTCAGATGCTTCCTCTTGTATTTTAGTTTACACTACATTCTACTTATGCTTATTTTTAGACTCCTAGAATTATAGATAACCGGTTCAGATAGTGATCCTAAAAAAATTCAAATTTCTAGCTTAATGTCATGAAGACTAGTTATGTACAGACTCATGTCTCACATTATGCCAAGCTCCAAGAACCCATTCCCTCAAACTCTTCTTAACGGTTCAGCAGATCATGCTACATCATGTGCATTCTCAGACTAGGCTCCTTGAGTGATTCGTGCTTGCAATTCCTTACTCTAAGACATGTGTATGTTCATCCGTATCGGGAATGGTTATTGTAACAGATATACTCAAGATAACTTTTTATTTACACCATAGATGCTCATATGCAGAAATTCATGAGATGTATTTGTTTGTCTTACTAGGAAGGCAGGGAAATTCTTAGATGGTATATACTATAGAAGAGTCGTAGGATGATTTAGTGGTAGGCTTAAATGAGGAGGGGTTGGTGAGGATGACTGTCTCTTTTAAAATGAGGTTCCTCTTGAGGTTGCTAATCATCAAGATCATAAGTAAGTGGAAATAAAGAGGTTATTACAGTGAAGGTTATAAGGGACACTCAACTAGTAGGAGGAAATACTTGGGAAACCGAATTTAGAAAAGGCTACCTATTCAGATTTTTAGAAAGCAGTTATGGATTTACAACTCCGTCCCTAACCGCTTAGCTCCAGCTTAAGGGGAACAATTTATCCTTAGTACTCTACTTAGTTCCGTGTCAGCTTTATGTCCTTTAGTATTTTTACCATGTCTTAGCGTACATGCTCGATTCAGAAATTCAGCTCAGATATGTAGTTCAGCTCAGAGTTAGATACTCCATTAGCATTCAGCCCTTAGTATTCAACTTTCGGGAATTCGGATCTTTCCCCTAGCCAGTCAACTCAGTCACACAGTTAGTCTTAGCAGCAATTGGGATAGCAGATTCCTCGTTAAGTTAAGGTGTGAGGAAGATCCATACTGCTTAACCTAAAAGAAATAGTTCTTAGAGAAGGAGTGGAGGTTTTCTCCCAAGGGGGAGATGGGGTACTCCGTTACCAGGGTAGACTCTGTGTGCCGGATGTGGGTGACCTGAGATAGTAGATACTGGCTAAGGCTCACAGTTCAGGATACTCTATCCACTCAGGTGCTACTAAGATGTATCATGATTTATGGGATATTTACTGGTGGAAACCTAGAGACCGGGAGGTATGACTCAGGATATCAGCATACCCACTTGGAAGTGGGAAGAAGTAAATATGAATTTTATTACGGGTCTACCTCAAAATCGTCGGCAGTATGATTAAATCTGGGTGATAGTAGAACGGATGACTAAGTCAACACACTTTCTCCTAGTTAACACTACAGATTCAACTGAGGACTATGCTAGGCTTTATATCCGGGAGTTAGTCAGACTTTATGGGGTGCCACTATCCATTATCTCAGAAAAAGGTACCCAGTTCACCTCTTATTTCTGGAAGTCTTTTCAGAAGGGACTTGGTACCCAAGTCAAGCTCAGCATAACTTTTCACCCACAAACAGATGGACAAGCTGAGCGGACTATTCAATCCTTAGAAGATATGTTAAGAGTGTGCGCGATTGATTTCAAGGGCAATTGGGATGATCACTTGCCTTTCGTTGAGTTTGCTTACAACAATAGCTACCATTCCAGTATCTAGATCGCCCCATTTGAGGCATTATATGGCAGGAGGTGTAAATCTCCAATCGGGTGGTTTGAAATGGGTGAAGATACTTTAATTGGGATAGACTCGGTTCATGAAGCTATGAAGAAAGTACAACTCATCCAAGAAAGATTGAAAACCGGTTTGAGCTGTCAGAAATCTTATGCTGATGTGAGGAGAAAACAATTGGAGTTTGTTGTGGATGACCGAATTTATCTGAAAATTTCACCCATGAAAGGGGTATTGAGATTTGGGAAGAAAGGAAAGCTCAGTCCGAGATATGTGGGACCCTAAAGAATTCTAAGGTGAATTGGTAAGGTAGCTTATGAGTTGGAATTACCTTCAGAGTTGGAATCTGTGCACCCAGTATTCCATGTGTCACTATTGAAGAAGTGGGTCGGTGATCCAACTTCAATTGTGCCACTAGACTGTGTGGGAGTGAAAGATTATCTCTCATGCGAAGAGGTCCCAGTACAGATCCTTGACCGTTAGGTTTGTAAGCTGAGGAACAAAGAGGTATCTTTGGTCAAAGTCTTGTGGAGGAATCAGCAGGTTGAGGGAGCTACATGGGAGGCCGAAGCAGATATGACAGCTAGATACCCCCATTTGTTCCCTTCCGGCTTAGTTTCAGTTTAAGGTATCAATTTCCACCCCAAAACTGCTTTCAGTTCGTGTGTTCCCGTTTCTTTCATGTAAATGAATATGTGTATGATTAGTGAATTCAGTTCAGACTTGTGATTCGTTTTGAGGTAGTCATTCTATTAGTTTTTAGCTTTCATGATCAGTATTTGAGTATAAAGATTGCCATTCTCTGCTTTCTTGCGTGTTTTCCAACATTAGAGGATGAATGTTCCCAAGGAGAAGATATTGTAATGCACCAAAAACTCAAATACTAGACCCGAGAGCTAAAGCGGAGAAAATTAAAAAAAATCTGCACCAGGTCATAGAACGAGTCGTTTTGTGACCCGTGGTGGGTGACCATGAGTCGTTAAGTGACTAGTAGTGAGGACTTTGAACTTGGTAGAAACTTGGAGAATTAGGGTGACCACGTGTGTGACCACGAGTCGTGGTTAACACCACAAGTCGTGATGTGACCCATGGTCAATAGAAACTTTAAGGCTGGGGAAAAAGTTAGGCAGTGTACCTAATGACTGGGCATCACGATCCGTGATCCATTCCACGATCCGTTAGGTGACCCATGGTCCAAGAGGGTTTGGGAAATGGAGACTTTGGTAGTGTAGTGGACGAGTGGGTCACCACAAGTGTTTGGGTACACCATGAGTCATGGTGTCCCTCGTGGTGACCAACAAGGGGTTTTTGGTAGTGCACCCAACGACCGTTTCCACGAGTCGTGGTCACTGTGCACGAGTCGTAGGGTCCCTCATAGGGACTAGTGAGTTTTCCCTGCGAGTTTATCAAGGGTCTTTCCATAGTTTCCTAACTCCCTAGACTCTAAACTACATCATTTTGAGTAATTTCAAGGAATTTAGAGGGGCTAAACTGTTTTCCCCTCATTCCCACTTAGATTTTCATAAAGTTTATGCTAGTTCTCTCTCAAGAACTCTCAACCAAGGTCTAGGGTTCCTCATCCATTGTAGCTATTCAAGCTTCCTTCTCCAGAAAAATTTTATCCAGGTATGTGGGAATTCAACAAGGGAATAGTTCTTCCCTTGTGTCCCCAAAATTTCTCCCTATTTCTCTCTATTAGTTCTATCCCTGAAATTATCGAATGTTAAGAAATTGTCAGTCATACTTCATTTAATCCATGTGGAATATTGTTTTATGTTAATTATAGGTATTTTCCCCTAGCTTGTGACTGAAATGATGTTTGTTCTCGTGAAGTGAAATTTAGCCCTACTCCTGGAACATAGAAAAATCTAGAATATTGCAATAGTGATTGAACAGTGAAATTTGTTTGATTTCTTCAGTGTTGAGATTTCCATATTGTTAGTTAGTACTAAAATTTAGTCAGGTTGATGCCAGTGCTATTCAGTTAATATGTTAGAATACTCTATATAAGTTAGAAATGTCAGCCGATCAGTTTGTCTACAGAAATTCTTGAGGTGTCAGTAGTACCTCCCAATTATCAGAATCAGACTCAGAACTTAGTTTTAGTGATTGTTAGGCGGTCATGACACTTTCAAATAAGAAGCTTTGACCAGCCTTAGATCCCCAGCTTTAGATTACAGTTTGCTCTTTAGATGGTAACGACGCTTCCAGATAAGCAGCTCTGAACAGTCTTTGAGCACCAATTTCCAGATTCGGTCCGATAAGACTCTCAGGGTACTTCTAGATAAGTATCCCTGACTTAGTCTTGGGCCCTAGTTTCGAGTTATCATCTTTGAAATGTAGTCATGTTAGTATTTATCCAGTGGGAGTAGGACTTAGCATTGAGAGGGTCGGGGTTCAAGCACACCCAAGTTCCCAGAACTACGTTGCCACCGTAGGTTACAGTTTTATTGACCTCATGGCCCCAGACAATGATCTCACAGTCCATGCCTTTATGCCCTGGCAAGATATATTGGGTCCTATCGATGGAATGTGTACATCGAACTCCACGTCTAGCTCACGTGGTTATATGTCGGTCTCAGTTTAGCTCAGATCAGTTTAGTATCAGTCTAGCTTAGACCAGCTTAGTCTCAGTTTAGCTCAAATCAGTTCAGTCTCAGTCTAGCTCAGACCAGCTCAGTCTCAGTTTAGCTCAGTTCAGAATAGGTTCAGACTACTCATCGTAGTTATGTATTCAGTATGATCTTACAGATCAACACCTCAGATTCAGAGCATGTCTTGACCATCAGATAGGGTCGATTAGATCATCGCAGTTTATTACAGTTACTACAGTTAATTCAGTTCCAGTTGGTCATTTCGTGTCTGTTCAGTTCAATGTGTTATTTATTTCATTTTTTTCTCTCACTTAATTCGTACATTCAAAGTACTGATGCATACTTTTATGTTGTTTCATTTTATGACACAGTTGTAGCATCTCAATCTCAGCCTCTGCCTCGTTAGTGGACCGCTCTCAGAAGACTCTAGTTATTCTATTTGGTGAGTCTTCATCATTCAAGGACGAAGATTTCTTAATTCAGTTTTGCCTTCTTTTATTTAGATTTGGAGTTAGCTAGGGGCTTTTCCCAGCAACTTCCCAGTTGTAGTGGCTTTCAGACCTAGACTCGATTTTTCAGACTTGTAGTTTTGCTCAGATGTTTTTTAAACTTGATGATCCAACTCTATTTCATAAATGTTTTATAGTTACTTTAAGCTTCCACTATATTTTATGTTTACTCAAAACACTAGTATATGATTAACTAGGGGTTGACTTGGGATTACTTGTGACTCCAAGTACCGTGTTCCATCCATCGGGGTGTGACAGTTAGTTCATTAGGCTATGGAGAGAGTTAGCTTATTAGAGATAGGCTGAAGATAACTCAAATTCTTCAGAAATCCTATGCAAATGTGAGAAGAGAACTTGAGTTTGTTGTTGATGATTGGTTTTATTTAAAAATTTCACCCATGAAAGGGTTGATGAGGTTTGGTAAGAAAGGAAAACATAGTACCCACTATGTTGGTCCTTACAGGATCTTGAGGCTCTTTGGCAAGGTGGCCTAAGAGTTGGACTTATCTGCGAAGTTAGCATCAGCACATCCAGTCTTGCATGTGTCTTTGTTAAAGAAATGCATTGGTGATCTGACCTCAGTTGTGCCTTTGGAAAGTGTGGCATGAAAGATTGTCTCTCTTATGAGGAGGTCCCAGTTGAGATTCTTAACCATTAGATCCATAAATTGGGGAATAAGGAAGTCGCTTCATTGAAAGTCCTTTAGAGGAATCAGCTTGTAGAGAGAGCTATTTGGGAAGTAGAAGCAGACATGATGGCCAAATATCCTCACTTATTTCCTTCCAGTTCTGTTCCATCTTGAGGTAATAGTTTCCTCCTTCGTATTCTACTTAGTTTTATGTCCCTCGATTGCTCTCATCTCATAGTATACATTCATGTTTCAGGTAATCAATTTAGTGCATATAACTCAGTCCGAAGTTAGTCAGTCCATCGCTATTCAGTGTTTAGCATTCAATTTTTGGATTGCAACTTTTTCCCTATCCTTACAACTTTATTTGTCTTCATTCAAGGATGAATATTTCCAAGGGGCAGATAACATAACACTCTAAAAGTTCCTAAGATTAGATCCAAGACATGAAGTTAAAAACCAGCAGGGAGTGAACAAATTCTCCACAGTACGACTGATACCACGAGTCGTGGTGAGGAATGACGACTTGTGGGTTAGAGTCATGGTCACAACAAGTAGCCCAGGACCCAACTCAAGACCAGACACTATGAGTAAAAGGATGACTCATGGTACATTAGGATAATCTATCCTGTCTGGTTGTTGTATGAGGTTGAGACATTATCCAAATTTTCCCTAGTGACAACAAGCAGAGACCACGAGCCGTGGTACTTTTGGATGGTCTGTGCGTGGTGTGAAGATTAGCAAATGGTCAAGTAGACTCAGTGACAATGAGTGGACACTATGAGTCGTGGGTTGATCCAATAACTCGTGGTATGATCTGTTAGGACTGGACGGTAGTTTTACAATGTGATTTTTCAGGGGTATTTTCATAACTTCTAAGTTTTTAACTCCTAAAGTAAGTCATTTTGGGTCTTTTTAGGGGGAAACTAAAGGGTTTTACTCGATCATTACCCTTATTCTCTCCTAAACTCTTAGAAACGGAACGTCTAAGGAATCAAAACCCTCTCAACTTTTAGCCCTGACTCTTCTCTTAAAGCTTCAAGATTCAAGTTCTAGCAAGAAACTCTCCTACTCTATGTGGGAACACAAAAAGGGTCATACTTTTACCTTTGTGTCCCTAATGCTTTTAGAAAAACCTAGAATTCTCAGTCCTTTAGAAATCATATATTAGGGCTTCATTTAGTTTAGATTTTCCCTTATTATCTTAGTGTTTCCAAGACTCTTATGATTATTAGTATATGAAATTCATAATTTTACATTCAGCTACATATTATACTTTCATGTCAGTGATTTTAGCATGATTTCAAGTTCAGTCTGCATTATTTAGCATTGCCTTAGCAAAACATTGTCTTATTATAAGTATATGATCCTATCATGATTTCAATATAAATGTTTTTATAGAATAATAAGTATTATTAGGTTCTTTAGACTCTCAAAATCCTTTCAGATAAAGTAGTTATTGACTTAGTCTTAGAACACTAATTTTTTTGTTCTATCAGTATATTATCAGTTGGGAGTTGTACTTAACACTGAGTGGGCCGAAGTTTAGCGTACCTTGGTCCCAAAAGTACATGCCACCGTAAGTTTAACTTGAACTGGCATTAGTTTTAGCGATCACACCAGGCATGCCTTTATACTCTAGCAAGGTATATTGGGTCCTCTCGATGGTGCGTATACATCAGACTCCATGTTTAGCTCACGTGATTTTTGTTAGTTAACAGGCTTCTACCACAGTACAGTTCGGTTCAGTTACAGTTTTAGTCTCAATTCCAGACTCAGTTTCCAATGCACGTACAAGACCCTCAAATTAGTTTTACTTGTATTTTCATTATGTACCCTCAGTCTATTATTTCATATCAATATTTATGCATCTCAGATAAGTTTATGCATTTCAGTTTGCATTTAATGCAGTATTACAAATTATCAGCTTATTTCATTTAGTCAGCTGCATATCCTATATACTCAGTACTTTCCAATTACTAATCCACATACATTCTCTTGCACTATGTCATATTATGATATAGATTTAGGTACTCAAATACAACATCATAATTAGCTCGAACCGGTGCCTATCAGCAGCTGTCAGTGGTGAGTCCTCATCATTTCAGGGCTGGAGTTGTGTTCTTTTAGTCATTTTGTTCTTATTTTGGTTTTATATCTGTAGAGTTAGCTGGGGACTTTTTCCAATAACTCATCAGTTAGTAGAGGCTTTCAAATAGACAATTCGTATGCTCATCTTTGTAGTTTTTATGTCAGACTCAGTAATCTAGTAATTTCCTTATTTTGAGATTTATGGTTATTTACTCAGAAAGTTTTTTATAAATTTAGTTACTTCTGCTCAGTTTGTTATAAATAAGATTTTATTAGTGTTATGCTATGCCATGAGTTAGCTCGGGGTCACTTGTGGCTCCAAGCACCGTGTCACTTTCAGGGTATAGACTTGAGTCATGTCAGTTATAATAAATCTTGTTCAGTGTACTTATTTTCATATATACTAATGCCACTCTTTTTGATTACACATCGAGTTTTGGAATAGACGGGCGTGATTATAGTTGCTAATTATTGAAATGATAAGAGTGACTTGTACTTCATTGATGATAATCATGCTTATTTAATTATATCTTCATGCATAACTTTAGTTATTCTATATATTTGAGACTTATACATTTCTAAGATCACTCATGATATAATCGACATGCCTAGTGGGCTCATACCATACTCATATTGAGTTGATTTATGTGATATTGGTCTAGTGAGTCCGAATTTAACAGAACTCATGATGAGATGATTCATGTGATATTGTCCTGGCAGGATGGATTTGGAAAAATTGATATTCATATATTGTGAGGAATGGTTCATTTGAATGGAAATTATCCAGGGCGAAGAGTTGCATGCCCGATGGAAATTATTCGGTGTGAAAATTTGCATGTCCAATGAAAGATCATTTTAGATAAGTATATGGACCTCATGAGTCCCCACAGGTAATGCCTCACGAACACTCCCGTGGAGTGTGCATGTATTTTGATGGCGTTGCATGATCATTTCATTTGTATAACATCATTTTATTACCATTATTACTTGATGATTTGAGATTCTTTATTTGATCTTGTATTGGTGATCACTTCTTCTTTATCTATGGAGTTGAATTAACTAAATTTGGTGCCTTAAATGAATATTACTCTTATTTATTTATGAACACTAACATTTGTGTTTTGAGCTAATAAGTCTTGTCACTACTTCGAGAAAGAGTCAGTCTAGGATACTTATTGGGTGCGGATTATTTATGTACTCATACTACACTTGCTGCTTCTTTTTGGGTGCAGGTTCGAATTCGCCTACTAGAAACATGCGAGCTGACCATTGAGTCTGCGATTGTCCCTAAGGAGATAAAGTGGTTTGCCTAGCTGATTCGCAACACAAGTCTCCTTTTTTCTATTTTATGTTATGTCTTTTCTTCTAGAAGTATGTTACCATGTTTGAACTTGTATAAAATCTTAGAAGCTCTTGTACCTACGACATCAGGTTTTGGGGGTATATTTTATTTTCGCATGATTTTAGTTATGAAATTTCATTATTGACTCAGATTCTATCTTCATTTTACATTCCACATAATAATTGATTAAATGGACTCAAAACTAGACTATGGTTCCCCTACAGGGTTGGGCTAGGTGCCGTTATAATTATTTTGATTTTGGATCGTAACAGTAATGAAATTCTGATGGGGTACAAGTGAAAGGATGGAATATATTTAAAACTAAACCCTAAAAAATGTCTTGCGTGAATTTTTCCCCTCATGGTTATCCATGTCTGTACATTATTTCCATTATGTGTGGACTCTATACTACTAAAAAGGATACTAGATAGTTCGGGAATGATTACACCTTTGGTCTTATCTTGATTAGTCATTAGAATGTTCCTGGCCTCGTGGCTCCGGGACCAGACAAACAAGCAATGCAGGTCTAGACCTTCAGGGGATGTGGACAACTTTATCAGACAAGCTTATATGTTGAGGATAGTATCGTCTTTACTGATTCACATATGATATGTTTTCAATCTCCATGTGTCACTGTCTAACACGTCCAATTGTCCAATTCCGATTTGACCTATATAGATAGTCCTCCCACTTTATGAGGATTCATTGAATTATGTCTTTTAAGTGGAAGAGTTCTTTGTTTCTTGGTTAGAAAGCAAATGTAAAGACCTCTGACGCCAATAAACTAATGTGCGCCTATTTGCATTAAATTCTCCAAACACGTATAATCCTCTAATAGGGTCGGTCTAGGAGGTGACTGAGGAAATTATGACATTTTCCCTTCTACAACACATATAAGCCTCCTTGTTTCTTTGTTCAATCTTCACTTACCTATTTCAATGAAGTTGAAAAGCCTCTCTTTCTCTGCAACTTTTTTGAGCTTATTGGAGCTTCGACGGAAACTACCAAACACACCCCTCTTTCATATTTTATATTGTATTTCATCTTTATTCTCATTATGTTGACTCGCTCTTCCCCCTATTTTGGTGACTTTCCTATTGTACAAGGAAGTTCTGAAGCCCTGATGGACACTATCGAGGAGGCCTCTATCGATAAAGACAAAGAGGGACAAACCCAACACACCCATAACTACTGAAATGGGTCTTCAACAAGGATTGCCAACCTCGATCTCAAGTTGGAAATCTAGTGGGGGAAAATAATAAGTTAGCCGGTGATTATTAATTAGTGATCTAACCTGAACATCTGTAAGTCGTACGTGATAATTGCAATTGCGATGATAGGGATTAGTTGTATGCCCCCTAAGAACACGAGCGGATTACCTACATAAGGATGAGCTACTCTATTGTTTACACTTACCCTTTCACTCTGGTGTTTGAGCCTCTAATATATGAGGTTATCCTCTACTTCTACAAGTGGTATGAGCTTTGCTTAGCTCAAGTAGGCTAGGTGGTATAGAGAGTCTTCGAACATCTCCGGTACTTAGCCAACCAAGATATGTTACCTTGCACTCTCCACCACCTTATCTTGCTTTACATTCCCAAATTCTTCTGAGGATAGGTCTTAACCTTGTCTGGTCTGCACAGAATAGCCATCCTCTCCAACACTGATGATGACCATGAACTAGGTTGGATGGAGAGTTTCATGGTGGTTGCAACAACCAGTATCATCTTGGAAGGCAACATGCCTTCCTAGAGACATGGAACCCAAAATGTAAGTATGTTTCTTTGCCATTCAATATCTTTTCCTATATGTTGCTTTCCTTATTCTGACATATGCACTTTTTCTCTTATTTTAGCCACACCCTAAATTCCCCATCTAGTCAAAGACCTCAGGAGTTGGGTACAAAAAATCTGGAATCTTTCGGTCATATGGACTTGGAAGAACATCATTTGTCTAGAGCACTAAAAGACCAAGAATCGTGGTATTTCTCTTTTGCACTTTCTTTTTTTATCTTCCTTCTTCCATTTTACCTTCACATGGATTTTTCAGGGTTATACTTTAAGAGGGCCCTGGGCTCTTATGCCTAAATTGATTTTCTCAGCTCGGATAAGGGTGAAAGGGAAATTGAGATGGCACCATTCTCAAAGAAGCGTTGGGCCCTAATATC
Organism: Datura wrightii; assembly: GCA_035772735.1. Taxonomy (NCBI): domain Eukaryota; kingdom Viridiplantae; phylum Streptophyta; class Magnoliopsida; order Solanales; family Solanaceae; genus Datura; species Datura wrightii. Next base: position 106,973,784 of record JASDFA010000020.1, on the reverse strand, counting down.
CATGTCTGGAAAAAATACTTCCCCCCTCAAACCCCAAGACAAAAAAGGATAATGAAAAAGGTCGACCCGTGTGAAACGAGAAAAAGCAGTGCCTCTACTGAGGCTCCCATCACTCGGTCTCCTCTTCAGGATGAAGATCCAGAAAGTGTGAATTGGAGGATGACGAAGAGGAAATTCCTGCTCAGTGGCAGGAGAATAGTTCTCCAATGAGAGTCATCATTCTTAGATAAGACGAGGCTTTGTTTGATGAGGGTGGGTAGGTAGGTCTGCTAGCACCTATTTGGTTGTCAGTCCATCAAGTGTGCATCCTGCTTTAGGGAATATTTTTCTTAGGGCTTAGGAAGGGCTACACCTTCCTCCTCCATAACTTTGTTCCATTTGGAGACTTTTTTCAGGATGGATATTGCTCCACCTGCCCAGGTCGAACCTTCTTTAAGAACCCGCTCCATCATCTTGGAATATATTGGCCAAGATGAAGTGTGTTTCCAAGCCAGTTGGCCTTGCCAACTACCTGAAAGAATGGTCGCCCCTTGGGACCGGGAGAAGATGTGAGCGGTGGTAACGGCGCCTCATGAATTAAGTTATGCGCACTTTCTCCATGGTAAGTTTGAAATTCCTTTAAGTTTTTTATGGCTTATGATTTTACCTTTTCTTTTCATACAACTCACTCTTCCTTTGCCTTTTATTTAGGGAAATGTGCTCGAGTTCGAAGCTCATCACAAGTAACTCAAGGAAAGGGAGTTGTGGAAGGCGGACTTAGACTCAGAAAGGAAATGGTACTCTGCCTTGGAGGCATACCTATCTTGGTTGTTTAGAAAAAATAGTCTTGAATCCGTGAGGCTGACTAGATTCATTCTGAGCTAGATTGGCATAGGAAGAATTAGGTTTTCGCACAAAATGCCTATTTGAACAGGAGTTCAAAATGGAGGAGGAGGAAGTTTGACCTATACTGGAGGAATGAGGAGAGGGCTACCCTAGAATAGATCAGATCAAGGCCAAAGATATGATCAAGAGCCAGAACGGGAGTGTTTCTTTCCTTCAGACCGCCCTCTGAATCATTTATGCCGAGAGAAAGCACTTAAGGTGTAATATTCTAAGTCCAATTGAGATCTTTTTGATGCTGAAGCTTAGATTATTTCAACAAAAATATTTACTAGAGGGGCTTCCAAAGGAGTACTTTAGAGGAATTTTAGGCTGATCTTGAAGACCTAGTTCTGAGATCGCTAAGGCCTTAGCTCTAGAGAATAAGGCTAACTCAACTTGCAACATTCTTCCTCTGATGATGCCGAAAACTCTTTTGGAACCGAGTATGAGTCAGGTTATTCCTAAGATGTCGTAGAAGAAGATGAAGAATATGAATTACTAGACCCTCTACGGTCACTGAGGTGTCCTCCTGACTTCAACCGATAAAGCAACTCTAATTTCTGCAACCTTAATCCTTCTGGTCACCAAAAATGTTTTTCCTCCTAGCACTCCCCCTGAGACTTCTGATATCCCTTCTTAAGACTAGCATATTTCAAGTTTTTGTAACTTGTTCTTGATTTTTTGCCTTGTAAATATTCCTAATCTTTTTATGCACATATTATGAATGAAAATTTTCTATTCCTTACTCTATACTCTTTATCTTCACTGGTATGAATTTTCAACACCTTGAATTATTTCCAATGAAGTTCAGAAGGTCAGTTTTGGTGGACTAAGGATATTCTGAGAGTAAACCAACTAAGGCTGAAACAGTTAGGATTTCATTTGGCTCCTTCAATTCTAATGTTGGTTTCGAGCATATTATTTCAACTTTATTTTTCTTCCCTTGGACTTTATATTTTTGCCTTAGGACATTTTTAATCTTTAGATTTTTTTTAATACTTTGATTCTTTTTGAACACTTCAATTTTTTGTGTTCTTTAAAGTTAATCTTAAAATGACTCACGTTTTTAATCTCCAAGTTTTGTCCTTAATTTGATTTTCTTTGAATTCTTAGAATATTTTTTACTTTCTTAAGCTCAAATCTTAGAATGACTCTGATAGTATGTTAGGGAATTGGATAACCAGGAATTTTTACTTTTGATTTTAGTAAAACCGAGGATTACACATCCAATTACATTTATGATTGGGAATTAACACGTATAATCTTAGCCACTATTTTAGTAGTTTTATAAGAGAGGATTCTTATATATTTGGGACTCATGAATAAGATACCTCATATTCATTTGGCACAATTATTCGAATTAATGATCCTAACTTGCTTTCAGGTATATGGAAATATCTTAGCAAGTCAAAGGGATTTATTCATTGGGACACATATAGTGGACGTCTGAAAAATGAAAATTTTATTTCAATTCTTGAATGGGGTACACAACCCAAGAAATACATAAGTACTGAATAATTCAAAAGATTTTGTACATTCAACATTCACAACTTGACATGAAATAAAAGAAAATATATTAAAAAGGCTTTGACCAAGATAATGTCTTAAATGATTACTGGGTTCATGACTCTTATTTCTTTATTTTAAGACTTCTCATGCAGTCGCTAATGCTTTACTTGAATTGTCCCCAAGTGTTGCAAGCCAATTTTCAGAATCTTTTTGTGGCATTTCCCGATATGTTTTGCGGGATCCACGGTCATTGCTGCTTTCCAAGTTATATTGTATAGTGATTCTCTCAGTGCTTATATGTGAAGCATGAGGATCGAAGAATCAGAGCCTTCATTTATCTTCTTCCCAGTATCATTATGTGACATTTCAGGTATTTTTTATGATAGTCTTTGGTGCTTTATATGACAATCCCCAGTGTCATCATGTCTCTATTTGTACCATAGAGTAGTTCCTCTAGTGGCTGGGTGTGAAGTTTGAGGACTCATATACAAGAGTTCTTCCTTCAATCTTTTTGCTTGGGAGAAGCAGTACACATATGTAGTAATACGTTTTACTTGTTTGAAAACCTTGCTAGAAAAATAAAATTGGGACAAAACCTTGGCTAAGGAAAAAAGTACAATACATATTTTTATTTTATGCTTGTGTAGCGTCTTTCCCATGTATTTATTGAAAGTACTATTTCTGCAATTACAAGGTAACATCTAATAAATGAAGTTAAGTAATTGATTCCAAATGGAGCATACTTACCTTAATAGTATCACTTCAGGTGACTGATATTTCAATTGTTTGGTAATTTCACTTTATTTCCATCTTCCAGTTGGTAAGAACCTTTTCTTGTTATCCCAATGACTCTATATGGTCCATCCTAGTTTGAGCTTAGTTTTCCAGCATTGAACTCTTTTGTTCTGGCTGTAACTTTCTGGGGGACATAGTTTCTTATTTTGAAGTATCGAAGATTAGTCCTCCTGTTGAAGTACCTTTCGAGTCTTTCCTTTTGATCCACCATCTAGACTAAATCCAAGTCTCATCATTCCTCAATCAAGTTCATACTAACTGCCATGGCTTCATTGTTGGCTTCTTTGTTTTCCTGAGATAACCTTAATATCGATTCGATGCTTTCGACCGATATCAAGTATTCAACACCATAAATAAGGGAGAATGACATCACTATGCTACTAAACTTTATTATTATACCGAAATTCCCAAAGAACTCTAGGAAATTCTTTAAGCCATCTTCCTTTATCCTGTTCTAATCTCTTCTTTATATTTTAGATCATTTTTTGTTGACTCAGCTTGCCTATTAGAACTACGGAGAAGTAGCAATTATTTTGATCTTCAACTCATTAGAGAATTTAGTCACCTTTGAACCGAAAATATGCGGTGCATTATCATATGTGATTTCTTTTGGGACCCCAAATCATCAAATGCTGCGATCTCAACTGAGGTTTATCACTTCTCGTTTTGAGATCTTCTTGAAAGCACCTACTTTAACCCACTTAGAAAAGTAGTTAGCCAAGATCAAAAGAAATTTTACCTAACCCATAGCCTATGTTAAGGGTCTCACTATCTCTGTGCCCCACTTCATGAACGACCATGGGGAAATAACCGAATGAAGGGGTTCGGCCTATTGATGAACCATCCGGGCGTAGCCTTTCCATTTGTTGACAGTCAATTCACACTCACAATATTTAAAAACTAATTTCTTTTTCACGCTTCCTAATCATAAATTGCATAAAATATGATTTTTACATATTTCTAAACTTTAATTCAATTTATTGATAATGATCCTTATTTTATCAATATTAAATTTTTTTATCATTTTATTTTCATTTAAATAGTTTCAATAAATTTTATTTTGTTACAACCAATGCATATTACTATAATTTTATTTTATTTAATCATTATTTTTTTATTTAAATTACATTTTGTTTATTTTATTCATGACATTGCGCTAAATATATTTTTTAATAATATTTACACTTTATTTTAGTTAACATTTTTAGTACAATCTATTAATACATGAAAATCATAGAAATGAATTTCAAACACAGATTAAAAAACAGTATAGATTTTTAGACAAAAAGAGATTTAATTTTGTTTATAAATAGGAGTCCTCTCTCTCTCTTATTTTTCTCAATACAATTACATAACCTAAACCTTTTTTCATATTTCTTCTCTCCACATTCTTACAATTTTTTAATACATATTTACTAGAATTTTTCTTCTTTTAATATTTTACGATGCATAGTGTTTATCATTTTTTACATGCACACACATTATATAGATATGCATATTTACATGCTTGGCTACTAAATAGAAAAGGAAAGGATCATCTTACAAAACATATTTCAATGTTTAGCCACTAGTAAAAGGGAGGAATTTTCTTGAAAATTATTTTACAATACTTAGCCACTAAAGCCTCATTTGTTTGCACGTAATGGAGGTCTGAATTTAAATGGTTCAGACTTTAGACCATTAAGTGCATTTATTTTTATTAATATTTAAATACTTATTTGGTCTGAATAGGTCTTAGTCATTAAGATCTGGAATAGAGTCTCAATATCATTAAGAGGTTTCTTTGTCTGAATAATTTTCACCATCACTCTATCCACAACTACCATTAACTACCTCTATCATCACAACCATCACCAACTACTAACATCAACCAACTTTACTGTTACAATCACCACTACCAACCGTCACCATCACATCAGTCACTATAACACCAACCACCCTCATTATCATAACTATCACCACCACCATTACTAGCAATTATCATCACCACAATTACTAGCCACTCGCACCAAACATTACCACGACCATTACTACAAACCACCCCAATCATCACTAAAGAACATAAATATTTTATTTTTTAATCAGATAATAAATTTATTTATTAAATTAAATTATTTTTTGAACATTTAATTAGTTTTATTTGAATTATATATTTAATGTATTTATAAATAAATAAAGTATGCACATTTAGATGTTGAAAAACAAATGGTCTTAGTCATTCAATATTTAGATCTAGTGACAACACCTTAATCATTCAGATATGCATTCAGATTCATACGTCTTAACCTTAATGAAAATAAATGAGACCTAAGTAAAAAGGAGAGGTCTTTCTTAAAATTTTATTTACATAGAGTAGCCATTTTTTCATTATAAAAGAGGAGGAGGCCTCCCATAATCATCACCACTAAACATTACCTCACATATATTTTTTTCTTCTCTCTACACTCTTCATATTTTTGTTTTTATTTATTTGAAAAATAATAAAAATATTTTCTTCTCTCTTGTTATAAAAAATAAAGCAAACGAGAAGAATGTTGTAGAGAAAGAAAAAAGAGAGAAGATTTCTTATTTCTTTTGAAGGATTAATTACAATGAACAAAAACCCCTTTATTTATAGGAAAACTAACTTGGTCCCAAAGTTACTAACTCTAACTTTATTTCAAAGAAATAGACATTCACTATAATATAAAATATATTTTATAACACTCCCCCTTGAATATCTATTATAATGACCTGGACATCATTACGAGATGGTTAGGGCCTAAAACACTGGAACAGGCCGGTAGTTACTGGTTCGGGGGACCGCTACAGCGGAGGGATTCCCACTGCAGTGAGACCATGGTAACAATCGGAGTTTCATTGTGGCGAATTTGGGAAATAACTGTTGGAACCGCCACAGCGACACTATGACCATTGTAGCGGGTCCGCTACAACGAAAATGTGACCGCTGCAGCGGACGACGGAAATCCGAAAGTGGGTTTTAAGTGGGAGTTACGGGGTTTTATCCCATTATTCTCAAAAACACGATTAGAAGGTCTAGAGAATGGAAAAAACCCTCCAGATTAGTGAACGTTTCTCAAGGTAAGATTTTTCAATTGTTTATCTCTGCAATGAGTGATGTTGATCCTAGATTCATTATAGACCTTCAATGGTGGAATTTTAGGAGGAAGAAAACCTTAGGTTGTTGAACTAGGGCTAGATTGTAGGGTGATCGCTCCCCTAAGATTATTATAGAGAATAAGGACTGTATAAGAATTGGGACCAAGAACTTAGTAAAATTAGGGTTCACTTCAAAAGTTCTCTGAAGGGGAGGGTTTGACTCTAAAACCCTTAATTCAAAGAGTGAGTAATGAATTACTCTTTGTTTTGTTGAATATTACAAGTATTCCAAAACTATGAGAAAAGACAAGGCTCCGTGGAGTAATTGGATCTTCGTGTCCGAAATAAAGGTAGGTTATGGTTAGTGGATTAGACCCTGTGCAATGCCTTTTATTCTTATGTAATGATCATATTTGATTGGTCTTCAGACATTCTTTCTTACGAGCATTTTATGTGAATAAATGGGAAATATCATGTTGATATGCGATGAATATAAACCATTGTTGAGATCATGTGAAAGTGTGTAGTGAACCTTGTTTTATGAATTTATCCTGTGCAATGTGTTCTGTATTTGAGAAAATTTGCAAGTGGAAAGTAGAATCTGCTGATTTGATATGTATATATGCTTACATTTATGAAATGTACATTTTTGTTGTTAACGGATGCAAATGGATAAAATGGTACTATTTCTAAAATGAGAGTCTCGAGCCCGAAGGGAGTATCTAGGTGAGTGAATATTAATTATAGAGTGGCTTGTGTCCGAAGGGAGCATTCGAACGAGTATATAAGTGGGAGAGGGTACCACACCGATACAGTATATGAATTTCTTTAGTTCTCTACAGGCCATTACTGGAAGGATAGAAGTAAAATCCTCTGGCATGTGTGTACACTGATTGTGTGGTTGAGTGTTTATGGTGAGATGGTGGAGGCGTGTGCCCGTCGTGTTATCTTTGATTTTTTGTTATGTACGCTACGTTATGTTGTGTTGTTATTATATGCAAGTGAAGTTTATGAATTATGTATTAAGAGGTTGGGTTAATTATGATTATGTTATGTGATGTTGATAATGAAGAATATGTCTGTAGTTCTAACTGTGAGTTGTCACAATGTCGGAACGTGATGAGGGGATTTTGCTGTGATTACCTGTTGATCTCATAAGTGACACTTGGTGATGTTAATTGTTGTCCCTAAGTGTGTGATATCTGAAAAATTGGGTGGAATATGTGAATAATAAAACTGATGAGTTGAAGAACTGGAACATGCAGTATAGTTGAGCAACTACCTAAGGTAGTATCTCTACAGTGAAACTCTTTCCGCTGCGGCAAGACTGTTGTAGCGGTCAAGTGACCGCTACAGCGAATGGCCTAATCTAGTAAGCAAGTCGGGTGTTCCCTGAGTAAAGCTAGTGTGTCTGAAAATGTTCTATATATCCTTTTATGCCGCGGACTAGTCTTGTATTATTATTGCTGTGTATACTTGTTATTATTTAGGGTCAACTGATGATGCCTACTAGTACTGTATTTTGTACTGACCCTACACTTGCACTTCTTTTCTAAGTGCAGAATTCGATTCAGGAAGCTCCTCTCGTCCCCACCTTTAGTTGCAACAGTCTATCGAAAGGTGAGCGGTGCAAGATGGGTTGATTCACTTTTCTTCAAAAGATGTCCTTCATCCAGACATTGTGACTTCTTCTTTTTTCTTTGTTGTTATGTTAGTTAAGCAATTCAAGAACTATAGTTTGATGTCAAAATGCAATGACAATCAGGTCTTGGGTTTCGTATTGAAGTTTGTTTAAAATTGGTTGCTCTTGATAACTAATTTAGTTCGTTTTATTTTGGTAAAAGTTTTCTGTATGAATGATCAATTTCGGGGTAACGTTTGGGAATCGTTGCTTCGCCCACTGGGAGGGGGATTAGTATAGTTGTCAATCATGGTCAATTGAGTCGTAACAAAGTTGGCATCAGAGCCCTAGGTTCGTTGATCTCATTGCACTAAGACAGGTCTAGTAGAGTCTCGCGGATTGGTGAGGATACGTCCGTAACTTATCTTTGAGAGGCTGTAGGACTTTAGTAAAATTCCTTTCTTCTTTTCTCTCATACAATTACTTGATTCCAATTGGTATCTAGTGATCCAAATTGGTGTCTAATAACTTTCACTTCTTTCTTTCCCAGATGGTGAGAATACGCGTCAGGGAAACAGAGATGCAACACCTAAGCCAGCAGTGGCAGCTGCTGTTCGCGGCAGAGGAAGAGACAGAGGTCGTGGATGGAGACCCATTTCTGCTAGAGGAGGGGCTCGTGCTCCTGCTCCAGTTAGGGAGAGGTCTTCATCTCCCCTGCCACCAGCAGAATAGGAGTGGTTGGTTGTTGAGGTCGAGGTTCCGAGCAAGGGGAAGCTCCTGCCGTACCAGCATCCTCTGAGGTTCTAGCTCAGGTTCTCAACCTTTTGAGCGGCCTTGAGGGCACTAGGGCAACACCAGCAACTCCAGCAAGGCAACAATTGGGGATACAACATGCAGCTATTGTGGCTCCTCGAGTCGATGACATATCGGAAGTTGTCATGCTCCCGAGACTAGTAATGGGACTTGTGATAATAGAAGAGGAGCATGACTTGTTAGGAGGTTCACCAAGATGAAGCCTCCCACTTTTTACGGCACTAAGGCGGAGGATACCTATGAGCTCATCACTGATTGCCATGAGAGGCTCCATAATATGGGGGCGGTAGAGAAGTATGGTGTAGAGTTCTTCACTTTCCAGTTGATGGGGGATGCTAAGCTCTGGTCAAGAGCTTTTGTGGAGTGTAGACTAGCGGGGTCACCCCCGTTGACTTGGACCCAGTTCTACTCCACATTTTTGGAGAAATATATTCCCCACACTCTGAGGGATAGGAGATGGGATGACTTCACCACCATTAAGTAGGGGAGCTCATCTATTACTGGATATAAGGATCAATTTCACTCACTATCCAGGTATGCTCTACCCTTACTGCCCACTGAGGAGGAGAGGATGAGGCAGTTTGTTAAAGGACTAAATGTGGGTCTCCAGGTATCAGCTCTGCAAATGGTATCATCAGGTAAGACCTTTCACGAGGTGGTAGAGTATGTGAAGTCAGTTGAAGGGGTGAGACATGAGGGTTATGCAAGGAATATTGCGAAGAAGGCTCGGAGAGTGGGTTGTTTCAGTGGTTCTTATGCTTAGGTTCCAGAACCACAGGGTTTCTTTGGGTGCCCTGTGCAGTCTACTATGCAGGTATCAACCGGAGGTCCGCCAGGGACGGCTACGTGACCATCAAGTACAGTTGGGGTTACACAGATGGTTCGTTCTAATTTTGGGGCTCGTCCTATTTCTTCTGTTACGACTCAGAGACCAGTTATTGAGAAGGTATTTCATGAGTGTGGTGAGTATAGTCACATCTGTAGATGGTGCCCCAGGTTCGAACAGGGTGGGTAGAATGTTCCTCACCCATCTCCTCAAGCTCCAGCCCCAAATGGGAGGGGAGGTAGTGCATTCGGTCTAGATCATCCACAGCTGGGACGAGGTTGTCAGCCAGCCATTAGAGATGATATTCAGCAGGGTGGACGTGCTCAGGTAGGTAAGGGAGTGTAACACCTTGGAAGGGCCTACGAATAGACCCAGGAGATTAAAGTTGAAAACTGCAAAAAAATCGAGAACTTGCACCAATACGACTCGAGGTACGAGTCGTGTTGAGGATCTATGACTCGTGACTCGAGTCGTGAGGAAACCAGGAGCCTAAGGTTGTGTCACGGGTAGTCCTACAAACTGTGGTGAATATCTCAGTGGTGCCAGAGTGAGTCATCACGGGTCATGGTATGACTCGTAGGATATAGCAACAAGTCGTGGTGGTTTGGGTGGATGGTACCACGGTTGCCAGTATGACCGGTAGGATGGTGGTACGAGTCATAGGTTACCAATTGTGGCCAAATTCAAAAAGTTGGGAAAAATGGTGAAGTGACCACGAGTCGTGACTTGATGGTACGACTCGTGGTCGGGGCCAGAACTGCTTTTCAAGGAAATTTTAGTAAGGGCAATTTCAACTTTCCTACACTTTTGGGCCCAAAACCACGTCGTTTTGAGGTCGAAATAGGATCTTTAAGGGATGAAAACTCTTGTTGAGTTCATTTTAGCAATTACAAGTGTTAGAGAAGGGGAGTAGGAAGGGTTTCAAGCAATTCTCTTCAAGTTCTTCAAGCTTTCACTTAGGGTTCTTCAAAGGGATAGGGAATCACAAAATTTCCAGGTATGTGGGGTTTGAATGGGTAGTTTAGTCCCTACCCATGCCCATTTATTATGTTTAATTTGCTAAATTCTTGTGGGTCTTAACCCCGTTTGTATGATTCCTCAAAAGCTTACATGAACTTGCGATATTATGTCAAATTTGGGGGTTTGAAGTATTTGGACTGATTTTACTTATATATATTTTATATTTCATGATTTAAATCTCTAAAAGTATGGATTCCCAATTATGGAAAATTTTTAGTGAATTTCACAGTCAAGATGATTCTGATAGCATGAACGAATTTCTCTTAAATTTAAGCATGTCTTCAAGTTTCGATTTCTCACGCTATCATGATCGTTTTCTTATGAATTTAAGCATGTCAAGTATGTTGAAATTATGGGCAATGCCCACATATCGCTTATGAATTATAACTATGATTTTGGCCGACTCACGGGCCCAATTCCATGGCTAGAAATACAAACCCTCATGTATGTTATGATTTCCGTGTTTTCACTAGCCATGCATGTCATGTTATGCATGTTATGAGCACGTTGCATGTTGTGGGAGTAGTACTTAACGCTGAGTAGGTTCAGGGCCTAGGTTACGCCCCGAATCTTAGAACTACGTGTCATCATAGGATTATGTTTGAGACCTCCTCAGTGATTGTCCCCTATGCCCTAAGGGCCTTCATGAGTGATATCATGTCTTTCATGGTTCATACCCTTGGCAAGGTATGAACGGCCTCCCGACTAGGGGTACAAGTCGGACATCATGTGTGCTCATGTGAAGTATGTCGGTTATAGAAATCTCCCATTGTTCCTCATGATTTTTAAATATGAATGATTATGTTATTTTGGATCAAGTTACGATTTATGAAATGTTTTCTCCGCATGTTATGACTTGATGGTTTTATGGATATTTTATTAAAATATTGAGCCTTACAATATACTTATGATTCCAGTTTTATGATCATGAAGTCCCCACTCCTATAACTTTTATGCTTTAAGCATTGCTTTGCATACCTTACATACTCAGTACTTTCCGAGTACTGACCCCTATATTTTCAAGATCTGGTTCACAGGATCAGTATCGTCCCTATTTCATGCTCAATTCTACTAAATCTCCAGTGGTGAGTCCTCATGATCCGAAGGCTTCATGTTCGGACTTGTTAAATTATCTTATGTTTTTAGAATGTTTGGGTTAGTTGGGGTATTGTCCCTTCAACCCATCTTTTATGATTAGAGGCTTTCAGACTTATGTGTAGTATTCAGTCGTTTATGTTTGGATCTTGTATCGTTGTTTCCCTTATCTCTCATGATATTATTTTCAGTTAGTTTACGATTTATGAGTTAAGTTTTCTGCTGTATATGAATGAATTAGTGTTATGCTCATGCCATGGGTTGACTTGGAGTCTCTCGGGACTCCTTGTCCCGTGTCTATAATCTGGTTGTACTCTCGGGTAATGACAAACTTGGTATCAGAGCAATAGGTTTAGATGTGTCCTAGGGAGTCTGAAAGCCGCGTTAGGTAGAGTCTTTTTCATGGGTGTAAAGTGCGCCCCACTTATGAATAAGAGGCTACTGAACGTTTAGGAAATGTTCCCTTCTTTCATTATCTACGTCGTGCAATGAAAATTCCTCCATCTTTCTAATTCGTGCGTTTCACGATTGCAGATAACTTATGGCCCCCAAAAGGATAATCAGAAGTAGGAACAGAAATGATGAAGGCCACGGGAGTGGCAATGATGATGGGCGTCAGCAAGCCCTACCTGTTCAGGAGCCCCAGACGCCCGAGCCAGCTGCCCATGCTGAGTTTCGGGCGGCTATTCAGATGCTGGCTCATGCCTTGACCACTCAGGTCAACCAGTAGGTAATTGCTCCTGTTCCTCAAAACGGCAATGCAGCAGCGGCCCGGATCAGAGACTTTCTGAGGATGAACCCTCTTGAGTTCACAGGGGAAAAGGTGGACAAGGATCCATACGAGTTCATCAAAGGGATTTTGAAGGTCACTCAGGTCATGGGAGTGACAAGTAAGGAACGTGTTGATTTGGCCTCTTATCAGCTGAAAGAGGTCACTTATATTTGGTTCAAGCAATGGAGGGATAGCAAGGCAGCGGGAGCAAGCCCTATCAGCTGGGAGGAGTTCCATATAGCCTTTCTTGACAGGTTCTTCCCTCGGGAGATGAGGGACTGAAAGCAACTGAGTTTGGCAACCTTAATGAAGGAAAGATGACGGTGATGGAATATTCACTTGAGTTCACTCGCCTGTCAAAATATGCCCCGGAGTTAGTGATGTATCAGAGGGCACGGGTGAGAAGATTCATGCAGGAAGTAACTAAGTATCTGCATAAAGACTGCATAACCGCCATGCTTCATCAGGATATGGACTACCCATGGATAGTCCTCTATGCTCAACAGATGGAAGTAGCTCACATGAGGCAGAGGGAGTCCAAGAAGGCCAGAACTGAAAGCCACCGGTTCTCCCAGCCTAAGTCAAGGGGTGAATCTTACCAGCAGTCCCATCACAGGTCCACTGCGCCAGCACCATCTATAGCCAACACTCTATTCAGGCCACAGGATGGTCAGAGGAGCAGGGCCTCAGGTTTGAGGAGTCAAAACAGCATGCGCACAGAGCGCACATTCCCATCTTATGCTACTTGTGGCAAGAACCACCCAGGGAAATGTTTGGTGGGCTCAGATGATTGTTTCAAGTGTGGCAAATCCGGACACAGACTTAGGCATTGCCCTGCAGCTAGGTTAGGGGGTAGTGGAGCCTGCACTTCAGCAGCCAGTTCAACCGTCCTAGTAGCACATCAGACTTAGCAAGGTGCTCCGACTGGCTCAGCTGGCAGCCAGCACCATGACCGATTTTGTGCACTTGGCTCTCGGTAGGAGCAAGAGACTTCCCCTAATGAGGTTACGGGTATGTTACGAGTTTTTAAAATTGATGCTTATGCTTTATTAGATCCGGGAGCCACACTATATTTTGTGAGACCTTAATTGCTAGTTACTTTGGAGTCAGTCCTGAAATCTTGTCCGAACCATTTCTGTCTCTACCTCTGTTGGGGATTCAGTCATAGCGATGCAGGTATATAGAGGTTGCCCTATTAAAGTGTTGCATAAGGTTATGCTCCGCAGACTTAGTAGAATTAGCTATGACTAATTTTGACATCATCTTAGGCATGGATTGGTTGTTTGCATGTTATGCTTCTATCAACTATAGAACTCGGGCAGTGGAGTTTCGGTTTCCAGGTGAACCGGTTTTAGAATGGAGGGGTGGTTCAATGGTAACTATAGGTCGCTTTATCTCCTATATCAAGGCTAGAAAAATGATTTTCAAGGGTTGTATTTACCACTTGGTTAGGGTTAAGGATATCACATCCGGGGTCTTCAGTCAGTCCCTGTGGTATGTGAATATCTCGAGGTATTTCCAGATGACCTACCAGGTGTTCCTCCTGAGATGGAGATTGATTTTGAAATTGTATTGCCTGACATGCAACCCATATCGATCCCTCCTAACTGAATGGCCTTAGCAGAACTAAAAGAGTTAAAGGAGTAGTTGAATGATTTGTTAGATAAGGGATTCATTAGACCGAGTAAGTCCCATGGGGTGCCCCAGTGTTGTTCGCCCAAAAGAAAGATGGTTCCCTGCGGATGTGTATTGATTATAGACAGTTGAACAAGGTCATCATCAAGAATAGATACCCTTTACCCTAGATCGATGACTTATTTGATCAGCTTTAGGGCGCCAAATACTTCTCTAAGATAGATCTCAGGTCCGAGTATCACCAGCTTAGAGTTTGGGAGAACAACATCCCAAAGACTGGTTTTAGAACCCGGTATGGCCATTATGAATTCGTTGTTATGTCTTTTGGACTAACCAATTCCCCTGCAGCTTTTATGGATTTGATGATCAGGATATCTAAGGCATACTTTGATATGTTCGTGATTGTGTTCATTGAGGACATATTGATATATTCCCGTAGCGAGGAGGAGCATGCTGCACACCTGAGGGTAGCACTCCAGACCATCAAAGACAACCAGCTATACGCCAAGTTCAAAAAATGTGAATTCTGGTTGAAATCAGTTGCATTCTTAGGGAATGTAGTGTCAAGTGAAGGTATAAGGGTGGACTCTCCAGAAAATATAGGCAGTAAAGAACTAGCCCAGAACTATAAACCCTTCGGAGATCAGAAGCTTTTTGGGCTTAGCAGGTTACTATCGGAGGTTCGTAGAAGGTTTCTCGTCCATTGCAGCCCCATTGATGAGATTGACTCAGAAAAAGGTGAAGTTCCAATGGTCGGAGGCTTGTGAGAAGAGCTTCCGGGAATTGAAGGCCAGACTCACTTCAGCACCGATGTTGACTTTATCGGAGGGTATAGATGGTTTCATTGTATAATGTGATGCTTCGAGGGTCGGACTGGGATGTGTATTGATGTAGCAAAGAAAAGTCATAGCATATGCTTCCAGACAGTTAAAAACTCATGAGAAGAATTACCCTACCTATGATCTTGAGTTGGCCGCAATGGTATTAGCTTTGAAGATATGGTGGAACTACTTGTATGGGGTTCATGTAGATGTATTCACAGACCACAAGAGCTTACAGTACGTGTTCACATAGAAGGAACTAAATCTTCAGCAACAGAGGTGGTTGGAGCTACTTAAGGATTACAACATGAGTGTCCTTTACCACCTGGGAAAGGCCAACATGGTAGCAAATTCCCTTAGTAGACTTTCTATGAGAAGTGTGTCACATGTGAGTGAAGACAAAAAGGAGCTGGTAAAGGAGGTATATCGACTTGCACAGTTGGGACTTAGACTAGTCGGCTCGACCGATGGTGGGGTAGTAGTTCAGAATGGGTCAGAGTCATCCTTGGTAACAGAGGTAAAGACTAAGCAAGATGAGGACCCAATATTGGTAAATTTGAAAGAAGCTATTCAAGGTCAGAAAGTAGAAGTCTTCTCCAAAAGGGGAGATGGTGTACTTCGGTACCAGGGTCGCTTATGTGTTTCGAATGTGAGGGATTTGAGAGGCTGGATATTGAATGAGGCTCACGGGTCCAGATATTCTATACATCCAGGTGCCACCAAAATGTATCATGCCTTGCGAGATATCTACTGGTGGAATGGCATAAAGAGGGATATTGCAGAATTTGTAGCCAAGTGCCCGAATTGCCAACAGGTGAAAGTTGAGCATCAGAGACCGGGGAGTGTACTTCAAGACATCAGCATTCCTACATGGAAGTGGGAAGAAATCAACATGGACTTTGTGACAGGTTTGCCCTGTACTCGTAGACAGTATGACTCCATCTGGGTTGTGGTGGACAGGTTGACCAAGGCTGCTCATTTTCTACCGGTCAAAACCACCAATTCAGCAGAAGATTATGCAAAGTTGTATATCCGAGAGTTCGTTAGGTTGCATGGAGTTCCCTTGTCCATTATATCAGATAGAGGTACGAAGTTCACCTCTCAGTTCTGGAGGTCTTTTCAAAAGGGACTTGGTACTCAAGTCAAGCTTAGCATGGCGTTTTATCAACAAACCGATGGTCAGGTGGAGTGGACTACCCAAACTCTTGAGGACATGTTGATAGCTTGTACTATTGACTTCAAGGATAGTTGGGATGAGCATTTGCCTCTTATTGAGTTCGCCTACAACAACAGCTACCACTCCAGCATACAAATGGCACCGTCGAGGCTCTTCATGGGCGAAGGTGTAGATCACCCATTGGGTGGTTTGAAGTTGGTGAGGCTTCGTTAGTGGGGCCAGACTTAGTTCATGAGGCCATGGAGAAAGTTCAGTTAATAAGAGAAAGGCCGAAAATGGCTCAAAGTCGCCAAAAGTCTTATGCAGATGTGAGGAGAAAGGAGCTTGAGTTTGAGGTTGATGACTGGGTATTTCTCAACTTATCTCCCATGAAGGGAGTAATGAGACTTGGAAGGAAAGGGAAACTCAGTCCCTGCTATATTGTCCCATACAAGATCTTGAGACGAGTGGGTAAGGTAGCTTATGAGCTAAAGTTACCTTTAGAGTTGGCTTCAGTTCATCTCGTATTCCACATATTGCTCTTGAAAAAGTGCTTGGGAGATCCAGCCTTAGTGGTTCCGGTGGAAAGTGTTGGTGTGAAGGATAGCCTTAGTTACGAAGAAATTCCTATTGAAATCTTGGATCATCAGGTTCGAAGGCTAAGAAACAACGAAGCAGCTTCAGTAAAGGTGTTATGGAGAAACCAGCATGTTGAGGGAGCTACATAGGAAGCTGAAGTGGATATGATGGCTAGATACGCCCACCTATTTCCTACCAGCTCAGTTTCAGTTTGAGGTATCAGCTTTAGCTCTAGACCTCTAATCAATTTTTCATGTTCCGTTCGTTCCTGCAAGTTTGTTTTATGATATGATGTATGTATGTGATGTCTGAATTCATCCCCTCTATGTAGTTCTTTTCGGGGGTAGTTGTTCCGTTACTTTTCGGTTTGAATGTCAATGATTAGCATCTATATATAGTGATTGTATGTTTCTTTTTGCTGCTTGTTTCCCTACTTTCGAGGGTGAATGTTTCCAAGGGGGAGATATTATAACACCCTGAAAAGGCCTACGAATAGACCCGGGAGATTAAAGTTGAAAACTGTAGAACAACCTGGAACTTAAACCAGTATGACTAAAGGTATGAGTCATGGTGAGGACCGATGACTCGTGACTCAAGTTGTGAGGAAAAAAGGATCCTGAGGTTGTGTCACGGGTAGTCCTACAAACCGTGGTGATAAGGTACAACTCATGGTTAGGATTCGTGGTGAATATCTCAGTGGTGCCAGAGTGAGTCGTCATGGGTCATGGTACGACTCGTAGGATATAGCAATGAGTCGTGGTGAGGAGTTGTGGTTAAGTCGTGGTGGTCTGGGTGAATGGTACCATGGTTGACAGTACGACCCATAGGATGGTGGTATGAGTCGTGGGTTACCAGTCGTGGCCAAATTCAGAAAGTTGGGAGAAAGAGTGAAGTGACCACGAGTCGTGACTTGATGGTAGGACTCATGGTCGGGGCCTGAATTTCTTTTCAGGAAAATTTCAGTAAGGGTAATTTTGACATTCCTATGCTTTTTGGGCCCTAAAATACGTTGTTTTGAGGTCGAAACAGGATCTTTAAGGGATGAAAACTCTTGTTGAGTTCATTTTAGCAATTACAAGTGTTAGAGAAGGGGAGTAGGAAGGGTTTCAAGCCATTCTCTTTAAGTTCTTCAAGCTTTCACTTAGTGTTCTTCAAGGGAGTAGGGAATCACGAAATTTCCAGGTATGTGGGGTTTGAATGGGTAGTTTAGTCCCTACCCATGCCCATTTCATCCCATTTCCTATGTTTAATTTGCTAAATTCTTATGGGTCTTAACCCTGTTTGTATGATTCTTCAAAAGCTTACATGAACTTGCGATATTATGTCAAATTTGCGGGTTTGAAGTGTTTGGACTGATTTTACTTATATATATTTTATATTTCATGATTTAAATCTCTAAAAGTATGGATGCCCAATTATGGAAAACTTTTAGTGAATTTCATGGTCAAGATGATTCTGATAGCATGAACGAATTTCTCTTAAATTTTTAAGCATGTCTTCAAGTTTCGATTTCTCACGCTATCATGATCGTTTTCTTATGAATTTAAGCATATAAAGTATGTTTGAGATTATGGTCAATGCCCACATATTGCTTATGAATTATAACTACGATTTTGGCCGACTCACGGGCCCAATTCAATGGCTAGAAATACAAACCATCATGTATGTTATGATTTCCATTTTTTCACTAGCCATGCATGTCATGTTATGCATGTTATGAGCACGTTGCATGTTTTGGGAGTAGTACTTAACACTGAGTAGGTTCAGGGCCTAGGTTACGCCCTGAATCTAAGAACTATGTGCCACCGTAGGATTATGTTTGGGACCTCCTCAGTGACTGTCCTTTATGCCCTATGGGGCCTTCTTGAGTGATATCACGTCTTTCATGGTTCATACTCTTGGCAAGGTATGAACGGCATCCCGACTAGGGGTACAAGTCGGACTTCATGTGTGCTCATGTGAAGTATGTCGGTTATAGAAATCTCCCATTGTTCCTCATGATTTTGAAATATGCATGATTATGTTATTTTGGCTCAAGTTACAATTTATAAAATGTTTTCTCCGCATGTTATGACTTGATGGGTTTATGGATATTTTATTGAAATATTGAGCCTTACTATATAATTATGATTTTAGTTTTATGATCATGATGTCCCCACTCCTATAACTTCTATGTTTTAAGCATTTCTTCACATACCTTACATACTCAGTACATTTCGAGTACTGACCCCTATATTTTCAGGATCTGGTTCGCAGGCTCAGTATCTTTCCTGGTTCGTGCTCAGTTTCGCTAAATCTCCAGTGGTGAGTCCTCATGATATGAGGGCTTCATGTTCGGACTGGTTAAATTATCTTATATTTTCAGAATGTTTGGGTTAGTTGGGGTCTTGTCCCTTCAACTCGTCTTTTATGATTAGAGGCTTTCAGACTTATGTGTAGTATCCAGTCGTTTATGTTTGGATCTTGTATCGTTGTTTCCCTTATCTCTCATGATATGATTTTCAGTTAGTTTACGATTTATGAGTTAAGTTTTCCGCTATACATGAATGAATTAGTGTTATGCTCACGCCATGGGTTGACTTGGGGCCTCTCGGGATTCCTTGTCCCGTGTCTACAATCCGGGTATACTCTCGGGTCGTGATAGGGTAGCACCCAAGTAGGTAGAGGGGTGGCACAGCCTAACTGGGGTAGTTCTCAAACTGGTAACAAGGTCCACTTTTATGCATTTTCTAGTAGGCCCGAGGCAGAGGCTTCAGATGCTGTCATTATAGGTACAATCTTTATCTATAACAAAATGGCTATTGTGTTGCTTGACCGGGGCTCTGCATATTCTTATGTGTCTGCTTATTTTTCTTTGGGTCTGGATCTTGTTTATGATGTGCTTAATACTCCTATTTGTGTGTCTACTCCTGGTGGGGATTCTATGTTAGTGGATAAGATTGTTCGTGATTGCATTGTTGATTTCATGGGATTTGACACTCTAGCATACTTAATGATATTAGATATGGTTGAATTTGATATGATTTTTGGAATGAGTTGGTTATATCCTTACAATTCCATTTTAGATTGCTATGTTAAGATCGTCACTATATTGGGTCCATAGTCGTCTAGGTTGGAGTTGAAAGGGAATTGTAGCCATGCTCCTAAGAAACTTATTTCTTATCTTTGTGCGCGTAACTTGATAGAGCAGGGTTGTTCAGTGTATTTGGCACATATTTGGGACACTATTCAGAGGGTCCTTTCATAGAGTCAATCCTGGTTGTTTGTGAGTTCTTAGAGGTATTCCCTGTAGATTTTCCCGGCATGCTGCCGGACCATGACATAGATTTCTGTATAGACTTGGAACTAGGTACCTGACCCATTTCTATTCCTCCATACCGAATGGAACCTGCTGAGTTGAGAGAACTCAAGGAGAAATTGCAGGAGTTGCTTAAAGATTCATTAGACCGAGTGTGTCGCCATTGGGTGCCCCGGTTTTGTTTGTAAAGAAGAAGGATGGCAGTATGCGGATGTGCATCGACTACCACTAGTTGAACAAGGTAACTATTCAGAACAAGCACCCTCTTCCTCATATAGATTATATGTTTGATCAGTTACAGGGGGCGGTTATGTTTTCGAAGATTGATTTGAGGTCCGATTATCACCAACTTAAAATCCAGGCTAAGGATATTCTCAAAACAGCCTTTCAGACCAAGTATGGGCATTACAAGTTTCTGGTCATGTCATTCGGATTAACTAATGCCCTAGTTGTGAGCCTGATGAATGGTATTTTCAAACCCTGCCTGGATTACTTGTTTATTATATTTATTGACAATATCTTGGTGTATTCTACGACCAAGAAAGATGTTACACCCTGTGAAATATTAATAGTTAGTAGGAGCACGCATGGGTTGTGACGAGTGAAGAGAGCTTGACGCATGCGGGAAGAGCCTCAGAAGCAGGGTTGGGAGAGGCCAGGCCACGAGGGCCAGTGCAACACGCCAGTCGGCCTGTGCACTGGGCAGCGTGGTGCGCCAAACACACCGGTGCCCTGGGAGGTGCGCGGCACGCTTGTGCCGCAATGGCCGGTGCGAAGCGCCCCTAGGCCACCGCCCTTGGCCTATATATTAAGCCTCCCTTGTAATTTAAATCATTTTCCAAAGTGAGACCTCGGCCAGAACAAAGAGAATACGGAATGTTCGTCAGATTCTCGACAAATTACGCTATCAAACACCATCCAAACGCAAATTAACTTCGGGCAATGAGTTCTAAGCCTACTGGAAGCATTTCTACGGAGTTATTTCTTGAAAATTCGCTCGGCATACTGGAACTCCATAGAGTAAAAGTTTTCAGAATTACTCCAAATTGAATCTGAAATGGCCACAGGCAATAGGTAAGCATTTCTCCCTTCTATACTCTAGAGAAATAGTATGTTTTCGGCCAAGTTAATCATAGTTGAGCTATAGTTAATGTTAATATTGAAAGATATCACCATTTGCCGACTCCTATTATTGAAATATCTTTATTCTCTCAGTGTAAAGGCGGAATATGAGTGGAATTCCTGGCTCCAGGTTAGAAACTATTCGGGTGAACGAAAGTCGACATTCAAGGTATGTTAAGGCTTATTCCTTCGGCATGTTATTCTCTCGTATAATGATATGACTTATGTTCTTTAACGTAGATAACAATCCCATGTGTTGTATTAGCTGCTACATGCAGATAATGCTTATATAAGTTGTGGGTAGATGTTAAGAATATATTAAGAATAGATTACAGTATCCCTCGTCAGGAAAGAGCATGTTAGGTGTCACCCATACTAGAAGCTTCATAGTAAGCCCTCTGTCCTTCCATTCACTGTGCTAGTAGGATTCTGACATGTTGTTGCCATGTCAAGGCCTTAGAAGCTTAGGGTTAGCTATTGGGCCTGTTTTAGTAAGTTGGACAACATAGAGCATAGGTGGGCGATATAACCTTCAGTTTGACACCAGTATAGACAGTAGCGCTCACCCAGAGGCCGTTGGCGTACCTTAGCACTTCTAAGGCCAGAATTTGAATAAGATGGTCCCACCCTTGAGTCAGCAGCACCAGGGTTTCCTGGTGGAAGAGGTGACAACCTACTATATAGTTAGCCACTGCCAATGATTATTAGCTGCAGTCGACTTAGAGCCTCACATACCGGTCACCCAGGAGGTCACCCTAGTCATACGAGTAAGACAGATCCATGGATACCCTAAGGAGGGGACCTTATTAGGAATTGGATGTGGGGCCAACGCCCCAACTTGCCTGTCACGCCCGCCTTGGGGGGTATGACTGGCACCTGGTGCCCTACTAGGACCAGAACCACTAGACTACTGAGCCTGAGTACATTTGGTGCCTGGCTGGCTCTAACTCAGATTTCTGGAAACAAAGGGCTATATAACGGCTGTAAACACAGCCTCCGGCCAGCTAGGCCTATAGCCACCTGTACCTATACTAACAGCTAACCAGAAACATATCAATATAAGGGAGCCTATGCGGGCTGACAAGGCCACCATGCTGTCTAGTCATCTGTAACTCAACAATGAAATACTGGAAAGCTACATAACCGGCGAGGTCACCAGTACTGTCAACAGAGGCCTCACACGACCAACATAAACAGAAATGCTAAACAGCTACAACAAACTGCACGGCCTCACACGATCGGCTCAGCTGATCACAGGGAAATATATACAGACTGCAAGCCTCTAAGAATACTGATAAGATGGTCGGGACAGGGCCCCGACCTACCCATGCTGTACAACAAAAGAAAAGGGATAAACCTCTAGCTATCCAGCTTCGGATGACTGGAGCTGATGACCTTGTGAGCTGACTGGAATCACGAGGTATCGGCCCCTCATCTATGAGTACCTGCAGGCAAGTAATGCAGCGCCCCAAACGGGCGTCAGTACTGCTGGTACTGAGTATGTAAAACAACAACTAAAAAATATCTGAAAACAACAATACAACTGATAGAACTGAAATAGAAAGGAATAGACTAAACTGATTGGAAATGTAAAGCTAAGCCTACTCTTAACCATGCTGGAAGGAGTAGGAGTCATACCTAGAGATGTATCGCTCTACTGTCGATCTACTCGTATCTAGTGTAACATGGCATAACACAACATAACATAGCATAGCACACACAAACCTTACCCGGCCCCCATAAACCGGGAGGTACAATCAACACGCAATCTATACCCCTACCCCGGTCGTCCCATCTCCTATAATAACTATAAGCATCCTTCCGATCCCCTGGGTATGCACTTGGACTCGCTGAGCCCCTGACTATAACTGTACCTGAGTCCAGGGACTCCTGAATCAACACCCCGGGCGTACCCGCTCGACGGGGGTGTATAAAGGCCGACCAAGGCACAATATGGGGAAACCGGCATCCCATCTTCGTCCCCTGTGGGACGGCATGCCACTCTATAGAGCGACATATCCTCGCCCTCTGGCGGACGAGTCGATACAACTATTAACCCTGGGGTGGTCATGAATGCTAGGTAGTCCAACCCCAAGACAATACAGTGGTCTCAACTAGTAATACTATCTGCATATACCACATGCTGAAGCTAGTGATGATAATGTATCTGTACATACTATATGCTGACTAGTGATAGTGATATGTATGTATTTAATACATGCTGGGACTGATAATGGTATATATATAAAATCTTCTGTCATACTGTGCTGAGTCTAATGTTGCACAAGATATAGTTTTTCTGCTGGAAATCATGCTGTATAACTGAGTTTTTATAGTAACATGGTTTACTATTTCTAACATGCTTTCTAAACTTCATTTTAATCTACCATTCTACTTCTGAGATACCTTACAGATACTTATATTGCTTTACTAAGTTTCAACTGAATACGACAATATTCTAACATACTTTACTAGATCACATACTGGGCATGCTGTACAGGTCCTAATACTTTGTATTAGAATTTATATCATGCTAGCAAGTTTCACTCTATACATAACATGATGCTCCCAATATCGTACTAATATTCATACTAAACATAACACACAACTTCTGAACATTCTACTGGCCTTTAAACTATTTTACTATACCGAGACTACTAACTTGCCAAGGAAACTAGCTTTACATACCTTCGCTTCTGATTTCTCGACTAACCGGCGTAGCTCGGTCAGTATTCCAGCTATTTCTCCCAACTGCATTCATATATACGTCAATCAGTACGAAATACAACTTTATTCTGAAGGACGACATCACTTTCGATAAATTTATAGCCTAAACTTAGGCTTATCGAAAGACGGTCAAAAACTCGCTATTTTCCAGAAGTCCAAAAGGGAGAAGTACTCACTTCACAGCTAGGAACACATAGACACTAGTTTGGAGCAATTCCACTTACCTTAGCCCGGTAGCTCGATGATTCGTCGGCCGTATTTTGCGAAACAAAATTCGTAGGAATGCTCCCTGCTGCTAAATACCTTGGTACCTGAGGTTAATTTGAGTTTAGACTACGTTTGGCAACGTAATCGAATGATAATATATTACCCCTCTTCGCCTCTCTCTGTTTCTCTGTGTTTTCTGGAAATTAGATAAGAAATATAACCTCACAAACCGAAGTGGGGGCTTTATATACTTGGGCCTGGACAGGGCCAACGTGTCATAGAGCCAACGCGGAGGCTCCACCTCCGTGACATGTTGCCATCGTGGAGGGGCTCTGCCTCGGCTCCTTCCGCGATGGTTTGACAGGTTATCCGCCCGATCCTTTCCCGGGCCTTTCTCTAGCACGTATGGATTTCAAATATGCTTAACCACCGTGAGAATAGGTCATCTAGGTGTCAGAAATCTTACGGGCTATAACATTCTCCCCCCCTTAAGAACATTCGTCCTCGAATGGAAACTGCTATCTGGAGGACTTCTCAACTTACTTATTTAGAAAAACTTTTGGCAGAGTTTCCCCTGTAATATGGACTATCCTGAAAACCTGAAACGCAGAAAAGTCCAATACAGGTACTGCACATAATACTTTAAGATTCACTGGATAACTAAACATCAATCTTTCTCATTTATATATATACAACCATAAAGTACTGTATAAACAATAACACGGACATACCTGTCGCCTGACTAGGCTTGGAATAAGTGAGGATATCTAGCTTTCATATCTTGCTCAGCCTCCCAAGTCATCTCTTCTCGGTTCCTGTTACGCCACAATACCTTGACAGACGGAATATCCTTAGTTCTCAATCTGCGAATCTGTCTGTCTAGGATAGCTACTGGAACCTCTTCATAGGCCAGTTCTTCTGTAACCTGGATATCCTGGACTGGGACTGCTCTGGATGGGTCTCCTATGCATTTCCTCAGCACAGATACATGGAAGACCGGATGAACGGATTCTAGCTCTGGAGGCAAGTTCAACTCATATGCCACTTAGCCGATTCTTCAACGAATCTGATAAGGCCCAACAAATCTTGGACTGAGCTTACCTTTCTTGCCGAATCTCATCACCCCTTTCATCGGGGACACTTTCAAAAATACCCAATTATTCACATTGAATTCCAGGTTTCTGCGTCGCACATCTGCATATGATTTCTGGCGGCTCTGTGCAGTCCGTAAGCGCTCTCTAATAAGCTTTACCTTCTCCTCTGACTGCTGAACAATGTCTGGCCCAATCAATGCCAATTCCCCTATTTCAAACTAGCCAATCGGCGATCTGCATTTCCGCCCATATAAAGCCTCAAAAGGCGCCATCTGAATAGCCGAGTGATAGCTATTATTATAAGCAAATTCAATTAACGGCAAATGCTCGTCCTAGCTACCTCCAAAATCTAGCACACACGCTCGCAGCATGTCCTCGAGCGTCTGAATAGTGCGCTCAGCCTGTCCATCTGTCTGAGGGTGGAATGCTGTGCTCAAGTTAATCTGCGTTCCCAGACCTCTCTGAAATGACCGCCAAAATCTAGCCGTAAATTGTGCTCCTCTATCTGAAATAATGGATACTGGCACTCCGTGCAATCTGACTATCTCTCGGATATACAACTCAGCATAATCTTCGGCCGAGAAAGTAGCTCTTACTGGCAGGAAATGAGCTGATTTTGTCAATCTATCAACTATCACCCATATAGAGTCATATCTATGTCTGGTACGAGGTAATCCTGCCACAAAATCCATATTCACTACTTCCCATTTCTATGTCCTGAGTCAAACCCCCTGGTTTTTGATGTTCTGCTTTCACCTGTTGGCAGTTAGGACACTGAGCTACAAATTCAACAATTTCTCTTTTCATACCTGGCCACCAGTAGTTTTCTTTGATATCGTGGTACATTTTTGTCGCACCGGGGTGAAGAGAATAACGGGCGTAATGTACCTCGTTCATAATCTGCTGGCGGAGCCCTGAAACATTTGGAACACATAGGCGACCTTTACATAACAACACTTCTTCCTTAGTTACCTGAAAATCTGGCGCTTTACCCTGCTGGATTCTGTCTTTGAGCTAGATCAGGTCAGGATCCTCATATTGTCGTTCTTTCACTTCCACAACTAATGATGACACGACGGTGTTCTGAATTACCGCTCTACCGTCCTCTGCTTCTACTACACGAACGACTAGGCTAGCTAACTGATGCATCTCCCTGACCAATTCCCACTGCTCGGGCTACAAATATCCCAAACTCCCCATGGACTTACGACTGAGAGCATCTGCTACAACATTGGCTTTTCCTGGGTGGTATAGAATATTCACATCATAATCCTTTAACAGCTCCAACCAGCGACGTTGCCGCATATTCAACTCCCTCTGAGTGAAGATGTACTGTAGGCTCTTGTGATCTGTAAAAATATCAACATGGACGCCATACAGGTAATGCCTCCACATTTTCAAGGCGTGGATCACTATGGCTAATTCCAGATTGTGGGTGGGGTAATTCTTTTCGTGTTTCCTCAGCTGTCTGGAAGTATACGCAATCACTTTACCATGCTGCATCAACACACAACCTAACCCAACACCTGATGCGTCGCAATACACTGAATAACCCTCTGTACCTTCTGGCAATGCTAGCACTGGGGCGGAGGTTAATCTGTCTTTTAACTCCTGGAAGATCTGCTCACATACCTCTGTCCATCGAAGCTTTGCTGCTTTCTGCGTCAGTTTAGTCAGAGGTGCTGCTATAGTAGAGAATCCCTCAACAAACCTCCTGTAATAACCTGCTAATCCCAGAAAACTACGGACCTCGGTCGGAGTGGTAGGCCTAGGCCATGATTTGACTGCTTCTATCTTCTGTGTGTCAACCTGTATATCAGCATCCGACATAATATTCCCTAAAAAGGCTACTGAATTAAGCCAGAATTCACACTTAGAAAATTTAGCATATAACTGGCGGTCCCTGAGGGTCTGGAGCACTGTCCGCAAATGAGTCCGGTGATCTACTTAAGAGCGAGAATACACCAGAATGTCATTAATAAATACTATTACGAACAAGTCCAGGAAAGGTCTAAAAATACTGTTCATCAGGTCCATGAATATTTCTGGGGCATTCGTTAACCTGAAGGACATGACTAAAAATTCGAAGTGTCCATATCGGGTCCTGAGCACCGTTTTAGGAATATCTCTTTCACGAACTCGAACCTAGTGATATCCGGACCGCAAGTCAATCTTGGAGAAGTATCTGGCTCCCTGTAACTGATCAAATAAATCGTCTATTCTGGGGAGTGGGTACTTGTTCTTCATAGTAACTTTATTCAACTGCCGATAATCTATGCACATACAGAGCGAGCCATCTTTCTTCCTCACAAATAGAACTGGCGCACCCCATGGTGAAGTACTCGGCCTGATGAAACCTTTATCTAGCAAATCTTTCAATTGCTCCTTCAACTCTCTGAGTTCTGCAGGAGCCATACGATAGGGAGGAATTGATATCGGCTGAGTGCCTGGTAACAAGTCAATAGCAAAATCTATTTCCGTTTCTGGGGGAATACTAGGTAACTCATCGGGAAACACATCAGGGAACTCATTCACCACCGGAACGGACTGGAGTGTCGGAGATTCTGCTCGGACATCCTGAACCCTGACTAGGTGGTAAATACATCCCTTAGATATCAATTTCCTCGCCTGAAGGTAGGAAATAAACCTACCTTTTGGCGTAGTGGGGCTGCCCTTCCACTCCCGCACTGCTTCTTCTGGGAAGTGGAACCGGACCGTCTTGGTCCAACATTCAACATTGGTAAAGCACGACACTAGCCAATCCATACCCATTATGGCATCGAAGTCTATCATTTCTAACTCGACCAGATCTACTGTGGTCTGACGGTCAGCAACCTCTACTGTACACCCTCGGTAAATTCTGCTAGCTATAATAGATTCACCGACGGGCGTGGATACTGAAAAGGGCTGCTGCAATAATTCTGGTGCAATATTGAACTTTCGTGCCACAAATGGAGTAATGTAGGACAAAGTAGATCCTGGATCAATCAATACATAAGCAGGGTGTGAGCAGATAGTTATCATACCTGTCACAACATCAGGTGACGCTTCTGAATCCTGCCTCCCTGGTAAAGCATATGTGCGGCTTGGACCCGCACCTACACTGGAGGCCCCTGATCTGCCCTGAACCCTGCCTGCTGAAACTGAGGGCCTGCGCCCTGCCGAGGATGCTGTAGCTCGTGACCCTGCGGATGCCCTGTCCTATCTATCCCAATCCTCCTAACCTCTGGCTGGGCAATCTCTCATCAAATGGCCCTCTTGGCCACAAATATAACATCCGGTGGAGCCATACCTGCATGCTCCAGAATGGCGTCGGCTGCATATAGGGCAAAGTGGTAGGGTATACCTACTCTGCTTCGCCCTCCTCTGTAATGATGAATCTGCAATCCGCGAGCCTCTGCCGGTCTCTGACTGCCCCCTGCGGCTAAATCTACCCCTCTGCGGCTGTGGTGGAGGCGGGGGCCTGGGCGGCCTATCTAACAATCGTGGCCTAGGTCCTCCCCGAGCCTCCCTCTGTAACTCAACTGGCCTGTCCCTGCGGCGTTGTCCTGATTGGTCCTCCTAATCTCCCGATGCCGCTGCCTGATACCCTCAATATTCTGGGCAAATGCCTGAACTCGGGCAATGTCCATGTCCTTTCGCAGTGTGGCTGTAATACAAGTCTCAACATATTCTGGATTCAACCCCATGATAAAGCGGTGTACTCTAGATTCCATGGTATCAACAAAGGCCGGTGCGTACCGGGCTAAAGAATCAAACCGCAAGGCATATTCTCGAACGCTCATGGCCCCCTGCTCTAGATGTAGGAACTGGTCCACTCGGTCCTGTCGAATCTCCCGAGACAAATAGTGATCCAGAAAAGCTCCTGAGAAGCTGGACTAGGTCGGAGGGAAAACATCTCTCCCTCGTGACCTTTCCCAGCTTTCATACCACAATACGGCGATGTCCCGTAACCGGAATGCTGCCAACTCAACTGATTCTGTAGGCGTGGCATGCATAACCCTGAAAATTCTCTGCATCTGATCTAGAAAATCCTGAGGGTCCTCTGTCCGGTCCGTACCTGTAAACTATGGGGGATTCAGAGCCAAAAACTCTCGGACCCTCGAACTACCGGGCCCTCCTGACGACTCCGCAACTGTAGACGGCATCAGCTAACGCTGAGCAGCCATCATCTGTGCTAACATGACTACCGCACTCCTAACCTCCTGATCGGAAGGTATTGGTATAGGGAATGCTGGAGGTAATGTCGCCCCAAGTGGCTCATGATATGGTGGAGACTGCTGGGAAGGCTGGGACGATGCCTCTGTAGTGCCCTCTGATCGGGCTATTTCTAAACGAGGGTGACGCATCTTGCTGGTGCCTTCCCCTGCTGCCATATCTAAGCTCCGGCCTGTGATAGGATGTCGCTGGTCAGACATTATCTGTAACCAAAGAACACAGTAAGCTCTAGGGACCCAACCCTATACTGTACCACTCTGTAGCACGACTGAATAAAAAAAGAAGAGTAACCATCCTATCATGCCTCGCAACCTCCTGCCTATAGTATGTGGTGCACAACACATTCATAGATAGGACTCTACTTAGCACGGCTTGCAGATTCCCTGGGATACGACCTGCTCTGATACCAAGTTTGTCATGCCCCGCCTTGGGGGTTATGACTGGAACCTGGTGCCCTACTAGGACCTGAACCACTAGACTACTGAGCCTGAGCACATCTGGTGCCTGGCTGGCTCTAACTCAGATTTCTGGAAACAAAGGGCTATATAACGGCTGTAAACACAGCCTCCGGCCAGCTAGGCCTATAGTCACCTGTACCTGTACTAACAGCTAACCAGAAACATATCAATATAAGGGAGCCTATGCGGGCCGACAAGGCCACCATGCTGTCTAGTCATCTGTAACTCAACAATGAAATACTGGAAAGCTACGTGACCGGTGAGGTCACCACTACTGTCAACAGAGGCCTCACACGACCAACATAAACAAAAATGCTAAATAGCTACAACAAACTGCACGGCCTCACACGACCGGCTCAGCTGACCACAGGGAAATATATATACAGACTGCAAGCCTCTAAGAATACTGATAAGATGGTCGGGACAGGGCCCCGGCCTACCCATGCTGTGCAACAAAAGAAAAGGGATAAACCTCTAGCTATCCAGCTCCGGATGACTGGAGCTGATGACCCTGTGAGCTGACTGAAATCACGAGGTATCGGCCCCTCATCTATGAGTACCTGTAGGCAAGTAATGCAGCACCCCAAACGAGCGTCAGTACTGCTGGTACTGAGTATGTAAAACAACAACTGAAAAATATCTGAAAACAACAATACAACTGATGGAACTGAAATAGAAAGGAATAGACTAAACTGGTTGAAAATGTAAAGCTAAGCCTACTCTTAACCATGCTGGAAGGAGTAGGAGTCATACCTGGAGATGTATCGCTCTACTGTCGATCTACTCATATCTAGTGTAACATGGCATAACACAACATAACATAGCATAGCACACAAAAACCTTACCCGCACCCTATAAGCCGGGAGGTACAATCAACACGCAATCTATACCCCTACCCCGGTCGTCCCATCTCCTATAATAACTATAAGCATCCTTCCGGTCCCCTGGGTATGCACTTAGGCTCGCTGAGCCCCTGACTATAACTGTACCTAAGTACGAAGGACTCTTGAATCAACATCCCGGGCGTTCCCGCTCGACGGGGGTGTATAAAGGCCGACCGAGGCACAATATGGGGAAACCGGCATCCCATCTTCATCCCCTGTGGGATGGCATGCCACTCCGTAGAGCGACGTATCCTCGCCCTCTGGCGGACGAGTCGATACAGCTATTAACCCTGGGGCGGTCATGAATGCTAGGTAGTCCAACCCCAAGACAATACAGTGGTCTCAACTAGTAATACTATCTGCATATACCACATGCTGAAGCTAGTGATGATAATGTATCTGTACATACTATATGCTGACTAGTGATAGTGATATGTATGTATTTAATACATGCTGGGATTGATAATGGTATATATATAAAATCTTCTATCATACTGTGCTGAGTCTAATGTTGCACAAGATATAGTTTTTCTGCTGGAAATCATGTTGTATAACTGAGTTTTTATAGTAACATGGTTTACTATTTCTAACATGCTTTCTAAACTTCATTTTAATCTACCATTCTACTTCTGAGATACCTTACAGATACTTATATTGCTTTACTAAGTTTCAACTGAATACGACAATATCCTAACATACTTTACTAGATCACATACTGGGCATGTTGTACAGGTCCTAATAATTTGTATTAGAATTATATCATGCTAGCAAGTTTCACTCTATACATAACATGATGCTCCCAATATCGTACTAATATTCATACTAAACATAACACACAACTTCTGAACATTCTACTACCTTTAAACTATTTTACTATACCGAGACTACTAACTTGCCAAGGAAACTAGCTTTACATACCTTCGCTTCTGATTTCTCGACTAACCAGTGTAGCTCGGTCAGTATTCCGGCTATTTCTCCCAACTGCATTCATATATACGTCAATCAGTATGAAATACAACTTTATTCCGAAGGACGACATCACTTTCGATATATTTATAGTCTAAACTTAGGCTTATCGAAAGACGGTCGAAAACTCGCTATTTTCCAGAAGTCCAGAAGGGAGAAGTATTCACTTCACAGCTAGGAACACATAGACACTAGTTTGGAGCAATTCCACTTACCTTAGCCCGGTAGCTCGACGATTCGTCGGCCGTATTTTGCGAAACAAAATCCGTAGGAATGCTCTCTGCTACTAAATACCTCGGTACCTGAGGTCAATTTGAGTTTAGACTACGTTTGGCAGCGTAATCGAACGATAATATATTACCCCTCTTCGCCTCTCTCTATTTCTCTGCGTTTTCTGGAAATTAGATAAGAAATATAACCTCACAAACCGAAGTGGGGGCTTTATATACTTGGGCCGGGACAGGGCCAACGTGTCACGGAGCCAACGCGGAGGCTCCACCTCCGTGACACGTTGCCATCGCGGAGGGGCTCTGCCTCGGCTCCTTCCGCGATGGTTCGATAGGTTATCCGTCCGATCCTTTCCTCGGCCTTTCTCTAGCATGTATGGCTTTCAAATATGCTTAACCTTCATGCGAATAGGCCATCTAGGTGTTGTAAATCTTACGGGGTATAACATTGCCCTTGTAGATACTCAGGTGTAGGTTGCCGTAACGACCAGGTCTAAATAAGCTTACCTACAACGTTAGGAATCGTTGGAGAAGATCTACGAAATCTGAATAAACAAATTAAGATCTAAGGGGCTAAAACTATAGTAGTACAGTATTACCTTTAGTCTAGGAATTATGGCAAACTGCCTGGGGAAGGTTAGAGGTTTAGTGCTCAGAAGCATGTCCGATTAAGTAGCAACCCTACAGTTTTCCTAAGTAAAGAAATTAGATAGTTGATCATTCGCGACCTTATGGTCAGCTTATGAGCTACCACTGTCCTTGCATGACATTCCAAGTATCGTTAGGTCACTCTAGATCTCGCCCTATTGGGTCCAGACCAGTAAAGATTATGATCACTATCAGGATCCTCTTATCTAATATAGGCACATGGGGTGTGCCTGTTAGCAGTTGTGCAGACTATTGTTGGGACGAGTAGCATTTGCGTTAGGCCTTAAAAGCTAGATACACCTCCTGAGTGGCCAGGTTGAGACTAAGATGCAGTATACCAGTTGGGATTGACCCCACTTAGGATAGCCTTCTATTGACAAACCTCAGGATTACTAGCTATGTCGTTTCCTTCGGGGATATATGGATCGTTCCAAGGAGCTATATGTTGTCCCAAGGGACTATATGCAGGACAAGGACCATATTCTAGTCCATCCATGGCTGGACTTCTATTTTTATATCGTATCGGCATCATTGACCTCATCGAGCCTATGTGCCCAGGGTATAGTTACAGGAGCCCTCCGGGCTCAAACACAGCTACAGGAGTCCAGTGGACTCAGTTGCATACCCAGGGGCCAGGTAGGTTGGCTATAGTTACTTGTGACTCAGATTAGCCATGTTAGGGGTATATAGATTGAAGTGTGCTCGCCAGGGCTTATGGAGGCCCCAGGCGGGTTATTCTATATTGGTTGTACCTTTCAGGCTTATGGAGGCCAAGTTAGGTTCTTGTTTGTATTCTTGTCTGCTAGTTATAGCTTATGAATGTGTAATTGCACAGTCTTAGCTCATATACGTGTAGTGTTTTACTAGATGCAGGTTATGAATAAGAAAGCTTATAGGTTAATTTCTTCCCCTTCTTGTTATTCACTTTTAGTTCTTTATCAGCATTTATTCAGCTTTTCATTACTGCCTTTCATATTCGGTACATATTGTACTGACGCCCAACTATGAGGCAATGCATACTTTCCTGTAGGTTTAGACATACAGGTTTCAGGATCTCCTAGCAGTCGGTCAGAGTCAGCAGTTCGGCCAACTCCTTTTGTTCGGAGTTGCCAGGTTGTAAAGGTCTATCTATCTTCTATTTATTAAGCATTTGGGTAGGCTGGGGCCCGGTCCTAACCAATATTTTCACTCCTAGAGGCTTGCAGACTACAGTCTTCAGTTGGTTGGTTGTCGTTGGTCGTGGGGGGACCTATGTATGTTTCTTTTTACGTATTGGTAATGCGAGGCCCAGTTTAGCTAATTAGTTAGCAACCTTGTCGGCTATAGTAGGAATATGACTGCCTGTTTTTCATTCTGTTATAACTAGACAACATGGTGGTCTTGTCAGCCTACATAGGATCCCTTTTATGGTTATATTGGTTGGGTTAGCTATTTTCTTTTACAGGTGCTACGTGGCCTTATTAGCCCGAGCCTATGTTTACAACTGAGATATTGTAGTTCATTTTCTTGATTTTGAGTCAATGGTAGGCACTAGAGGTGCATATTCCCAGCCAGGAGAGCCCAGATCCCAGTGTGGCATTAGGTGTCAGTCATGCCTCCCAAGGTGGAGCATGAAAAACTTGGTGTCAGAGCAGGTCATATCCTAGGGAGTCTGCAAGCCATGTCTAGTAGAGTCCTGCTTATAAATGTGTTGTGCACCACATTCTATAAGTAGGAGGCTATGAGGCATGATAGTATGGTTACCCTTTCGTCTTCTTAGATAGTGCTATAGAGCCTAGTTGTACAAGGTTGAGTCCTTAAGCTTTTGTTGCTATGTCTGTCTAGAATAAGGTTGATATAAAACAGACTCGAGCCAGCCGCCAGTTAGCTGCAGTAGCAGGAAAGGATACCAGTGCAATGCCATAGTGGGGGGACAGCCAGCTTGAGGACGAAGGCGGATGTCTTCTAATCTCTCTAGTATCCTCCTGGGGCACCAGGAACCTCATAAGGTAATGGATATACCGGTACCATCCCCAGTTCTCCCTATAGCTCTGGAATGAAACATCAGGAGTATAATATATATGACTTGTCCTACTTAGTCGACATCTAAAATTAGACAGGGACGACAGTTAACGTTGGATTACTGGATATACGCGAAAGATTGTGCAAGGTTTGTACCTCCAGTCTTAGAGTTGTTGAATTTTGAGCCTTAGCCTGGTTATAGAATGATAGGGTCATTTTCCACCTTCCATCTTGTTCTTTTAGTACAGTAGAAAGCATAAGTATCAAAGTCATGTTGCCTAGAATAAATAGTAAAGGAGGGCTAGAATTGTTGATTCCAAGAAGGATTAGAAAGTGGCTGAGACCCCTGCTGAGCCCGCAAGCGTACGGGTCGTGCAAGTAATATAGTGGTTCTTTTTAAGAACCGGAATGTCGAACCCACAGGGACTGGACCCATTCCTCTAACTATCTATTCCAAATGTGATATTAAACACCGAAAATGTTGATTATAGAAGTTGTCGAGAAGGTTTAATTAAGTCTAATTTTGGTCAACGACATATTATGAATTCACTCTGGGAGCAACATAGAGTTAAAACCAGATAATCATGCGCTATTACGAATTGCAAGGGGTTAAGTATGAAACTATCAATTGTCGTCTCACATAATTAGAATTGCATGTTCAGGGCCTTTAAAGCCTCTAAACACGACAAACTAGCCTCACTGCATCATTGTGAGCGAGGATGCTAATTCTAGTTCGTGGGCAATTAATTACGTGGATGTGGTTTACGTGGAAATGATTAGGGACTCTCGTACACTTAATCATTCGACTCAACTTAGATTCATAACTACTTCTTCGAGTGGTGATGTGATAATTCTAAGTTGGTGCTTAGTTCATCCCGTTTTATCAACAAAGCAAGGTGTTAGGTATATTTCTATCCTAACACAAATTATATCGTGAGATACAATCATGCTCCTTACATTCTCATGTTCTGACCTAGGTAAATGCTTTCTCAAGCAAATGCCTAAGTTAACAAGTATGTTTTCATGGTGATCAAGCATAAAAACAACCAATAATCCAGAATGCAAGACAAAACAACAATCAATAACTTAATTCCAATACAATTTCATAAAAACACAATCATAACTCATGGCTTCAACCCTAGAGGAAGGGTTCTAGCCATTCATGTTCGTAAAACTACAAGAAAGTACAACTAAATTAACATACTTAATAGAATTGGTAGAAGAGAAGGGAATTTGACAAACCCTAGATGAGTTCTCCCACTTCTCCCTTCACTCCTAGGTGGTTTTCCAGAATAAAATCGTGACCAAGTGTTTTTAGGAGCTAAGGGACCTATTTATAGTAAATGAGAAACGTGCACAATTTAGCCTGTCGTGGATTGGCTCTGTGTCACAGAGTGTATCGCGGAGCATTACTTTCATGACATAGAGGTAACGCAGAGGCTCTATGGAAATTGCCTCCGGATGCCTACACTGCCGAGTGTCACCGCGCTACCGGTGTGACACGCTGCTCATGTAGCGCGTTGGGCTGTTGCTGGCGTGCATCTCCCCTGGCGTGGCACGGCGCTGGCGCACTGGATCCTGCCTGCCTGCTGCCTCATCTCGTGTGCCTGGCATGGGCGTGGCACAGCGCTGGGCGCGGCACACGCACAGCGTGGCACGCTGCCTGGCGCGGCCAGCCTTGCCATGACATGCTCTTTGCTGACTTTCGCAATTTGCTCCCGACTCCATTCCTCTACTTCACCAACTTATGAATTAGTTCCTCAAATTCATTAAAACCTACGAAACAAAGAATAATCATGTTGGTTAGTACATGTATTCACATTTATATAAAATTACATGAAAATGTATATAATTAATTAGCTAAACAAGACTAAATTAAGTTAACAAGCATCACTCGGGCATGCTATTTTGCCCGAGATCAACCCCTAATATTTACAAAGTTACCTAGACCCTCACGGTAGTAAATTAGAGGGGCAGATAAGATTGCCAGTAGCACTCAAGTAAGTGTGAGTGTCCATAAGCGATAAACCCCAAGCAGTAGTAAAGCTTGGGTCAGAAATAAGTCGATTCTTCCGTAGTGTGATAATGAAGGTAGGATATACCCGCAGAATAATGGCTATGGACCTAGTTAGTTATTTTGAAGGATAGAGAGATTAGATGAACGAAATTGGCCCAAGTGCAGGTCAGAATGATACAGGTCGACAGACTTGGTAAGTAATATCTTTTGACAGTATGAGGCAGAGGGCACAAACCCCAGATCTTAGCCTATGGAAGTAATGGGAAGGAACGAGTATCTAACTCTGGAGGAAAAAAGAATCACCACGAGGTTGTAGTAGGTTGACAGAGCATGGGACCACCATTGAATGACGAAAAATAAGCATCGAGCTGACATTTTAGAGATAGTGAGGTTATAACCTAGAATGCCGCAATATCACCAGCAGTTGTGGAGGTAAAAGGGTGATGATACGGAGACTCTAACCTAGTACAACCCAAAATCAAGGCCCAACAGGGAGTCATCGGACTTTGAGGTAATAAGGTGCGGAGTTATGAGACCCAGGGGTTGACTCTACATCCCAAATATGGCAGGACTTCGTTAGTAGATTGTAGTAAGGTGTACTATTTTCGTTATCCCCCTCCAATCAGGTCTGATGAAAATGCATCCGGTTATAAAGGAAACCTACGGATGGAATGGGAAGAAGGAAGGCATTGTCGAACTGTGGCATAGAGCCCCAATGAAGAACAAGGAAAGGTAAGGCCCCGCAAACTGGGAAAGCTAATTCAGGAAATAGCCATGCCTGTGTGACAGTGGAAAGTAGAAAATATGAATATAGCTATAGGGTTACCATATGCCAGGTGTAAACATGACCCCATTTGTACAATTGTTGAAAGGCTAAGGAGATTAGCACATCTTTTG
The DNA here is from genome assembly GCA_035772735.1 of Datura wrightii. NCBI lineage: Eukaryota > Viridiplantae > Streptophyta > Magnoliopsida > Solanales > Solanaceae > Datura > Datura wrightii. Next base: position 106,936,415 of record JASDFA010000020.1, on the reverse strand, counting down.
CTGGTCAGGATTATATTTTAGCTAAATTACACTAAATTAAATACGAAAGAAATATTCTAGCTATGTGGGGTCTTAATGTCTATTAACTTCTGACAAAGGGGAATAACTCACAACTAAGTTTTGGAAAGGCTTTCATAATAGATTGGGATACATGTTAATTTGAGTATGACTTCTCATTCCTGAATAAATAATAGATTGGGATACATGTTAATTTGAGTATGACTTCTCATTCCTGAATAAAAAACCAAGCAGAGCACACAATTCAAATGCCTGGAGATCTGTTATGGGTGGGAATGTAGCCCCCCCCAAATGATGATCTGAAGCAAATAAATTAAGGGTAGTTGAATCGGGCATACTGATACATCAGCCAAATAAAGGAAGTTAAGCTTATTGAGAAGGATTGTACAGGCAGCCCAGGGTTATCGAAAGTCCTACCCTAACATATGGCATAGGGAGTTAAGGATTGAAGTAGCAACTGGGTATTCCTGGAACATCGCCAATGAGGGGCGTTATGAAATCTGATAAGAAGGGAAAGCCCAGTCGTAGATTCATTAAGCCTTACCGGATCATTCGAAGATTGACCAAGTGGCCTATGAGATAGATTTATCTTCGGGGCTAGGATCTATTCATCAACACTACGCAAGCTCATAGAAGACCTTGTCTAGGATTAATCCGATTGGAGATACTCAAAATGCAGGACCACTATTCCATGAAGAGACTCCAAAAGTTATGGGAGCCATCTTAAGAACCAAAGTTGTATCCTATTAGAGTATCAATGGGGGGGGGATAGAAATACAGAAGAAATGAATTGAAAAAATACGAATGATGCGGAGTCCGGATAGTTTCAATTATTCTATACTCTATGACAATAGTACACAGACTCAGACAATTAAGTTATGGCAAGATAGTTTCAGATGTTATACAGTTGACTTTGTTGCTATTATTATCAATTGTTTACATATATGTGAAAAAACTATGTTTTAGTTGCAAGTAGTGTCCTGTGAGACGCCTATGTTGGACTTTTCTGTGTTTCATGTTTTCAGATAGTCCATAATACAGAGGAGATTCTGCTGAAATTTTTCTAAGTATTGGTCAAAAGGGTTAACTCCTTTAAGCCTGAAGATGACGTTCGATGATGAAAGTTCCTAAGGGGGGAGGATGTTACACCTCGTGAAATATTAATGGTTAGTAGGCGCACGCGTGGGTTGCGACGAGTGAAGAGATCTTGACACATGTGAGAAGAGCCTCAAAATTAGGGTCAGGCAAGGCCAGGCAATAAGGGGCCAGCGCGACGCGCCGCCAGCATGTGCACTGGGCAGCGCAGCAAGCTAGGCACATTGGCGCCCTGGGAGGCGCGGTGCAACAAACTTGTGCCGCGTTGGCCGGCTCGAAGCGCCCCTAGGCCACTACCCTTGGCCTATATAATAAGCCACCTTTGTAATTTAAATCATTTTCCAAAGTGAGACCTCGCAACAATAGAGAGAATACTGAAAGTTCATCAGATTTTTGTCAAATAACGCTATCAAATACCATCTAAATGCAAATTAACTTCGGGTAACGAGTTTTACGCCTACGGGAAGCATTTCTATGGAGTTATTTCTTGAAAGTTCGCTCGGCATACTAGAACTCCGCCGAGTAAAAATTGTTAGAATTACTCTAAATTGAATCCTAAACAGCCATAGGCAATAGGTAAGCCTTTCTCCCTTCTAAACTCTAGAGAAATTGTGATTTTTCGGTTGAGCTAATTAGAGTTGAGTTATAGTTAATGTTAATATTGAAAGATATCATTGTTTTTCGACTCCTAGGTTTGAAATAGCTTTATTCTCTCAACGTAAAGGCGGCAAATGAGTGAAATTGCTGGCTCCGAGTTAGAAACTGTTCGGGTGAACGAAAGTCGATATTCGAGGTATGTTAAGGCTTATTCCTTCGGCAACTTATTATCGTCATATAATGGCACGACCTATGTTCTTGAACATAGATAACAATCCCATGTGTTGTATTAGTTGTTGATTATAGATAATGCTTATATAGGTTATGGGTAGCTGTTAAGAAACATATTGAGAATAGATTACAGTATCCTTCATTTTGAAAGAGCATGTTAGGTGTGACCCACACTAGAAGCGTCTAAGTAAGCTCTCTGTCCTTCCGTTCACTGTGCTAGTAGGATTATGACATTTCGTAGTCATGCCAAGGCCTTAGAACTTTAGGGTTAGTTGTTGGGCCTGTTTCAGTAAGTGGGACAGCATAGGGCATAGACGGGTGATATAACCTTCAATTTCACGTCCGTATAGATAGTAACGCTCGCTCAGAGGCTGTTGGCTTAACTTAGCGCCTCCAGGGCTAGAATTTGAATAAGATGGTCCCACCATAGAGTCAGCAGCACCAGGGTTGTCCAGTGGAAGAGGTGACAACCTACAATATAGTTAGCCACTACCAATGATTATTAGCTGTAGTCGACTTAGTACCTCACATATAAGTCACCCTAGTCATACAAGTCAAACAGATCCGTGGATACCCTAAGGAGGGAACCTTATTAGGAACTGGATATGGGGCCAGCGCCCCAGCTTGCCCTTGTAGATACTTTGGTGCAGGTTGTCGTAAAGACCAGGTCTAGGTAAACTTACCTACAAGGTTAGGAATCGCTGGAGAAGATATACAAAATCAGAACAGACCAAGTTAAGATCTAAGGGGCTAAAACCATAGTAGTATAGTATTACCTTTAGGCTAGGAATTATGGCAAACTGCCTGGGGAAGATTAGGGGCTGACTACTCAAGAGCATGTCCGATTAAGTGGCAGCCCTACAGTTGTCCTAAGTAAAGAAATTAGATAATTGATCATTCACGATCTTATGGTCTGCTTATGAGCTACCACTGTCCTAGCATGATATTCAAAGTATCGTTAGGCCACTCTAGATATCTTCCTATTCGGTCTAGACCGGTAGAGATTATGGTCACTAGTAGGATCCTCTGATTAGATATAGGCACATGGGGTGTGCCTGTTAGCAGCTGTGCAGACTATTCTAGGGGTGAGTAGCGGTCACAGTAGGCCTCAAGAGCTAGATACGCCTCTTGCGTCGCTAGGTTGAGACTAAGATGCAGTAAACCGGTTGGGAATTACCCCATTTAGGATACGCCTTTGAGGCTATATGGATCGCTCTAAGGAGCTATATGTTGTCCCAAGGGACTATATGCAGGCCCAAGGGACTATATACAGGCCCAAAGACCAAATTACAGTCCATACATGGCTGGACTTCTATTTTTATGTCGTATCGGCATCATTGACCCTTGCTAAGCCTATGTGCCCAGGGTGCAGTCGTAGGAGCCCTCCGGGCACAAACACAACTACAGGAGTCCAGTGGACTCAGTTACAGACCCAGGGTCTAGGTAGGTTGGCTATAGTTACTTGTGACTCAGATTGACCATGATAGGGATATATAGATTGAAGTATGCTTTCTAGGGCTTATGGGGGCTCGGGCAGGTTATTCTTTGGTTGTTGTATCTTCCAGGCTTTTGGGGTCCAAGTTTGGTTCTTGTTTGTATTCTTTCCTACTAGTTATAGCTTATGAATGTGTAATTGTACAATCTTAGCTCATATATATGTAATGTTTTACTAGATGCAGGTTATGAATAAGCAAGCTTACAGGTTAATTTCGACCCCTTCTTGTTATTCACTTTTAGTTCTTCATCAGTGTTTATTCAGTTTTTTATTATTGGCTTACATATTCGGTACGTATTGTACTGACACCCAACTATGGGGTGCTGCATACTTGCTTGCAGGTTTAGACAGATAAGTTTTAGGATCTCCTAACAACCATTCAGAGTCAGCAGTTCAGCCAGCTCCTTTTGTTTGGAGTTTCCAAGTTGTAAAGGTCTATCTATCTTCTATATGTTAAGCATTTGGGTAGGCCGGGGCCCTGTCCCGACCAATATTTTCACTCCTAGAGGCTTGCAGACTACAGTCTTCAGTTGGTTGGTTGTCGTTGGCCATGGGGGGACCTATATATGTTTCTTTTTACGTGTTGGTCATGTGCGGCCCAGTTTAGCTAATTAGTTAGCAACCTTGTCGGCTATAGTAGGAATATGACTGCCTGTTTTTCATTCTGTTATAACTAGACAACATGATGGTCTTCTCGGCCCGCATAGGATCCCTTTTATGGTTATATTGGCTGGATTAGCTGTTTTCTTTTTTGCAAGTGCTACGTGGCCTTGTCAGCTTGAGCCTGTGTTTACAGCCGAGATATAGTAGTTTATTTTCTTGATTTTGAGTCACTGGTAGGCACCAGAGGTGCATATGCCCATCCAGGTCAGCCCAGATCCTAGTGTAGCATTTGGTGTCAGTCATGCCTCCCAAGGTGGAGCGTCAAAAAGTTGGTCTCAGAGTAGGTCGTATCCTAGGGAATCTGCAAGCCATGTCTAGTAGAGTCCTGCTTATCAATGTGTTGTGCACCACATTCTATAAGCAGGAGGCTATGAGGCATGATAGTACGGTTATCCTTTCTTCTTCTCAGGTCGTGCTATAGAGCGGGGTTGTACAGGGTTGAGTCCCTAAGCTTTTGTTGCTATGTCTATCTAGAATAAGGTTTGATATAAGACAGACTCTAGCCAGCCACCAGTTAGTTGCAGCAGTAGGAAAGGATACTAGTATGATGCCATAGTTGGGGGACAGCTAGCCTGAGGACGAAGGAGGATGTCTTTTAATCTCTCCAATATCCTCCTGGGGCACCAGGAACCTTATAAGGTAATGGATATGCAAGTACCGTCCCCAGTTCTCCCTATAGCTTCGGAATGGAATATCAGGATTTTAATATATATGAGTTGGCCTACTTAATAGACATCTAGAATTAGACAGGGACGATAATAAACTTTGGATTACTAGATATACGTGAAGGATTATGCAAGGTTTGTACTTCCAGTCTTTAGCGTTGTTGAATTTCGCAGCTTAGCCTGGTTATAGAATGATAGGGTCATTTTCCACCTTCTATCTTGTTCTTTTAGTATAGCAGAAAGCGTAAGTATCAAAGTCATGTTGCCTAAAATAAATAGTAAAGGAGGGCTAGAATTGTTGATTCCGAGAAGGATTAGAAAGTGGTTAAGACCGCAGGTGTTTACAAAGTTACCTAGACCCTCATGGTAGTAAATTAGGGGGGCAGATAGCCGATAGCATTCAAGTACGTGTGAGAGTCCATAAGAGATAAGCCCCCAGCAATAGTAAAGCTCAGGTCAGAAATAAGTCAATCCTTCCGCAGTGATAATGACGGTAGGATATACTAGCAGATAATGGCTATGGTCCTAGTTTTTTATGTTGAAGGACAAAGAGATCAAATGAACAAAATTGGCCCAAGTGCAGGTCAGAATGATGTAGGTGGACAAAATTAGTCAGTAATATCTTTTGACAATATGAGGCAGAGGGCACAAACCTCAGATCTCAGCCTATGGAAGTAAGGGGGAAGTCACGAGTATCTAACTCCGGAATGAAACAGAATCACCTCTAGGTTGTAGTAGGTTGACAGAGCATGGGAACACTGCTGAATGTCGAGATATAAGCATTGGGGTAATATTTTAGAGATAGTGAGGTTATAGCCTAGAATGTTGCAATATCACCACCTGTTATGGAGGTAAAGGGGTCACGACACGGAGACTCTAACCTAGTACAGCCCCAAAGACAAGGCCTAGTAGGGAGTCATCGGCCTTTGAGGTAAATAAGGTGCGGAGTCATAAGACTGGGGGTTGACTCTGCGTTCAAAATATGGCAATACTTCGTTAGTAGATTGTAGTAAGGTATATTATTTTCATTATCCCCCTCCATCCATGTTTGATGAAAATACATTAGGTTATAAAGGAGACCTACAGATGACATAGGAAGAAGGAAGGTATTGTCAAAATGCGGCATTGAGCCCTAATGACCAACAAGGAAAGGTAAGGCCCCGAAAATTGGGCAAGCTAATTCAGGAAATAGCCATGCCTGTGTGAAAGTGGAAAGTAGACAATATGAATATAGCTACAGGGTTACCACGTGCCAGGCATAAACATGACCCCATTTAGGCCATTGTTGAAAGGCTAAGTAGATTAACACATCTCTTGCTGGTCAGGATTATATTTCAGCTAAAGATTACGCTGAATTATAACTAAAGAAATATTCCATCTATGTGGGGTCTTAGTGTCTATTAACTTCTGAAAAAGGGGAACAACTCACAACTAAGTTTTGGAACGGCTTTCAGAACAGATTGGGATACATGTTAATTTGAGTATGACTTCTCGTCCCCAAATAAATAACCAAGCTGAGTACACAATTCAAACACATGGAGATCTGTTATGGGTGGGAATGTAGCCCCTCCCCCCCTCCCCCCATATGATGATCTGAAGCAAATAAATTAAGGATAGTTGAATCGGGCATACTAATACATTAGCCAAATCGAAGGAAGTTAATCTTGTTGAGAAGGATGTACCAGTAACTTAGGGTTATCAAAAGTCCTACCCTAACATATGGCGTAGGGAGTTATGGATTCAAGCAACAACTGGGTATTCCTGGAACTTCGAGAATGAGGGGCGTTATGAAATCTGATAAGAAGGGAAAGCCCAGCCTTAGAATCATTAAGCCTTACCGGATCCTCAGAAAGATTGGCCAAGTGGTCTATGAGATAGAGTTACCTTCTGGGCTAGGATCTGTTCATCAACACTACAGAAGCTCATAGAAGACCTTGACTCAGATTAATTTAATTGGAGATACTCAAAATACAAGAGCACTGTTCCGCGGAGAGACTCCAAGTTATAGGAGCCATCTTGAGAACCAAAGTTGTAGCCTATTATACTATCATGGGGGGGGGGGAACAGAACTATAGAAGAAATGAATTGAAAAACTATGAATAATGTGAAGCCCGGATAATTTTAATTATTCTATGCTCTATGATGATAGTATACAGACTCAGACAATCTAAGTTATGGAAAGATATTTTTAGATGTTATATAGTTGACTTTGTTGCTATTATTATCAGTTGTTTACATATATGTGATAGAACTATGTTTTAGTTGCAAGTAGCGTCCTGTGAGACGCCTATGTTAGACTTTTCTACGTTTCAGGTTTTCGCATAGTCCATATACAGAGGAAGCTCTACCAAAACTTTTCAAAGTGTTGGTCGAAAGAGTTAACTCCTTTATGCATGAAGATGACATTCGAGGATGAATGTTCCTAAGGGGGGGGGGGGAGGGGGGGAGGATGTTACACCCCATAAGATATTAACGGTTAGTAGACACATACATGGGTTGTGACGAGTGAAGAGAGCTTGATGCGTGTGGGAAGAGCCTCAGAAGTAGGGTTGGGCGAGGCCAGGCCACGAGGGCTGGTGCAACACTCCAGACAGCCTATGCGCTGGGGAGTGCGGCGCTCCAGGCACACTAGCGCCCCTGGGAGACGCGTTGCGATACGCTTGTGGCACGTTGGCCGATATGAAGTGCCCTTTGGCCTACATATTAAGCCTCCTTTGTAATTTAAATCATTTTCCAAAGTGAGATCTCGGCCAGAACAGAGAGAATTCGGAAAGTTCATCGGATTTTCATCAAATTACGCTATCAAACACCGTCCAAATGCAAATTAATTTCGGGTAACGAGTTCTAAGCCTACAGGAAGCATTTTTACAGAGTAATTTCTTGAAAATTCACTCAGCATACCAGAACTTGACCGAGTAAAAGTTCTCAAAATTACTCCAAATTGAATCCTAAACGGCCAAAGGCAATAGGTAAGCATTTCTTCCTTTTAAACTCTTAAGAAATTGTGAGTCGGCCGATTTAATCAGAGTTGAGTTTTAGTTAATGTTAATATTGAAAGATATCACCGTTTGTCGACTCCTACTATTGAAATAACTTTATTATCTCAGCATAAAGGCTGCAAATGACTGGAATTGCTGGCTCCAGGGTTGAAATTGTTCGAGTGAACAAAAGTCAGAATTCGAGGTATGTTATGGTTTATTCCTTCGGCAAGTTATTCTCGTTGTATAATGATACGACCTATGTTCTTGAACATAGATAACAATCCCATGTGTTATATTAGCTGCTACTTGTAGATAATGCTTAAATAAGTTGTGGGTACCTGTTAAGAAATGTATTTAGAATAGATTACAGTATCCCTCGTCTGGAAAGAGCATTTAGGTGTGACCCATACTAGAAGCATCATAATAAGCCCTTTGTCCTTCCGTTCACTGTGCTAGTAGGATTCTGACATATTGCTGGCATGCCAAGGCCTTAGATGCTTAGGGTTAGCTGTTAGGCATGTTTTAGTAAGTTTGACAACATAGGGCATAGATGGGCGATATAACCTTCCGTTTGACGCCCGTATAGACAGTAACGCTCTCCCAGAGGCCGTTGGCGTACCTTAGCGTCTCTATGGCTAGAATTTGAATAAGATGGTTCCACCCTAAAGTCAGCAGCGCTAGAGTTTCCTGGGGGAAGAGCTGACAACCTACTATATAGTTAGCCACTGCCAATGATTATTAGTTGCAGTCGACTTAGTGCCTCACATACAAGTCTCCCAGGAAGTCACCCTAGTCATACGAGTCAGATAGATTCATGGGTACCCTAAGGAGGGAACCTTATTAGGAACTGGATGTGGGGCCAACGCCTGAGCTTGCCCTTGTAGATACTCAAGTGCAGGTTGCCGTAAAGGCCAGGTCTAGGCAAACTTAACTACAAGGTTAGGAATTGCTGGAGAAGATATACAAAATCTGAATAGAAGATCTAAGGGGATAAAACTATAGTAGTACAGTATTACTTTTAGGCTAGGAATTATGGCAAACCGCCTAAGGAAGGCTAGCGGCGAACTTCTCAAGAGCATGTCTGATTAAGTGGCAGCCCTACAATTGTCCTATGTAAAGAAATTAGATAGTTGATCATTCACAACCTTATGGTCCACTTATGAGCTTCCACTGTCCTAGCATGACATTCAAAGTACCATTAGGCCGCCCTAGATCTCACCCTATTCGTTCCAGAACGATAGAGATTATGATCACTATCAAGATCCTCTAATCAGATATAGGCACACGGGTGTTCCTGTTAGTAGTTGTGCAGACTATTTTAGGGAAGAGTAGTGGTCGCGTTAGGCCTTAAGAGCCAGATACTCCTCCTGAGTGGCTAGGTTGAGACTAAGATGCAGTATACCGGTTGGAATTGACACCACTTAGGATAGCATTCCGTTGACCAACCTCAAGGTTACTAGCTGTGTCGTGGCCTTCGGGGCTATATGGATCACTCCAAGAAGCTATATGTTGCCCCAAGGGATGCCATATTACAGTCTATCCATGGCTGGACTTCTATTTTTATATCGTATCGGCATCACTGACCCTCGTCGAACCTATGTGCCCAAGGTGCAGTTACAGGAGCCCTCCAGGCTCAGACATAACTATAGGAGTCCAGCGGACTCAATTGCAGACCCAGGGGCCAGGTAGGTTGGCTATAGTTACTTCTGACTCAGATTGACCATGTTAGGGGTATATAGATTGAAGTGTGCTCACCAAGGCTTATGGGATGCCCGGGCGGGATATTTTGTGTTGTTTGTACCTTTTAGGCTTATGGGGGCCAGGTTAGGTTCTTGTTTATTCTTGCCTACTAGTTATGGCTTATGAATGTGTAATTCTACAGTCTTAGCTCATATACGTGTAGTGTTTTACTAGATACAGGTTATGAATAAGCAAGCTTACAGGTTAATTTATGCCCCTTCTTGTTATTCACTTTTAGTTCTTCATCAGTGTTTATTTAGTTTTTTATTACTGCCTTACATATTCGGTACATATTGTACTGACGTCCAACTGTGGGGCGCTGCATACTTGCCTGCAGGTTTAGACAGACAGGTTTCAAGATCTCCTAGCAATTGTTCAGAGTCGGCAGTTCGGCCAATTCCTTTTGTTTGGAGTTTCCAGGTTGTAATGGTCTATCTATCTTCTACTTTTTAAAGCATTTGGGTAGGCCGGGGCCCTGTCCCGACCAATATATTCACTCCTAGAGGCTTTCAAACTACAGTCTTCAGTTGGTTGGTTGTCGTTGGTTGTGGGGGGGAGGGGGGGCTATGTATGTTTTGTTTTACATGTTGGTCGTGCGGGGTCTAGTTTAGCTAATTAGTTAGCAGCCTTGTCGACTATAGTACGAATATGACTTCCTGTTTTTCATTGTTTATAACTAGACAGCATGGTGATTTTGTTGGCCTGTATAGGATCCCTTTTGTAGTTATATTGGCTGGGTTAGCTATTTTCTTTTACAGGTGTTGTGTGGCCTTGTCAGCCGGAGGCTGTGCTTACAGTTGAGATATAGCAGTTTGTTTTCTTGATTTTGAGTCACTGGTAGGCACTAGAGGTGCATATGTCTAGCCAGGTCATCCCAGATCCTAGTGTGGCATTAGGTTCCAGTCATTCCTCCCAAGGTGGGGTGTGACACAAGAGCATGAAAATCATCTAAGAATTATGCTGGGATTACTGAAGGAGAAGTGATCTTGGGCAAAATGGCATGCCCAAGTGATGCTTTATAACTTAGTTTTGTCTTGCTTACATACTTACTTATAGACATTCTCATGTAATTTTATGTAAATGTTAATATATATACTAACCAACATGATTAGTTCTTGTTTTTGTAGGTTTAAAATGAATTTGAGGAACTAATCCATGAGTTGGTGAAGTGGAGGCATGGAATCGGAAGTAAAACGCGAACGTCGGCAAGGAGGATGCGCTAAACAGCCCACCTGCACGTTGGAAATGTGCCACGGCAGGCAGGCTACGCGACAAGGGCCGTGACACGCCATCAAACGCGCTGCACAAGCAGCGTGACACGCTGCCAACGCGGTTAGCTTCTGCCTGGCGACGGTTTTATGTGTTTCCAGTGTGCATGCGCATTACCTCCGTGTCACTGAGGCAAATTAGCGCGATAACCTCCGTGACACTGAGTTATTCCATGTCGGGTATAATTTTGTACAATTCTCATTTATTATAAATAGGTCCCTTAGCTCCTAAAAACATTTTGTCATGATTTATTTCTAAAAAACTGCCAAGGAGTGAACGGAGAAATGGGAGAACTCACCTAGGGTTCATCAATTTCATCTTTTCTTCTACCAATTCTTGTAAGTATGTTACTTTAATTATGTTCTCTTGTAATTATACGAACTTGAGTGGCTAGAAACCTTCCTCTAGGGTTGAAACCACATGGTATTATTGTGAATACATGATTTTATTTTGGTTTTAAGTTATTAATTGTTGTTTTGTCTTGCATTCTTAATTATGGTTGTTTTTATGATTGATCACCATGAAAACACACACGTTACACCTAGGTAAAAGCTTGAGAAAGTAAACCTAGGCAAGAACAAAGAATGTAGGGAGCAAGTTTGTATCTTACGATATAATTCGCAGTTAGGATAAGAAATTATGCCTAATTTGCCTTGCTTGGTTACTAAAACGGGATGAGCTAGACCAACTTAGAATTATCACGTCACCACTCGTAGAAGTAGTTGTGAAGCTAAGTTGAGTTAAATGATTAGAGGTACGAAAGTCCCTAATCAAGAGCATAAACCTCGTAAACCACATCCACATAATTGAATTGCCCACGAACTAGATGTCACATCCCCGCTCAACGATGTAGTTGTGAGGTTAGTTTGTCGTGTTTAGAGGCTCAAAATACCATGAACATGCAATTGTAATTATGTGAGATGATAATTGGTAATTCCATACTTAAACCATTACAAAGCGTAGTATCGCATGATTATCCGACTTTAGCTCTAGTTGCTCCTTGAATGTTTTCAGAGTATTTCTGTGAACACCCCTAGATTTAATTAAACTTTATCGAAAAAGTCTATATCAACACTTGCGAAAGTAAATATCACACTTGAACTTGATAATTAGCTTAATTGGTCCAGTCCCTGTGGGTTCGACATCTGGCTCTTAAAAAGGGCCACTGTATTACTTGTAAGACGTACAATTGCGTGTGGCTGCTCGGGCAGTCGTCAACAAGTTTTTGGCGTCGTTGACGACTGCGCAGTTGTGGCGCAAAAACTTGTTGACAATTGCCCGAGCAGCGAACACGCAAGTGTACGTGGTCTTACAAGTAATACAGTGGCCCTTTTAAAGAGCCGGATGTCGAACCCACAGGGACTGGACCAATTCAGATAATTATCAAGTTCAAGTGTGATAATTACTTTTTCAAGTGTTGATATATACTTTTTCGATAAAGTTTAATTAAGTCTAGGGGTGGTCAAAGAAATACTTTGAAAACATTCAAGGAGCAACTAGAGCTAAAGCCGGATAATCATGCGATACTACGCTTTGTAATGTATAAGTATGGAATTATCAATTATCATCTCACATAATTACAATTGCATGTTCATGGTCTTTTGAGCCTCTAAACAAGACAAACTAGCCTCACAACTACATCGTTGAGCGGGGATGTGACATTCTAGTTCGTGGGCAATTCAATTACGTGGATGTGGTTTACGGGTTTATGCTCTTGATTAGGGACTTTCGTACCTCTAATCATTTAACTCAACTTATCTTCACAACTACTTCTACGAGTGGTGATGTAATAATTCTAAGTTGGTGTCTAGCTCATCCCGTTTTAGTAACCAAGCAAGGCAAATTAGGTATAATTTCTTATCCTAACCGTGAATTATATCGTAAGATACAAACTTGCTCCCTACATTCTTTGTTCTTGCCTAGGTTTACTTTCTCAAGCTTTTACCTAGGTGTAACGTGTGTGTTTTCATGGTGATCAATCATAAAAACAACCATAATTAAGGATGCAAGACAAAACAATAATTAATAACTTAAAACCAAAACAAAATCATGTATTCACAATCATACCATGTGGTTTCAACCCTAGAGGAAGGGTTCTAGCCACTCAAGTTCATATAATTGCAAGAAAACATAATTAAAGTAACATACTTACAAGAATTGGTAGAAGAGAAGATGAAATTGATGAACCCTAGGTGAGTTCTCCCATTTCTCCCTTCACTCCTTGGCAGTTATTCAGAAATAAGTCGTGACAAAATGCTTTTAGGAGCTAAGGGACCTTTTTATAGTAAATGAGAATTGTACAAAATTATGTCCGGCATGGAATAGCTCCATGTCAAGGAGGTTATCGCGCTAATTTGCCTCCGTGACACGGAGGTAACGTGCATGCACACTGGAAACACATAAAGCCGTCGCCAGGCAGAAGCTAACCGCATTGGCAGCGTGTCACGCTGCTTGTGCAGCGCGTTTGATGGCGTGTCATGGCACTTGTCGTGCAGCCTGCCTGCCATGGCACATTGCCAACGTGCAGGTGGGCTGTTTCACGCATCCTCCTTACCGACGTTTGCGTTTTACTTCCGATTCCATGCCTCCACTTCACCACTCATGGATTAGTTCCTCAAATTCATTTTAAACCTACAAAAACAAGAACTAATCATGTTCTTTAGTATATATATTCACATTTACATAAAATTACATGAGAATGTCTATAAGCAAGTATATAAGCAAGACAAAACTAAGTTATAAAGCATCACTTGGGCATGCCATTTTTCCCAAGATCACCTACCCCACACTTAAAGCCTTGTTCGTTCTCGAACAACCCTTTTACATCTCATGTAAATGAAGACTCACACATAACTAATTTAGAAAGATAACTCAAGCTACAGCTATAATGATTATTTAAGATAGCAAGTTAAAAATAGAGCATGCACGATTTAATCCTTGAAATGAAATACAACTATGTTAAGACTTCCTAACCTCAAGAATCGACTCTCAATCTTAGCAAACTCATGCAAATCAACCGATCAAGAAATCCGACATGAATGTTATCTCCCATTAAACATGTGCCCTCGCAACAAGAGAGTTATCCATTTTTACTCACAAATTTTCAAATCACAACAAGTATAGGTATATGAATAAAATTACGCTCTCTCTCTCAAAGAATTCACATGCATCATGTAGTGAACCACAAGCTTTCCCTTAGTGTTTTACTCCACGAATTTAAGGATGTATGAACGTAAGATCAAGTAAGACTTATCGGGTTGTAATGTAAGCTAAGGGACGGGTAGGTACTATTCTGGCCAGTAATAGTGGCTATCTTCCCCAAGCGCTTTTTAATACATCAGAATTCCCTTAGGACATCTCTTTTCTTACTTCCTCATTTTTTTTCACCCTTGAGTTTTCTCTTCTTGTTCCCATTTCTTTAAGCACACTTAGCTTATTCGTAAGGGGTACTTAAGCAACTTTTTCATTCATTTATTTCTTACTCCCTACCAATACTCAGGCATTTTCAAACAAGTGCACCCTTGATCTTTCTCAACTTTTACAACTGCTACTTTTCCTTCTTTTTCATGCTTCTCACTCCTTCACTCTTTTGGATTTTTTCTTAAGCTCTTAGGAGTTTTGGATCAAATTCAAGGCTAATGAAAGAAAAAGGATTAAGCTTATGTTGTAGCTATCAAAGAATAGGCTTAAGGCTCAATGGGGCTCACTAGGATTCAACATTCAAGGTAGGTAAAGTAAGGGATAAAAATTAGGTTCATTCAAAGAAATGCCTAAATCATCTCCTATAGTCCACATCCTTTATTTTGTTTTATATACACACCAGGAAAGTTCTAGACATTCCACAATAGCACGGAATATTCGAAAAACTTACACTCACAGCACATGCTCAATTCAAGACACATTCAACAGACTCTTACTCAGCTAATCACAAGAATTCAGATTAAGCTTCAATCACATCGAGTCAAATTCAAGATACTAAGCGTCTCAAACAAAGTTATACACTTCTTACATGCTTCAACACTAACCACACTTGTATCCTACAATCATGTATAGCACATAAAAAAAACACCAAGCCATCAATTAGCTACGGGTTCAAAAACCAAACCTATTGACTAATTTTCCTCAAGACGGTCGTCATCCATCCATCGTTGGAAATAGTCCCTAACTATGACTAAAAACACTATATACAGACAAACAAAATTTTTATTCTTCGGTTCAAAGACCCCCCGTCGGAAAAGAACCAAAAAGAAAAACCAACGAGTGATGAAGTCATGCATAATTCAAAATTTTGTTCCAATATTTCTCCCAAGCACTAATTCACCAAAGTCGTTAAGCACAAAAAAAATTAAATTTTTCTCACCCCACACTTGAATCATTCTATGTCCCCAAAGCATCAAATCTAAAATTCAAAAGGGTGAGAAATACTCCCTGGGCCTCTATGCCTAGCTAACAACATGTTTTTCTTCATTTTGCACAAGTGGGTATTCGACCCCACAGTTTTTCTCTTCCATGCTTGTTAGCTTCCTCATCCATGGGTACTCAGACTTCCCCTCCATCTGTGCCTAACTTTCCACCAAAAACAACACAAATTGAAATTAACAAAAATCACAAATTGTACCTATGGTACCCTTGGGTTGCCTTCCAAGCAGCGCCTTATTTTACGTCACGGTACGACGTGGACTATCCTTATTAGGACATCCTCATACTTGGGTTCCCTTTCAAGAACCATCTCCTTTTCTTTTGATTTTTAGAGGAAACAGCCTCCACTTTGTTCCTCTCTTCCTCCAACTTCTTCACATTCTGAAGCCCTTTATCAGACTCGGGCTGAACACTTATCCTTACCTTCAGCCGTGGACCTGTGGAATCACCCACCCCACACTTATCCTCTGACAACACACTAACCTTACAAAGGTTTCTGTAGTGTGTGGGTGGGTTAATTTCTTGGTATACTCGGAAGAGTTCTTCTTCATCCCCGACCATCATTTTCAGGGTCCCTGCTCTTAAGTCAATTACGCTCCTCCGGTGGCCAAGAATGGCCGTCCCAAGATTAAAGGTACCTAGTCATCAACATGAAAATCTAAGATTATAAAATCAGCTGGTATAATAAACTTACCTACTTTGATTTATTCCATCAAGTGCCACTCGCGACTTTTCCGCCAGCTGCAGCATCAACCTTGTTGGCCGCGGTTTTCCCAATCCCAGGGTGTTAAATAAATACAGGGGCATTAGATTAACTGTTGCCCCTAAATGATAGGGCTCGTAGCACTTCAACTTTACCAATTTGTATAGGGAGGGTAAAACTCCCTGGGTCTTTGAGCTTCTTAGGAATCTTGCTCAACACCCTGTGACTGCACTCCTCCGTTAGTGCTACTATTTGGACATCCACCAATCTGACTTTGTTCGCCATCACATCTTTCAAGTATTTAGCATACTTGGGCATTCCCTTCAAAACATCAATAAGAGGCAAATTTATGTGAAGTTCTTTGAAAATCTCAAAGAACTTTTTGAAGCATTCCTCCTCCTTGCTCTTTCTGAATCTCTAAGGGAATGGTGGTGGTGGTCTTTGTGCTGGCTGCAATGAAGATTGTGCATTTTGTTGCACGACACTCTAATTCTCTCCCTTGTCAGTGGCTGATCCTTGTCTACCCAACTCCGGCTGCACCTCATTTTTTTTCTCTTTTGGCACTGCATCAACTAATTGTTTGCCGCTCCTCAGACTGATGGCATTGACCTGACGGGGGATAGGATCTATGTCACTTGGTAGTCCTCCCTACGGTCTCATGTTTTGAGCAGCTGCTATCTGACCCATCTATTTTTCTAGATTGCGGGTGGCCAATTGCTGATTCTTCAAGTCTGATGCCATCCTCGCCTGATTTTCTGCTAACTGAGTCTGGGTCTCCATGATTTTCTGCAAAGTTTCCTCAATGTTGCTGCTCAACTGGTCATCATTCTGCCTACTCTACTGATACTGCTGCTGTTGAGGTTGCTGATAACTTTGCTTTTGATTTCTACCCCAAGAAAAATTTGGGTGGCTCTGCCAATTTTTGTTGTAGTTGTTTCCAAAATTCTGAGTGTTCCTCTATACATTCCCAACAAAATTCACTGATTCCGGATTAGCTCCACAAGATTCTGCATTGTTCCCATTATTTCCACAAATTTCACACCAACTCGGAGCTTGCTGAACTGCATTAACCTGGCCCTGCTGTTGGTTCATACTCAGTTTATTGAACTGAGTCATAATCTGATGCTGGAATGAAGCTAGTTGTGCCACCAAGGCATTCATATCATCTACCTCTATCAGCCCTGCTCTTTTTCCTTCCCCTCTCGATGCCTCATTGTGCCACTCTGGATTTCCCTGTGCAATTCTATTCAACAGTGTGTACAACTTATCATACGTCTTCTCTAAGGCTTACCCACCCGATGCAGAGTCTAGCAAAATTTTTATATGTGGGTCTAGACTTTCTACAAAGGTATGAGCCAGCACTTCATTGGATTGTTGGTGATGGGGACAGTCGCTTAATAATGACTTGAATCTCTCCCAAGCCAAATATAAGTTCTCATCAGGCCTCTGCTTGAAACTTAGTATTTCACTTCTCAATTTTGCAGTCTTGCCAGAAGGAAAGAATCTGATCAAGAACTTCTTCGCCAAATCATCCTAGAAGTTATAGAGTTTGGTGGCTTATCTTTCAACCACCTTTTGGCCTCTCCCAACAATGAAAATGGGAAGAGGGTAAGTCGGACATAGTCTATGGACACTCCAGTGGGGATGAAAGTGTCACTAATCTCTAAAAAGTTCTGTAGGTGTTGCTTCTGGTCCTCATTTGCCATCCCAGTGAATTGACCACTAGAATGTAACAGTTGCACCATATTCTGTTTCAATTCAAAGTTCCCTCCAGGTTCCGATTTACGGATACTAGAGTTCACATTCGTTGCTTGTGGGATTGCCACTTCGCGAACTGGTCTGGCTGCTATTGCTTTCGGTGACAATTGTGCTTGTCCTGCGGGTGGTTGTTGTTGTGCCCTTTCTTGAAGTCTTTTCAGCTTTTGCTCAAGAGCTACTCTCCTTTTCAAATGGATATGACGTTTCGGTTCAAGCAACGGTTCCACAAGCTCTCTATTCCTAGCCAGCTCGGCAAGACAACCTGTCACCTGCAATAAGTCAGACTAAGACCAAGTTTCTCAACACTTGAGGAAATTTAAAAATCACACAAAAACAAATAAATTCACTAAACTTCGCTGAGTCCCCGGCAACGGCGCTAAAAACTTGTTGACGACTCCCCGAAAATGGCGCCAAATACTTGTTGACGACTACTCAAGCAGCCACACGCAAGTGTACGTGGTCTTACAAGTAATACAGTGGCCCTTTTTAAGAGTCGAATTTCAAACCCACAGGGACTGGACCAATTAAGCTAATTATCAAGTTCAAGTGTGATATTTTACTTTCGCAAGTGTTGATATAGACTTTTTCAATAAAGTTTAATTAAGTCTAGGGGTGGTCATAGAAATAATCTGAAAACATTTAAGGAGCAACTAGAGCTAAAGTTGGATAATCGTGCGATACTACGCTTTGTAATGGTTTAAGTATGGAATTATCAATTACCGTCTCACATAATTACAATTGCATGTTCATGGTCTTTCGAGCCTCTAAACAAGACAAACTAGCCTCGCAACTACATTGTTGAGTGGGGATGTGACATTCTAGTTCGTGGGCAATTCCATTACGTGGATGTGGTTTACGGGGTTTATGCTCTTGATTAAGGACTTTCATACCTCTAATCATTTAACTCAACTTATCTTCACAACTACTTCTACCAGTGGTGATGTGATAATTCTAAGTTGGTGTCTAGCTCATCCCGTTTTAGTAACCAAGAAAGGAAAATTAGGCATAATTTCTTATCCTAACCGCGAATTATATCGTAAGATACAAACTTTCTCCCTACATTCTTTTTTCTTGCCTAGGTTTACTTTCTCAAGCTTTTACCTAGGTGTAACGTGTGTGTTTTCATGGTGATCAATCATAAAAACAACCATAATTAAGAATGCAAGACAAAACAACAATTAATAACTTAAAACCAAAACAAAATCATGTATTCACAATCATACCATGTGATTTCAACCCTAGAGGAAGGGTTCTAGCCACTCAAGTTCGTATAATTACAAGAAAACATAATTAAAGTAACATACTTACAGGAATTGGTAGAAGAGAAGATGAAATTGATGAACCCTAGGTGAGTTCTCCCACTTCTCCCTTCACTCCTTGGCAGTTTTTCAGAAATAAATCGTGACAAAATATTTTTAGGAGCTAAGGGACCTATTTATAGTAAATGAGAATTGTACAAAATTATGCCCGGCATGGAATTGCTCCGTGTCATGGAGGTTATCGCACTAATTTGCCTCCGTGACACGGAGGTAACGCGCATGCACACTGGAAACACATAAAACCATCGCCAGGCAGAAGCTGACCGCATTGGCAGCGTGTCACGCTACTTGCGCAGCGCGTCTGATGGTGTGTCACGACCCTTGTCATGCAGCCTGCCTGCCGTGGCATGTTGCCAACGCGCAGGTGGGCTGTTTCGCGCATCCTCCTTGCCGATGTTCTCGTTTTACTTCCGATTCCATGACTCCACTTCACCAACTCATGGATTAGTTCCTCAAATTCATTTTAAACCTACAAAAACAAGAACTAATCATGTTGGTTAGTATATATATTCACATTTACATAAAATTACTTGAAAATGTCTATAAGTATATAAGCAAGAGAAAACTAAGTTATAAAGCATCACTTGGGCATGCCATTTTGCCCAAGATCAAGAAGCTGTTGTATGCTAAGTTCACCAAGTGCAAGTTTTGGTTGAAATCAGTGTCCTTGCTGGGGCATGTGGTTTCCGAGGAGGGAATTCGATTTGATCCACAACAGGTGGAGGCGGTCAGAAATTGGAAGGACAACTAATGTGATGGAAATCCGGAGTTTTGTGGGGCTGGTCAGTTACTACCATCGGTTTATGAAGGGATTCGCATCCATCACTTCGGCAATGACCAAGTTGACGTAAAAGAATGCACCTTTCCAGTGGTCATAGGAATGTGGAGTAAGTTTCTAGAAACTCAAGACTCTTCTAATCACAACACCTATTTTGGTGTTACCCGTGGAAGGTAAAGACTTTGTTGTTTATTGTGATGCCTCACAGTCTAGGTTGGATATTGTGTTAATGCAGGAAGACAGGTTATTGTGTCTGCCTCGAGACAGTTGAAGGTGCATGAAAAGAGTTATCCTGTGCATGACCTAGAGTTAGCAGCAGTAATGTTTTCCCTAAAAATTTAGAGGCACTATCTGTATGGAGCTCGATATGAGGTGTTCACTGATCATCACAGCTTGTAGTATGTATTCTTCCAGAAAGATCTCAATTTAAGTAAGAGGAGATGGATGGATCTACTTAAGGATTATGATATCACCCTCTTGTACCACCCAGGAAAGGACAATGTTGTGGCAGACGTGTTGAGTAGGAAGACAGTGAGCATGGGCAGTTTAGCTTGCTTAGAAGCTACTCAATGGCTGATGGCCATGGAAGTCCAGACTTTGGCAAAAATCTTGGTGAGGTTGTCGCTGATATAAACTGGTAGGATACTAGCCAACATGGAGGCTAAATCCCCACTACTAGAGGAAATCAAAGCCAGAAAGTTTCAAGATAAAAAATTGGGTAAGATTAGGGTAAAGTTCTGCGGGGAGAAGCCAAGGGAACAATGGTAGATGATAAAGGGGTCTTGAGAATAAAGGGGAGGGTGGGTGTTTCCTGAGTTGGTGAGCTAATCAAAACTCTCTTGACAGAATCTCACAACTCTAGGTACTCCATTCACCCCGGAGTCACTAAGATAAACCAAGACCTGATACAGCACTATTTGTGGGCCAGGATGAAGAGGGATATTGTGGACTACATTGCTCAGTGTTTGAATTGTCAATAGGTGAAGTACGAGCACCAAAAGCCTGGAGGAATACTTCAACAAATGTCTATTCCTGAGTGGAAATGGGATAGGATAGCTATAGACTTTGTGGTTGGTCTTCCCAAGACTTTGGGAAAATTTGACTCAATTTAGGTCATAATGGACAGATTGGCAAGTCTGCTCATTTCTTGCCGGTCCAAGTGACTTACAACACTGAGAAACTAGCCAAGCTGTATGTGAAGGAGGTAATTCAGTTGCATGGGGGTGTTGGTTTCAATTGTATCAGATAGGGGCACCTAGTTCACTTCCATTTCCGGAGGACCTTACAGGCCGAGTTGCGTACGAGGTTACACTTGAGCATAGCCTTTCATCCTCAGAGACGGACAGTTGGAACGGACTATCAAGGTATTGGATTACATGCTTTGGGCATGTGTGATAGACTTCGGGGCCATTGGGACAAATTCTTTCCCTTGGCAGAGTTCGCTTATAACAGTAGCTACCACTCAAGCATTGGAAAGGTGCCATTTGAAGCTTTGAACTGGAGAAAGTCTAGGTCTCCAATTGGGTGGTTTGATGCGTTTGAGGTGAGTCCTTGGGGGATTGATTTGATAAAGGAGTCATTGGAAAAGGTTTGAATAATTTAGGACCGCTTGATAGCTGCTCAGACTAGGCAGAAGCGGTACGCAGACAAGAAAGTAAGGGACATGGAGTTCATGGAAGGGGAGCAAGTGTTGTTCAAGGTGTCCCTTATGAACGGGGTGATGAGATTTGAAAAGAGGGGCAAGCTCAGCCCGAGGTATATTGGGCCATTTGAAATAATCCTACATGTGGGGGAAGTGTCTTATAAGTTAGCATTGCTGCCAGGATTTTCTGGAGTGTATCCGACATTTCATGTGTCTGTACTGAAAAAGTACCTTGTGGATGGAACGTATATCATCAAGTGGGACTGTGTGTTACTAGATGAGAATTTGTCTTTTGAGGAGGAGCCTATAGCGATATTGGCTAGAGATGTTCAAAAGATGAAGTCCAAGAATATTCCGATAATGAAGGTCTAGTGAAAAATCGTCCAATTGAGGAAGCCATTTGAGAGACTGAGGCTAATATTTGGGTCAATTATCCCCAACTGTTCATGAAATCCGATAAGTACGTTTCCTTTTCGTTGTATAAACTATTTAGGGATGAATGGTGTTTTAATTGGTATCTGATGTAACAACCCAGACGTTGTTACAGGATGGTTAAGGGCCTAAAACACTAGAACAGGCTAGGGAAGGAATAGAAAGTACTGTAAATTTTTTTAAGTGTGAAACTGATGAATTTTAGGTAGTTAACTGGTTTGGGAGACCGTTGCAGTGGAGGGATTCTCTCTAGAGCAAGACTATGATAACGATCGGAGTTCCACTGCGGCGAATTTGGGGGATAACCGCTAAAACCTTTAGAGACACTATGGCCGCTGCAGTGGGGGAAGTGAATTAGAAAGTGAATTTTAAGTGGGACTTACGGGGCTTTACCCAATTATTCTCAAAAACACGATCAGAAAGTCTAGAGAATGGGAAAACCCTCTAGAGAAGTGAACTCTTCACCGAAGGTAAGATTTTCCAATTGTTTATCTCTGCAATAGGTGATTTTGATTCTAGAGTCCTTGTAAACCATCAATGGTGGAATCTTGGTGTGAAGAAAACCCTAGGTTGTTGAAATAGGGATGGATTGTAGGGTGATTAGGGGTGATTTGGGTCAAAATTGAAAAGTTTTGATCACTCCCCTAAGATTATTGTTGAGAACAAGGACTGTGTAAGAATTGGGACCTAGAATTTAGTAGAATTGGGGTTCACTTTAAAAGTTTCCTGAAGGGGAGGGTTTGATCTTCTAAAACCCTTAATTCAAAGAGTGAGTAATGAATTACTCTTTGTTTTGTTGTAGATTACGAGCATTTTGAAGCTGTGAGAAGGGTAAGGCTCCGGTGGAATAATTGACTCTTCTTGTCCAAAATCGAGGTAGGTTATGGTAAGTGGGTTAGATCCTACATAATGCCTTGTATTCTTATGTAATGATCGTATTTGATTGGTCTTTGGACATTCTTTATTATGAGTATTTTATTTGAATAAATGGGAAATATCATGTTGATATGCAATGAATATGAACCGTTATTGAGATCATGTGAAAGTGTGTAGTGAACCTCATTTTATGAATTTATCTTGTGCAATGTGTTTTGTATTTCAAAAAGTATGGAAGTGGAAAGTAGACTCCGATGATTTGATATGTATATATCTTTACATTTAAGAAATTTACATTGTTACTATTAATATATGTAAATGGCTAAAATGGTACTATTTCTGGAATGGAGAGACTCTAGCCCGAGGGAGTATCTAGGGGAGCAAATACTAATTATTGAGTGGCTCGTGTCCAAGGGGAGCATCCGAACAAGAAAATGAGTGGGAGCGGGTACCACGCTAGTACAGTACATGGATTTCTAGAGTCCCTTGCAGGTCATGATTGGAAAGGTAGAAATAAGACCCTCTAGCATGTGTGTACACTAATTGTGTGGTTGAGTGTTTATAGTGAGATGGTGGAGGCGTGTGCCCGTCGTGTCATCTTTGGTTTTCTTGTTATATATGTTATCTTATGTTGTGTTGTCATTATATGCAAATGAAATGTATGAATAATGTACTAAGAGGTTGGGTTAATTACGATTATGTCATGTGATGTTGATAATGAAGAATGTCTCTAGTTCTAAGTGTGACTTGTCATAATGTCGGAACATGATGATGGGATTTTGCTGTGATTTCCTGTTGATCTCGTAAGTGACACTTGGAGATGTTAATCATTGTCCCTAAGTGTGTGTTATCTGAAAATTAGGTGGAATATGTGAATAATAAAACTGATAAGCTGAAGAACTAGAAAAGTGCAGTATAGTTGAGCTACTTCCTAAGGTAGTATCTCTACTGCGGAACCCTATCCGCTACGACAAGACTGTTGTAGCGGTCAGGTGACCGCTGCAGTGAACGACCTAATCCAGTGAGCAGGTCGGTTATTCCCTAAGTAAATCTCATGTGTTCGAAATGTTTTGTATGTTCTTTTATGCTGTAGACTGGTCTTATATTGTTATTACTGTGTATACTTATTATTATATAGGGTCAACCGATGATGCCTACCAGTACCGTGTTTTGTACTGACCCTACACCTACACTTATTTTCTGAGCTCAGAATTCGATCTAGGAAGCTCCTCTCATCCTCACCTTTAGTAGCAGCAGTCTATCAAAAGGTGATCGATGCAAGATTTTCCTTCAGAAGGTCCTTCATCCGTACATTGTAACTTCTTCCTTTTTATTTGGTGTTATGTTAGTTAAACCATTCAAGAACTGTAGTTGGACATTGAAGTGCAATGACAATCAGGTCTTGGGTTTCATATTGAAGTTTGTTTAAAATTGGTTGCTCTTAATAATTAATTTAGTTCATTTTATTTTGGTCAAAGTTTTCTCTATGAATGATCAATTTTGGGGTAACATTTGGGAATCGTTGGTTTGCCCACTTGAATGGGGATTAGTGTGGGTGTCAATCACGAAAAATTGGGTCGTGACATCTATTTAATAGATAACGTGTCTCGTTAAAACCTTATGAAGAAAAATACTATGATAAAATCTCAGTGAAGAAAAAAGAGTACACCTATCTTGTAATATACATTGATAGCTACCTCATTAAAAAATTTGTCAGAAAAACGCAGTATGACAAACCTCGGCTAAGGAAAAATGAGTGCAACACATATTTTACTTTCCCTGATTAAAGCACTGCATAATTCTTGAAGATGATGTACTTCAACCTTGTATACCAACTAATCACATGTTGAGGTAGGCAGAGGAGGTAAGCAAAGTCGTTGTAATTAGATATGTCAATTTACCATTTGACGAACTGGTTGACCATTTGCACCTTCAATCCTTTGATAGAGTTGCATCATGGTCATATAATATGTTGCAATTAGGCCTACTACAATCCTGGTTGGCTTTGTAAATAGATAACATATCTGGATCAAACACTTATGTCGATTAGATGAATGTTCTGTACATTCAATAAAATCAATAATAGTTGTTATAAGAAATAAATTTATATTATATAAGGATTATAAACAAGTTTTTCAAGAACTTATATATGTTTCGGGCATATTGAATCCATAAGAAGATTTTCCTAAAGCTTTTGTCAAGTGACAACATCCATTAGTATTTAAAACATTACATCTTTTAGTGTCTGAATTACAAGTCAAATAAACTTTATGCTTATCAAGATGCATCTTTAATATCTAATTGATAATCATTTCTACGTTAGTATGCTTTAGCAGATGTAGAATTCAGATCTTCATAATCTTTTACAATATTGTGTGCTATATCATATCAAAGATATTATCAACGGTATATCATTTGTATCGGTTTTCAATTGGACATAACTTATTGAGATCTCATAACTTTCAATATTTTTTTAGGTACCTAAACGTCTTTTGAAATTTCATGAAGTGGTATGTCGTAAGCTCTTCAAGTGCATATTGCCTCCTTGTAATGATCATTTGCTCCATTCTTTTTTTAAAACTTATTATAATGGAAGCCGATTGGTCTACAATGCGTCATCTATAGACTCTCATTAAAAAATCTATCAGAAAAACTCAGTGTGATAGACCTCGACTAAGGAAAAATAAATGCAACACATATTTTACTTTCTCTGATTAAAGCATTGCATAATTCTTGAAGATGATGTACTTCAATCTTGTATATCAACTAATCACATGTTGAGGTAGGTAGAGGAGGTAAGCAAAATCGTCGTAATCAGATATGTCAATTTATTATTTGACGAAGTAGTTGACCATTTGCACCTTCAATCCTATGATAGAGTTGCATCATCATCATATAATATGCTGGAATTAGGCTTAGTACAATCCTGGTTGGCTTTGTAAATAGATAACATATCTGGATCAAACTTTTATGTCGGTCAGATGAATGTTCTGTATATTCAAAAAAATTAATAATAGTTGTTATAATAAATAAATTTATATTATATTAAGGATTACAAACAAGGTTTTCAAGAACGTATATATGTTTCAGACATTTTGAATCCATAAGAAGATTTTCCTAAAGCTTTTGTCAAGTGAAACATCCATTAGTATTTAAGATGTTACATCTTCTAGTGTCTGGATTACAAGTCAAATAAGCTTTATGCTAATCAAGATGCATCTTTAATATCCACTTGATAATTATTTCTACGTTAGTATGCTATAGCAGACGTAGAATTCAGATCTTCATAATCTTTTACAATATTGTTTGCTATATCGTATCAAAGATATTATCAACGGTATATCATTTGTATCGGTTTTTAATTGGACATAACTTATTGAGATCTCATCACTTTCAATGTTTTTTTAGGTACCTAAATCTCTCTTGAAATTTCATAAAGTGGTATGTTTTAGGCTCTTTAAGTGCATATTGCCTCCTTGTGATGATCATTTACTCCATTCTTTTTTTAAAACTATTGTAATGAAAACTAATTGGTCTACAATGCTTGATGCATACTGTAGTTTCTATCCTTCGGGGACATTAATTTAATAGGAGCTTTTGCAGCTGAAATATTTGATCTTGGGCAGATTTATATGCCCAAGTTATACTCAAACGTATTATTTTCGCCTTGTTTGTGTGCAATATGTATATATTCTTATGTAATTGGTAATAAAATGTCAATTTATACTAACCAACATGATTAGCATTTGTTTTGCAGGAAAATATGATTTTTAGGAGCAAAAATGCATGTTGGAAAAATATCGGAGTTGGACTTGGATGCGAGCATGGAGACGACATTGGAATGTGCAGAATATAAGGGCTCCGCGATGGCGCCGTGCCACGCTACCATCGCGGAGGCACACTTCCTGGAGAGGGAATTAATGGACAAATTCCAGTGAAGCCTCGCGACAGCTCCGTGGCACGGAGATAGGCCTCCGCGTTGGCCTCCGTGCCACGTTGAGGCTAATTTACCGGACCCTGGATTTCCAGTGAGGGTCCGCGTCCACGCCGTGTCACGGAGGCAAGGCTCCGCGTTGGCCTCCGTGACACGTTGCTTGTTATTCCGGGAAAAACTTCCCACTAGTATAAATAGCACACTTAGGTTTATTTTAATTAGTTCAGTTTTAGTTCAGACTTGGTGGAGCAAGGACGTGGGTTAGGAGCAGTTGAGGAACGAAAAAGCTAAGGGATTTCTTCTCTTCTTTTCTTCTTTCTATCAATTGTACGTATGATTTACACTTGTTTTAGGATGATCAATCCACAAATGAGTGGCTAATTCTCTTCATTGCTAAGGTTTTGAACATGTGTAGTGAATTTTGATTGTAAATGATATGGTTTTCTTCTTCTTCTTTCATGTTGTTCTATTAATTCTTGTTCTTACTGCATTAGTGCTTGGGCAACATTAATGTACATCTAAAAAGTCCAATTTCACTCGAGAGAGCAAGAAATTGGAAAGTTGTTAATTAATAGGGTATTGTTCTTAACTTGATTTGGGAAAATTCGGTTTTGATGTGCTTTCCTGATAGAAATATACTTGAAAGCCATATTAGTCAATTTAGGAACCGGAATTATATTGCTAGGTCGTAAATTGCATTTGATCACAGAAATATAGACGAATGGTTTATGATTCTTAAGTGAAATTAAATACGAGAGTTTTAATTTCTAGGCTACTGTTCTTGGCTAGCAACATGAGGAAGAGATTAACCGGATTATTATTACAATCGAATTCATTACTTGTTCTTAACCTTGGCATGCTCATATCCATAGTTTAAATTCACGGTAAATAATTGTTAATAGTTTTAGTATATATTTTATAAACAAAAACTCAATTAACTGTTGGTTACGTTGTTGTTAGCATAGTTAGGAGTAAGATAAGAATATAGTATACTTAGGCAAATTTTCCATACCCTGAGCCTCCTTGGATCGATACTTGGCTTACTTAGCCACTTTATTACTTGTTTGACCACGTGCACTTGCGTGTCGGTTTATAATATATAATACCAATCGAAATAGCACCGAACAAGTTTTTGGCGTCGTTGCCGGGGAGGCTAGGCAAATTTGTGAAATTGTGTTTAGTGTAAATTTACTGTATTTTTATTTTTATTTTCTTAAGTGTTAACAACTTGGTCTTAGCCTGTATTTTGCATATTTTGTTTCTGTGAACACTGGCAAGGGACAAGGAGCTGGTGGAATCTTACTTAGAGCCTGAACGTGAATTTCATAGTCAACGTAGAGAAGCTCTACAAAAGAAGCTGCAGTTGTTCCGACAATCTATTATTGAGCAACAAAATCCACCAGTTGTGAGGGCAGTGTTAGTGCCCGATGAAGCAGCAGCAAGGCCGGTTCGCGAGGTGGCAATCCCACACGCTAACAATGTACATTCTAGCATCCGCAAACCAGAGCCTGGAGGGAGATTTGAATTAAAGCAGAATATGGTGCAACTTTTGCACACAAGCGGGCAATTTACCGATCTCCCTCATGAAGATCCACAACAACATCTCCAAAACTTTTTGGAGATAAGTGACACTTATATACCCGCTGGAGTGTCACCTGATTACGTTCGGCTCACCTTATTTCCGTTTTCCTTACTTGGTGAAGCTAAGAGGTGGTTAAAAGCTGAACCACCCAATTCTATATCAACGTGGGATGATCTTGCACGGAAGTTTTTGATTAGATTTTTCCCTTCTGGTAAAACAGCCAGACTTAGAAGTCAAATTCTAAGTTTTAAACAGAGGGAGGGAGAAAATCTATATCAAGCCTGGGAAAGATTTAAATCCATGTTGCGGGACTGTCCTCATCATCATCAGTCCAATGAGGTGTTGGTACACACATTTATTGAGGGTTTGGAACCCCACACTAAAATTCTGTTAGATTCAGCAGCTGGAGGGCAAGCGCTGGAAGATTTACGAGGAGCTCTACACTTTGCTCAACCGAATTTCACAAGGCAATCCAGAATGGAATGCAGATTCATCTCGAGGTGGAGCAAGGAAAGCAGCGGGAGTGCTTGAAGTGGATGGATTTACAGCTATCGCTGCACAGATAGCTGCCTTGCAAAATCAGTTAAATAATCACTTCAGCAATATGAACTTGAACTAGCCTTCAGCTTCGGTCAATGCAGTCCAGCAGATGTGGTGTGGAGTGTGTGGTAGTAGTGAGCATTCAGCTGAATGCTGTGGTGCAAATCCTGATTCTGTTAACTTTGTGGGCAATGCACAGAGAAATCAGCAGCAGTTTGGTAGTGGCTACAACTCAAATTGGAGGAACCATCCGAATTTTTCGTGGGGTAGCAACAACCAACAAGGCCAAAGTTCTGGTCAGGGTATGCAGAGAAATCAAGGAGGGCAACAAAACTATCAAGCTCAATTCAGAAATCACAATGCCCCTCCTCCACCACCATCACCGACTATTGAGGAGATGTTCAAAACCATGATCGCTAATCAGGCACAATTGCAGGCTGACTATGTTAAATTGGCAGCCGAAGTGAAGAACAATCAATTGGCGACCAAGGATCTTGAATATCAGTTTGGGAAATTTTCTAGTGCCCAAAATACAAGACCCAGAGGAGGACTACCTAGCGACACGGATCCTAATCCGAAGCAGGTAAATGCGGTGACCACGAGGAGTGGCTTGCAGTTGAAGGAGGTGGAACTGGAAAGACCGCCTCAAAAGTCAGGAGCAGCAGATGTTGAGGAGGAACAAAGTTCTGATAGGGGGAAGACTAAAGAAGCAGAATCAGAAAGGCCTCCACCCCCGTTCCCTCAACGACTTAAGAAACACAAGGAGGAGGCGCGTTTCAAGAAATTTATGGAGGTGCTTAAACAGGTACATGTTAACTTACCTCTTGTTGATGTCTTGCAGGGAGTGCCAAAGTATGCAAAATATATTAAAGACATTGTGGCTAACAAAAGTCATTTGACTGAGTATGCCACGGTGGCTTTAACGGAGGAATGCACTTCCCGGATTCAGAATAGACTGCCCACGAAACTGAAAGACCCTGGAAGTTTTACTATCCAGCTGACGATTGGGCAAAGTATCTGAGCTCGTGGATTATGCGACTTGGGGGCAAGTATAAATCTGATGCCATCTTCGGTATTCAAAAAGTTAGGTCTAGGGAGTCCTAGACCTACAACGGAATCTTGTAGCTAGCGGACAGGTCCTTAGCTAAACCGGATGGTATTGTTGAGGATGTGTTAGTGCAAGTGGGTTCCCTCATTTTTCCGGTCGATTTTGTTGTTCTGGACTTTGAACCAGATGCTGAAGTCCCATTTATTTTGGGACGACCTTTTTTGGCAACCGGAAAAGCATTAATTGATGTAGCTGCGGGTAAACTTACAATGCAAGGACATGACAAGGTAGAGGTATTTGATGCGTTAAAAGCCATGAAGCTGCCAGCCATAGATGAGGAGCTTGCGGAAATTAGTGTGGTTGAACAGGGAGAAATTAGGCAGGTTATTGAATCTCTAGACCCATTAGAAAGAGCATTGACGCATTCTGATCATTTTGGGGATGGTGAAGCTTGTGGGATGGTCCAATTGTTGAATGGAGCACCTCATCATCCGAGGAGACATGAATTCAGTCATTGATGAGATCACTAGAGCCGTTGCCGAAACCTTCTGTTGAGGAAGCACCGAAGTTGGAGCTGAAAGAATTGCCTTCCCATCTAAAATATATCTTTTTAGGGGAGGGGGAGACGTTACCAGTTATCATCTCTGCAGACTTGACGGAGGAACAGGAAAAGGCAGCTTTGGGAGTCTTAAAGAAAAGGAAGAAGGCAATGGGTTGGCAAATGTCTGACATCCAGGGTATCAATCCAGCTTTCTGCACACACAGGATATTCATGGAGACAGGAGCCAAGCCAACTGTTCAGCCGCAGAGGAGACTTAACCCAGCAATGAAAGATGTGGTAAGGAAGGAAATAATCAAGTGGCTTGATGCAGGTGTAGTCTACCCAATTTCAGACAGTGAGTGGGTCAGTCCTGTTCAGTGTGTTCCTAAGAAAGGGGGGATGACTGTAATCACTAATGAGAAAAATGAGTTGATCCCTACACGAACCGTCACAGGCTGGCGAATTTGTATGGACTACAGAAAACTAAATGAAGCCACGAGGAAAGACCATTACCCCATTCCTTTTATTGACCAAATACTTGATAGATTGGCAGGGCAGGAGTATTATTGCTTCCTTGATGGGTACTCTGGCTATAACCAAATAGCCATCGCTCCTGAGGATCAAGAGAAGACTACTTTCACCTGTCCTTATGGGACATATGCTTTCAGGCGGATGTTGTTCGGGTTATGCAATGCACCCGCCACATTCCAGAGATGCATGATGGCTATTTTTCATGACATGGTTGAGGATTTTGTTGAGGTATTTATGGATGATTTTTCTTTTTTCGGTAATTCGTTTGCTACTTGTTTGCAGAATCTTGACAGGGTGCTGGCTCGATGTGAAGAATCCAACCTTCTGTTAAACTGGGAGAAATGCCACTTCTTAGTGAAGGAGGGGATTGTCCTGGGCCACAAAGTGTCTAAAAAGGGGTTGGAAGTCGATCGTGCTAAGATCGAGGTTATTGAAAAATTGCCACCACCAGTGTCAGTGAAAGGTGTGCGCAGTTTTCTGGGGCATGCGGGATTCTACAGACGGTTCATTAAAAACTTTTCCAACATTTCTAGACCACTATGCAGACTGTTAGAAAAGGAGGTAAAGTTTGAGTTGGACGATGAGTGTGTTACAGCATTTGAAAAATTGAAGCAGAAATTGATAGAAGCACCTATACTTACTTCTCCTGATTGGGAACAACCATTTGAGCTGATGTGTGATGCCAGTGATGTGGCTGTGGGAGCGGTATTGGGACAACGGAAAAATAGAATTTTTCATTCTATTTACTATGCAAGCAAGACACTGAATCCGGCCCAGAGTAATTACACAGTCACAGAAAAGGAAATGCTAGCTCTGGTGTTTGCATTTGACAAGTTCAGGTCCTATTTGGTGGGTTCGAAAGTAGTGGTATACACTGATCATGCAGTTATTCGGTACCTATTCAACAAGAAAGATGCTAAGCCCAGATTGATTAGATGGATCTTATTGCTACAGGAGTTTGACCTTGAGATTAGAGACAGAAAGAGGAGTGAGAACCAAGTAGCAGACCACCTATCACGACTGGAAAGTCGGTCGCATGTGATGGAAAGTGAGGACATAAACGAAGACTTCCCAGATGAGCAACTCTTGGCAGTGGGTGAAGCTGAAGTTCCCTGGTATGCTGACATAGTCAACTTGCTAGTGAGTGGAGTTTACCCACCTGAAACAACAGACCAGCAAAGAAAGAAATTGAGGCATGACAGCCGGCATTATGTATGGGATGAGCCATATTTGTTCAAGCAAGGACCAGACCAGGTGATGAGAAGATGCATCCCAGAGAGTCAAATAGCAGAAGTGTTAAGGGGCTGCCATTCTTCGTTGTATGGAGGACATAACGGAGGTGAGAGAACAGCACACAAGGTTCTTCAGTCAGGTTTCTTTTGGCCAACACTGTTCAGAGATTCTATGGCGTATGTTAAAATGTGTGATAGATGTCAGCGGACAGGATCAATTGGCAGAAGACAAGAGATGCCTTTGCAGAACATACTGGAAGTTGAGCCCTTCGATGTATGGGGCATTGATTTCATGGGCCCATTCCCACCGTCATTTGGTAATCGTTACATCTTGGTAGCTGTAGATTATGTATCAAAATGGGTGGAAGCAATAGCTTGCCCCAGGAATGATAACAAGGTAGTAACGAAGTTTGTAAAAAAACACATCCTCACAAGGTTTGGGACACCCCGAGCAATTATCAGTGACGGAGGGCCTCATTTTGTCAATGCAAGTTTCAAGAAACTATTGGCCAAGTATGGGGTGCGCCACAAAGTGGAAACAGCATATCACCCACAAACTAGTGGGCAAGTAGAGGTGTCAAATAGGGAGGTGAAACAGATTCTTCAGAAAACGGTGAACACAGCGGAATGATTGGTCTAGCAAACTCGATGATGCGTTGTGGGCCTACCGAACTGCTTATAAGACACCGATTGGAACGTCACCATACCGATTGGTTTACGGCAAAGCATGTCATCTCCCGGTAGAACTTGAGCACCGAGCTTACTGGGCTGTCAGAAAGTTAAATATGGACTCAGAGATGGCGGGCAAAAAGAGATTGATGCAGCTTAGCGAACTTGATGAGTTTCGCTGGCATGCCTATGAGAGTGCAAAGTATTACAAGGAAAGAACCAAAAGATGGCATGATAAGCATGTGGTGCATCGCATTTTCGAACCGGGACAGCAAGTTTTGCTTTTTAATTCAAGATTAAAATTGTTTCCTGGTAAGCTGAGGTCTAAATGGTCTGGACCATTTGAAGTGGTAAGAATGACCCCTCACGGGGCGGTAGAACTGTGGCAAGAAGATAGAAGTGCTACGTTCTTGGTAAATGGGCAGAGATGTAAGCACTACTGGGAGGAGGACAAGGATCGTGAAAAATTGTCCCTCACCCTAGTAGATAATTGAGCATAATGGACGTCGAGCCGCGACGGTAAACCAGGCGCTGCACGGGAGGCAACCCGTGAAAAGAAAAATATTCTATTTTTTTTCTTCTTTTAGTAGAGTGTAATTAATTTGTATTTTTATTTTATTTTTCTTTTTCTTGATTTCGTACAAATTTTTCGTTTTAGTTAGTATTTTTTTCATGGTAGTTAGGAAAATCTTTTAATCTAACCAATTTCGTTTAGTGAAGTGATTTTCAGGTCAACCGGAGAAAAATATGCATGGAAGCGGGAAAAATAAGGCAAGGTATGAAAATAATTTTTATTGAAGAAACAGTGCACTGGGGCGTTGGCTCCGTGTCACGGAGGAGTGGCTCCGCGTTACCCTCTGTGACACGTTGAAGGCAAAATCAGATTTTTAAAAATTTCCAGAGAGCCAACGCGTTGGCTCCGTGTCACGGAGGAGGGGCTCCGCGTTACGCTCCATGACACGTTGCCCTTTATTCAGTGCCGGGTCACACCGGGTTGCCGGGTGATCCGCGTGTTTTTCTTTAAATTAACCCCGATTTTGCCCAATTTTTCCCCATTTCTCTCCTCCTCCACGACCAAAACACCCAATTCCCCCTCCCCAACCAACGTGCCACGCTAATAGGCAAGGAAACCATCAAATTTCTTCGGTTCTTCAACTAAAAGGTATGTTTTCACCGTTTCTCTCAAGTTTTTGGTGATGTTAGTCGAATTTGAGCATGTGAGGTGAAATATATCACCCCAAGTAGCAATTAAACATGATGTTGAATTATTTTGTGATTGATTATGTTCGGATTGTTGTAATTAGCGTTTGAACTCGTCGATTATGTGAATAATTCAAATTTGATTGTAGAATTGTATTCTAGGGCTTGGGTTGTTGAATTTGACTTGGGCAACTTGATAATTTGATGAATTCGATGCCGGGGTGTGGTTGTAAATTGAGATAAGTCGAGGTAAATATTGTGTGAATGTTGTGGGAAGACGAATTCTCGAATTGTTGGGGAAAATGCGAAAATTGTGTAAATTGGTTTGGTTAATTGGATTCGTTTGTATATAGAATGTTTTTATCGTTGTTTTTAGTTTTTGTTTTTATTGCTTGTGCGATGGTTGAATTGTTAGCGATAGTAGGATTGGGATTAGCTGTATGAAGTCTGAGTAGTACGCTAAGCGTTATGCTGTCGAAATTTTCGTGAACGCACTAAGCAATATGTTGTATAGTTGTTTGTGTTTGGGGTTGTAAATAGAGTAATCCTTGCCGAAGTATTGTAAATATAGTTAAGGACTAAGTGTGGGGTAAAACTTAGTTTAACCCGACCTTAGCCTAAGTTAACTTGTATTTAGCTTAACGTTGTGTTGTTTATGTATATTGACAGGTTCAATGGCAAGTCGACAGGACAAGGGCAAGGGTGATTCTACCTCAGGCACCGGACGGAAAAGATTGAGGTTGGGCACCACAGTCCCAGCTGCACCCGCTGTTCCGCGTGGCCAACGCCGCCAATACGGAACAAGATGGGTAACCGATGAAGGGAAGAAGTGGTACGCGAAACATAAAGAAAACAAGTACTTCCCCGAGGAACATATTGCACTGGAACCACTTGCACAGGAGTTCCCACGTATTGTGCAGAGAATCGAGGCAGCTGGGCTCAGCTTTATCTTTCAGGAGCCCAAGGAGTGCAACCTTCATTTGGTCTGAGAGTTCTACGCAAATTGGAACCCGACCATCAGAAGCCACACAATAAAAATCAGAGGGCAGATTGTCACTCTGGAACCCCACCAATTTAATGCCATCGTTGGAGCGCGGGACACATACGCTCACGTTCTCCGCTAGCTAAACATCACCCCACCATACGCCGACATCAGACGTAAGTTGTGTGGGGCTCGATCCACAGCCCGATGGAGTAGACATAAGGAGAGGGGTTACCACCAGACTCTGCCTTATTCGCAGATGAACAGGGAGGCCAGAATATGGCTGAAGATTGTATGTTCGTGCTTGATCCCGGGAGTTCATATGACGGATGTGACCCGGGACCGTGTCTGCTTGGTGTATGCCCTTATGAAAGGGCTTGAGATTAATGGTGGGGTGGTAATTATATCCGCCATGAAGAGAGCCAGACTGCACCAGGTCCACAGATACGGGTTTGGCGGACTCATCACCACCTTCCTCCGAGGCCTCGACATCGAGGAAGAGGCTTTGGACTATATTCCGCAGTTGGAGCGGAGGGCCCTCGATGTGACAAAAACTAAGGCCCCCGACACCACACACGGGCCAGTGCTGACTTTGGGCGAGCGACAGGCTCGTGACGATCAATACATGGCACGTATGTTCGGCATGCAGATGCTTCAACTATGGATTGGTGGGAGACCAGCCACCGAGGAAGAATTATGGCAGCTGGAGCTGGATTACCCATTTGGCGAGAATGCCAGAGCCTTATGCCGAGTGGGACCAGTCTTCATGGAGCCGACTGATGACGATGTCCCTACTGATGAGGAGACACGTCGTGAGGACTCCGATGTGGAGTCCGATGACGACGATGGAGCTGACTCAGATATGGGCGACGAGGCAGCAGCACCAGATGAAGAAGTCAAATATTTCGACTGAACAGGGAGTTCCACCACCCGAAATTGTGTTTTGTAATTTTTGTAAACACTGGGGACAGTGTTCGATTTAAGTGTGGGGTGGGGAGTAGCTAGGTGCTGGGACTTGGGCTCTAATTTGATGTATGTTTTTCCTTGGTTTGTATGTATGTTTGTGCTTTCCTTGTTATGAACTGATTTGTGGTGTATGTGTATATATTTGTTTGTGTGGTATGAAAAGTTATGGTTGCCAGTGTAAATATTTTGTAAAGATTTTTTTTTCTATCGAGATGATCGGTACTTTTCAAAATTTTTGAGAATATTTTGCACTTGTAAATATTTTCTTTCTATCGAAATGATCGATGTGTTGCAAAAATTTTCGATTTTTATTTTTTTGGGGTTTCTCGAAGTTTGTTTTCGGTTCTTTTATCGAGAATAGTCCCATTGAACCGATGTCATAGTTAGTGACCATTCCCTATGATGGATGGATGACGACCGTCTTAAGGGAAATGTAGTCGGTAGGAGTAGGATTTTAATTTGTTTTTAATTTTTCTTTGGTGGATTGCATCAATGAACTGTAGTTGCTTTATGGTTGCAAAAATTTCATTGTGTGTTGTAAATGATGTTCAAAATGTGAAAATGATTCATTTGAAAGCATACAATTTTGTAAATATGTTGAGTTACCTAGGCTGTAGAATTTGATTTAGTATGATTGAGGCTTAATCTTGAATTCATGTGATTGGCTAATTAGAGAGTCTGTGAATGCATCTTGATTCGAGCATGTGCATGAAGTGTGAAGTGAGGTTTTGGTATTCCATGCCATTGTGAATTGTCTAGAACTTGCCTGGTGTGTATACAAAACGAAATGAAGGAAGTGTAGTGTTGGAAAGGATGTAGGCATTTCTTTGTTTTAATCGAGAGTTTCCATTTTTTTCTTGTCGAATTCTACCTTTCTATATGTTGTATACCCTAGTTAGCCCGTTGAGCCTTTAGCCGATTTCTTTCTTTTGTCCAAAATTGTATAAACCAAGCTTCATTCTTTCTTTTCATTAGCTATAAAAGTCTATACAAAACTCTTAAGCGCTTACGAAGAAAAGAAAATTTTCCCAAGGTGTCAAGGAGTAAGGAATGAAAGAAAAAAAAAAGCAGAGTGATGAAAGAAAAAATGATGTGGAAGAGGCACTTGTTATAATTAAATGATAGTGAGGGTACATGAAAACCCTTTGTTTTGTGTCAAGTGTGTTTGATGAAATGGGTTGTACGAAAGGAAACCAGCATGAATGGGAGAAAAAGAGGAAAGAGAGGAACAATGTCCATGAGTCGATGGGAATGAGTTGAAAAGGCGCTTAAGGATGCTAGCGACTATTATTGGCTAATCCAATATATATACTAGATCCATAGCCCCGTTACAACCCATTAAAGTCCTACGTGATCCTATATTGCATTTCTTTATATTAGTGGAGTAATACACTAAGGGCAAGCCTATGGGTCATGACATGATGCATGTGAATTCTTTTGGGAGAGAGAGTGAAATTAATTTTTATATGCCCCTACTTGCATGTTTTTGTGTTGCATGAACAAAAAGGGGAAGATTCTATTGAGTTGTGAGGGCACATGCTTGATGAAAGATTGATTTTTGTGTCGGATTTTTTGATTAGTTGATTTGCATGAGTTTGCCGATATCAAGAATCAATTCTTAAAGTCTAGGAAGTCTTGATGTATTAAAGGTCATTGTATTGTAAGACCAAGCATGTTTTCGTGATGATTTGCAAAAAAAATTAATAATCGGTATGACCGTAGCGTAAATTGTCGCACCATAGTGACGAAGGTTGGGATGTAATTTGCATGAGTTGTGTATGTGTTGTTCGAGGACGAACAAGGATTTAAGTGTGGGGTAAGTGATCTTGGGCAGATTTATATGCCCAAGTGATACTCAAACGTATTATTTTCGCCTTGTTTGTGTGCAATATGTATATATTCTCATGTAATTGGTAATAAAATGTGAATTTATACTAACCAACATGATTAGCATTTGTTTTGCAGGAAAATATGATTTTTAGGAGCAAAAATGCATGTTGGAAAAATATCGGAGTTGGACTTGGATGCGAGCATGGAGACGACATTGGAATGTGCAGAATATAAGGGCTCCGCGATGGCGCCGTGCCACGCTACCATCGCGGAGGCACACTTCCTGGAGAGGGAATTAATGGACAAATTCCAGTGAAGCCTCGCGACAGCTCCGTGGCACGGAGATAGGCCTCCGCGTTGGCCTCCGTGCCACGTTGAGGCTAATTTACCGGACCCTGGATTTCCAGTGAGGGTCCGCGTCCACGCCGTGTCACGGAGGCAAGGCTCCGCGTTGGCCTCCATGACACGTTGCTTGTTATTCCGGGAAAAACTTCCCACTAGTATAAATAGTACACTTAGGTTTATTTTAATTAGTTCAGTTTTAGTTCAGACATGGTGGAGCAAGGACGTGGGTTAGGAGCAGTTGAGGAACGAAAAAGCTAAGGGATTTCTTCTCTTCTTTTCTTCTTTCTATCAATTGTACGTATGATTTACACTTGTTTTAGGATGATCAATCCACAAATGAGTGGCTAATTCTCTTCCTTGCTAAGGTTTTGAACATGTGTAGTGAATTTTGATTGTAAATGATATGGTTTTCTTCTTCTTCTTTCATGTTGTTCTATTAATTCTTGTTCTTACTGCATTAGTGCTTGGCCAACATTAATGTACATCTAAAAAGTCCAATTTCACTCGAGAGAGAAAGAAATTGGAAAGTTGTGAATTAATAGGGTATTGTTCTTAACTTGATTTGGGAAAATTCGGTTTTGATGTGCTTTCCTGATAGAAATATACTTGAAAGCCGTATTAGTCAATTTAGGAACCGGAATTGTATTGCTAGGTCGTAAATTGCATTTGATCACAGAAATGTAGACGAATGGTTTATGATTCTTAAGTGAAATTAAATACGAGAGTTTTAATTTCTAGGCTACTGTTCTTGGCTAGCAACATGAGGAAGAGATTAACCGGATTATTATTACAATCGAATTCATTACTTGTTCTTAACCTTGGCATGCTCATATCCATAGTTTAAATTCACGGTAAATAATTGTTAATAGTTTTAGTATATATTTTATAAACAAAAACTCAATTAACTGTTGGTTACGTTGTTGTTAGCATAGTTAGGAGTAAGATAAGAATATAGTATACTTAGGCAAATTTTACATACCCTGAGTCTCCTTGGATCGATACTTGGCTTACTTAGCCACTTTATTACTTGTTTGACCACGTGCACTTGCATGTCGGTTTATAATATATAATACCAATCGAAATAGCACCGAACAATATTAAATTAATTTTTTTCAGTAAATGCTTCAGGCATTTGACTTGAATTAGTTTAGAATGAGAATCATACTAATGATAATGCACAGTATATTTCTTAGCTATTTATCCTCTTCCCTCATGTTAGAAAACTAATTACATATATCCCTGATCTTCTTTGGAGAGTTTATTTGTACGCATCGTGATAGATTGATTAATATGCATCGTGATAGATTCATTAATCATATACCACATATCAAAAGTTATTAGATGAAAAATATTTGGTTCTTGACCCTGAATCAATTGAGCGGGGGCGGGGGGGAGAGGGGAGATGGGAATTAATCATAATTTAGTGGTCAACGTACAAGTGTTATTGTGTGTAATATATCATATCATAGACCAACTTGCTAAATTTTATTCTTATAAGTAATTGTTCGACTATTTATCAGACATTCAATGTTAAATTAGCTTGGATATAAACCAGCATTATATAAGATGAATTGTCTTGATTACACAATTTGAAAATTATGTTGTTAACTCAAGTAATATTGGGCAAGCAACTTTGTAAATGTTAAACTACAGGTTGATAATAAACGCATATGTGATCATCTTATCGATGCATCTATTGAGGATATGACATGGCAGGTGAATGAGCACATATTCACCTTTTATACTTTTCAGAATTTTAGGGATTCAGTCTCAATATTAGTTGATACAATCAACTTATCATGAGAACAAGCAACATAAATTTCTTGAAGAATCTAGTTCTTCAATGTATTCTGATATTTAATTAGCACATCAAATTTAAATCAGGAAGACTAAAATGGTCATGTCAATTGAAATTATTTGTACTGGTTAACTTCAAGTTTATCATGACATATGCTATTTATTTTAGTAAACTTTAGGTTTACTTATTTTATGAATTTCACATCAATAAATGTTCGATTTATTATAGAATATAATTTTATCATGATTATATTTGTAGTACAAATCGAGTAATCTTTCACATACATATTGTTACCCATAGTAATTTGGAGATATTTAATCTTCCAATCATTTGTAGTCTTAACCATTTTATTAAACTTCAAATTTACTGCTACATATGTCACACCCCACCTTGGGGGGTATGACGGCACCTGGTGCCTGCTAGACTCTAGACTGCTAAATGGTCCAGCCTGAGCACATCTGGTGCTTTGGCTGGCTTTGGCTCTATTTCAAGAAACAAACCGGCTATATAACGGTTGTAAATACAGCCTCCGGCCAACTGGCCTGTAGCCATCTGTACCTGTAACAACAGCTAACCAGAAACAAACTTGTAACAAGGAACCTATGCGGGCCGACAAGGCCACCATGCTGTCTAGTTATCTGTAACTCAACACAAGACTGTTGTAAAACTACATGACCGGCAAGGTCACCACTACTGTCAAACTAAGGC
This sequence comes from Datura wrightii, assembly GCA_035772735.1. NCBI lineage: Eukaryota > Viridiplantae > Streptophyta > Magnoliopsida > Solanales > Solanaceae > Datura > Datura wrightii. The sequence continues at coordinate 106,895,828 of JASDFA010000020.1, read as the reverse complement.
CCCACACGGCCAACGTAAACTGAAATGCTAAACAGCTACAGCAGACTGCATGGCCCCACACGACCGGCTCAAGTAACCACAGGGAATATATACAGACTGCAAGCCTCTATGAATACTGTAAGAAATTAATAGAAATAATCGGGACAGGGCCCCGACCTACCCATACTGCACAACAAAAGAAAATGAGCTACACCTCTGGGGATCAGACTCCGGATGACAAGAACTGATGACTCACTGGCTGGCTGGAATCACGAGGGATCGGCTCCTCGTCCGTGAGTACCTGCAGGCAAGCAATACAACGCCCCGCTGGGCGTCAGTACCACAGGTACTGAGCATGTAAAGCAAACTGAAATATGCAACTGAAACGAATAGCAACAATAACATGACATTTAAGCAAGAAGTAGCTGAGTCTATCTAGCTGAGGATAACTGGGGAGAGTTTGTACATTCTGTAACTAACTGAGCGTACCTGAAGACGTGTCGTCCTTCTGTCTATCAGTATCTAATAGCACATATCAATATACATAATAATACACACAATACTTGACCGACCCCCATAAGCCGGAAGGTGCCAACCAAGCAAGCAATCTATTTACCCCTACCCGGGTCTAAACCAACCAAAAACAAGTCACTCCACTCATCTGATAACTGTGAGCTCCTCCTACCGGTCCCCTTGGGTACGTAGCTCAGGCCTTGGCTTCTGACAATAAACTGTGTCTGAGTCCGAAGACTTCTGCCTCTGGGCGCAGGTGCGCACGGGGTGATCTGCTGCTGTATCTGTGACTGAAACTGCCCCTGGGTGCAAGCACGCAACAGGGTGATTTTATAAGAATCTGTATATAAAACTGCCCCGGCCACAAGCGCACACAGAGTGGTCTGCCCCTGTAAACAGGGTGTACTGGCTCTGCGCAAAGTAGACTGAACTACCCCTGCAAGCATGGTGGTCTGGACCGTATTATCATGGTGGTCGGCCATCATCGTCCTTTAGGCGGACGGCATCGCCCAGCTGGTGGTGGTATCTGAATCTGGTATCGGCACAGCTATAGCCCAGGGGCGGTGGGGATGCTAAAAGGGTGCCCACATGCCACAACAAGTCTCAACATACAAAACACATACACAACAAGCATGCTCAATGAAAAATACTAACCATATTCTCTTCTTGTATCTCAAGGCCAGTTTGTATTAAATAACTGATACTATATTCTGTTTTACACTATTTCTGATTGCTGGACTAACTGCTACCTGGCCTTTATCTGTCTATCTGATTATATCTGGATATAGCTCAATAACATAAAATGTACCATCTACTACTGGATACAATCTCAACAGATGTAATACGTATTGCCTGAATATCTATTATTCTGATTATCGCATGATACGTAATTAATATACTAGCATGCTTGCTGGAAATTGTACTAAAATCGTTCCTGTACGCTGGGTATCGGTTAATAGCCTTTATTCTATTTACTTTCTAAACTGTACTTCCTGGCTTGCCGCAAGAATAACTTTACATACCTGGTTTCGGAGTACTCGACTGACCGATGTGATTTTCGTCGGTACCTCTGCTGTTTCTCCCAACTGCATTCATAAATATGTCAATTAATAGTAAATATAGCTTTATTCCAAAGAACAACATCACTTTCGATATAATTATAGCCTAAACTTAGGCTTATCGAAAGACGGTCAAAAACTCGCTATTTTTCAGAAGTCCAGAAGGGAGAAGTATTCACTTCACAGCTAGGAGCACATAGACACTAATTTGGAGTAATTCTACTTACTTTGGTTCGATAGCTCGACGATTCGTCGGCCGTATTTCGCGAAACAAAAACCGTAGAAATGCTCTCTGCTGCTAAATACCTCGGTACCTGAGGTTAATTTGAGTTTAGACTTCGTTTGACAGCGTAATTAAATGATTTTATATTATTTTCCTTCATCCCTCCTTGTCTCACGTTCTCTGGAAATGGTTTGTGAAGATGATGACTAATTAAGGGAAGCTATTCACTACTTAAAGGGATCAATTATTAATTAAAGGAAATTATTGTTAATTAAAGAAATCATTATTAATTAAAGAAAATTATCTTATGGGAATTATTATTAATTAAAGGAAATTACATTACAAACTGAGCTCCATATACTTGGACACTATAAATCGCATTTTGCCTTGCGACGCGCCGACTTGGCGCTTGTCCGATCTTTCCCCGGGCCTTTTTCTAGCATGCATGGCTTTCAAATATTCTTAACCAACACGTGAATAGGCCACCTATGTACCGTAAATTTTACGGGGTATAACAACATATGTTTTGATTTGTAACAATTTTATATATTACAATATATGATGAATGAAATAATAATAATAAATAAATTTTTTGGGAGCTTTCAATTTATTTTTCATAGTAAAATGTTATTTGGATACTACTGGTGTCATGATACTTATAGAAAAACAATCAGGCTCTTCTAGAGACCTTGATTATTAATTTATATTTTTAAATACAAATTTAGATATTTTTGGTATCATGAAAGCAAATTTAGACTGCTGGAATAATGAACTAAGAAATATTTAAATACAATTATAAATTCATAAATAACGAAAAATAAATATTAAGTTCTGAACTTCAGTATTTTATACATCCCATTTAGGAGAATAATTAACGTATGGATATTTTGTATCGAAAGTGGCAATCAACTAGTAATTACATCCTCCAAAAAAAGATACATAAATTATTATTTTTTTTATTAAAAAATCAATAATAGCTAACCATAATATATCCCTATGTTATAATAGAAAACATTTTACTTTGTATTCTTTTTTCTTAAAAAGATACTTTAATAAAATTATTCAAAATATTTTTAAGTATGACAGATAATATTGCAATGACTTTCATACCACAAAAAAACTTTATATACTTTATTATTTTATCTCTCTAGGAAGTAAGTTGTGGTATTTCTTTCATTCACATCGAGGAACGAAACATGATTATTTGAATGTACCTGAAATATAATATTTATCAATAGCTTATTATTTTGATCAAGCATAAGAAGACATTGGTTTAGAACATATCTTAGATATCTTTCAAATTATTTCTGCTTCGAGAGAAAATTTTAGAGTTTTACTACTTCAGGAGTTAAGTTTCAATATTATATTACTTTAGGAGTAGATGTCAAATTCTTACTAATGCAGGAGCAAATTTCATATTTACTATTCTAGGAGTAAATTTCAGATTTACTACTTCGTGAGTAAATTTCATGATTTTACTAAGTATTGTTAGATTCACTTCAGAGAGTGAATTTGTATTATATTTGTAACATTTATCAAAAATTTTCATCCTTGGGGAATTGAAAATAATCATCTAAACGTTTCTTAATCTTATTAAATTATGATAGCTTAAAACCTCTTTTAACATATTGCTACTTTGGGAGCAAATCGAGATATGCATATAACGTAGAAGATTTCTCTAACTTATTTTCAGTTGTAATTGCAACAAATCTATAAATAAATTATCACTTCTAGTGATCATATATTTATTGCAAATTCTCATTATTACTCATTAGTTAATATCATCATATATTTTCACAATATTGTTCTACTAGAACAAATATATTTTCATAATATTATTCTTCTAGAATTAATATATTTTGATAATATTGTTCTTCTGAAATAAATATGAGGCATGAATTGTTGAGTGAATCAATAAGTCGTTCCTCAAATCTATAAACAAAATTGATATTGTTATTAGCAAAGACATAAATATCAATAAATACTAACCTTTTATATCATGAAATCATATTCACTTAATCCTTATTTGTGAATATTGAGAGAAACAATATAATTCTTACTCAAATCTTTTCAAAGTGAGTGCTCAAGGCAAAGCTCGTGCTGATAACGTATTATAAAATAATAAAGCAAAAAGAAGAATGTTGTAGAGAAAGAAAAAAGAGAGAAGATTTCTTATTTCTCCTGAGGGGTTAATTACAATGAACGAAAACCCTTTATTTATAGGAAAAACTAACTTAGTCCCAAAGTGACTAACCTTAACTTTCCTTCAAAGAAATAGACATTTACTATAATACAAAATATATTTATGACATCTCTCCATTTTTTAGTATTGTCTTTATATTTTTTTTAATTATATGTATTGTCTTTATATTATCTATAAATTTACATTTACATTTATTCATGTCATGACCCGAGCTAAATCCCTGGGCCGAGACACAAAATCTAGAACCACGAATGGCTCCAAGTCGACCCATGACATGAATATAGATACTAAAGAGCATATATTAACGGAAAATGATAAACTAGATATGAATAAGCGGAAGTTATCATACATAACGATCATAAACAGGTTTAATACTTACAAGCTGAGATTCTGCATATTGTCTGAAAAGTCTCTAATGTAACTAAAGAGTTGATGGGACAACATCCCCAACTAGCTCACTAAAAGTCTGAAACTGAAAGTGACACAACTCAATAATATGAAGATCCTCGAAGGATGAGGACTCACCAACAAGAAAACTAGATTAGGCATTTGAGACTAGCTAACGGTGGGACTGAATCTGAGTGTCTGAACCTGTATCATGAAATGATACAGTATAAAGTATGCGGTCAGTACTTGAAATGTACTAAGTATGTAAGGTAAGTAAAATAGGCTGAGTAAGTATAACTGAAATCATGCACATAAAATAAATCATAAGATCATGAGAGTTAGGACTGCAAACTGATATCTGAAAGCATGCATAGTCATAAACTGAATCTCATATCTGAATCAAATAACCCAAAGTTGAAAATAAAGTCATATGGCTTGCCATAACTGAAATCATTAGTAAAAGCTTATAAACTGATCATTGGGTCAAACCTGCTGCAAACATAATGTCATAAGTCATAAACATGTATAACTGAAATCATTGGGAACAATGGGAGCTCGTCACAACTGACACCATCACAATAGAGCATATGTGATGCCCCAACTATTACACTCAAGTGGGCCACAACTGTTTGAAATCTTGTCAGGACTAAGAACGCTACCATGATATTGATATCAAGTTGAAGGCCCCTTGCAGGTGCGGAAACTCTCTTGAGAGGCACCAATATACATATATTAACCTACGTTAGCACGTAGTTCTAAGATCAGAAAATCTTGAAACCCCAAGCCTACTTGGTGCGAGACACTGCTCTCAAAAACATACAAAGTACCCTCCGTCATTTTTCAACGAAGCTGAAACCATCGTTTCTCAATGAAGCTAATAATGTAATTACATGCATAGTTTGAAATCTGAACATGAGAAGTCTAGACTCCAAAATATATCATAACCTGATCTTATTAGCCTTGGCTAAATCATGAAAACCTACTTAACTTATATGGGCTTGCCCAAATCTTAGAATCATGCATACTTTAAATAGACTTCATAAGTCATAGATTCATACATGGGTAATTTATAAACATTCAATCATGCTAGATATCTCATCATACTTGAAATCATGGATGATAAATTTGACTTTTCATGAAACGTGCATAATTGGGCATAATTTTTCAAAAACTTGAAATCATGAATATATAATCAATTAGTATATAAAATCTACCCATGAATCTTAAATATGCTTTGAAACATGAAGAAAATTGACCCATAACTAAATCATAGAGAATTTTATGAAATTGGGCTAGAACCCCATAAGATCATATACTTGAATTAATACTTGAATTCATGAACTTGAGGAGAAATCTGGGCATGAAAGTGAAAGAAAACTCTCATTCATTGCCCTACATACCTGGGTAAACTAAATCTACACTTGAACTTGAAAACCTAAGAGATTCGTAGAAGAATTTGAAGAATTTTAGGCTTGATCTTCAATGGGGAATTCCTAATCTTGCAAGCATAGGAGGAGAATGATTTAAAATAGGTTAAATTCCCTTGATATACTTCTTTCAGGGCTTAAAATGGTGTAGTTTAGGTCTTAAGATCTTAGAATTTACGAAAATGACCTTAATGTATTCGCAGGAAAACTGATCCTGTCAGCTGTCATGACTCGTACCACGAGTCGTACAACCCTTCTACGACTCTTGGTATCCACCCGTACTGCCTAAGTCCAAAAGCTCCAATCCTCTGAATATTTCCACGAATTCTACTACGACCCGTAACAGACTATCACGAGTCGTACCAACACACGTACAATCAACATCTGAAAAATCCCAAGTGCTTGTTACGATCCGTACCATAAGTCGTACCCACACACTATGACTCGTAATGGGGACTCGTGGTTTGGGGAAAGAAATCTATGAATTGAACCATGGGTCTTCCTACAACCCGTACCACAAACCTACGACTCATAGGTTGAATCATACTAAAGAAATTCTCCAACTTTTTCCTGGTAATCACATTTTAAATCTCGGATCTAGTCTGAAGAACTTTTCGGGTATTACAATTCATGCATTTGTCGTTATACTTATTATTGCATTTGTCGTTATATTTATTCATATATTTTATTTATATTATTTTTTCATACATTATCTTTAAATTTATTCATGCATTTGTCTTTACATTTTTTCATGCATTTATTTTTATATTTATTCATATACTGTCTTTAAATTTGTTCATACATTTGTCTTTATATTTACTCATGTATTTATCTTTATATTTATTCATAAATCTTATTCATATTTATTCGTACGTTATCTTTATAATTTTTTTCATGCATATCATCTCTATGCTTTTTTACATTTTTCTCTACGTCATCTTTATACTTGAAAGCATTTTTTTTTTACTTTTTATCAATACCACACTACATGCCTATTTTATTATTTTTCTTCTCTACACATTTTGCTCTTTACATTTTCCCTACATTGTCCGTACATCATATTTACATTTACATAAATTTTCATTTTTATGTTCTTACTTACATTCATCATTTATATACACATTTTTACATGACTACACTAGTCCTATGGTCAAATCAAGTCGCATTTAGCTGTTATGAAATCAATTTTTTAAATATTTTTTATCAATTCACATTTTCAAAACTGTTAAATCACTTCTTGAAACACAAGAAGTTTTTTATTACATTCCTTACTTTTTGAGCTTTTTCAAATTACTGTTTACTCACACATTTTTCTTTCATCTTATAATTTATTATAAATACTACATTTGGCCAGTGAAAAAATTTTCATAGAGTTTTATGTCTTTTTTATATATAAAACGAATTTTATTTTAAGTCATAGTATATATTTATTTTCACTTCGTTAATTTATTTTGATAATATTATTGATTACTAACATTTTTACAGATATCCAAAGTTGCTTTCCAAAAACGACACTCAGAAGAAACTTGAATATCTTATTTTCTATTTTTCTTTACTTTGCATTCTTAAAATTGTACAAAATTATTGTATAGTTAAACTTTACTCTCAGTGTGTCAGGAGGGACTGTTCCCTTACTTACACTTTTATTTATTTTAAGTTTCTATGTGCTCAAGACAAGACTTAACCTCATAACTGAATTAACTAATATGCATTCAGTGTTAAATCTACATTTTGGCGCTAAGTAAATTTAAGGCCGCTTGATTTCTAAAGCAAATTTCTATTCTTTTGAATTAAATCATACATTCTTGTTAATTTTTTAAAACAATTAATTATTTACAAATGAACCATTTTACCTTATATAAACCAAATACTTTTGTCTATTATTTTCTCATTCCTTAACTAATTCGTGTAAACAAAACATTCTTTTACACATTTTAATACCAACACACAATTCAAATTGACTTTACTTTCCAAAATTTTGTGTTAACAAACATCCTTTGCATCGATATACATTTTTACATTCTCCATACACACCTTTATATTTTATATACTTTTATATACATTCTTATATACAATTTTTATATACCAAATGTACACTATTATACATTCTTTATACCTACGTTTTTTACACACACTTTTTATACATTCCAGTACACATATTTTTATATATACATAAGTGATTTGTATCTCCCCTCATTTGATTAATTTAAGTCCAGTTAGGAATTACATTTTGTGAATTTTAAAAGATGTTTAACTCGTTCCTTTTGGAAAAACTTAAAACTCTTACCCAAAATCTCAATTGATTTCATAGACTATTCTTTGGGTCAAACGTAACAAATGCTTTATGGGTTTCTAGTATATCTTAAAATTAGGTTGCAACTCTATACAATGATTGATTCTTTTAGAATCCTATAAATTACGCTTTGTGTTAACCTTAGGAAAAATAATGTGCAACACCATTCTGCGAGTAATTAATGATTTCACTATGCCAGTCTCAAGTTAAATTCATAGAGTTTACCTCATTTTGGCTAAGGTCCAGAGCCAAATGAAGTATATGTACTATTGAGCTTGAGTTTAATTCAGTCATGTCTATAGATGAACCAAGATTAGCTCGGGCATCTACCTGAACGTTCTCTTCTCTCGTGGTATTTGAGTCACCTTCCACTCTTTGAACCAGGATAGTAGGGTCTTGATTTTGACAAGGTACTTCTTTATTCTCTCCTCTTTGGACTCATATATCCCATGAATTTGGTTAACCACTAATTGGAAATCTCTTTTTAATTCCATTACCTTGGACTGGACTCCTCGGATGAGTTCAAGACCTGTAATTATAGATTCATACCCGACTTCATTGTTAGTCAAAGAAAAAGTTTCATAGTTTGTCTTAATATTTCTCTAGATGGAGTGTTGAAAACTATGCCAATACCAGTTCCTTTCACATCGGAGGCCTCGTTTGTATACAGGGTCCAGACCCGTGGCATAATTCTGGAAGCTAATGTTACACCCTGTAAGTTTTTAACGAGTAGTCGGCCTATTTGTACGTCAGTTAAGGATTTTAGAGTGCAACACGTATGAGAAAGGGCCTGGGGAAAGATCAAATGAGCGCAGAATCGAGATCGCGCGGGAGAAGGCCGAAGCAGGCCGCAACAGAGGCGGCGTGTCACGGACCCCCTCCCTCCGTGTTGGGCTCTGTGGCATGCCCGTAAACCGTATCGATGGGGTCCGTGCCACTGACCCCTGTCCACCGCCTCAAGTATATATAAGCTCCTCCCTTTGATTTTATGTTATTTTCCAATATACATACGGCCAGAGAGGGAAAACTCAAGGGAAACAAATAAATTTATTTCGTTTACGCTGTGAAACGCTGTCCAAATTCAAATTAACTTTAGGTATTGAAGTTTAAGGCTGCAGGGAGCATTACTACGGAGTTAGTTTCGCAAAATTCGCCGGAAAATCGTAGCCCTGCCGAGCCAAAGTTGTCAGAATTATGTCAAACTAATTTCTATATGATCACAAGCTTCAAGTAAGCATTTCTCCCTTCTGGGCTTTCGAGAAATTATATGTTTTCGGTCGTGTTCTGGAAAGCTGAAGTATAGTCGATATTTATATTGAAAGTTATCATTTTGGCTAAATTTAGTACTGAAACTAGTTTCATTCTCCCAGTAGAATGATTTCCATTTAGAAGAGTTGATGAATATAATCTTATATTCACCAGTTATGTAGAAATCACCAATCCAGGTATGTTAAGGCGAATCCCTTCGGTAAGTTAGCTTCTTCAGTATCATAACTCAGTTTGAATCCCAGTAAGAATACCGTAAGTATATTCATTTTAACTAGCTGTTGTTACTAGCTGAGACCAGCATTTCATGTTTATTCCGGGATTGACTATGCCCTGTATAGCCTTTCATAACCAACCCCAGGGTTACTAGCTGTGTCGACGACTGCGAGGGGCTAGATGAAGTCGCTCCGAGGAGCAGTATGACGTCTGTGAGGGATGAAGATGAGGTCCGAGGTCCTCATACAGTCCATTCCTTGGCTGGACTACTCTTATTCAGTATCGGCATGCCCTGTCGAGTTCGGTACCCGGGGTATAGACAGTAGGAGTCCACCGGACTCAGACACAGCTATAGTTCAGGGGTCGAACAGGCTTAATTGCAGACCCAGGGGATGGGTAGGACGGTTATAGTTATTAGATGATGCAGCATGACCTTATTAGGGGTATATATATTGAAGTGTACCCACCACGGCTTACGGGGACCCCGAGTGGGTGATTCTGTGTTGGTTGTACCTTCCGGCTTATGGGAGCCAGGTAAGGTTCTTGGTTGCTTTAGTTATTGATAAATTAGATCATAGAAAGTCCAATTATACAGGTATGACCTCTATCCCTCCATTTCAGTTGTACTCTATCTCATTTCTTTATTTCAATTATTTACAATTATTGCCTTACATTCGGTACATATCGTACTGACGCCCTTTTCTCGGGCGCTGCATTACTTGCTTGTAGGTACGGATAGACAAGGAGCAGGTCCCTCTTAGCTTTCAACCAGGATTGTCATACCAGTTGGCTACTTTCCTCTAGATCTTGTAGATAGAAGGCTACTTCTTTTGATTGTACAGTTTATGGGTAGGTCGGGGCCCTGTCCCGACCATCATATTACTCCTAGAGGCTTGCAGATTATTTCTATTTTCCCTGTGGTTAGCTGTTGGTAGCCGTGTGGGGCCCATATGTGTTTTAGTTTACATGTTGGTCGTGTAGGGCCTTATTTAGCTGACATCTAGCGGCCTTGTCGGCCATAGGTTAGTTTAGCACCAGATTTACTTTTCAGTCATAACTAGACGCCATGGCGGTCTTGTCGGCCCGCATAGAATTCCCTATTACTATTTGTTTCTGGTTAGCTACTTTTCCCTTACAGGTGTCTATAAGGCCTTGTCGGCTGGGGGCTGTGTTTACAGCTGAGATATAGCCTATTGTTTTCTTGATTTAAGAGTTAGTATTAGCCCTGCACTAGAAGTGCTTAGGCTCAGCCAGCTCAATCAATTTCCAGTAGGGCACCAGGTGCCAGTCATGCCTCCCAAGGTGGGGCGTGACAAACTTGGTATCAGAGAAGGTCGTATCCCAGGGAGTCTGCAAGCCGTGCTAAGTAGAGTCTTGTCTATGGATGTGTTGTATACAGTTCACGCCCCAATGCACGCAAGTGCACGTGGTCGTACAAGTAATATAGTGGATCTTTCAAGTCAGGTATCGAACCCACAACGACTGTAGCTGAGAGGTAATAAATGTTTTTTGTACTTTAGTAGTCACAATTTCTTTATGAAAGTATATGAATAACACACCGACTTAAAAGTTGTCAAAGAGTAATATTTAATGTAACTCTAATTAAAATAAGAAAATGTGATTTAAACAATAGCACGAACAATCTAAGATTAAGGTGTAACATGCAGGCATGTATAATTTATATTATTTTTCAACTAATCTCTCTCTTAGGTTGATGGTCGGGAAAGAGTAAACTATGGCTCTGGTCTTTCGAACCTCTAGCCAATTACTGAGTTATGAGCTCTACGCTACACCTTTATGTGATGCAATAACTCATCTTCTGGCGAATCAAAATAGTTTCCCTAGATAACTGAATATGACATTGCAGGTATATTTCTATCTTGCACGCAAATCTTACCTTTAATTCACAACAAATATAAGAACATATTCCCCTATTCCAAGTCTACCCTAATAATTTTCCTCTCAGAATTAAATTAGGATTCCAATTTTACCTTAATGCTGGCCAAACATTAAAACAATGAAAATCAAGAATAGCAGAACAACCTTTCATGAAAGAAGAGAATTATGCTGAATTGATATAAAATTACACAATCCTGCAATTAGCCTCAACCTCATAATGAGGTAATTTAGCCACTCATTTGTTAATTAAACATCTTCAAATAAGTTGTAATCGTACCAACAATTGAAATTTTGAAGAAAAGAGAAGAGAAATAACCCTAGAATTTTCTTCAGCTCAACTGCCCTCCTCCCACGTTCGTGCAAAATGTCAGATATCCCAAAATAAAAGCCTAAGTGTTCTATTTATACAAGTGAAAAATTTCCCAAAAGTAAACTAGCAACGTGGCACGGAGCTCAACGCAGTGAAATAGCTTTATGCCACGGAGCCATCACGGAGCTTCACTGGAATTTGGGGCAAGGTTGGAATTTCCTTCAACGTTGCACGGAGGCCATCGCTGAGCTCAAGCTCCGTGCCACGAAGCCATCGCGCTCCTTCACTGCTTTGCGCCTTCCAATTTTTCATAATTTTCTTCCTCCACCCATGTACTGTGGCACGTTGTTCAACGTGGACCATCCTTAGTGTGACACGGTGGGGAACTTTCAACTCACTGCTTACGCCCTCCAAATATTAGTCTATTTCCCCTCGGAGTTTAACTTGCTCCTCCAGCTGACATCTCTGTCTTCTCCACCTGCAAATAGTCACCACACAATTATTAATCCGAAAAAAAACAACCTCCATTAACTCAAAACATGCGAGAATACATCAATATTCTCCTTATCCAGACTCACAAAGGGTTGAAAATACAGAGTTTTGGTCGTATAAATACGCCCAAGATCACCACCCCACACTTATACCCTTGTCCGTCCTCGGACAAACTTTAAGTATCCTCGACATGATTTCAACTACTTTACCATCATTATAGGACCAAAGTAACTCACATCTAGTTATGCTAAACACTTTAATCATGGAGTAGCATTTACTTCATCAAGCAAGGTACTCATTCACTATTCTCATGAGCAGAATCACACAAGTTCTAATGAATAACTCTTCAACTGAAAATCTGGCCAACATGTCTGAATCATAATAGCAAAGTATTAGCTTAAACAAAAGTGCCCCATCATGTGCCCTCACTGATGTACAACGGTTCTATTTCTATGAAAGCAAGATAATCATACTTAAGCACATTATACACTGAATCGCCCACACTCCAAAGATTATTCCAGGCGAATCTAATGAATCATGAATTTGTCTTTAATGTACTACTCAACCGACCATAGCATCACTTATAGGATCAAAAGGGCTTTTTACAGGTTGTAATGTCGGCTAAAGGACTGGTAGAATTATTTGGGTTGTAGTGACTCTTATCCCTCTGCACTTTAGGATAATTAGACATTTTGCTTTTTAGCAACTTACTTCTTTCGCCATTCAGTTTAATTCCTTTCAAGGTGTCTTCCTAGATGTACAGAATTTGTACCCTTGACTGAACTCATCAACAAACTATATATACACAAGTGTCTAAATATATACATCATATATTTTTTTTTAGAAAGAAGAACATCTATATATATAGCTTATGATTACGAATGGGGCACCCACACTCCTTCTTTCCCCTTTTTCATGTTGCCTTCATAAAGTGCAATGGGATCTATTGGGATCAAAACGACATTGAGGCTATTTGAACAAATGGGGTAAGGTTTCTTAGTGAGGTCATTTCAATAAAATTAGGCTCAAAAGCTCAAATTGGGCTCACTAGGGGAAATCATTAAGGTCAGGGACACTGAACGAAATGGGTCAACTATCTCGGTTCACAAAGAAGTGCCTTAATCATATCCTCTAAGCTTACTGCCATTTCTGACGTTTTGTACACACAAGGCAAATTCTAGACGTTAGTTTGCATGAAATATAACTAGTTCTCACCACACATGGCATAGAGGGTCACTTTTGGTTAGCTTAGACTCCTTTCATGATTGCATCCATATTGAGTGACAAGCACGATTAAGCCTAAAATTCAGCAATTTAGAGTTAAACATCACTACCTATGCGATCCGCTTAGAGTTAACCATTTGCTTATCCAAATGCATGTTCCATGAAGTCTAGCATCTAACCGAGTAAAATGCTTTAGCCCAATAATGATGGGTTTATTGTCTATTTCCTAACACGACTAAATTCCCTTAAGACGGTTGTCATCCATCCATCATAGGGAACAGTCTCTACCTATGACTTCGGTTCAAAGGGACTATCCTCGGGAAAAGCACCGAAAACAAAAATTGAGAAACCCAAAACATAAAAAAATATATATATTCACAGGCACAGCAAAGCGCCCTAGGACAGAGCTTACTAGCTATTACAAACCAGTTTATACATGCCACAGTCATAGAACCACAAAATAAACAAACATACTATAACAATAACCTCCACCCCACACTTAAAGTGAACACTATCCTCAGTGTTCGCATAAATCAATGGAAGAACAGAGTTAGGGTGGTAAAAACTCCCTGATCAATTAATTGGTTCAGTTTCTTCATCTGCTGCACATGCCTTGTCGCCGAGGTCTGAGTCATCTCCCTCATCTTCATCTGACTCAATGTCTGAGTCATCACGGCGTCTCTCCTCATCGTTGGGTACATCATCGTCCACCGGCTCTACAAATGCTGGGCCAATCCTGCACATGGCTCGAGCATGCTCATTCATCGGGTAATCCATGTCCACCTTCCATAACTCATCCTCTTTTGCGGGCCGTCCACCTATACGCACTTGTAGCATTTGCAGTCTAAACATCCTGGCGGCATAGCAATCATCTCGAGTGTGTCGCTCTGCTAACATGAGCACAAGACAATATGTGGTGTCTGGTGCCTCAGTCTTAGTCACGTCCAAAGCACGGCGGTCTAACCTCGGTCTGTAGTCTAGAGCCTCTTCTTCAATATCATGGCTTCTGAGGTAAGTGGTGAGTAGACCACCAAACCCATACCTGTGCCCCTGATACAGTCTGTCCTTTTTCATGGTTGATATGATCACCACCCCAACATTAACCTCCATGCCTTTCATCAAGGTGTATACCAGACAGACTTTGTCTCGGGTGACATCAGTCATATGCACCCCAGGAATGAGGCAAGTGAAAACAATCTTCAACCATACTCTAGCCTCCCTGTTCATCTGTGAATATGGCAATGTTTGGGGGTACCCTTTCTCCTTATGACGCCTCCACCTGGCTGTTGATTTTTGTCTGCATAATGTGTGTCGGATATCAGCATATGGTGGGGTGATGTTCAGCTGGCGGAGAGGATGTGGGTCTATGTCAGGTGTCCCCAAGATGGCATTTAAGTGATGTGCTTCCAAGGGAACCACCTGCTCCCGGATCTTGATTGTGTGGCTACATAGAGTAGGGTCCCAATTCGCATAAAATTCCCGCACCATGTGTAAATTACACTCCTGGGTGCATTAAAGATGAAGTCCATACCCATGCGTGTATCCTGTGCAGTATCCGGGGGAACTCTTGTGCCAAATGATCCCACTCAATTTGCCCTTCGGGGAAGTATTTTGACTCCTTATGCTTTCCATACCACTTTTTACCTTCCTCCACCACCCATCTAGTGCCAAACTGCCTTCTCTGGCCCCTGGGAACTGGTGGTGCTGCTGGAACAGCTGAGCCCATTCTGTACCTTTTTCTGCCCGTGCCAAAAGTTGAGACACCTTTTCCCTTATCCTGTCGAGCCGACATCGTACCTGTTCAGCCAAAATCATACATTCACATTGTTAGTAACAAACATGGCTAACCAATACTAAGGTCGGGCTTCGGTTGGTCACCCCACACTTAGTTGCTAATGTTGTTTCACGAGTCATAGTCAGTCGGGCACTAAGAATTCCCCTTATTTACACTTCCATGACTAGCTACTCCCAAAATTAACCCGAATCACCACTTTGACAAGATAAAGCAAACACAACATTATACAGCATCTTCCAATAGGGTGCATTACATCTGAAACATTAGATGGAGCAATTTTCTTGTACTACTCAGACTTCGTACAATTAAATTTCTCATGTTCATTAGTCTAACAATTTCATGAAGTAATATTTCTTGACTCATCCTTAAAGCCGTTGGAAACTTACACTAAGGAACACTAACCTTTTGGATTTTACATGTCCACATTTACAGAGACTATCATTTTCCACAATAGAGATTATACAAAATGACATATGTAACAATGTGCACATTAACTGCATAATTTAGGCATGACTTCCCTCTCTTTATTCGCTTTTTCTATCCCTTGGTAATCTTTTTCCCAACCTTTCAAACACCCCATACTTAATTTCTATTGCCAATTCTAAGAACACAAGAATTAATGGCCCAATTTTCTGTTTTTCCCTTTTTTTCCTCTTCTTTCAACTCATCAAGCAGCCCCAACATGTAGATAACATATGAAGTACAAAAATAATCATGTCATTATTGAGTGTATAGAGTAACTACTATCCTAACTACATTATTTACCCATAAAAACTTGATTCCATCAAGTTCCCATGACTTAGGGTGGAATTTTAACTTACCATGTGTTCATGCTAATAAATTTGCATAAAAATGGAAGAAGAACACTCAAACATACCTATTACTCTTAGTTGTGAAGAAGATGGGATGATTTGTTGATGATCCGGCATGGCACGCTCAAGGGGGAAAGGGTAATGGGGGTTTTGTCATGGAGGATTTGAGAAAAATGAAGCCAAGGGCATATTTTGGGGTTAAAAGGAAGGGGTTTTCGCTGGGTCGACCCGGGTTTTTAAGTGAACCCGTCACCCCTATAACCTCAACGTGGCACGGAGGCCATCGCGGAGCTCAAGCTCCGTGCCACGGACCCATCGCGGAGGCTTACTGGAAATCAGGGCACATCTGCATAACCTCAACGTGGCACGGAGGCCATCGTGGAGGACCATCTCCGTGCCACGGACCCATCGAGGAGGCCCTCTGTCCCTTGTCCTTATTCTTCTAAAACCTTACCTTGGCTCATACTTCCACAAATATTTTTTGGGCTCCATACATCCTGAAAATCATCCAAAAACACCAATTAATTAGAAATTAGTGGGTTGCCTCCCACCTAGCACCGTAGTTTTAGTCACGGCATGACTTTTTTTTTAGTAATTCCTAACTATTACATTACATTACATTCACGGGTTGCCTCCCGTGCAGCGCCTGATTTACTGTCGCGGCACGACGCCTCTCACATTCATTCATCCGCTAAGGTGATAGACATCTTCCCTCGGTTCAAGCCCTCACCCCAGTAGTGCTTACACCTCTGACCATTTACTAAAAATGTGGCAATTTTATCTTCTTGACACAATTCAACCGCCCTGTACAGGGTCATCCTTACTACCTCAAATGGTCCAGACCACTTAGATCTCAATTTTCCCAGGAATAACTTCAACCTGGAGTTGAATAGCAACATCATCTGGCCAGGCTCAAATATTCGATGCACTATATGCTTGTCATGCCACCTCTTCACTTTTTTCTTGTACAATTTAGCACTCTCATATGCATGCCATCGAAACTCATCCAACTCACACAATTGCAACAACCGCTTTTTTCCAGCTAACTCGGGATCGATGTTCAACTTCCGCACAGCCCAATAGGCCTGATGTTCAAGCTCTACAGGTAGATGACATGCCTTCCCATAAATTAACCGATACGGTGAAGTCCCAATTAGTGTCTTATAAGAAGTTCTATTTGCCCACAAAGCATCATCTAATTTGCTTGCCCAATCCTTACGTTAAGCATTCACAGTTTTCTGCAAAATCTGCTTGACTTCCCGGTTTAACACTTCTACCTGCCCGCTAGTTTGGGGATGATATGTTGTAGCCACTTATGTCGCACCCTATATTTAGACAACAAATTTCGGAACCAGGAATTAACAAAGTGTGAACCTCCATCATTGATAATTGCTCGTGGAGTTCCAAATCTGGTAAAGATCTACTTTTTCACAAATTTGGCCACTACCTTGGTATCATTCATGGGACAAGTTGTTGCCTCAACCCATTTAGACACGTAATCTACTACTACCAGAATATATTGATTACCAAACAATGGTGGAAAGGCCTCATAAAATCTATCCCCCACACATCGAATACCTCAACTTCCAAGATGTTATGCAATGGCATCTCATGTTTCCTGTTGATTGTCCCCGTTCTCTGACATTGATCACAGGACTTGACATATGCTGTTGCATCCTTGAATAATGTTGGCCAAAAGAAACCAGACTGGAAAACTTTATGAGCGGTACGCTCTCCTCCATGATGACCGCCATACGGCGATGAATGAAAGCTTCTCAACACCTCACCTATTTGACTCTCTGGAATGCACCGTCTCATTACTTGATCTGGTCCTTGCTTGAATAAATATGGCTCATTCCACATATAGTACCAGGATTCATGCTTCAGCTTCTTTCTTTGTTAAGAGGTTGCCTCTGGTGGGTATACTCCACTTACTATCAGGTTTACTATATCTGCATACCAAGGGAGTTCCGCCTCCTTCAGTACCAAGATTTGTTCATCTGGGAACTCTTCTCGAATACGTCCAACCTCATTCACATGTGACCTGTCCTCTAGTCATGACAGGTGATCTGCGACCTGATTTTCACTGCCCTTCCTATCTCAGATTTCCAAGTCAAACTCTTGCAGCAATAATATCCACCTTATTAACCTGGGCTTTGCATCTTTCTTGCTGAATAAGTACCGAATTGCAGCATGATCCGTGTGTACCACCACTTTTTTCCCAACCAGATAGGACCTGAACTTGTCAAATGCATAAACAAGTGCCAACATCTGCTTCTCGGTGATTGTGTAGTTCACCTTCACGGCATCTAGCATTTTGCTTGCATAGTAGATGGAATTAAAAATCTTTTCCCTCCTCTGCCCCAATACTGCCCCACAGCAACATCATTGGCACCACACATTAGCTCGAAGGGGTATTCCCAGTTAGGATCAATGAGAATGGGAGCTTCCACCAGCTTCTTCTTCAGCTCCTCAAATGCTTTCACACATTCTGTGCCAAACTCAAACTTCACATATTTTTCTAATAATCGGCACATTGGTCTAGAAATCTTTGAGAAATCCCGAATGAACCGTCTATAAAAGCCAGCATGTCCTAAGAAATTGCGGACACCCTTAACCGATACTGGTGGTGGTAGCTTCTCAATCACCTCAACCTTTGCGCGATCAACCTCCAAACCTCTGTGAGACACATTATGGCCAAGAACAATGCCCTCCTTGACTAAAAAGTGACACTTCTCCCAATTGAGCACCAGGTTTGAGTCTTCACACCTCGCCAAAACCCTGTCTAAATTTTTCAAACATACAGCAAATGAGTTACCAAAAACAAAAAAATCATCCATAAATACCTCAACATAGTCTTCCACCATATCATGAATTTTTGCCATCATGCATCGCTGGAAGGTGGTTGGTGCATTGCATAACCCAAAGGGCATACGCTTGAAGTCGTATGTCCCATAGGGACAGGTGAATGTGGTATTATCCTGATCTTCTAGGGCTATAGCTATTTGATTATAGCCAGAATAGCCATCTAGAAAACAATAATACTCCTGCCCTGCAAGTCTGTCCAACATTTGGTCGATAAATGGTATGGGATTGTGATCCTTACGAGTGGCCTCATTTAGTTTCCTATAATCCATGCAAATCCTCCGACCTGTGACTATTCGAGTGGGAATCAACTCGTTCTTCTCATTAGTGAAAACTGTCATACCCCCTTTCTTTGGGACACATTGAACCGGGCTGACCCACTCACTGTCAGAAATCGGATACACCACTCCTTCATCTAGCCACTTAGTCACCTCCTTCCTTACTACATCTTTCATCACCGGGTTCAGCCTCCTTTGATGTTGTACAGTTGGCTTAGATCCTTCCTCCATCAATATCTTGTGCATGCAGAAAGCTGGAGTGATTCCCCAGATGTCCGACATCTGCCATCCCATAGCTCTTTTTCGCCTTGTCAGAACCACTAACGCTTCTTGAACCTGTGAATCTGTTAGTTCTGCTGAAATAATGACTAGCAATGTGTAATCTTCTCCCAAAAATACATACTGCAGGTGTGGAGGCAATGCTTTTAGCTCCAGTTTGGGTGCCTCCTCTATTGATGGCTTTGGTGGTGGTTCTAAGGACCGCTACAAGGGCTCAAAATCCTACTTCCGGAAGAACATTTAGCCTCATTCAGAGCTTGAACCATTTCATCTGTTGCACCATCCCCTGACTGACCATGTCCCACCAATGCTCTTTCAAGGGATCCTTTGGGCCAATAAGCTGAAGTGTGGACTCTTGGTCCAAAATAGTGATGGCTGACAACTCTTCATAAATAGCCGGTAGCTTCATGTCCTTGTAGACATCAAATACTTCCACCTTATCATGAGTTGTCATGGTTAGCTACCCAGCAGCTACATCGATTAGAGCTCGCCCAGTTGCCAAAAAGGGATGTCCCAAAATAAATGGGACTTCTGAATCCGGCTCAAAATCAAGAATTATGAAATCCACAGGAAAAATAAGGGAGCCCACTTGCACTAGCACATCCTCCACAATTCCATCTGGCCTTGCTAATGAATGATCGGGTAGCTACAAGATTACTGTAGTGGGTCTGGGACTACCCAACCCCAACTTCTTGAATAAAGATGTAGGCATTAAGTTAATACCCGCTCCCAAATCACACAAACCACGAGCTCTAATGGACTGCCCAATAGTAATCTGGATAGTAAAACTTCCCGGATCTTTGAGCTTTGTAGGTAATCTATTCTGTATTCGAGAGGTGCACTCTTCGGTGAGTGCAACTGTGGCATATTCCGTCAGTCTTCTCTTGTTTGCCATGATATCCTTTATGTACTTTGCATACTTAGGAATTCCTTGAAAAACATCTACCAAAGGAAGATTAATGTGCACATGCTTCAATACTTCCATAAATTTCTTGAAACATGCTTCTTCCTTATACTTCCACAATCTCTGTAGGAAAGGGGGCGATGGTCTTTCATTATCTGCTGCCTTTTCACTCCCCATCACATTATCATTCTCTTCAGCCTACTCTGTTGTTTCATCTTGCTGTGGTGGCTTTTTGGGTCCCAACTCCTTCAGTTGCTTTCCACTTCTAGTGGTGATAGCATTCACCTGCTTGGGATTTGTCTGTATCACTTGGCAACCCGCCCCGCGGTCTAGTATTCTGCGCCCAGCTAATTGTCCCAACTGAATCTCCAAAGACTTTGTGGCCAACTGCTGTTTTTTCATGTCAGTTGTCAATTTTACTTGGTCAGCCTGCATCTGAGCTTGGTTAGCTATAATGGTCTTCAGCATGTCCTCGATGTTGCTAGACTGAGGAGGTGCATTATTCCCTCTGAATTGAGGCTGGAAATTCTGATGAGCCCCTTGGTTCCTGTGCAAGCCCTGATTTGAACTTTTCCCCTGATGACTATTACTACCCTAGTAAAAATTTGGATGGTTCCTCCAATTGGGGTTGTAATTGTTGTCGTACTGCTGACTGTTACCCTTTTGCGCATTCCCACCAAAATAAACTGAGTATGGATTAGCACCACATACATCAGCTGAGTGCTCACTGCTACCACAAACTTCACACCATACCTGCTGGACTGCATTGACCATAGCTTGTGACTGCCCCAAGCTCATGCTACTAAAATGAGTGTTGATCTGATTCTGCAATGCAGCTATCTGTGCAGCAATAGTTGTGAGTCCATCTACCTCCAAGACCCCTGCCGCTTTCTTCACCACACCTCGGGTTGTGTCAGCATTTCATTCAGGTTTACCTTGTGAAATATAGTTCAATAGTGTATATAGCTCTTCATATGTCTTTTCCAACGCTTGCCCCCCAGCTGCAAAATCTAACAGAATTTTGGTATGATGTTCCAAGCCCTCTATAAAATTATGCACCGACACATCATTTGACTGATGATGGTTGGGACAATCTCTCAACATCAACTTGAACGTCTCCCAGGCTACAAGTTCTCACCATCTCTCTTCTTAAAACTTAGAATCTGACTTCTAAGCCTGGCTGTCTTCCATGATGGAAAGAACCTAATTAAGAATTTCTTTGCTAGATCATCCCATGTGGTAATTGAATTAGGCGGTTCATCCTTTAACCACCTCTTCGCTTCCCCCAGCAATGAGAATGGAAACAGTGTAAGCCTCACATAATCTGATGATACCCCAGTGGGTATGTACGTGTCATTGATCTCCAGAAAATTTTGTAGATGCTACTATGGATCTTCATGAGGAAGACCTGTGAATTATCCGCTGGTATGCAATAACTGCACCATATTCTGTTTCAGCTCAAATCTACCTCCTGGCTCCAGCCTGCGAATGCTAGATGTCACATTATTTGCATGTGGGATTGCCACCTCGCATATTGGTCTTGCTGCCATCACTTCAGGCACTAACTCTACCCTTCCAACTGGTGGATGCCATTATTGTTCCAGCATTTCCCTCTGTAACAACTGCAACTTCCTTTCTAGAGCTTCCCTCTTTTACAAATGAAACTGTCTTTCCGGCTCCAAAAAATTAATCCACCAATTATACCAGTCCCCCGCAACGGCGCCAAAAACTTGTTCACGCCCCAATGCACGCAAGTGCACGTGGTCGTACAAGTAATATAGTGCTCTTTCAAGCCAGGTATCGGACCCGCAAAGGTTGTAGCTGAGAGGTAATAATTTTTTTTTGTACTTTAGTAGTCACAATTTCTTTATGAAAGTATATGAATAACACACCGAATTAAAAGTTGTCAAAGAGTAGTATTTAATGTAACTCTAATTAAAATAAGAAAATGTGATTTAAACAATAGCACGAACAATCTAAGGTTAAGGCGTAACATGCAGGCATGTATAATTTATATTATTTTTCAGCTAACCTCTCTCTTAGGTTGATGGTCAGGAAAGAGTAAATTATGGCTCTGGTCTTTCAAACCTCTAGCCAATTACTGAGTTATGAGCTCTACGCTACACCTTTCTATGATGCAATAACTCATCTTCTGGCGAATCAAAATAGTTTCCCTAGATAACCGAATATGACATTGCAGGTATATTTCTATCCTGCACGCAAATCTTACCTTTAATTCACAACAAATATAAATACATATTCCCCTATTCCAAGTCTACCCTAATAATTTTCCTCTCAGAATTAAATTAGGGTTCTAATTTTACCTTAATGCTGGCCAAACATTAAAACAATGAAAATCAAGAATAGCAGAACAACCATTCATGAAAGAAGAGAATTCAGCTGAATTGATATAAAATTACACAATTCTGCAATTACCCTCAACCTCAGAATGAGGTAATTTAGCCACTCATTTGTTGATTAAACATCTTCAAACAAGTTGTAATCATACCAACAAGTGAAATTTTGAAGAAAAGAGAAGAGAAATAACCCTAGAATTTTCTTCATCTCAACTGCCCTCCTCCCACGTTCGGGTGAAATGTCAGATATCCAAAAATAAAAGCCTAAGTGTTTTATTTATACAAAAGTAAAATTTCCCAGAAGTAAACTAGCAACGTGGCACGAAGCTCAGCGTGATGAAACAGCTCTGTGCCACGGAGCCATCACGGAGCTTCACTGGAATTTGGGGCAAGGTTGGAATTTCCTTCAACGTGGCACGGAGGCCATTGCGGAGCTCAAGCTCCATGCCGCGGAGCCATCGCGCTCCTTCACTGTTTTGCGCTCCAATTTTTCATAATTTTCTTCCTCCACACATGTACTATGGCACGTTGTTCAATGCAGACAATCCTTAGCATGACACGTGGGGAACTTTCAACTCACTGTTTAGCCCTCCAAATATTAGCCTATTCCCCCTCAGAGTTTAACTTGCTCCTCCAGCTGACATCTCTGTCTTCTCCACCTGCAAATAGTCACCACACAATTATTAATCCAAAAAGGAAAACAACGTTAATTAACTCAAAACATGCGTGAATACATCAATATTCTCCCTATCCATACTCACAAAGGATTGAAAATATGGAGTTTTGATCATATAAATACGCCCAAGATCATACACCACATATTATAGGCCGGAGGCTGCGAGGCATGTTAGGATGGTTACTGTTCTTTTTCTTCCAGTCGTGCTATAGAGCTATGTTGTATAAAGTTGAGTCCCTAAGCTTATTATAATTTGCTTTTCTACAGAGAAATGTCAGACGCACGACATACTGCGACTGGCAAGGAGTTAGATACTACAGAGGGGAAGGCACTAGCGGGGTGCCTCATTCAAGGTCAGCCCGATCTGAGGGCAATAGGGAGACTTCATCTCGGTCTCCCTATTCTTCTCCGCCTCTCCAGGAATCGTCCAGAGCGACAGATGTGATGGCACCGCCTCCAGCTGTTTCTATTCCGATGCCCTCATACCAGGAGGTCAGGAGTGTTGTTTTCATGATAGCTCAGATAATGGCTGCGCAGCGACAGCCAGTGGCGCCTATGGTTGCTGAGTCTTTGGTAGGATCGGGTAGTTCGAGGGTCTGAGAGTTTCTCGCTCTGAGTCCCCCATATTTCACAGGGATGGATCGAGACGAGGACCACCAGGACTTCTTGGACCAGTTGCAGCAAATCTTTAGGGTAATGCATGCCACTCCTGTGGAATCAGTTGAGTTGGCGGTATTCCGGCTATGGGACATAGCAATATTATGGTATGAGAGCTGGGAGAGGTCCCGAGGTGGAGATGTTCCCCCGTCTGACTTGGCCCAGCTTTTCGGAGGCCTTCCTGGATCATTATCTGCCGCGAGAAATCCGACAGGCACGGGTTGATCAATTCTTACACCTAGAGCAGGGCTCGATGAGTGTCCGGGAGTACGTTATGAGATTCAACTCCTTAGCCCGATATGCACCAACTTTCATTGACACTATGCCATCTAGGGTGCACCGGTTCATTATGGGGCTGCTTCCGGAGTATGTAGAGACTTGTGTTATGGCTATTCTGCTAGAGGACATGGATATTGCCCGTATCCAGGCATTTGCTTTGAATATAGAAGGGATCAAGTAGTGAAAGCGAAGGATAGAAAGGGGAAGCCAGGAGCAGCACTGTAGGGCTAGACCTAGTGATACTCAGGCAGAGTCGCAGGGCGGACCCAGGCCACAGCTGTCAGATAGACCACACAGACCCCCACTTTCATAGCAGCAGTAAGGTGGCAGATCTGGTCATCGGGGGCAGTCAAGACCCGGTGAGAGTTCACGACCATCGGGTCCACAGCAACAGAGAGGGTCAGAGCAGAGTAGAATTATTGTGCCTCCTTCCCCTATTTGCAGTCGCCGTCATCTTGGATCCTGAAGGTATGGTTCTATGGCATGCTATACTTGTAGACGAGAGGGTCACATGATGAGGGACTGTCCAGTAAGGGGTCAGAGTGGCGGGGACCAACAGGATAGATCTTCAGCAGGGTCACGTGCCCCGGCATCTCCAGCAGGGCGTAGACCCTCAAGTTCAGCTGGCAGAGGCCGAGGCAGACTAAAGGCATCCAGCTCAGGCACCAGTTCGAATCGCACTTATGCTTTAACAGGACGACAGGAGTCAGAGTCATCACCGGATGTTGTGACAGGTACGCTGGACATTTGCTCTCATTCTGTTTGTGTTCTAATATATCCAGGTTCCACTTTCTCCTATGTCACACCATTAGTGGCCCGAAAGTTTGGTATCATGCCAGAATTGCTTTGGCGACCTTTTTCGGTGTCCACACCCGTCGGTGATTCCATTATAGCTAAAAGAGTCTACCAAGGGTGAAAAGTAGAGGTCGTTGGTCGCCAGACTTTAGCATATTTGGTAGAATTAGAGATGATCGACTTTGATGCAACTATGGGTATGGATTGGCTAGCACCATGTTATGCCAATGTAGAATGTTGGACCAAGACCATCCGATTCCACTTCCTAGGGGAGATAGTACAGGAGTGGAAAGGTAGTGCAGCCACGCCAAAAGGTAGGTTTATTTCCTATCTTCGGGCGAGAAAATTGATAGTGAAGGGATGTATTTATCATATTGTCAGAGTTCAGGATGTTCGAGCAGAATCTCCGACTCTTCTATCCATTCCAGTAGTTAATGAATTTCTGTATGTATTCCCAGATGAACTTTCTAGTATTCCCCCAGAATGGGAGATCGATTTTGCAATTGACTTATTACCAGGTACTCAGCCTATATCTATTCCTCCATACCGAATGGCTCCTACTGAGCTCAGAGAATTGAAAGAACGGTTGAAAGATTTGTTAGATAAGGGCTTCATCAGGCCGAGTACTTCATTGTGGGGAGCACCAGTTCTGTTTGTGAGGAAGAAGGATGGCTCCCTCTGTATGTGTATAGACTACCGGCAGCTGAATAGAGTCACTATCAAGAATAAGTACCCGTTTCCCAGAATAGATGACTTGTTTGACTAGTTACAGGGGGCAAAGTGCTTCTCAAAAATTGACTTAAGATCTGGGTATCATCAGGTTTGAGTTTAGGAGAGGGATATTCCAAAAATCGCTTTCAGGACCAGGTATGGCCACTTTGAATTCCTAGTTATGTCCTTTGGATTGACGAATGCTCCAACAGTGTTTATGGAGTTGATGAATAGCATCTTCAGGCCGTACTTGGACCTGTTTGTATTGTATTTATTGACGATATTCTGGTATATTCCCACTCAGAAGAGGAACATTGGGATCATTTATGAACAGTTCTCCAGATTCTCAGAAATCGTCAGCTATATGCAAAATTTTCTAAATGTGAGTTTTGGCTAAATTTAGTAGCCTTTCGGGGACACGTTGTGCCAGAAGCTGGTATCCAGGTGGACTCGCAAAAGATCAAGGTTGTAAAGACATGGCCTAGACCGACAACTTCGACTGAGGTACGTAGTTTTCTAGGGTTAGCCAGATATTACAGAATATTTGTAGAGGGGTTTTCCACTTTGTCAGCACCTTAACTAAGTTAACTCAAAAAGCAGCCAAATTTCAATAGACTGAAGCATATGAGCAGAGTTTCCAGGATTTGAAAAATAGGTTGACATCAGCACCAGTATTAGCTTTGCCAGAGGGGTCAGAGGGCTATTCAGTGTATTGCGATGCTTCAGGTATTGGGTTAGGATGTGTTCTGATGCAGCATGGTAAGGTAATTGCTTACGCTTCAAGACAGCTGAGGAAACATGAAAGGAATTACCCCACCCACGATCTGGAATTGGCAGCAATAATTCATGCCTTGAAAATATGGAGGCACTATCTATATGGTGTCCATGTAGATGTTTTCACTGATCACAAGAGTCTCTAGTATATTTTCACACAGAAAGAGTTGAACTTACAGCAGCACCGCTGGTTAGAATTATTGAAAGACTATGATGTGAATATTTTATATCATCCAGGGAAAGCCAATGTTGTAGCAGATTCCCTTAGCCGTAAATCCATGGGGAGTTTAGTATACCCGAAGCCATAACAGCGGGAACTAGCCCAAGAATTGCATCAGTTAGCTAGTTTGGCCATTCGTATAGTAGACTGAGGAGACAGCGGAGTAGTAATTCAGAATACTGCAGTATCATCATTGGTCTTAGAAGTGAAAGAACGGCAGTACAAAGACCCTAACCTAGTTCAGCTCAGAAATAAGGCTCAACAAGGGGAAATAGCAGATTTCGAGGTAACTAAGGACGGAATTTTAAGGTATAGGCACCGCCCTTGTGTGCCAGATGCGGCAGGACTTCACCAGCAGATTATGGGCAAGTTACATTATTCCCGTTACTCTCTCCATCTAGGTTCAACAAAGATGTATCACGATATAAAAGAAATTTACTAGTGGCCAGGAATGAAAGGGGAGGTAGCAGAATTTGTAGCACAGTGTCCTAATTGCCAACAGGTGAAGGGTGAACATCAAAAACCCAGTGGATAAACACAGGAAATAGCATTGCCTATGTGGAAATGGGAGGCAATTAATATGAATTTTATAACAGGGTTACCTCGCACCAAGCGTAAACTTGATTCTATCTGGGTGATTATTGATAGGTTGATGAAGTCAGCCCATTTTCTGCCAGTCAGGGCTACCTTCTCAGCCGAGGACTATGCTGAATTGTATATCAGGGAGATAGTTCGATTGCATGGTATTTTAGTATCAATTATTTCTAACTGAGGGGCACAGTTCACAGCTAAATTTTTGCAAACCTTCCAGAAGGGTCTAAGGACACAGGTTAACCTGAGTACAGCCTTCCATCCTCAAATAGACGGGCAGGCAGAACGTACAATCCAGACACTCGAGGATATGTTACGGGCGTGCGTGTTAAATTTCGGACGCAACTGGGATGAACATTTGCCGCTTATTGAATTTTCTTACAATAACAGTTACAACTCAGCAATTCAGATGGCACCTTACGAAGCTCTATATGGGCATAAATGCAGGTCCACGACTGGTTGGTTCGAGGTAGGAGAATTGGGATTAATTGGGGCAGATATTATCCATCAGTCAGAAGAGAAGGTGAAGCTTATCAGAGAACGCCTGCTGACAGCTCAAAGCCACCAGAAATCCTACGTTGATATGCAGAGAAGAAACCTGGAATTTGATGTAGGTAACTGGGTGTTCTTGAAGATTTCGCCGATGAAAGGCGTGATGAGATTTGGTAAAAAGCGCAAGCTTAGTCCGAGGTTTATTGAACCATATCGAATTCTCCAGAGAATAGTCCAGGTGGTATACGAGTTAGATCTGCCTTCAAAATTAAAATCAGTTCACCCAATCTTTCATGTGTCGATGCTATGGAAGTGTATAGGGGATCCATCTCGTATTGTGCCAGTTGAGGATGTTCAAGTCACTGAGGAATTAGCCTATGAAGAGGTTCCAGTAGCTATATTGGATCGACAGGTTCGCAGGCTGAGAACTAAAGATGTTTCTTCTGTTAAGGTATAGTGGAGGAACAGAAATAGAGAAGAGATGACTTGGGAAGCTGAAGATGATATGAGATCCAGATATCCTCATTTGTTCTAGACTTGGCTCAGACCATGTAGTTAAGGTACCTTTAGTGATTCAGTTGTTGTTTTATGATTTGTGTCATATATATCTGGTGTAGTTCACTCTAGCCCTGTTGTGAAATGGTTGCTATAGTACTGTGTGAAGTACCTGTGTTGGACTTTTCTGCGTTTCAAGATTTTCAGATGGTCCATATTACAGGGGAGACTCTGTCGAAATTTTTCCAAAATAAGTAGTTAAAAGAGTTAAGGTTCCTATAAGTTGAAGTTAACATTCGAGGACGAATGTTCCTAAGGGGGGGGGGAGGATGTTACACCCCGTAAGTTTCTAACGAGTAGTCGGCCTATTCGTATGTTGGTTAAGGGTTTTAGAGTACAACCCATATGCGAAAGGGCCCGGAGAAAGGTCGAACGAGCGCAGAATCGAACTCGCGCGGGAGAAGGCCGGAGCAGGCCGCAACAGGGCGGCGTGTCACGGACCCCCTCCCTCTGTGTTGGGATCCGTGGCACGCCCATAAACCGCCGCTATGGGGTCCGTGCCATTGACCCCTTTCCACTGCCTCAAGTATATAGAATCTCCTCCCTTTGATTTTATGTTATTTTTCAATATACATACGGCCAGAGAGGGAAAACTCGAGGGAAACAAATAAATTTCCTCCGTTACGCTGTGAAACGCTGCCCAAATTCAAATTAACTTCGGGTATTGAAGTTTAAGGCTGCAGGGAGAATTACTACGGAGTTAGTTTCGCAAAATTCACCGGGAAAATTGTAGCCCCACCGAGCCAAAGTTGTCAGAATTACGTCAAACTAATTTCTATATGATCACAGCCTTCAAGTATGCATTTCTCCCTTCTGGGATTTCGAGAAATTATATGTTTTCGGTCGTGTTCTGGAAAGCTGAAGTATAGTAGATATTTATATTGAAAGTTATCATTTTGGCTAAATTTAGTACTGAAACTAGTTTTATTCTCCCAGTAGAACGATTTCCATTGAGAAGAGATGTTGAATATAATCTGATATTCTCCAGTTAAGTAGAAATCACCAATGCAGGTATGTTAAGGCGAATCCCTTCGGCAAGTTAGTTCTTCAGTATCATAACTCAGTTTGAATCCCAGTAAGAATACCATAAGTATATTCATTATAACTAGTTGTTGTTATTAGCTGAGACCAGCATTTCATGTTTAGTTCGGGATTGACTATGCCTTGTATAGCCTTCCATAACCAACCCCAGGGTTACTAGCTGTGTCGACGCCCGCGAGGGGCTAGATGATGTTGCTCCGAGGAGCGTTATGCCATCTGTGAGGGACGAAGATGAGGTCTGAGGTCCTTATACAGTCCATTCCTTGGCTGGACTACTCTTATGTCGTATCGACACACCCCGACGAGTTTGATACGGGGGGTACAAATAGTAGGAGTCCACCGAACTCATACACAGCTCTAGTTCAGGGGCCGAACGGGCTCAGTTGCAGACCCAGGGACTAGTAGGATGGCTACAGTTATTAGATAATGCAGTATGACCTTATTAGGGGTATATAGATTGAAGTGTACCCACCAGGGCTTATGGAGACCCCGAGTGGGTTATTCTGTGCTGGTTGTACCTTCTGGCTTATGGGGGCCAGGTAAGGTTCCTGGTTGCTTTAGTATTGATAAATTAGACGATAGAAAGTCCAATTATATAGGTATGACCTCTATCCCTCCATTTCAGTTGTACTCAATCTCATTTCTTTATTTCAGTTATTTACAATTATTTCTTTACATATTCAGTACATATTGTGCTGACGCCCTTTTCTGGGGTGCTGCATTACTTGCCATTAGGTATGGATAGACGGGGAGTAGGTCCCTCTTAGCTTTCATCCAGGATTGTCAGACCAGTCAGCTCCTTTCCTCCAGAGCTTGTAGATAGAAGGTGTACTTCTTTTGACTGTACAGTTTATGGGTAGGTCGGGGCCCTATCCCGACCATCATATTACTCCTAGAGGCTTGCAGATTATTTCTATTTTCCCTGTGGTTAGCTTTTGGTGGCCGTGTTGCACCATATGTGTTTTAGTTTACGTGTTGGCTGTGTGGGGCCTTGTTTTGCTGACAGTTAGCGGCCTTGTCGGCCATAGCTTAGTCTAGCACCAAATTTGCTTTTCAGTCATAACTAGACACCATGGTGGTATTTTTGGCCCACATAGGATTTCCTATTACTATCTGTTTCTGGTTAACTGCTTTTCCCTTACAGGTGGCTATAAGGCCTTGTCGGCCAGGGGCTGTGTTTACACCTGAGATATAGCCTGTTGTTTTATTGATTTACGAGTTAGTATTAGCCTTGCACTAGAAGTTCTTAGGCTCAGCCAACTCAGTTAGTTTCCAGTAGGGCACCAGGTGCCAGTCATGCCTCCAAAGGTAGGGCGTGACAGCTAAGATGGCTTCCGTCTCTGCATCCAGCAAAATCCCCAAAGAAAAGCCAGCCACAAAGTCGACTAAGACTTCTGACTTGTTGGAAGTTTGAGGTTGATATGCAATATCATACCCTCTTAATTCAACCGCTCAATTGGCTCTTCATCTTAAGAGTTACACCTTGTGCAAGATACTCCATATATAAGGGGAAGTCATATGGGAAGACACTGGAAATATGGCTAAAGTTATGATCGGCTACCAAAAGAGCTAATACTAATTTTTCTAAGTGTGGATACCATATTTTGGCATCAAACGAAGTTCTACTTCCATAATAAATAGGATATTGTGTATCTTTTTTTTTCAGACTAATACGACATTTACTGTGACCTTGTATATGGCCAAGTATAACAAGAGTTGTTCCCCACTTTTTGGATTTTCAATAAAGAAGTATTAGACAAATACTTCTTGAGGTCTCTCAAGTTCTTTGGCATTCCAATGTCCACTCAAAATAGTTTTTCTTCTTTCAAAGAGAAAAACTTGTGGCAACATTTTGAAGACCTTGATATGAACCTGCTCAAAGACATCAGACGTTCGATTAGCTTTTATACTGCATATGTATTAGTGAGCTCATCCAGGATCTCCTCAATGGCTTTGATCTAATACAAGTTTACCTTAATTCCCCTGTTTGAGACAACAAAATTGAGGAACTTATCGGAACTCCGAAGTTTATATTATGTGGCTCCGACATTCTTAAGTTCGAAGGTAATCACATTATAACAATATGCGTCGTACACAGTAACAAATGAAGTTGTTTCTAGTTCTCTGGGTGCATTCTTATCTAATTGTACCTAGAGTGCACATCAAGAAATTGTGCAACTCATGTCCTATCGTTGCATCTATCATATGATCTATGTTCGAGAAAGGGAATGACTCTTTCCGACATGCCTTATTTAGGACTTGAAAGTCAATGCATATTCTATACTTATTAAGCTTCTTAGGTGCTACAACCAGTCCAGGTATTTTACCTCATGAACTGATCCTATGTTAAGCAACCTTGTTACCTCTTCTTTAACAAATTTGTTATGGTGAGGAGCGTTTGGCCATTTCTTCTACTTCAGTAAGTATAATTCAAATCCAAGTTGAGCTTATGTGTGGTTACCTCCGATGGGATACCTATCATGTATAAATGTGTCCAAGAAAAATAATTTGCATTAGTTTTAAAGATTTCAATGGGTTCGCGCCTATGTTGGGGATTTAGGCCTGTACCCAGGTATAACTTTCTTTTGGGGAAGTCGATGAAGATGATAACTTCTGCAAGTTCTTCTAGATTTGAATTGGTGGCATTCGCGTCTTCCAAAACTTTGAAGGATCTCGGCACTTGAGGATTTTCTGGTAACCCTTATCGACCATATTTTCCTTCGATTGTTATATCTCCAGTTTAGGGTCACTGGATGGTTTCGGTAGCTATGACTGTTATTTGCCATTTTTCTTATTTTGGCCACTTTTCACAACCATAACATTCATCTTTCAAGCATCGGGTTATTCCCCCCAAATCTCTTTTATCCCCAGGGGGTAGGAAATTTCAATACTTGGTACAAAGTCAAGTGTGCTTGCATACCGTGAATCCATGGACTCGCAATGATAATGTTGCATGACATATCTCTATCCATCATTTTGAACAATGTCTCCTTTATGATTCCTCTGATATGTGTCGATAGACTGATCTCTCCGCGGGTCATTTTGCTTTTCATGCTGAACTCGACCAGTAACTTTGTGGCCAAAACTATCTTATCGACTAGCTTTATCTTTTGGAGGACCCAGAGTTCCATGATATTGGTCAAGCCACCCTGATCAATTAACACACATTTAATATTAGAATTTAAAATGCATAAATATATTACTAGTTCCTCATTGTGTAGGGGTGTAAGTCTATCGACATTATCATCATTCAAGGAAATTGTGATGTTGTCAAGGACCTCATGGGTCCTCTTTTCATGGGTGATTGTAACCTTTGTCTTTTAGGCTATTGAGTAGGCTACATCATTGCTTTCCTTTCCCTCAAATATTAGATTGATTGTAAGCTTCGGTGAAGCACGTTTTAGCAGTTCCTTTGCATTCTAGTCTCTATTAGAGTTATACATAGCCTAGTCATGTAAGAATTTCCTCAAATATCTATTTTTTAAGCAACTGTGCTACCTCTTTTTGTAGTTGTTTTCAATCCCCAATTTGATACCCATATGTCCCGTGGAACTCACACCATAAATTGAGGCTCCTTTTAATGGGGTCAGTCCATATCTCTTTGGGCCATCAGTATCTTTGATACTTCCAATGGATGTGGCTAATTCTACTGACCCGATGTTGAAATTATAATCAAAAATTTTTGGGGTCCCAAGTCTTTGGACGGGGACCTAAAAGGTCCCATTACATCCTCTCTAAGAGTACCTATTTCTCTTGGGTTTTTCTAATCTTATGTCAATCCCCAATCGTGATGATGCGGGGTAAGGTTCAAAACGGCCCCTGGGATGTCTTGCATTGAAATCCATAATATTTTGGGACTATCCTGAAACTAATCCTTATTTCTGGAAATAAAAGACACCGAAGTACCATGATCATCCTCTATACACATCTTTGATGTATATCGGTGATAAAAATCATTCCATGTTTGAGTTGGGAAATCCTGCAAGCTCTCTTTGAATTTCCATAAAACATTGAAACTCGATGAGTTAACACCTCAGGAGAATGTTGTTTCTTCCTAGTCATCTGATATCAAGGTCAACATCATCCTCTCTTTTTGAAACCTATCCACAAAATCCAGAAGTAGCTTTGTGCTGACCTACTTTACCTTGAAGATATCCCGTTTATAAGTTTTTACTTTTCAGACTCCAGTGTGAGTTTTCAAGAAGGCATCTACAAGCATAGCAAATAGAATCAATAGAATGTTTAGGTAAATGTGAATACCATACCAAGGCTACCCTTGTTAGAATTTCACCTAACTTCGTGATCTGGACAAAATTAATCTCTTTCGACATTAGGTCGTTCCCTTTGATCCTAGTAGTATAGGCCGTTATGTGTTCCTTAGGTATGTAGTCCCTCATACATCAGGATGTCTAACATATTGAACCTTTCCATGATAAGAATTGGTGTCACACTTTATTTATATAGAAACTACGAGTACTTCTTAGATTTCATTCCCTTGATGACTAGCGGAGCCCTCAGAATTTGGTTCATCCGATAATGAATTTCCTTCACATACTTCGTAAACTCTGCCTTGAATAGATACACTTTTACTTGCATGATCCTGATCCTAGAGCCTCCAACTTCAGTGTTGTGCAATCGATCTTCAACACTGGATTAGTTTGACTATTCTCGGGGTTCCCTAAATAGCGATCACAGTAGGTGGTGCCAGAGTTCCCGAATTAACATTGTTTGAAACAACCGTGATCAATTGATAAAGTTGAGTCATCATCTGATTATGTTGGTATGACATGAATTTCACCACCGGATCGAGGTTTAAGCACCCTTACGGCCCTGTAGAGATCTAGAATAGCCTATCGATCCCCATCTTCCTTGATGGATGTCATATTCCCGGTCTCTCCTACCAACCTCGTAATAATCCTTTTTATTGTCAGGGGTATGGCCCCTTACTCAATGATGATCCTGACCTCCTTTTGTGAATTGGATTCACAATAGGGTCATCACTCTGTATTTGTTCAACCGTTAAAGTTGTCCAGAAGAAAGCAGGTGATGTTATCAAACCTTCCACATTCGAGGGTACTCCATCATCAACTTGGTTACCTTTCAACTGAGTGCTTCCCTCAATGTGAGACATCATAACAGTTTCTTCTTGCTAAACACTTTAAAGCAAGTTATCAAAGAGTAAATAATAGGTCAAAACATTATTGCAATTTTTTTGTCCTACAATAGACAACAAACTGTTTACCCCATAATCAGTGACTTAGAGAAATAATTGAATTTGTTAATATGATTTAAGGACATGCAGATTGATATGACCAAAAATAAGATTGTTAATGTTAAACTGCTTGTTAAACATGATTAAAAGAACAAATGAAATAATTGACAAGATGAAAGTGAAAAATATTATTTGCTTGATCTCCAACGTGGCTGTCCAACATCATCACCGGGAAAGCAAGAAGTAAATAAGCTTGAGAGCTTTCGGTTATGGAGCATAAAAATAATAGGTAGTGAGTAATGAAATTCCAATAGGATGTAATTGAGGGGAAGAGTTATATTTAAAACTAAATCCTAAGAAACGTCTTGCGTGAATTTTTCTCTCATGATAATCCGTATCTACGCATTGTTTTTTCTACATATGAGATTGCGTAACTACTGAATAGGATCCCTGATTCTACTGAAACACTTGCACCTTTCATCTTATCTTGACTGATCATCTGGATGTTTTCAGCTTCATAGCTCTAGGACGAAACAAACAAGGATCGCAGGTCCAAACTTTCAAGGGATGTGGACAACTTTATCAGACAAGCTCATGTGTTGAGGCCAGCACCTACTTTTACTGAGTCATATACGATCTTATATTCAATCTCTATATTTCACCATTCGATACGTCCAGTTGTTGAATTCAAATTCTGACCCATACAAGTATAAGAATCTAAATTCAGTGTGGCAATTACTATTGGGCAGGGGCAGATTTATGTATTAGGGTAGGGGTGCCACGACACCCGAACACTTCAGTTGAAATTTTATATATATATATATATGTGTGTGTGTGTGTGTGTGTGTGTGTGTGTGTGTATGTATAGCATATCTTATAATATTTAAACTTGCCACCAACAATAACAAGCTAGCGCGTGGTGCTAGTGGTAAAGGGTCTAAGACTTCACCTCACAGTTGTGAGTTTGACCTCAGATGGCCCATTTGTAGGCAGTTTTTTATGCCTGCATTCGTTTCTTTTTCCAAAAATATTAATAGCTTTAGACCAGATTCAAACCCTCAACCATTACAATAAGAATTAACACCTTATCCGTTAGTCCATGAAGATCATATATTCTTAATAAATATTATCATTTTACATTTGGCATTACGTTCATCTAATAGCTTTCTTAACTTGATTTTTGCCGATAATTTTTTGCTTTAATTTTTGTTGGTTTTCTTTTTCTTCCTTTTTATTCTAAGCATAAAATATTACTCTTTCGGGTCTTAATTTGTACCATATCTTTTCTTTTAATCTATTTTAAAAAAATTACTTTTTTATAATTAGAAACAACTTAACTTTAAAATTCGCTTTTTATTCTTAATGAACTATTTTATAGCCACATAAATGTCAAAGGATTATTTTAAACAACAAATTTCAAATGTCTTCTTTTCTTTCTTAAATTTTGGGTCTAGTGATACGGTGTCACACAAATTGAGGCATAGGACTAATAATTTTCTTCTTCCAACAAATTTTTCTCCTCTCTTTTTGTCAAATTTTCAAAAATTAGACAATGATTTTCTCTTATTCTTTATTTTATTATTTAGATCATTCGAATAAAATGCATATAAAAAATAGTTTAGGCTATGCTTTTAGAAAATTTTAATTTACAAAATAAATGTATGTTGCAATAAAGGTCGACATGAAAATTATACTTAAATTTCATTTGACTTCTTTGACCTTTTTCGATTTTCTATTGGTGTGAGTCAATACTTTAACATAATACTTCGTCTCTAATACTGAAATTATATGTGTGAAAATTTTCAACCTCTTTATATTTAATCTGTTACATAAAGCGTGAAGTATTTATAATATAAATAATTATGTCATCATTGAGTGTTTTAAGAATATGAAAACTCATCGAGTACATTTTTAAATGCATGACTTGTATATATATGTGTGTGCTTGTGTGTATATTAATATCGTTGAAAGTTATTTTTTCTTTTCACTGAATTATCATAATTATTTCATTTTTTTGTTCGATCTATTTGACTTTATAAAGACAAAAGACGAATAATCGAATCGAAGTCGTCCTAAGTTGCTATTTACAAGATCAAAAATAGGTTAAATATTTGATTGATTTAATTAACACATCTATGTTTAAAATGATATGCCACCCGTAACCTTCAAATTCTGGATCCGCCTCTGCTATTGGGTTTCTTGTTTGAAGTGGAATTTAAGAAGAACTTTATCCAAACTAATGCATATAAGTCTACCTTTAAAAGTACTTATAACACATAAACAACACTGCTAATGGTTGAATCCCAAGAATCTCAGAGTCCAAGTATAAGGATTGAAAACAACATAACGAAATCAAGTAAAATGAACTATATGCAGTGGTGTATGTAAGTTGCAAGTTCTAGGCAAATTATATCACCGTTATTATAGTAACTTCTTGTCTAATGAACTTGTGAGAAGTCATCTTCCAAGACTCCTTCGTCGGACCTTCAACGATCAACTATTATTCGCATATCAAGTTTATATGTTTCAACAAAAATTCAAAATACAAAAAAAAATAGATACAAAATGACAAATAAAGAGAAAAATAAAATTAACGAGAGACTAAATGGGGATGGACTTGATAGAGTAGCGTGGGGGAGGAAAAAAATTTTAAAAACACTAAACGGGGCAGGTAGGGTGGGTTAATATTTTCTTTATTATCCCACCCCAATTACCATTCCTATCAAGTTTTCAGAGAATCCCTTTCTTCCATGTCATTCACCCGTGAAGAATATCTTTTTTATAAGTTAGAACATGTTTTTTTGTATGGGAATGAAAGGTGGAATATAAAGGTAAATTAGAACAGACGCCCACGGGATGGTTTTTGAAATAGTAGATTAGCTATTAGCGGTTGATTATTAAGAGTGAGATTTTGGATTCCCAGACAGGCAGTGTCTTTGTGCGAGGTAGCAGTGTATAAAATAAACCGACAAATAGAATCAACATGATAGTTCAAGTCAAATTGAGAAACCCGATTAGTGGTTTGGTTGGATTTGATTTGGTGCTGAAAAAAAATCCGATCACAATTGGTTTGATTTAGTTTTAACTAAAAGAAATCAAATCGAACCAAGCCAACCTGACATTATATGTATATAATTTTTATAAATATATTTATGTAATTTATAAATATTTCTTAAGCTTTTTATAATTTTTATCTTTTAACATATTATTTCAAGCTTGGACATAGAATATTGAATGATCCAACAAGTTTTATAGCTCATAGATGTATATTATTAACACAATAAATTTCAAAACCAAAATCAAATCAATATTAATGCTAATAAAAGAAATAATTTCAATACTAGGAATGACAATAATATTAAATATTTATTCTTTAATATTGCATAAGTTAAATTACACAGTGAAAATACAAAACTTAAAATTTTTATAAATATTTAATTATGTAAGTAATACTTTTTAGCCATACTTAGTTTGGCAACACTTAATACTTGTAGAGTATAATCATTTCACTATAACTTACTAATTAGCAATATTTATTTTATGCAATTTTATTATTTTTTGGTTGAATATTTTAGTATAATATCAACACTCGTCTCATATTTTATGTTATTTTCTTAATTAAGAAACACCTTAGATAATTGTATATTACTAGAATTAAAGAAATAATTCAAGTATAAGTTATATTTTTTGTATGAAAACTTTATCGGGAAAAAAAGAAACTAAAAATTATTCAAAAATCCACAAAAAATCCCAATGTTGAAAATTCCGATTTTTACTGATTTGATTTGATGTATAAATTTAAAAATCCAATATAGTTGATTTGATTTGATATTTTAAAAATCTGAACTAATTGAGATTATGTATACCCCTAGTGCGAGGTAATCATTTCCCAACATACCAAGTGGAGATTCCTCCGGCCTTCTATCATTCAAGAAAACATCTTTGATTTCGATTAAAAGGAACAATCTCAAATAGACCAAGATTCAATTTCAGGTCATTTCTTGGTGAACATGATCCGACATAATCTTTTCTCTCCCTTTATTTATGTGCCGGAATAGAGAGAGATTTGGTAGAAAAGTGGAAGAAACCACGTAGCCTCAACAAGAGAGATCAACATACGCCTTTGAGTTAAGGCAGCTGGCGGCACAGAATGAACTAATCCACATAGAAAATTCTGCAAGAAGCGTTCTAGAGTGGTGATCATATTTTTAAGTAGTATTGTGAATTAGATGACGTGGTTAGCCTATGAATGTTAATGGGTCGGGTCGGACCGGTCCAGTTCATGAATAATTAAACCTGGCCATTTTGGTTTAGCATTAGATACCGATTTGGTGGGTATTAATTTCATTCAGTCTAGGTTTTAATGGGTTAAATATGACTTGTGCGGTTCTGAGCCCAACCAGTCCGGGTTCTCATTAAAAAAATATTTTAATTAATTTTAAAATATATATTATTTACTTGTTCAAAAATAACAAACTTAAATAGCTTCATAACATATTTTTTGGAATTCAATACTTGAAAAGAAAGGTTGGAAATTTTTAAAACAAAATTAGCAAAAGAAAAGTCTTCTCGAAAATATACCATATTAAATTGAATATTTTTCTTAGAGTAGCAACTAATTTTAAATTTTTAATTATTATGAATTTAAGAAGTACGAAATTACGAACTATGAAGCAAGTGTAAGATAATTTTTAATAAAATTCAAGGCTTTAGCCTTTAAGTCTATCTAATATAAATTTTAAATTGCAAATACAGTGATACAAGTTATAACTTAGAAATGTAAGAAGAATACCTAATCTACACAGCCACCTTCTAGGAAGAGTTTGTTTGATTAGGTCTCTAAGTAGTTAATTTGCAATCTAAATTAAAATTAAAAAATAAAAGATTATAATTTTTATTTTCACATATTTCTCACCATTTTTATAACTTCTTCAATATTAACATGAGGTGTTGGTCCTATTGTAGTGTCACATGGACCTCCACTTGATAATATATCTCTAATCTCTTTATCCTCCGACTCATCTAAATCTTTATCATCATGTCCTTGATTATTTTTCTCTGATCTAATCAAATCTCTAAAATGTACTTGAACTTTCAAAGCATTGTTACCCAATGAGTGTCAGGTATCTCCTAGTTGTTGCCTTGCTTAGGTGAACGCGCTCTCTGATGCAACAGTTAAAATTGACACATTTAGCACGCCCCGGGCCGTTGCTGCAAGAACTAAAAACTGCCTTGCTTTGTCTTTCCATCATTGCAGTGGAAAAAAATTCTTCTTTGGTTCGTTTTCCTTTTGCAAGTAGAATTAAAATTCATCAATGTTCCTGCTACTGAGGGTTTGATAAGTAACAAAAGTACCACAAATAGAAAAAATAGCAATATCATCGTCATCACATGAGGAAGATGTAGAAGCAATAGTAGAAGGAATGTTAGTATCAGGTGCAGACTGTGTAGTAGATGTTGTTACTGCATTTGCATAATAATTATATAATCGTTGTAAATATGTGTTTAGGATAGACATACAAGTCATCGCATAAGGAATTTCAGTTGGTTCAATTTATATGTATGTGTACAAACCTATAACTGAATTTTGAGTATCACTCATCTCAGTGGAAGAATTTAGAACAGCACCAACTAGATAAATAGGAAGAATGGGGTAGAAATATTTTTAACATTTTGCCATTATTTTTTCAACATCATCTTTATATCTGGGATTCTTCTTCAATAGATACAGTAAATAAGAAATTTCAGCTATATGAATCAAAATATTAATAATAGTAGGATAGTAAGCTCCAGAAAATACAACAGTAGCCACATAAAATTTATAAAAATTGTACAACTTCATTAATGGTGTTTCAAATTTTAATAGTTAACATACGACTAGGATCAGTACAATGAGCATTAGCAACCTCATTTGTAGGCAATATATATTTTAAACAATATTTCAAGGATACATATGTAAAATTTGACCTAGTAACAACTTCTTTAAACATGTATCTAGGAGCAAGACCATATATAGCACATTTAGTCTTAAATTCTTCAATTCTAGAAGCTCTATTATTTCTTTGAATAACACCAACAACTCTTCTAACCATAGATAGTAATCTCATATTTAAATAATTCAAAGCTATTTTGAATAATTAAATTATCGACATGACATACACACCTAACATGAAAAATGTTATCAAGTGGTGGATGCATATGCAATTTTAATAGTGACACAGTAGAAGTATTGTTAGAAACATTATCAAAAGCCATACACAACACTTTTTGAGAAAGACTATATTTTATGTCACAACTTTAATAATTGTAGTGCTTATAAATATAGTTGTATGACTTTGATCTTCATCATACTTGAAAGCAATATACATTTTTGCATTATAGAGTTTTCAACTATCTAATAACATGTAATTATCAAATAATCATTTTCATTAACAACATAACCAATATCAAAAGTAAGACTGAGTCTCCATTTCATCTCCATTTCCATCAAGATTCAACATGAAATCAACCATTAAAAATCAGCACCAAAATATAGAAAATTTCGAAAAGAAGATCGTGAAGTTACTAGCGTTATATCTACCGGATTGTTTTGTGAGTTGCTACAAGTTGTGGCTCGTTTTAGGTATAGGAAAGACAAGGAACCTACTCTTATCTTAGCTAAGTTATCTTCAAGAAAAGTTGTTGTCTTGTTGCATTTTTTATGAAGTTTTGGATAGTGAAATTGAAGAACACCTCTTCTATTGTAACGACCCATCCGCTCGTTATAGCACTGGGATGGCTTAAGCTAAGGGATGTTTAAAATTTTTCCATCTAGGGTGATGTTCCTAAATTAAAAGATCAAGTGGCATACGATCTCGAACGGACTAAGTTACAATTGGGTGGGCTCAAGTGCATGACTACCACGGTAGGCTATTCTCCGCAATAGCAGAACTGCTGCATCAATAAATGGTTTGGCTGCAGCGGGTGACAGGATCAGAATTCCGCAATCCTGTCTTAATTAGGATTTTAAAAATCTATTCTCTCAAAAGGGGTTTAATAAAAATTCTCAAAAATATGAAGTAGACTTTTGGAATAAGAAAAGGAACTAGGAGGCTAGAGGAGGCAGGGTTTCACCCTTCGTAGCTATGAATTTCCGCAAGAACTCAAGACTCAGTGCAAGTATACAACTGGAAACATCTCGATGATAGTTGGCACCCAGGTGGCTTACTCACCTCCATGTTAGACTTTGATTAGAAAAATATATACGTGCATATAATTAATATGCTTTTGATAGGTAAGGATGAAATTCGAGTAAACTGTCATTGGATCATATAACTGGTAAGTGTCTGGGGATGAAGGAAATAGGGAAGGGGTGGTGATATACCCATAACGTGACTCGTAGGTTATGGTTCCAATAAGAATAGTCTATGAATGATGTGTGTGTGAGAGTGAATTGATTTTATGCATAATGATCTTCGGGCATTATTGTTGATATATGTATGTGTTATACCCCGTAGAATTTCCGGCACCTAGATGACCTATTCGTACGTTGGTTAAGCATATTTGAAGGCCATGCGTGCTAAAGGAAGGCCCGGGAAAAGATCGAACGAGAAACCTGTCGAACCATCGCGGAAGGAGCCGAGGCAGAGCCCCTCCGCGATGGCAGCGTGTCACGGAGGTGAAGCCTCCGCGTTGGCTCCGTGACACGTTGGCCTTGTCCAGGCCCAAGTATATAAAGCCCCACTTCAATTTTAAATCATTAAAACACTTATAAAAATTTTAGAAACAGAGAGGAAAACGCAGGAGAAGGGATAGGAACGAAGAGGTAATATAATTTTCATCCGATTACGCTGCTAAACATCGTCCAAACTCAAATTAACCTCAGATACCGAGGTATTTAGCAGCAGAGAGCATTCCTACGGATTTAGTTTCGTGAAATACGGCCGACGAATCGTCGAGCTACCGAGCTAAGGTAAGTGGAATTGCTCTAAACTAGTGTCTATGTGTTCCTAGCTGTGAAGTGAATATTTCTCCCTTCTGGACCTCTGAAAAATAGCGAGTTTTCGACCGTCTTTCGATAAGCCTAAGTTTAGGCTATAGACTATATCGAAAGTGACGTTGCTTTTTAGAATAAAGCTGTATTTAGTATTAATTGACATATTTATGAATGCAGTTGGGAGAAAATAGTTGAAGTACCGGCCGAGCCTCGTCTGACAGACGGATAGTTCGAGGATAAGGTATGTAAAGCTAGTTTCCTCGGCAAGTTAAGTAATCTCGGTACAGTGCAGTAATTTAAAGGCCAGTAGAATGTTTAGAAGTCATGTGTTATGTTTATTACGAATGTTGGTACGATATTAGAAGCATCGAGTTATAACTTGCGTGAAACTTGCTAGCACGATATAGATTCTAATACATGTGTTAGAAACTGCACAGCATGCTCAGTATGTGATGTGACACAGAATGTTAGGATATCATTGTATTCAGTTGAAACCCAATAAAGCAATGTAATATCTGTAAGACATCTCAGAAACAGAATGATAAGTTAAAATGAAGTTAGAAAACATGTTAGGAATAGTAAGTCATGTTACTATAGAAACTCAGTATACAGCATAGTTTTCAGCAGAAACACTATCAGTACAGTCTGGCAGAAGACTATATTTATGCATATATACTATTACCAGCCTCAGAATGTATTAAGTACGTACATATTACTATCACTAGCTCA
Source organism: Datura wrightii (assembly GCA_035772735.1). Classification (NCBI taxonomy): domain Eukaryota; kingdom Viridiplantae; phylum Streptophyta; class Magnoliopsida; order Solanales; family Solanaceae; genus Datura; species Datura wrightii. Next base: position 106,852,341 of record JASDFA010000020.1, on the reverse strand, counting down.
GCATATAATATATATAAATACTTTACCACTATTAGCTTCAGTATGCGGGACATGCAGATAGTATTACTAGTTGAGACCGTTGTATTGTTTGGGGTTGGACTACCTAGCATCCATGACCACCCCAGGGTTGATAGCTGTATCGACTCGTCCACCAGAGGACGAGGATACGTCGCTCTACGGAGTGGCATGCCGTCCCACAGGGGACGAAGATGGGATGCCAGTTTTTCCCCATATTGTGCCTTGATCGGCCCTTACACACCCCTGTCGAGCGGATACGCCCGGGTGTTGATTCAGGAGTCCTCCGGACTCAGATGCAGTTATAGTCAGGGGCTCAGCAAGCGCAGGTGCATACCCAGGGGACCGGCGGGATGCTTATAGCTCTTATAGGAGACGGGATGACCGGGGTAGGGGTATAGATTCTGTGCTGGTTGTACCCCCCGGCTTATGGGGGCGGGGTAAGGTTTGTGTGTGCTATGTATGTTATGATATGTTATGTCGTGTTATAGTAGATACGAGTAGATCGGTAGTAGAACGATACGTCTCCAGGTAAGACTCCTACTCCTTCCAGTATAATTAAGAGAAGGTATGACTTACATTATCAGACAGTTAATCTATTCCTTCCTACTTCAGTTTCATCAGTTATATTGTTGTTTTCAGATATTTCTTTCAGTTATTGCTTTACATACTCAGTACCAGCGGTACTGACGCCCGGTAGGGTACTGCATTACTTGCCTGCAGATACTCATAGACGAGCAGGCGATACCACGTGATTCCTGTCAACGATCGAGTATTCAGCTCCTGTCATCCGGAGACTGAATTCCAGAGGTGTATTTCCTTTTCTTTTGGTGTATAGTACGGGTAGGTCGGGGCCCTGTCCCGATCATTTCTATTGCTATTCCTAGAGGCTTGCAGTCTGTATATATATTTCTCTGTGGTCAGATGAGCCGGTCGTGTGAGGCCGTGCAGTTGTATAGCTGTTAGTACTTGTGTTTCTTGTATATTGGTCGTGTGGGGCTATAGTTCGACAGTAGTGGTGACCTTGCCGGTCACGTAGCTATCTGGTACTATATGATTGAGTTATAGATAACTAGACAGCATGGTGGCCTTGTCGGCCCGCATAGGTTTCCCTATATTGATGTGTTTCTGGTCAGCTGTTAGTACAGGTACAGGAGGCTATAGGCCAATGGGCCGGGGGCTGTGTTTACAGCCGTTATATAGCCCTTTGTTTCCATAAATGTGAATTAGAGCCAGCCAGGCACCAGATGTGCTCAGGCTTAGCAATCCAGCAGTTCAGGTCCTAGTAGGGCACCAGGTGCCAGTCGTACCCCCCAAGGCGGGGTGTGACAAACTTGGTATCAGAGCAGGTCGTATCCCAGGGAGTCTGCAAGCCGTGCTAAGTAGAGTCCTGTCCATGGATGTGTTGTGCACCACATACTATGGGTAGGAGGCTGCAAGGCATGATAGGATGGTTGTCTTTTATTCTTATTCAGTCGTGCTGTAGAGCGGTACAATATAGGGTTGAGTCCCTAAAAGCTTACTATATTCTTTGGTTACAGATAATGTCGGACCAGCGACATCCTATCACAGGCCGGAGCTTAGATATTGCAGCAGGGGAAGGCACCAGCAGGATGCCTCACCCTCGTTTAGAAACAGCCCGATCAGAGGGAATTACAGAGGCATCGTCCCAGCCTTTTCAGCAGTCTCCACCACATCAGGAGCCGCTTGGGGCGACACTACCTCCAGCAGTCCCTATACCGACCCCTTCTGACCAGGAGGTTAGGAGTGTTGTAGTTATGTTAGCACAGATGATGGCTGCTCAGCGTCAGCCAGTGCCGTCTACAGTTGCAGAGTCATCAGGAGGGCCCGGTAGTTCGAGGGTCCGAGAGTTCTTAGCTCTGAATCCCCCACAGTTTACAGGTACGGACCGGACAGAGGACCCTCAGGATTTTCTGGATCAAATGCAGAGAATCTTCAGGGTTATGCATGCCACGCCTATAGAATCAGTTGAGTTGGTAGCATTTCGGTTACGGGACATCGCTGTGTTATGGTATGAAAGCTGGGAAAGGTCCCGAGGGAGAGATGTTTCCCCTCCCACCTGGTCCAGCTTCTCAGGAGCTTTTCTGGATCACTATTTGCCGCGGGAGATTCCACAGGCTCGGGTAGACCAGTTCCTGCATTTGGAGCAGGGGGCCATGAGTGTTCGGGAATATTCCTTGTGGTTTGATTCTTTGGCCCAGTATGCACCGGCCTTTGTTGATACCATGGCATCCAGAGTACACCGCTTTATCATGGGGTTGAATCCAGAATATGTTGAGACTTGTATTACGGCTACACTGCGAGAGGACATGGACATTGCTCGAGTGCAGGCATTTGCCCAGAATATTGAGGGCATCAGACAGCGACATCGGGAGATCAGGAGGGTCAATCAGGAGCAGCGTCGCCGGGACAGGCCAGTTGAGTTACAGAGGGAGGCCCGGGGAGGACCCAGGCCACGATTGTTAGATAGGTCGCCCAGGCCCCCGCCTCCGCCACAGCTGCAGGGGGGTAGATTCAGCCGCAGGGGGCAGACAGAGACTGGCAGAGGCTCGCAGATGGAAGATTCACCATTACAGAGGAGGGCGGAGCAGAGTAGGTATACCCTACCACTTTTCCCTATATGCAGTCGACGCCATCCTGGAGCATGCAGATATGGCTCCACCGCATGTTATAATTGTGGCCAAGAAGGCCATTTGATGAAAGATTGCCCAGCCGGAGGCTGAGAGGACCGAGATAGACAGGATAGGGCATCTGCAGGGTCACGAGCCACAGCATCCTTGACTGGGCGCAGGCCCTTAGTTTTAGCAGGCAGGGGTTGGGGCAGATCAGAGGCCTCCAGTACAGGTGCGGGTCCAAGCCGCACATATGCCTTACCAGGGAGGCAAGATTCAGAAGCGTCGCCTGATGTTGTGACAGGTATGCTAACTATCTGCTCACACCCTGCTTATGTGTTGATTGATCCAGGGTCTACTTTGTCCTACATTACTCCATTTGTGGCACGAAAGTTTAGTATTGCACCAAAATTATTGCAGCAGCCCTTTTTAGTGTCCACGCCCGTCGGTGACTCTATTACAGCTAGTCAAATCTACCGCAGGTGTACAGTAGAGGTTGCTGACCGTCAGACCACAGTAGATCTAGTCGAGTTAGAAATGATAGACTTCGATGCCATAATGGGTATGGATTGGTTAGTACCATGCTTTGCCAACGTTGAATGTTGGACCAAGACGGTCCGATTCCACTTCCCAGGAGAAGCAGTGCGAGAGTGGAAGGGAAGCACCGCTACGCCAAAAGGTAGGTTTATTTCCTACCTTCAGGCGAGGAAGTTGATATCTAAGGGATGTATTTACCATCTGGTCAGATTCCAGGATGTCCAAGCAGAATCTCCGACACTCCAGTCTGTTCCGGTAGTGAATGAATTCCCTGATGTGTTTCCTGATGAGTTACCTGGTATTCCCCCAGAAAGGGAAATAGACTTTGCTATTGACTTGTTACCAAGCACTCAGCCGATATCAATTCCTCCCTATCGTATGGCTCCGGCAGAACTCAGAGAATTAAAGGAGCAGTTGAAAGATTTATTGGATAAAGGTTTCATCAGGCCGAGTATTTCACCGTGGGGTGCGCCAGTTTTATTTGTGAGGAAGAAAGATGGCTCGCTCCGAATGTGCATAGATTATCGGCAGTTAAACAAAGTTACAGTAAAGAACAAGTACCCGCTTCCCAGAATTGATGACTTATTTGATCAGTTGCAGGGAGTCAGATACTTTTCTAAGATTGACTTGCGGTCCGGATATCACCAAGTTCGAGTACGTGAGAGAGATATACCTAAGACAGCGTTCACAACCCGATATGGACATTTTGAATTTCTAGTCATGTCCTTCGGGATAACGAATGCCCCGGAAGTCTTCATGGACCTGATGAACAGTATTTTTAGACCTTCCCTGGACTTGTTTGTGATAGTATTCATTGATGACATTCTGGTGTATTCTCGCTCTTAAGCAGATCACCGGACTCATTTGCGGACAGTGCTCCAGATTCTCAGGGACCGTCAGTTGTATGCTAAATTTTCTAAGTGTGAATTCTGGCTTAACTCAGTGGCCTTTTTAGGGCATATCGTGTCGGATGCTGGCATACAGGTAGACAAGCAGAAAATAGAAGCAGTTAAGTCATGGCCTAGGCCTACCACTCCGACTGAAGTTCGTAGCTTTCTGGGGTTGGCAGGATATTACAGAAGGTTCGTTGAAGGGTTCTCGACCATTGCGGCACCTCTAACCAAATTGACACAGAAAGCAGCAAAGTTTCAATGGACAGAGGCATGCGAGCAGAGCTTCCAGGAACTGAAAGACAGATTAACCTCCGCCCCAGTATTAGCTTTGTCGGAAGGGACAGAAGGTTATTCGGTCTATTGCGACGCGTCAGGTGTCGGGTTGGGTTGTGTGTTGATGCAGCATGGTAGAGTGATAGCATATGCTTCCAGACAGCTGAGGAAACACGAAAAGAACTACCCTACCCACGACGTGGAATTAGCCGCAGTGATCCACACCTTGAAGATGTGGAGGCATTACCTGTATGGCGTCCATGTTGATATTTACACAGATCATAAGAGCCTACAATACATCTTCACTTAGAGGGAGTTGAATCTATGGCAACGCCGCTGGTTAGAGCTGTTAAAAGATTATGATGTGACTATTCTATACCACCCCGGAAAAGCTAATGTTGTAGCAGATGCCCTGAGCCGTAAGTCAATGGGGAGTTTGGCGTATTTACGACCTGAGAAGCGAGAGTTAGCCAAAGAAATTCATCAGTTAGCTGGTTTAGCCATTCGAGTAATGGAAACAAAAAATAATAGAGCAGTAATTCAGAATTCTGCTATGTCATCATTAGTTACAGAGGTAAAAGAGCGACAGTACGAGGACCCTGATTTAGTCCAGCTCAGAGATAGAATTCAGAAAGGTAAGGAGTCATATTTCCAAATGACTGAGGATGATGTGCTACGCTGTAAGGGCTGCCTCTGTGTCCCGAATGTTTCAAGGCTTCGTGGGCGGATCATGCATGAGGTACATTACGCTCGCTATTCCCTCCATCCAGGGGCAACGAAAATGTACCATGACATCAGAGACGTCTACTGGTGGCCAGGTATGAAAGCTGAGATACCCGAATTTGTATCTAGACGTTCTAACTGTCAGCAGGTGAAAGCGGAGCACCAGAAGCCGGGCTGTTTGACGCAAGATATAACGGTGCCTACGTGGAAATGGGAAACGATAAATATGGATTTTGTAACAGGATTACCCCGTACCAGACGCAGAAATGATTCCATTTGGGTAATAGTTGACAGGCTGACAAAATCAGCTCATTTCCTGCCAGTGAAGGCTACCTTCTCGGCTGAGGATTATGCCGAATTATATATCAGAGAAATAGTTAGATTACATGGAGTGCCGGTATCCATCATTTCAGATAGGGGAGCACAGTTTACAGCTAGATTCTAGCAGTCGTTCCAGAGGGGATTGGGAACGCGGATCAATTTGAGCACAGCATTCCACCCCCAGACAGATGGGCAAGCTGAGCGGACTATCCAAACGCTCGAAGATATGCTACGAGCGTGTGTACTAGATTTTGGGGGTAGCTGGGATGAGCATCTTTCGTTGATTGAATTTGCTTATAATAACAGTTATCATTCAGCTATCCAGATGGCGCCTTTCGAGGCATTATACGGGCGAAAATGTAGATCGCCGGTGGGCTGGTTTGAAATAGGAGAATCAGCATTGGTTGGCCCAGACATTGTTCGGCAATCAGAGGAAAAGATAAAGCTTATCCGAGAATGTTTACTGACTGCTCAGAGCCGCCAGAAGTCTTATGCAGATATGCGGCGCAGAAATCTAGAATTTGCGGTAAATGACTGGGTATATCTGAAGGTGTCTCCGATGAAAGGGGTAATGAGATTTGGCAAGAAAGGCAAGCTTAGCCCGAGATTCATTGGGCCATATCAGATTCAGCGAAGAATAGGCCGAGTTGCATACGAATTGAACTTGCCTCCGGAGTTAGCATCTGTTCACCCAGTATTCCATGTCTCTATGTTGAGGAAGTTCGTAGGGGGCCCTTCTACAGTAGTTCCAGTTCAGGATGTCCAGGTCACAGAAGAGTTAGCATATGAAGAGGTTCCCGTAGCTATCTTAGACAGACAGATTCGCAGGTTGAGGACTAAAGATGTTGCGTTTGTCAAAGTATTGTGGCGTAACAGGAATCGTGAGGAAATGACGTGGGAAGCTGAAGAAAATATGAAAGCCAGATACCCTCACCTATTTCAGGCCTAGTCAGGCGACAAGTATGTCCGTATTATTACTTATGCAGTACCTTATAGTTGTATGTGTGTGAATGAGAAAGATTGATAATTAGTTATCCAGTGGATCTTAAAATATTGCGTGCAGAACCTGTGTTGGACTCTTCTGCAATTCAGGTTTTTTGTATAGTCCATATTACAGGGGAAACTCTGCCGAAATTTTTCTAGAAAGTGAGTTAAGTAGTCCTCTAGATAGCAGTATACATTCGAGGATGAATGTTCTTAAGGGGGGAGAATGTTATACCCCGTAGAATTTTCGGCGCCTAGATGACCTATTCGCACGTTGGTTAAGCATATTTGAAGGCCATACGTGCTAAAGGAAGGCCCGGGAAAAGATCGGACGAGAAACCTGTCGAACCATCACGGAAGGAGCCGAGGCAGAGCCCCTCCGCGATGGCAGCATGTCACGGAGGTGAAGCCTCCGCGTTGGTCCGTGACACGTTGGCCTTGTCAAGGCCAGAGTATATAAAGCCCCACTTCGGTATTAAATCATTAAAACACTTATAAAAATTCCAGAAACAGAGAGGAAAACGCAGGAGAAGGGATAGGAACGAAGAGGTAATATAATTTTCGTCCGATTACGCTGCTAAACGTCATCCAAACTCAAATTAACCTCAGATACCGAGGTATTTAGCAGCAGAGAGCATTCCTACGGATTTCGTTTCGTGAAATACGGTCGACGAATCGTCGAGCTACCGAGCTAAGGTAAGTGGAATTGCTCTAAATTAGTGTCTATGTGTTCCTAGCTGTGAAGTGAATATTTCTCCCTTCTGGACCTCTGAAAAATAGCGAGTTTTCGACCGTCTTTCGATAAGCCTAAGTTTAGGCTATAAACTATATCGAAAGTGACATTGCTCTTTAGAATAAAGCTGTATTTAGTATTAATTGACATATTTATGAATGCAGTTGGGAGAAAATAGTTGAAGTACCGGCCGAGCCTCGTCCGACAGACGGATAGTTCGAGGATAAGGTATGTAAAGCTAGTTTCCTCGGCAAGTTAAGTAATCTCGGTACAGTGCAGTAATTTAAAGGCCAGTAGAATGTTCAGAAGTCATGTGTTATGTTTATTACGAATGTTGGTACGATATTAGAAGCATCGAGTTATAACTTGCGTGAAATTTGCTAGCACAATATAGATTCTAATACAAGTGTTAGAAACTGCACAGCATGCTCAGTACGTGATGTGACACAGAATGTTAGGATATCATTGTATTTAGTTGAAACCCAGTAAAGCAATGTAATATCTGTAAGACATCTCAGAAACAGAATGATAAGTTAAAATAAAGTTAGAAAACATGTTAGGAATAGTAAATCATGTTACTATAGAAACTCAGTATACAGCATAGTTTTCAGCAGAAACACTATATCTTGTTCAGCATTAGCCCCAGTACAGTCTGGCAGAAGACTATATTTATGCATATATACTATTACCAGCCTCAGCATGTATTAAGTACGTACATATTACTATCACTAGCTCAGCATATAGTATATACAAATACTTTACCACTATTAGCTTCAGTATGCGGGACATGCAGATAGTATTACTAGTTGAGACCGTTGTATTATTTGGGGTTGGACTACCTAGCATCCATGACTGCCCCAGGGTTGATAGCTATATCGACTTGTCCGCCAGAGGACGAGGATACGTCGCTCTATGGAGTGGCATGCCATCCCACAGGGGACGAAGATGGGATGCCAGTTTTTCCCCATATTGTGCCTTGATCGGCCCTTACACACCCCTGTCGAGCGGATATGCCCGGGTGTTGATTCAGGAGTCCTCCGGACTCAGATGCAGTTATAGTCAGGGGCTCAGCGAGCGCAGGTGCATACCCAGGGGACCAGCGGGATGCTTATAGCTATTATAGGAGACGGGATGACCGGGGTAGGGGTATAGATTCTGTGCTGGTTGTACCCCCCGGCTTATGGGGGCCGGGTAAGGTTTGTGTGTGCTATGTATGTTATGATATGTTATGCCGTGTTATAGTAGATACGAGTAGATCAGCAGTAGAACGATACGTCTCCAGGTAAGACTCCTACTCCTTCCAGTATAATTAAGAGAAGGTATGACTTACATTATCAGACAGTTAATCTATTCCTTCCTCCTTCAGTTTCATCAGTTATATTGTTATTTTCAGATATTTCTTTCAATTTTTGCTTTACATACTCAGTACCAGCGATACTGACACCCGGTGGGGTGCTGCATTACTTGCCTGCAGGTACTCATAGACGAGCAGGCGATACCACGTGATTCCTGTCAGCGATCGAGTATTCAGCTCCTGTCATCCGGAGACTGAATTCCAGAGGTGTATTTCCTTTTCTTTTGTTGTATAGTACGGATAGGTCGGGGCCCTGTCCCGATCATTTCTATTGCTATTCCTAGAGGCTTGCAGTCTGTATATATATTTCTCTGTGGTCAGATGAGACGGTCGTGTGAGGCCGTGCAGTTTTATAGCTGTTAGTACTTGTGTTTCTTGTATGTTGGTCGTGTGGGGCCATAGTTCGACAGTAGTGGTGACCTTGCCGGTCACGTAGCTATCCGGTACTACATGATTGAGTTATAGATAACTAGACAGCATGGTGGCCTTGTCGGCCCGCATAGGTTTTCCTATATTGATATGTTTCTGGTCAGCTGTTAGTACAGGTACAGGAGGCTATAGGCCAATGGGCCAGGGGCTGTGTTTACAGCCGTTATATAGCCCTTTGTTTCCAAAAATGTGAATTAGAGCCAGCCAGGCACCAGATGTGCCCAGGCTTAGCAATCCAGCAGTTCAGGTCCTAGTAGGGCACCAGGTGCCAGTCGTACCCCCCAAGGCGGGGTGTGGCAGTATGTATGTATGTATGTATGTGTATATATATATATATAGTCCATCTTTCTAAGTTATAAGTTTGAGCAGTCAATCATATCCCCCTGCCTATATAATGAGGAGATCAACATTGAGGGGTGGGCTATAACTATTGCATAGGTTGTATCATAATCCCTGAATTGTGGGAGAGGCGGGCTATGGGGCCTGTAAGTTTTCCTTATTATGTTGCATCCCATGCTTCTTCGTTCTATCGATTCGATTATAGTGCTTGAGGAAGAGGATAGAGTGATTGTAGAAAGAAGTCAATGTAGTTTAGGTATAAGGGGTTAAGAGATTGGGAAGAAATGATCCGTGGGAAATCTTGGAGGAGGGCCGGTCAGAGTACCGCCTGAGCAGTACCACTGCAATAGTTTTGAAGCCGTTGCAGCGACACCATCATAGCGTCAACAATGTCGCCGCAGCAGAGCCCAATCTTGCAGCCATGCCATCTTGTACCTCATCATAGAATTTCGAATATAAATAACATAATAATTGATTGGTCATAAGATATCTTTGAGCTAGGCTTGTGTTATACTTGATGAGGTGTAATTCTTGTTTGTCTGTGAGTTATTGATATTTTGACTATGATAAGTTGTGTCTGAATGATCAACGGAATTTGAGATAACTGAGCAAGTGAATAAAGAGGTACATCATAATCGGAAGGTAAATTATTTACATGATGAAAAAAGAAGCCTAGGGAAAAGATGAGAATTGGATGAGTAAATGGTACAATCAAGCCGTGAGTGAGGGCTTGGATATAAGTGGCTCATGCCCGAGGTGAGTATCTGGGCGAGCGGTATGAGTGGGTACATAGATAGGTATGACTAAATAATTATACGGCTAGGTGTACAGAAATGAGTACACAGACAGGTAAGATAAAGGACTCATATCGCTTGATGTACAATATATGAATTTCTAGAATTCCCTACAGGTCATGACTGAAAGGGAAAGTATAAGACCCTCTGGCATGTGTGTACAGTGATGTGACGGAGGTGTGTGTCTGGCATATCATCGATGGTATAATTTCGAGATTAGAGATTGTATGGGTATGGTATGATATACATACGGCTGTAATGATAAGGAACTATTGGTATATAAGTGTGACACAAGATATACCGACATGATTCGGGTTTGAGGTGAGAGACATGGTTGGGTCGCAATACATGATGACACATTATAGGTATTATACTATATGAAATAAATATGATGTAGAGAAATAGGTATGTACGTGTATTTGATCATGGAGAATTTGACTCCATCGGCATGGTTTAATGTTTTTCTTGTGTGTATTCTTGAGTTACTTAATCCGTATTTATGATTGAATATTTGATTAAAGTGTGTTTTTGTGGGTTATAGAAGGTAGTGAAATAGCAAGGAGACCGCATTTTTCATTTTATTACTCATGTATGAAATCAAATAAGTTAGTTAGTTCTGTAAGGTGAATAAATAGGTTATCATATGAGAGAACAGACTTGGTCAGTGGTAACGGGAGCGTAAAAGAGATAGGCATGTTATGGAGGTTACATGGTGGAATGAAATAGAACTGAATCAGTTAAAACAGGGCTACTACTTAAGTAAAGTGGTGTTGCAGTGGGCTAGTTGCTGCTGCAACGAGACTGCTGTAGCGGTCAGAATTACCTGCTACAGCAGAATAAGGGAAATAGATTAGTAAATAGGAAGAAGGCTAAGTGCTAGGGTTCTTGTTTGAGAAATTGGAGGTTTAATAGCGTTGATAATGTAGCTAGTATGTCTAACGATTTATATTGTAATTGGAAATAGTTGAACATTTAATTGATCGATTTCATGTTAATTATTATGTTGTTATGAGAACTAATCTTAGTCGGCCGATGATACCTATCGGTACGTGTGGTATACTGATACTACCTTTCTATACTTCTTGGTGTAGGTTGTGGTAGATTTGAAGTTTTTTGATTGACGTGGAGTACTCAGCATCAACTTCTGCATTTTTCTTCTCGGACGAAGCTATGTCATCTATCTTGTCAAGTATTCTGTTAGAGCTCTTGTACCTGTCTAGACTAGTTCTTGGGGAGAGTCAAGGTTTTGGGAACACTTGTGGATATTTTATAGAATTGTTGATTTGTGCAAATTAATGAGAAATTTTGGATTCTATGTGATATTCAAAAAGAGGTTCTCCTATCCAGTAGAGTCGATGTAGGTGCTGGCACGACCCGCCTGTTTGGGGTGGTGACAAGTTGGTACCAAGGCATCTAGGTTACCGGTCTCACAAGTACAGGAGCAATGTCAAGTAGAATGCTACGGACTGGTGTAAACAAGCAAAGGAGAAGGGGAAAGGGGAACTCTATGACCCATCTAGATGGAAGCCTCATCAGTGTCACTGCCGGTGTCCTGGTCCCTCCCTCCTCGAACCTACTAAGGAAGGAAAACTCTGGGAGGTCCTTCCTGGTTGCCTGGGGTGTCCTGGAATTGGGAGAAAGAGTCTTTAGGATCTTCTTGATCCCTTTCCAGATCTGGACGATCAGCTTGTCCCGAGAACATTGTCTCCTCCTCTCTCGCTCCAAGTCCTCCTAGAGCTCCACATGGGCCTAAGTTAGGGCGGTAATTGCCCCCTACATCTCCCCTGGGTCAGCAGCTGCTGCACTGGAGGATCAGCTGCTGGAAGGAGGTCTAGGCAACCCTCCTAATAACTCACGCATGGAATCATCTCAGACTATATCTACTTAAAGGGCCCTATAGTTCTAGAAGTGCTGGCCCCACCATCTCCCTCAACAAAAGCAGTCTTCCTCTTCTTTCGGTCTCTCCCGGAGTCCCTTCACCCTCAGAGGATTAAAGCGCTTGTCACAACCCACAATAACGTCCCCAAACTCCTGGTACACCTCAGCCTGCCTACAGAGCATAGTGATGAGAGAGGGAAATGGCAGGCCGGTGATGGGCTTAGCTAAGAAGTACCTCCATTCCTCTAGAATCTATGCCCCCACATTTACCCTCACCCCGCTCAGAACACAGGCCACTATCAAGGCACGGGAATAGGTCATATCAGTGATGTTGGAGGATCGGTGAATCCTCCTAGACACTAGATTAAGCCACCTCCTTGCCTCCATAGAAAACTGAGTGCTCTAGATGCTTGTCCTAGTAATGCCCCATTTAGTCAAGGCCCTCTACTCCTCCACTACTAAGGTGTCCAAGAAACACTGTCCGTTCCCCTCCACATCGCGGGCTTTCAGCTTCTCCTCCAGGGGGTTTGGCCAATCCAATGTTCGGTATCTGTTATATGGGTATAAAACTCACACGCAAGTGCACGTGGTCAAACAAGTAGTAAGTGGCTTTAGTAAGCCAAGTATCGATCCCACAGAGACTTGGATGAAGTGCAATCTGCTCAAGTGTACAATATTTTACTTCTAAAAATGCAGACAACAGTGTAACCAAGAGTTTGATAGTTTGTTTTATAATTTTTATACTAAAGCTAAAACAATTATCTACTTTGAGTCTGAACTATGAATGAGAGCATGCTGAGGTTAAACGAACATGTAATGAAATTAATTATCATCATAATTTGGTTAATCTTTTCCTCCAGTTGCTAGCCAAGAACTATTGCCAAGAGATTAAAACTCTCGTATTTAACCTCACTTAAGAATCATGAACCATCCACCTACATTTCTGTGATTAAATGCAATTCATATTCTAGCCATGCAAATCCGGTTCCTAAATTGACTAATACGACTTTCTGGTATATTTCTATCCTGAAAGTAAATCAATTCCCAATTTCCCCAAATCAAGTAAAGATCATATCCTCTTAATTCACAACTTTCCAATTTCTTGCTCTCTCGAGTGAAACCGGACTTTTTAGATGTACATTAACGTAGGCCACACATTAATGCAGTAAGAACAAGAATTAATAGAACAACATGGAAGAAAAGATGAAAAACCAAAGAATCAATGATCACATTTCATCACAATTGTTCATAACCTCAGCGAGAAGAGGAATTAGCCACTCATTTGTGGATTAAACATCTTTAAATGAGTGTTAATCATACAAGCAATTGAATTAAAGAAGAAAGAAAGAGAGAAAAAACCCTGATATTTTCGTCCCTCAACTGCCTGTAACCCACGTTCTTGCTCCACCAAGTCAGAATATTGAAAAATGAACCTAAGTGTTCTATTTATACTGCTGGAAATTTTTCCCGGAATAACGAGCAACGTGTCACGAAGTGCATCGCGGAGCACTGCCTCCGTGACACGCTATGAACGCGGACCCTCACTGGAACTGGGGGTCCAGGAATTAAGGCTCAACGTGGCACGGCATGCAACGCGGAGCCAAGCCACCGTGCCACGGACCAGACGCGGACCCTCTCTGGAATTTGGGTGAAATTTCCCTATCCAGGCAGAAGGCCTCCGCGATGGCAGCGTGACACGGCTCCATCACGGAGCCCCTTTAATTCATGCTGTCCAATGCCTTGTTCCTTGCTCGCATCCAAGTCTAACCCCGATATCATCCAACATGCATTTAAGCTTCCCAAAATTACATTTTACCTGCAAAACAGTGCTAATCATGTTGGTTAGTATAAATTCACATTTTATTACCAATTACATGAGAATGTATACACATTGGTAGATAAACAAGGCGAAAATGGTACTTTTGAGTATCACTTGGGCATATAAATTTGCCCAAGATCACTTACCCCACACTTAAATCCTTGTTCGTCCTCGAACAACAATCCTACACTTCATGCAATTTACATCCCAACCTCGCTACTTTGGTTCGACAATTTAGGCTACGGTCATACCGACTATTCTATACAGCAAATCATCAATAAAACATGCATGGTCTTATCAATGCAATGACCTTCAATACATCAAGACCCCCTAGACTTTAAGAATCGACTCTCGATATTGGCAAACTCATGCAAATCAGCTGATCAAGATATCCAACACGAAAATTAATCTTTCATCAAGCATGTGCCCTCACAACACAAGAGAATCTTCCCCTTTTTGCTCATATGACTCACAAAATTTTAAGCAGGGGCATGTAAACACAATTTCGCTCTCTCTACCAAAAGAATTCACATGCATCATGTCATGACCCATAAGCTTGCCCTTAGTGTATTACTCCACTAATATAAAGAAGTGCGATGTAAGATCACGTAGGACTTTAATTGGTTGTAATGGAAGCTACAGAACTAGTAAATATTGGGTTAGCCAATAATAGCCACTAGCATCCTTAAGCGCCTTTTCAACACATCCCATCAACTCATGGACATTGTTTCTTTTTTTCCATCATCCCATTCTTGATGTTTTTCTTTAGTATGGCCCATCGAATTAAGCACACTTGACACAACAACAAAGATTATTCATGCACCTTCATTATAGTTTATTTATAGCAAGTGCACCTTCAACCTTTTCTTTTCTTCTCTCACTCTGCTTTTCTTTTTCTTTTCACCATTCTCACTCTTCGACACTTCGGGAAAATGATTTTCTCTTCTTAAGCGCTTAAGAGTTTTGTATAGACTTTACGGCTAATGAAAAGAAGGAATTAAGCTCGGTTTACACTTTATGACAAAAAGAAAAAAATAATAGGCTAAAGGCTCAACGGGCTGACTAGGGTATACAATCAAGGTGGGTACAACAAGGAAAAATAGAAACTCTAGGTTAAAACAAAGAAATGCCTACATCCTTTCCTACAATACACCTCCTTTATTTCGTTTTGTACACACACCAGGCAAGTTCTAGACACTTCCCAATAGCATGGAATAACAACACCTCACTTCACACTTTTTTGCACATGCTCAATTTAAGATGTATTCACAGACTCTTCAATCAGCTAATTACAGGAATTCAAACATTAAGCCTCAATCACACTGAATCGAACTCTATGGCCTAGGTATCTCAACATATTTACAAAGTTGCATGCTTTCATACGGATCACCTTTGCATTTTAAATATCATGTACAACACGCAACCAGAATTTCGCAACCATACAATAACTACAGGTTTTGGGATGTAACCCACCAAAGAAAAAAACTGAAAAATAATTGGAAAAAAAAATCTACTCCTAACGACTACATTTCCCTTAAGACGGTCGTCATCCATCCATCATAGGGAACGGTCACTACTATGACTTCGGTTCAATGGGACCATTCTCAGTAAAAGAACCGAAAACAAACGCCGAGAAACCCAAGAAGTAAAAAAATGTTGAAAATACCGATCATTTCGATAGAAAAAATATGTACAAAATATTTTGAAATTTTAAAAATATCGATCATTTCGATAACAAAAATATGTACAGAATCAGCTAGCAACATTCAGCAACACACATCAATTTCACATAAATTTACAAATACAGAACAACACTTTAACAATTCACAAATCACAGGGAACACAAAATTTCACATGCACGACAATAATTGAGAGCAGACATACAAACAGCACAGCCCAGCACCTAACTAATCCCACCCCACACTTAGCTCGAACACTGTCCCCAGTGTTCACAAAAATTAACATAGCACAAAATCGGGTGGTGGAACTCCCTAATCAGTCAAAGTATTCCACTTCTTCGTCGAGTGCTGCTGCTTCATCAATCATGTGTGAGTCGCCCCCGTCGTCATCATCAGACTCCACATCGGAGTCCTCCCGACGTGTCTCCTCATCTGTGGGGACATCATCATCTGTGGGCTCTACAAATGCTGGCCCCACTCGGCATAGAGCCCTGGCATTTTCGCCGAAGGGGTAGTCTAGCTCGAGCTGCCATAGCTCCTCCTCTGTCGCCGGCCTACCTCCTATCCTTAGCTGGAGCATCTGCATCCCATACATTCGAGCCATATACTGATCATCACGAGCATGTCGCTCGCCAAGTGTAAGCACTGGCCCGTGGGTGGTGTCGGGAGCCTTAGTTTTAGTAACATCTAAGGCCCGCCGCTCCATCTGCGGGATATAGTCAAGGGCCTCCTCCTCGACATCTAGGCCCTTGAGGAAGGTGGTCAGTAGTCCACCAAAGCCATACCTGTGCCCCTGGTGCAACCGGGCTCTCTTCATGGCGGAGACAATTACCGCCCCCACATTGATCTCCAGCCCTTTCATCAGGGCGTACACCAGGCATACACGATCCCGGGTTACATCTGTCATGTGTACCCCCGGGATGAGGCAGGAACATACGATCTTCATCCATATTCTGGCTTCCCTGTTCATCTGTGAATAGGGCAGAGTCTGGTGGTAGCCCCTCTCTTTGTGTCTGCTCCATCTAGCTGTCGATCGAGTCCCACACAATGTGCGTCTGATGTCCGCATACAGTGGGGTAATGTTCAGTTGTCGGAGTACGTAGTCGTCTGTGTCCCGCGCTCCTATGATGGCATTGAGGTGGTGGGGCTCCAAAGTGACTATTTGCCCTCTGATTTTGATGGTGTGACTTCTGATAGTCGGGTTCCAATTGGCATAGAACTCCCGAACTAGGTGCAAATTACATTCCTTGGGCTCTTCAAAGATGAAATTTAGCCCAGCTGCCTCGATTCGGTGTCCATCCTAGGGAACTCTTGTGCCAATGGTTCCCGTGTTACATGCTCCTCGGGGAAATATGTGTTTTCTTTGTGCTTCACGTACCACTTTTTCCCCTCATCAGTCACCCATCTCGTTTCGTATTGGAGGCGTTGGCCGTGTGGAACTGCTGGTGCTGCTGGGACTGCTGTGCCCAGTCTGATTCGCTTCCTTCCGGCGCCCGAAGTTGATGCGCCTTTCCCTTTCTCTTGCCTGCTTGCCATTTTACCTGTCAACCCAAGTAGACAAGATCAATGTTAAGCTAACGGATATTAACTTCGGCTAAGGTTGGGTTAAGCTAGGTTACCCCACACTTAGTCCTTAGCTACAGTTACAACAATACGGCAAGATTTTCTTTATTTACACACAATAACCAACTATACAATCATGCTTAGTGCGTTCGAAAAATTCGACGGTATATCTTCTGCGTACTACTCAGACTTCATACAGCCAATCACAATCACTACCATCTCTAACATTTTACCCATCACACTTAGCAAAGAAAAACAAAGAAACAAAAACAACAACAAAAATTTATCTACACGAACCTATACAACTAACCAAATTCTTACAAATTTCAACATTCCCTTAACCCGAGAATCCGTCATTCTATTAACATCCTAACAATTAGTACATAGACTCATCTCATTCAACATATACATGCCGGCATGAAACTCACAAGTTCACTACATTTTCAATTTCAAATTCAAAATACAAGCCCTAGAATTGATATTATCAAGCAAATTCGATCAATTTATGCAATTGACGAGTTCAAGCAATCATAACGACATTCCGAACACTCATCAACAACAATTTAAATTGAATTCATGATTAATTTCTACTTAGGGCAATTTACCTCACCTCACATGCTCAATATCGAAGAACTTCGACAAGAATTTGAGAGGAATTCGGAAAACATACCTTGACTTTGAAGAATCGAAGAAAACTTGTTGAATTTCTTGGCCTACTCCGTGTCACATTGATGGGGGATGGGTTTTGGAGGGTTTGGTCGCGGAGAGATTGAGAAATAAGGGAAAAGGGAGGGTTTTCGTGGTTAAAAAGTAGGGAAATCGCGCGGGTCACCCGGCGACCCGGTGTGACCCGTCGCGATATACACGGCAACGTGTCACGGAGTGCATCGCGGTGCACTGCCTCCATGACACGGAACCATTGCGAGCCTGTTCTGGAAATTTGTAAAAAATCTAGATTGTACCTCAACGTGTCACGGAGGTAACGCGGAGGTCCACCTCCGTGACACGGAGCTGTCGCCCCAGCTCACTGTTTGACACTTTTTGTTAATTTTCATACCTCGACTTTTCCTTCGCGATTCCATGCATATTTTTCTCCGTTTGACCTGAAATTCATCTCACTATACAAAATTGGTTAGAATTATAGGTTTCACTTTAAATACAAATAAAAACAAAAACTAAAATGAAAAATTTTGTAGTAAATCAAGAAAAAGAAAAAGAAAAGAAAAATCTATTTACACTTTACAAAAAGAAAAAAAAAATTCACGGGTTGCCTCCAGTGCAGCGCCTGGTTTACCGTCGCGGCTCGACGTCGTTAAGCTCAGTTGTCCTCTAGGGTGATGGACGATTTCTCTCGATCACCGTCCTCCCCCCAGTAGTGCTTACACCTCTCCGGTGGTTTTCCCATTAACTCCCGTGAATCCTTAATCTGCTTATCATCGCCTTGATCAATCACATTGACCACCGAGAGTTCTTCGTGCACCATCGGGAGCTTGGGTGCCTTGTACACATCGAACACCTCCACCTTGTCGTGTGCTCGCATTGTTAGCTGCCCCGCAGCTACGTCAATTAGTGCTTTCCCGGTTGCCAAGAAAGGACGTCCCAAAATAAATGGAACTTCCGCGTCTGGTTCAAAATCCAGCACGACAAAATCTACCGGAAAAATTAGGGAGCCAACTTGCACCAGAACGTCCTCCACAATGCCATCAGGTCTGGCTAGGGATCGATCCGCCAATTGCAAGATTACTGTTGTGGGTCTAAGACTCCCTAGACCCAACTTTCTGAATACCAATGAACGCATCAAATTTATGCTTGCTCCCAAATCACACAATCCATGAGCTCGAATGCTCTGCCCAATGGTAATCTGGATAGTAAAGCTCCCAAGGTCTTTGAGCTTTGTGGGCAGTCTATTTTGAATCGGGGAAGTGCACTCCTCCGTTAGAGCCACCGTAGCATACTCAGTCAACCGACTTTTGTTTCCCACGATGTCCTTTATATACTTAGCATATTTTGGCACTCCCTGCAAAACATCAACAAGAGGTAAATTAATATGTACCTATTTCAGCACCTCCATGAATTTCTTGAAACACGCCTCCTCCTTGTGTTTCTTTAATCGTTGAGGGAACGGGGGTGGAGGTCTTTCTAATTCAGCTTCCTTAGTCTTCCCCCTCTCAGTACTTTGCTCCCTCTCAACTTCTGCTGCTCCCGACTGTTGAGGTGGTCTTTCTGGTTCCACCTCTTTCAGCTGCAAACCACTCCTTGTGGTCACTGCATTTACCTGCTTGGGATTGGGATCCGTGTCGCTCGGCAGTCCTCCTCTAGGCCTTGTGTTTGCACTAGCAAATTGCCCAAATTGATATTCAAGTGCCTTGGTAGCTAACTGGTTGTTTTTCACTTCGGCTGCCAATTTCACATAGTCAGCCAGCAATTGAGCTTGGTTAGCTATCATGGTCTTGAACATTTCCTCAATGCTAGGTGATGGTGGTGGAGGAGGTGCATTGTTGTTTCTGAATTGTGCTTGATAATTCTGCTGCCCTCCTTGGTTCCTTTGCACACCCTGACCCGAACTTTGCCCTTGATGGTTGTTGCTACCCCATGAGAAATTAGGGTGATTCCTCCAATTGGAATTGTAGCTACTACCATACTGTTGGTGGTTCCTTTGCACATTACCCACAAAGTTTACCGAGTCAGGATTGGCTCCACAACACTCAGCTGAGTGCTCACTGCTTCCACACACTTCACACCATATTTGCTGCACAGCATTCACTGGGGCTTGAGGCTGGTTCATTGTCATGTTGCCGAAGTGGGTGTTAAGTTGATTTTGCAATGCAGCTATCTGTGCAGTGATAGCTGTAAACCCATCCACTTCGAGCACTCATGCTGCTTTCCTTGTCCCGCCTCTTGATGAATCAGCATTCCATTCTGGATTGCCCTGCGAAATACGGTTCAACAAGGTATACAGCTCCTCATAAGTTTTCTCCAGCGCTTGCCCTCCAGCTGCTGAGTCTAGCAATATTTTGGTGTGGGGTTCCAAACCCTCTATAAAAGTGTGCACCAGCACATCATTGGACTGATGATGATGAGGACAATCCTGCAACATGGATTTGAATCTCTCCCAGGCCTGATATAAATTTTCTCCCTCTCTCTGTTTGAAACTTAGAATTTGACTTCTAAGTCTTGCTGTTTTACCAGAGGGAAAAAACCGTATCAAGTCTTGCTGTTGAACCGGCCGAGCTGCTACTTCTTCGGGCACTAACACTGCCTGTACTACTGGTGGATTCTGTTGTTGCTCCATGATCGTCTGTCTGAGCAACTGCAGCTTTCTTTGTAGAGCTTCTCTCTGTTTACTGTGAAATATCCTTTCTGGCTCTATATACGATTCCACCAGCTCCTTGTCTCTTGCCAGTGTTCAACAGAAATTAAGTTTGCAAAATACAGGCTAAGACCAAGTTGTCAACACTAAGAAAATAAAAATACAGTAAATTAACACTTAAAACAAATTCACCAATTGCCAAGTCCCCGGCAACGGCGCCAAAAACTTGTTCGGTGTCTGTTATACGGGTATAAAACTCACACGCAAGTGCACGTGGTCGAACAAGTAGTAAGTGGCTTTAGTAAGCCAAGTATCGACCCCACAGAGACTTGGATGAAGTGCAATCTGCTCAAGTGTACGATATTTTACTTCTAAAAATGCAGACAATAGTGTAACCAAGAGTTTGATAGTTTGTTTTATAATTTTTAAACTAAAGCTAAAACAATTATCTACTTTGAGTCTGAACTATGAATGAGAGCATGTTGAGGTTAAACGCACATGTAATGAAATTAATTATCATCATAATTTGGTTAATCTTTTCCTCCAGTTGCTAGCCAAGAACTATTGCCAAGAGATTAAAACTCTCGTATTTAACCTCACTTAAGAATCATGAACCATCCACCTACATTTCTGTGATTAAATGCAATTCATATTCTAGCCATGCAAATCCGGTTCCTAAATTGACTAATACGACTTTCAGGTATATTTCTATCCTGAAAGTAAATCAATTCCCAATTTTTCCAAATCAAGTAAAGATCATATCCTATTAATTCACAACTTTCCAATTTCTTGCTCTCTCGAGTGAAACCGAACATTTTAGATGTACATTAACATAGGCCACACATTAATGCAGCAAGAACAAGAATTAATAGAACAACATGGAAGAAAAGATGAAAAACCAAAGAATCAATGATCACATTTCATCACAATTGTTCATAACCTCAGCAAGAAGAGGAATTAGCCACTCATTTGTGGATTAAACATCTTTAAATAAGTGTTAATCATACAAGCAATTGAATTAAAGAAGAAACAAAGAGAGAAAAAACCCTGATATTTTCATCCCTCAACTGCCTGTAACCCACGTTCTTGCTCCACCAAGTCAGAATATTGAAAAATGAACCTAAGTGTTTTATTTATACTGTTGGGAATTTTTCCCGGAATAACGAGCAACGTGTCACGGAGTGCATCGCGGAGCACTGCCTCCGTGACACGCTATGAACGCGGACCCTCACTGGAACTTGGTGTCCAGGAATTAAGGCTCAACGTGGCACGGCGTGCAACGCGGAGCCAAGCCACCGTGCCACGGACTAGACGCGGACCCTCTCTGGAATTTGGGTGAAATTTCCCTATCCAGGCAGAAGGCCTCCGCGATGGCAGCGTGACACGGCTCCATCGCGGAGCCCCTTTAATTCATGTTGTCCAATGCCTTGTTCCTTGCTCGCATCCAAGTCCAACCCCAATATCATCCAACATGCATTTAAGCTTCCCAAAATTACATTTTACCTGCAAAACAATGTTAATCATGTTGGTTAGTATAAATTCACGTTTTATTACCAATTACACGAGAATATATACACATTGGTAGATAAACAAGGCAAAAATGGTACTTTTGAGTATCACTTGGGCATATAAATTTGCCCAAGATCACCCAACACCTCATTGATGGAAGCAGGGTTAGAAGGATCTACCTGCCCCTAACATAGGCCACCGGCTCCCTACGGTTCCATACTACAGTAGGGAGGTTAGCATGGAACTCCCTTACCTAAGCCTCGTTGACCTTACACGACTCCTTTACCAACGGACTCCACTTGATCTCCTAGAGAAGGGAATAAAACTCGGGTTCCTTCTCCTCGACATCTTGCATAATGAACCCACTATCATGAAGCAGCTCCTTTGCAGCCTACTCGTTGTGCCAAAATTGGCACAATTATTCACAAATCAAATATAATCCCGAGTGTGGAGGTTGCTACTGGAAGAAGGCATAGTGGTGAACCTTCATGAATAAGAAGCATTAGGGAAGTGACTGAATGACTAAGATAAAGAAAAATTGAGGAAAAAGACAGAATGGAAAAAGGTCACTGTCCAGGCGGATCGCATATCCACTATAGCAGGTCTGCAATAGCAGAAGCGGATGGCTATAACAGTATCGGTATAGTGGTAAAAGTTCCGCTGCAGTGGACATCATCGTCCCTAGCAAAACCTCAACCCCAAGAATAGAGGTTGAAATATCAACCTCTGTTTCTCCCTAAATAAAGTACAGATCGGGAAAGGGGCATACATACCCGTACCCTACCAACCATTGTTCACCCCAGTAGTACTCGGATTCAAGCCTGAAAGGCTCGAGGAAGTTGAATCACCACTTTACCCAACCCTCCCCCCCCCCATTTTCAACCAACAACTACATAAACCAGCCAGAAACATGCGGGAAATGATAGGAAACACTTAAGCACGTAAGGGCTAAGAGCATGCTTCGAATATAGTTTAAAAGTGCAAGAAAGAGATCTACCCTCCCTACTTCAATAACCACCCGAAAAAATGAATGAAGGCATGATAATTGATTAAGTTAAAGAAAATAAAGCAAGGAAATCATGGGGCTAATGATTACCTAAGAAATTGAGAGAAATGCTGGAAAAGTTGAGAGGATTTGCTCAGAAAAGGAAGAGAAAATTTTGAGAATGAATTTAAAATCATCCCTTCTACCCTTTAACTGATCCTACACTCCGCTGCAGCGGATCAATTTCCGTATGGCAGAATTGCTATAGCCGAAAAGGAACCCACTGCAGTGGATGGCTAAAACCAGTGATGATTCAAATTCTTGTCATGGTTTCCAACATTTTATAGAAGTTGGTGATGACTAGGAGTGCCTGTGCCATGGGTAAACATCATAAGACCTAAGAGAGAAGTTAGAAAGACCAATGGTCGGTCTAGTTAAGACCCCACGAGCTAGCAAATAGGGGAGAAAAATAATGAGAGTTTTCTCGGCAATAATATTAAGGAAGTGGGACTTAGAGAAGTGTAACATGCAGTTAGATTGTCTTAATACAGGCAGGCATAATCCAGTAGGATTGTCAAATTCGGCCCCAAGGCTCGAGGGAAATTATTCTAACCCAACATTTTGAGCCGAACATGAATATAATGATGTGGGTATCATTGGATTCGCAATTTCATGAAGATCACCTACTTGTACAGAGGTGGATCATTTGGGAGCGTTCGAAAAGATGAATTGGTAATTTTACATTAGATTTTGGTCAGAGCAAGTAAAGACCCTTGATTCATTGAAATGTTAGTTAGTATATGCTAAATAAAGTTAAGTGTATTGGGTGATAAAGAGGCCGTGTGAGGGTCAGTCCGAGAATCGGGAAATAAAGGTCTAAGACCCTAGTGTCGGAGAGAATCAAATGAAACGGTTACCGGTGACAGGGTAAACTAGGGGTAATTGAAAAACCTCGCTTGCATAGAAGGGCCATTCAGGGATGAATGAATTTTTAATTGGTATCTGATGTAATGACCCGTCCGCTCGTTATAGCACCCGGATGACTTAAGCTAAAGGAAGTTTAAATTTTTCCATCCAGGGTGAAGTTCCCTAAATTAATAGATCAAGTGAAGTACGATCTCGAACTGACTAAGTTACAATTGGGTAGGCTTAGGTGTACGTCCATTGTGGCAGGCTATTTTCCACCATAGCAGAATCACTGCAGCGGTAAGTGGTCTCACTACAACGGGTGACGAGGTCTAGAATTTTGCAATCCTGTCTCAATTAGAATTTTAAAAACCTATTCTCTCAAAAGGGGGTTAATAAAAATTCCTAAAAATAGGAAGTAGACTTTTTGGAACAAGAAGAGGAACTAGGAGGCTAGAGGAGGCAGGGATTCACCCTCCGTGGCTATGAATTTCTCTAAGAACTCAGGACTCGGTGCAAGCATACAACTGAGAACATTTAAATGATAGCTTGGCGCATAGGTAGCCTATTTATTACTCACCTCCATGTTAAACTTTGATTATTAATACATATACGTGTGTATAATTGATGTGCTTTTAATGGGTAGGGACGAAATTTGAGTAAATTGTCATTGAATGTTTATAACCGGTAAATGTCTAGGTACGAAGGAAATAAGGAAAGGGTGGCGACATTCCCATAACGTAGAAATCCATAGGTTATTATTTGAATAACTAAGAATGATGCTCATGTGAGAGTGAATTGATTTTATGCATAATAATCTTCGGGCGTTGTTGTTGATGTGTGTATATAGATAGTCTATTTTTTCAAATTATAATTTTGAGCGGTCAGTCATAACTCCTTGCCTATATAATGAGGAGATTAACATTGAGGGTTGGGCTATAACTATGGCATAGTTTGTATCCTAATCCCTGAATTGTGGGAGAGGCGGCCTAGGGGGCCTGTAAGTTTTCCTTGTTATGTTATGTCCTATGCTTATTGGTTCTATCAATTTGATTTTTAGTGATTGAGGAAGAGGATGGGGTGATTGCAGTGAGGAATCAATGTAGTTTAGGTATAAGGGGGTGAGAGATTGTGAATAAATAATCCATGGGAAATCTTGGCGGAGGGTTGGTCGGAGTACTGCCTGAGCAGTACCGCTGCAGCCGCTTCAAGACTGCTGCAGCGAGACCGTCATAGCGACAGCAAAGTTGCTGTAGTGGAGCCAATCTCTCGGGCGGGCCATGTTGTGCCTCATCATAAAATTTCGAATATAAATAACATAATAATTGACTGGACATAAGATAGCTTCGAGCTAGGGTTGTGTTATACTTGATGAGATGTGATTCTTGTTTGTGTGTGATTTATTGATATTTTAACTGTGATATGTTGTGTCTGAATTATCAATGGAATATGAGATAACCGAGCACGTGAATGAAGAGGTACTTTACAATTGAAAGGTAAATTATTTACATGTTGAGCAAGTTATTATAGTAACTTCTTGTCTAGTGAACTTGTGAGAAGTCATCTTCCAAGGCTTCTTCGTCGGACCTTCAGCGATCAACTATGATTCGCATAGCAATTTTATATGTTTCAACAAAAATTCAAAATAGAAAAAAGTAGAATAATACAAAATGACAAATAAAGAGAAAAATAAAATTAACGAGAGACTAAATGGGGGTGGACTTGATAGATCAGCGTGGGGGAGGAAACAAATTTTAAAAATACTAAACGGGGAAGGTAGGGCGGGTTAATATTTTCTCTATTATCCCACCCCAATTACCATTCTTATCAAGTTTTTAGAGAATCCCTTTCTTCCATGTCATCCACCCGTGAAGAATATTTTTTTTATAAGTTAGAACATGTTTTTTATATAGGAATTAAAGGTGGAATATAATGGTAAATTAGAACAGACGCCCACGAGATGGTTTTTGAAATAGTAGATTAGCTATTAGCGATTGATTATTAAGAGTGAGATTTTGAATTCCCAGACAGGCAGTGTCTTTGTGTGAGGTAGCGGTGTATAAAATAAACCGACAAATCAAATCAACATGATAGTGCGAGGTAGCGGTTTGGTTGGATTTGATTTGGTGTTGAAAAAAAATCTGATCTCAATTGATTTGATTTGGTTTTAACTAAAAGATATCAAATCGAACCAAGCCAACCTGACATTATATGTATATAATTTTTATAAATATATTTGTGTAATTTATAAATATTTCTTAAGCTTTTTATAGTTTTTATCTTTTAACATATTATTTCAAGCTTGGATTTAGAATTTTGAATGATCCAACAAGTTTTATAGCTCATAGATGCATATTACTTACACAAATAAATTTCAAACCAAAATCAAATCAATATTAATGCTAACAAAAGAAATAATTTCAATACTAGGAATGACAATAATATTAAATATTTATTTTTTAATTTTGCATAAGTTAAATTACACAGTGAAAATACAAAACTTAAATTTTTTATAAATATTTAATTATGTAAGTAATACTTTTTAGCCGTACTTAGTTTGGCATAACTTAGAACTTGTAGAGTATATCATTTCACTATGACTTATTAATTAGCAATATTTATTTTATGCAATTTTATTATTTTTTGGTTGATTATTTTAGTATAATATCAACACTCATCTCATATTTTATGTTATTTTCTTTATTAAGAAACACCTTAGATAATTGTATGTTACTAGAATTAAATAAATATTTCAAGTATAAGTTATAATTTTTGTATGAAAACTTTATCGAAAAAAAAGAAACTAAAAAATATTTAAAAATCTAAAAAAAAAATCCAATGTTGAGAAACCCGATTTTTACTGATTTGTTTTGATGTATAAATTTAAAAATTCAATATAATTGGTTTGATTTGATATTTTAGAAATCTGAACCAACTAGGATTATGTACATTCCTAGTGCGAGGTAATCATTTTCCAACATACCAAGTGGAGATTCCTCCGGTCTTCTATCATTCAAGAAAACATCTTTGATTTCGATTAAAAAGAACAATCTCAAATAGACCAAGATTCAATTTCATGTCATTTCTTGGTAGCCACATAAAATTTATAAAAATTGTACAACTTCTTTAATGGTGTTTCAATTTTAATAATTAACATACGACTAGGATCAGTGCAACGAGCATTAGCAACCTCATTTGTAGGCTATATATATTTTAAACAATATTTCAAGGATACATATGTAAAATTTGACCTAGTAACAACTTCTTTAAACATGTATCTAGGGGCAAGACCATATATAGAACACTTAGTCTTAAATTCTTCAATTCTAGAAGCTCTATTATTTCTTTGAATAACACCAACAACTCTTCTAACCATAGTAATCTCATATTTAAATAATTCAAAGCTATATTTAATAATTAAATTATAGACATGACGTACACACCTAACATGAAAAATGTCATCAAGTGGTGGATGCATATGCAATTTTAATAGTGACACATTAGCAGTATTGTTAGAAACATTATCAAAAGCCATACGCAATACTTTTTGAGAAAGACTATATTTTATGTCAAAACTTTAATAATTGTAGTGCTTATAAATATAGTTGTATGACTTTGATCTTCATCATACTTGAAAGCAATAATACATTTTTACATTATAAAGTTTTCAACTATCTAATAACATGAATTGTCAAATAATCATTTTCATTAATAACATGACCAATATCAAAAGTAAGACTGAATCTCCATTTCATCTCCATTTCCATGAAGATTCAACGTGAAGTTAGCCATTAAAAATCAGCACCAAAAGATAGAAAATTTCGAAAAGAAGATTGTGAAGCTACTAGCGTTATATCTTCCGGAATGTTTTGTGAGTTGCTACAAGTTGTGGCTCGTTTTAGGTATAGGAAAGACAAGGAACCTACTCCTATCTTAGCTAAGTTATCTTCAAGAAAAGTTGTTGTGCTGTTGCATTTTTTATGAAGTTTTGGACAGTGGAAATTGAAGAACACCTTTTCTATTGTAACGACTCATCCGCTCGTTATAGCACTCGGACAACTTAAGCTATGGGATGTTTAAAATTTTTCCATCTAGGGTGATTTTCCCTACATTAAAAGATCAAGTGGCATACGATCTCGAACGGACTAAGTTACAATCGGGTGGGCTCAAGTGCATGTCTACCGCGGCGGGCTATTCTCCGCCATAGCAGAACTGCTGCAGTGATAAATGGTCTGGCTACAGCGTGTGACGAGGACCAGAATTTCGCAATCCTGTCTTAATTAGGATTTTTAAAATCTATTCTCTCAAAAGGGGTTTAATAAAAATTCTCAAAAACATGAAGTAGACTTTTAGAATAAGAAAAGGAATTAGGAGGCTAGAGGTGGCAGGGATTCACCCTTTGTAGCTATTAATTTCCGCAAGAACTCAAGACTCAGTGCAAGTATACAACTGGAAATGTCTCGATGATAGTTTGGCACCCAGGTGGCTTACTCACCTCCATGTTAGACTTTGATTACCAAAACATATACGTGCATATAATTAATATGCTTTTGATAGGTAGGGATGAAATTCGAGTAAACTGTCATTGGATCATATAACTGGTAAGTGTCTGGGGATGAAGGAAATAGGTAAGGGGTGGTGATATTCCCATAACATGAAAACCTGTAGGTTATGGTTCCAATAAGAATAGTCTATGAATGATGTGTGTGAGAGAGTGAATTGATTTTATGCATAATGATCTTCGGGCATTGTTGTTGATATATGTGTGTGTGTGTGTATATATATAGTCCATCTTTCCAAGTTATAAGTTTGAGCGGTCAATCATAACCCCCTGCCTATATAATGAGGAGATTAACATTGAGGGGTGGGTTATAACTGTTGCATAAGTTGTATCATAATCCCTGAATTATGGGAGAGGCGGGCTATGGGGCCTGTAAGTTTTCCTTGTTATATTGCATCCCATGCTTCTTGGTTCTATCTATTCAATTATTAGTGCTTGAGGAAGAGGATAGAGTGATTGTAGCAAGGAATCAATGTAGTTTAGGTATAAGGGGGTACGAGATTAGGAAGAAATGATCCGTGGGAAATCTTTGAGGATGGCCGGTCAGAGTACCGCCTGAGCAGTTACCGCTGCAATAGTTTTGAAGCCGCTGCAGCGACACCGTCACAGTGGCAACAATGTCGCCGCAGCAGAGTTTAATCTTGCAGGCAGGCCAGCTTTTACCTCTTCATAGAATTTAGAATATAAATAACATAATAATTGACTGGTCATAAGATAGCTTTGAGCTAGGGTTGTGTTATACTTAATGAGGTGTAATTCTTGTTTGTGTGTGATTTATTTATATTTTAACTGTGATAAGTTGTGTCTGAATGATCAATGGAATTTGAAATAACTGAGCAAGTGAATAAAGAGGTACATCATAACCGGAAGGTAAATTATTTACATGCTGAAAAAAGAAGCCTTGGGACAAAATGAGAATTGGATGAGTAAATGGTACAATCAAGCCGTGAGTGAGGGCTTGGATATAAGTGGCTCATGCCCGAGGTGAGCATCTGGGCGAGCGGTATGAGTGGGTACATAGAAAGGTATGAGTAAAGAATCATACGGCTAGGTGTACAGAAATGAGTACACAGACAGGTAAGATAAAGGACTCATACGGCTTGGTGTACAGTACATGTATTTCTAGAGTTCCCTGCAGGTCATGACTGAAAGGGAAAGTATAAGACCCTCTGGCATGTGCGTACAGCGATGTGACGGAGGTGTGTGTCTGGCATATTATCGACGGTATAATTGCGAGATTAGAGATTGTACGGGTACGGTATGATATACATACGGCTGTAATGAAAAGGAACTATAGGTATACAAGTATGACACAAGATATACCGACATGATTCGGGTTTGAGGTGAGAGACATGGTTGGGCCGCAATACATGATGACACATTATAGGTATTATACTATATGACATAAATATGATGTGGAGAAATAGGTATGTATGTGTATTTGATCATGGAGAATTGGACTCCATCGGTATGGTTTAATGTTTTCTTTGTGTGTATTCTTAAGTTACTTAATTCGTATTTATGATTGAATATTTGATTAAAGTGTGTTTTTGTGGGTTATAGAAGGTAGTGAAATAACAAGTAGACTGCATTTTTCATTTTATTACTCATGTATGAAATCAAATAAGTTAGTTAGTTCTATAAGGTGAATAAATAGGTTATCATATGAGAGGACCGACTTGGTCAGTGGTAACGGGAGCGTAAAAGAGATAGGCATGTTATGGAGGTTACATGGTGGAATGAAATAGAACTGAATTAGTTAAAACAGGGACACTACTTAAGTAAAGTAGTGCTCAGTGAGACTGTTGTAGCGGTCAGAATTACCCGCTACAGCAGAATAAGGGAAATAGATTAGTAAATAGGAAGAAGGCTAAGTGCTAGGGTGCTTGTATGAGAAATTGGAGGTTTAATAGCGTTGATAATGTAGCTAGTATGTCTAACGATTTATATCGTAAGTGGAAATAGTTGAACATTGAATTGATCGATATCATGTTAATTATTATGTTGTTATGTGAAATAATCTTTGTCGGCCGATGATACCTACCGATACGTGTGGTATACTAATACTACTTTTCTATATCTTTTTGGTGTAGGTTGTGGCAGGTTTGAAGTTTCTTGATTGACGAGGAGTACTCAGCATCAACTTCTGCATTTTTCTTCTCAAACGAAGCTATGTCATATATCTTGTCAAGTATCCTGTTAGAGCTCTTGTACCTGTCTAGACTAGATCTTGGGGAGAGTCAAGTCTTTGGGAACACTTGTGGATATTTTATAGTGTTGTTAATTTGTGAAAATTAATGAGAAATTTTGGATTGTGCGTGATATTCAAGAAGGGATTCTCCTATCGAGTAGAGTTAATATAGGTGCCTGCATGACCTACCAACTTGGGGACGTGACATCTATCTTAGCTAAGAACATCTCCAAGAAAGGGTAAGTAATCCTAGCATTGGTTTCTATAAGATTAGTGAAGAAAACTTGGAGAAAGTTTGTAGTAAAATGTTATGATTTGTATTAAATTATATTGTTGTGTGTTCTTGTGGTGAGTTGCTGCCGAGTTTTTCCAGAAATTTATGGGAGGAACTAGCTGGTTGTTGTGATTGAAAGTTGAAGATGAAAAAGCTTTAAAGTGTAAGATTAATGTGAAATTGTTGATTGAAGTGTGATTCAGCGTACTAAGGTATGTAAGGCGCACCTCATCCTTCATTTGAGCACGATCTTAAGTCGTAAGTTGAAAGCGAAGTGAGTTATTGATGTATATTAAGGCAGTAAGTTGAGCTATGTTTAAGCTTTATGTTATATGTTGAAATGATATTAAAGTGTTGAAATGATAGCTTATCGATGAGACGATTGGAATGTAATTGTCGTATTATTGTTGTCGTAGCTATAAATTGAGTCTGGAGACCCTTCAGTGTGGCCACTGTGAACTATCCTTTATATTATGTTATATATATAATGTCAATCTTGTTTAAGATTCTGGTTGCAAAGTGAAATTAGAAAGAAGAAAGAAATAAAAAAACCAAGACGACGCGTGAATGAGCCTAAGCTAAGAAATGATGCTAAGTTTAGCAAGGGTAAACGAGTTTGTCAAATTGGAGATTACTTAATATAGCTGCCCACCCTTTTATGTACATGTTTTGAGGTACTTGAGGCTAAGGGGAGTTTTCATGATTCCTCTCCACTAAGCTAAGCGGTAAGTTATCGAGTTTCTAAACTCTATGTGAAGCGACGTTGATCTTAAGTATATAGAGATAAGTCTTAACACTCTAAGATTTAGTCTAAGTAATCTAAAGCATGTTTAAGTACCTTAAATTAATTTAAGTGTTTTAAGTGAGTCTAATAATTCTAA
Organism: Datura wrightii; assembly: GCA_035772735.1. NCBI lineage: Eukaryota > Viridiplantae > Streptophyta > Magnoliopsida > Solanales > Solanaceae > Datura > Datura wrightii. The sequence continues at coordinate 106,820,757 of JASDFA010000020.1, read as the reverse complement.
ATGAATTCGAGTATTTATAAGTCGAGTCAAAGTACTCTGAATAGAGTCCAAGTACTTCCAAGTTAAAATCTAAGCATCAAGAGTTGAATCCAAGTATTCAAAAGTGGAGTCTGAGTATTTCAAGTTGGGTCTAACTATCCAGAGTTGATTCCAAGAATCTATAAATGAGATTAAGTTCTATATTCCTCAAGTCTCAAGTTTATGTTTTAGCTTCTGAGTCAAGCTAAGTCTTATGTCCCCTCCTATCATTTGCTAAAAGTAATGTGTTTAGTTGATTCTCCGAGTTGGTCCAATTCTCTAAGTTTAGTTATATTGCGTTGTTCAGTTATTGGTCTAAGCATCAGTTTTGCTCATTTTTCATGGTTGCATATTATCCGATTCTAGTATCAGACGCATGCCCTCTCTGGTCCAAGTATCAAATGGATAATTTTGCGAGAGGCAAGCCCTTTTTGGTCTAAGTATCAGATGGTTGATTATGCGAGGTGCTAGTCGTATTATCAAGTAACTCTTGTAATCCTAGTCCAAGTATTCAGGTAAGCATACTTAAATCTTGGTCCAAGTATTAGGTAGCCATCAAGTCAATTCTAATAAAATCTGGTCCAAGTATCATGTTATGACCCAATTGTAATACCCCAAAAGCCCCTAAGATCAGACCCAAAGGTTCAAATGGAGAAAACATGAAAATTTGAACCAGTTCACAGGATGAGTCATCCAGTGACCCGTAAAGTACTCCACGAGTCATGGAGTGACTCGTGAAGTAAGGGGAGGATTGGCAGGAACTTGTGTTCAGGAGGTGACCACAAGAGAGGCAACAAGTCGTGATTAGGGCAACGACTCGTCAATTGAGTCGTGGTCAAGGGTTCGAGGTGGACTCCCTGGAGATGCCACGAGAGGCAGCCACGAGTCGTGAAATGACTCCACGACTTGTGGAGTTGGCCGTGGTCAGGAGTGTGGGTTGGATGTTGAATTTTTGGCAGTATTCATCACGACTTGTCGCCACGAGTCACTAGGTACACCACGAGTCGTGGTGTCGCTCATGGTGACTGACAAGATGAGGTCTCCTAGTGTTGATGATGGGACACATAACAAGTCATCTCTTAAGTAACGACTCGTCAAGTCCCTCGTTGGGACTGGCAGTGTGATTTTCTTGCGAAATTCTTTTAGGGCTTTTTCGTAATTTCCTAAACTCCTAGGCTCTAAACTACGTCATTTTGGGAACATTGGGGAGAATTAAAGGGGTAACGACTTAACCCCTCTCATTCCACTCATCTCACGATCTCAAGAGCAAAGAAATTCCTGTCAGGCATCTCAGAGGTAAACTAGGGCTTCCACAGTTCTTCAGATTTCTTCAGGCTTCTCTCAAAAGGATTCTTCACTAGGTATATGGGTATTTAACAAGGGAATTATTCTTTTCTTGTGCCCTAAAACTCTCCTAAAATATCTTATCAATTCTAGCCCTGAAGTTCACCGTTAGGGTTCAATTGTCAATATGGAATTTCTTCCTGTTATAATTCTCTTGAATATTGAGGGTTATTGTAAGTGATAACTTTGGTCATTATCTCCTTACATGAATTATTATGATTTTATCCCCAATTCTTAAATGCAGTAGTTAGGGTCTTGCTTAATGGATTGGACATTAATGTTGCTTGACTCTATCAGTGTTGGAATTCCCAAGTTATTACTATTATAAGGATTCTCGGTCAACTGCATGCTAGTTCAGTCTCAGTCAAAACAGTAGTATTTCCAGCATCTTCCAGTAATGTCAGTTGATCAGTTTGACTATAGTCAGTTCTTGAGGTGTCAGTAATGCCTCCCAGTTATTAGTTATTAGTTAGTTCTTTAGATGGTTACGACGCTTCCAAATAAGCAACTCTGACTAGTCTGAGTACTACCATTATCAATTTCAGTTTGTTCTCTAGACGGTTACGATGCTTCCAGATAAGCAGCTCTAGCCAGTCTTAGAACACCAATTACAGTTATCCGATCCGATAAGACTCTCAGTATACTTCCAAATAAGTATCCCTGACCTAGTCTTGGCCCCAGCTTCTAGCTATCAACGTAGTAGTCAAACTAGAACTATCCAATGGGAGTAGGACTTAGCACCGAGTGGACCGGGGTTCAAGCGCACCCAGGTTCCCAGAACTATGTTGCCACCGTAGGTTATTTAGCCGAAATGGGCTCAGACAGTGATCTCATAGTTCATGCATTTATTCCTTGGCAACGATGAGGCGTATATGTCGAACTCCACATTTAGCTCACGTGGTTAATGTCGGTTGTAGACTCTCCCACTTGTCAGTGCAGTCTTAGTTCAGTTCAGATCAGTTTAGCTCAATTTAGTATCTCAGTTCCAGGACATGTTTGTGACCATCGGCCAGGGTCATTATTGACCATATCAGTTATAGTTCAGATTTACCAATTTACCGTATTTCAGTTAGTCATTTCATGTTATTGTAGTCCAGTTACTTATTCTCTCATGCTTATTGTATCTCTCACTTACTCAGTACATTCAAAGTACTGACGCATACTTTCTATGTTGTATCATATTATGATACAGGCGCAGGTTCTCAGTCCCAGCATCATCAGCAGTTTCCCTCAGATGATATTAGCAGCAGTGTTTGGTGAGTCCTCATCTTCTGAGGATGATATTTGTTTTCGACTAGTTCGTATTTAGACAAATTTTATAGTTAGCTGGGGACTTGTCCCAGCAACTTATCAGTTAGTAGTTGGCTTTCAGACACAGTTATACAGTATTGATTCTTTTGATATATTGACTCTTTCCAAACCAGTATTTCTTGAATGATTGTGTTTTTTAAAGCTTCCGCTTATGTTTACTCAGTTTACAAGTGTAATGGTATACCATGGGTTAGCTTGGGATCACTTGTAGCACCAAGTACTGTGTCTCGTCCAGGGTGGTAGACTCGGGTCTGACACAAACATAGGCCCGGATCTAGATACGGAATTTAGAATCATAAATGGCTCCAAGTCGAACCATGGCATAAACATGAAAGCTGAAGCTCAATATACACAAAGTGGAAATCTATATTCCTAAATAGAGGAAGTTTGAATAGTAGAACATTTAAACAACAGAAAATCTCAAACACTAAATCCAAAGTTGAATATACAAACTATATCTGATAAGCCTCTAACATACTGACGAGCTGATGGGACAGCATTCCCAACTAGCTCACTAGAAATCTAAAACTGAAATGACGATAACTCAACTATCTAAAGGTCCTCAAAGGATGAGGACTCACCAATAAGCTATCCAGTGTAACTCTAGAAACTGGCTAGCGGCGAGACTAAATCTGAACGTCTGAGCCTGTATCATAAAACGTTATAGCATAGAGTATGCGGGCAACACTTGGGATGTGCTGTCTATGCAAGGTAAGTAAAACAGGCTAAGTAAGTAAAATTCAAAACATGCATAACATAAATCATATCATTATAAGATTTTGAGAGTAAGGACTACATGCTAATATCTGAAAACATGATTAGATATAAACTGAACTTCATAACTGAACCATATGACCCAAAGCAGAAACTAATATTCAAAAGTAAAACTGATAAGCTGATTATTGGGTCAAACCTACTGAAAACATATTATTATAACTAATAAACATGCATAACTGAAATCATGAGGAATAATGGGAGACTCGCCATATTACCGACAGTATCACAATAGAGCTTACATGATCCCAACTATTAAACTGAAGTGGGTAAAGCCGTCCAAAGTCTTGTCAGGGCCAAGGGTGCTACCATGATATCGATATCAAGATGAAGGCTCATTAGGGGCAGTCGAAGCTCACAGGGGAGTTCCCAAAGTAACTGAAAAATCCTAAGTTGGAACGTAGTTATAAGACTCGGGGTTTTCCTGAACCCTTAGCCTACTCGGTGCTAGACACTGCTGCCAGAAACATGGAATTGCTCTTCATCATTTTCCAATGAAGCTGAATCCATTGTTTTTCAGTGAAGTCAATAATGTAATAACATGCATAGTCTGAAATCTGAATATGGGTAGCCTTGGCTCAAAACATACCACAAGCTCAAAGTGGGAGTATCGACTCCAAAATCATGTGGTAAGCTAATATCATAAAATGGAACTAACTCATAAAAACATACTTACTTCATGTGGACTTACCCAAAACTTTAACACACATGGGAATAGACTTGATAGTCAAAATCATGGATTCATACATAGGTAAATCATGAATATTCCTTCATGCTGGACATCTCATCATACTAGAATACATAGGTCATAAACTTGACTTTTCATGAAACTTGCATAATTGGGCAGAATTCTTCTAAAACTTGAAATCATGAATTTGTAATCAATTTGCACATAAAAACTGCTCATAAATCTTAAAACATCATTTAAAACATGAAGGGAATTGACCCACGAATTAAACATAGAGAATTTCATAAAATGGGCTAAGACCCCATGGAATCATTCACTTGAATTCATGAACTTGAGATAGGATTTGGGCATGAGAGTGAAGGAAAACTCTCATGCATGACCCTACATACCTGGGTAATCTAATTCTACACCCTTCCTTGAAAGCCCAAGCAATTTGGGGAAGAACTAGGAGAATTCTCTAGCTTGATCTTCAATAGAACCCCCCTAATCTTGCATGCATGGGAGAGAATGACTTAAGATAGGCTAAGCACTCTTAACACCCTCCTAACAGAGCTTAAAACGGTGTAGTTTAGGACTTAGAAGCTTAAAATTACAAAAATACCCTTATTAAATTCATAGGGAAATGGACTCTGGCAGTCCCCATGAGGGACTTCACGAGTCGTGAGTTAGGGGATGACTCGTGATCTCCACTAGAAGAATCAACCTCCAACTCTTCCTTCTGACCATGACCAACCTCACGGGTCGTGAAGTGACTTCATGGCTCGTGACATCCAACCGTGGTGACCCCCTGAACACGCTGCAAACCTTCCAGCCTCCACCTCACGAGTCACTCCAAGACTCGTGGAGTAACCTCACAGCTCACTGAGTGAGTCGTCCTGTGACTTGGTACAACATTTTCTATTTTCTCTACTTTCACCCTCGGGTCTGATCTTAGAAACTTTTAGGGTATTATAATATCTCCCTCTTGGAAACATTTATCCTTGAATATGCATAAACATGCTGAATAACTAGGGAAAGGACTGTCATCCCAAATACTGAATATCTGAAGCTGAAAACTGACGGAATGAATGTCTCCATACTGAAATATATGACTAAACTAAATTAATGTATCATGCATAAATGCACTGACATAAAGGAAACTAGGAGACATGAACTAGACATAAAACTGAACAGAGTACTTAAGGAGGAAACTGATACCTCAAGCTGGAACTGAGCCGGAAGGGAAAAGATGCGGGTATTTATCCATCATATCTGCTTCGGCTTCCCACGTAGCTCCCTCGACAAGCTGATTTCTCCACAAAACCTTTACTGAAGCTACTTCTTTGTTCCTCAACTTTCGGACCTGATGATCAAGGATTTCAATCGAAACCTCTTCATAGCTAAAGCTATTATTCACACCAATGCTCTCCACCGGAACAACCAAAGCCAGGTCACCAATGCACTTCTTCAAGAGCGACACATGGAAGACTAGATGTATTGAAGTCAATTCCCAGGGCAACTCCAACTCATATTCCACCTTTCCAACACGTCTCACAATCCTGTACGAGCCCACATATCGGGGACTAAGCTTCCCTTTCTTTCCAAATCTCATCACCCCTTTCATGGGAGATACCTTCAAGAACACCCAATCATCAACTTCAAATTCAAGTTCTCTCCTCCTCACATCTGCATTGGACTTTTGATGACTCTGAGCTGTTTCCAACCTTTCCCTTATAAGTTGAACTTTCTCCGTGCCTTATGAACTGAATCTGGCCCTATCAATGTAGCTTCACCTACTTCAAACCAACAAATAGGCGATTTACACCTCCGCCTATAAAGAGCCTCAAACGGAGCCTTCTGAATACTGGAGTAGTAAACTCGATAAGAAGTAAATGACCATCCCAACTACCTTTGAAGTCAATCACACATGCTCTCAACATATCCTCAAGAGTATGAATGGTTCACTCAGCCTGACCATTCATTTGCGGGTAAAAAGTTGTGCTAAGCTTAACCTGAATACCATGTCCCTTCTGAAACGACTTCCAAAACTGTGAAGTCAACTGAGTACCTCTATCTGATATGATGGACAAGGGAACACCATGCAACTGAACTAACTCCCGAGTATACAACTTAGCATAGTCTTCAGCTGAATCGGTAGTTTTGACTGGTAGAAAATGAGCTGCTTTAGTAAACCTGTTCACAGCCACCCAAATAGAGATATACTATCGACGTGTATGAGGAAACCCTGTGATGAAGTCCATATTGATCTCTTCCCACTATCAAGTGGGGATATGATTTCTTGTAACACACCTCCTGGTCTTTGATGCTCCACCTTCACTTGTTGGCAATTGGGACACTTAGCCGCAAACTCCGCTATGTACTTCTTCATACCATTCCACCAATAGACTTCCCGTAGGTCACGGTACATCTTGGTGGAACCTGGATGTATAGAATATTGGGAACCTTGAGCCTCATGCAACATCCTTTCTCTCAAGTCACCAACAGCTGGAACACACAAACAACCCTGGTAACGAAGTACACCATCTCCCCCTTGGGAGAAGACCTCCACCTTTTGATTCTGAATCGCTTCCTTCAACTTTACCAAGATAGGATCCTCATCTTTCCTGGCCTTGATCTCAGTTACCAAAGAGGATTCTAAACCATTCTAAACAATGATTCCGCCATCCGTTGAGTCAACAAGATGAACTCCTAATCGTGCAAGCCGATGCACATCCTTCACCAACTCTTTTCTTCCATCTCACATGTGAAAAACACTCTCCATGGATAGCTTTCTAAGAGTATCCGCCACTACATTGGACTTTTCCAGATGATAAAAGACACTCATGTCATAATCCTTGAGAAACTCTAACTACCTCCTTTGTCACAAATTCAGGTCTTTCTGGGTAAACACATACTGAAGACTCTTGTGGTCCATGAACACATCAACATGCACTCCATATAAATGGTGTCTCCAAATCTTCAATGCAACCACCATCACAGCCAACTCTAGGTCATGGGTCGGTAGTTCTTCTCATGAGTCTTAAGTTGTCTAGAGGCATACACAATAACTTTGCCATATTGCATCAACACATAACCAAGTCCAATCCTAGAGGCATCACAATACACCATAAATCCACCTGTACCCTCAAGTAGGGTCAATATTGGGGCTGAAGTGAGTCGAGTCTTTAACTCTTAAAAACTCTTCTCACAAGCATCCGACCACTGCAATTTGATTTTCTTTTAGGTAAACTTAGTCAACGGTGCTGCAATTGATGAAAATCCCTCAACAAACCTTTTGTAGTAGCTCGCTAAACCCAAGAAACTCTTGATATCCAAAAGACTATCGGGTCTAGGCCAATTATTTACAGCTTCTATCTTTTGCGAGTCCACTTGTACACCCTCACTCGACGCCACATGGCCCAAAAATGCTACTGAGTTCAGTCAAAACTCACACTTGTTGAATTTAGCAAACAGTTGGCGATCCTTAAAAGTTTGTAGCACAATCTTCAAATGAACGGCATACTCCTCCTTGCTCCGAGAGTATATAAGAATGTCATCTATGAACTCAATCACGAATATGTCCAAATATGTCTTGAACACCCTGTTCAACAAATTCATAAAAGCTGTAGCAGCATTCGTTAGACATAACTACAAACTCATATTGACTATACCGAGTCCTGAAGGTTATCTTTGGGATGTTACTCTCCCTATCTCTAAGCTGGTGATAACCAGACCTGAGATATATTTTTGAGAAGCACTTAACACCCTAAAGTTGGTCAAACAAATCCTCAATCCTGGGGAGAGGATACTTGTTTTTTATTGTAACCTTGTTCAACTGCCGGTAGTCAATGCACATACGAAGAGAACCATCCTTCTTCAGAACAAAGAGAACTGGTGCACCCCATGGGGACTTTCTAGGTGTGATGAAACCCTTGTTTAGGATATCCTTCAACTATTCTTTCAATTCTTTTAGCTCAACTGGAGCCATCGAGCCATTCTGTAAGGAGGAATAGATATAGGCTGCATATTGGGAAGATGGTCAATAACAAAGTTGATCTCCCACTTGGGAGGAACTCCGGGTAGATCATCTGGAAACACCTTCGAATACTCACACACTACAGGAACTGACTGGAGAGTTAGGGTCTCGGACATAGCATGCTTAACCCGAACTAGATGGTAAACACACCCCTTAGAAATCATCTTTCTAGCCTTAAGGTAGGAAATAAAATAACCTACAGGCACAGCTGAACTACCCTTCCACTCTAAGACAGGCTCACCCAGAAACCAAAACTCTACTGCATGGGTTCTACAATTCACTGAGGCATAACATGCATCTAATCAATCCATTCCAAAGATAACATCAAAATCTGGCATGTCTAACTCCACTAGATCTGCTGAGGTGACTTTCTGAAGGACTGTGACATGGCAATTTTTGTATACCCATCGAGTTATAACTGAGTCACCGACTAGAGTAAAGACTGAGAAGGGTTTTGATAGGATTTCAGGACTGACTCTGAAACTACTATCAATATAGGGCGTCACAAAAGATAAGGTAGTCCCTGGATCTAACAATGAATAAACATCAAGATGAAATACTCGTAACATACCAGTGACCACATCTGGGGAGACCTCTTGCTCCTAACGAGACGAGATGGCATAAAACTTGTTCTGACGCTGACCACCACCTGCACTAGTGGATGCACCCTATTGAGCTGAGCATACTGGTGGCGCTGCTGAACTGGTGGATGAGACTCGACCTTTACCATGGCCCTATTTGGCTGAAGGACAGTCTCTAAGCACGTGACCGGGCTTCCCGCACCCAAAACATGCCCCTGAACCTGCTAAGCACTGATCGATGTGCCTCCTACCACACCTTTCACAAACTAGGATGCTAGGCTCCACCAACTGGCTCCCCTGACCTCAAGAGACTGATGCCCGTCCTCTCTGATCATGCGTAGAATAGGATGGCATAATGGCTAACGATGGCGCTGGGACTGCTGGCGATGTCCCCCACCAGATCTGTGCTGCGAGAACCCAAAACCGTCTATCCTGGCCCTCTTGGCCTCTCTCTCCCTCTCCCTCATCTACACCGTCTCCATCTGCTAGGCATACAAGACCAATTGGGAGAAGTCGATGTCCTGATGTAGCATAACGGTCCTGCAATCCTTGACCAAGTAATCCACCATCCCATTTACAAACCTGCTCACCCGAGCCCTCTGATCAGCCACTATCTTCGGCGAATAGTTGGACAACCGTGTGAACTCTAGAGCATACTCCTGGATGGTCATATTGTTCTATTTCAAATTCACGAACTCAACTACCTTGATTTCCCTCATCTCCCAGAAAGAATCAGTCTAGGAATGCGATGAGAAACTCGTCCCAATCAACGGGACCCGCTCTAATTCCCTGGCCATCCTTCCACTTCCTAAATCAAATGTGTGACCCTTTTCAACTTATAAGAGGCTAGGTCGGCACAATCCTCGACCCTCATAATCTGGGTGATCTTTTGGATCTCCTCGATGAACTCATATGGGTCCTCAGCGACTCTCAACCCAAGAAACTCAGGGGGATTCATCCTGAGGAAGTCCCTGACTCTAGCCGCCATTGCGTTCCCATTCCAGGGAACATGAGCCACTACCTGCTGATTGACCTTAGCAGTCAATACCTGTGCCAACATCCGAATAGTTGACCTAAACTCAGCATGGGCAACCTACTCGGGCACTTGGTCCGCTAGGGCTGGTGAGGCTTCCTGGTGCCCACCTCCATTGCCATCCTCGTGGTCATTTCCATTTCCGTTGTCATTTCTTCTTCAGTTAACTCAGAGTGGAGGCATGATTCTGCAAGCATAGAGAACGAGTTAGACGAACAGAGAGATACTTCATCGCACGACATAGCTCATGAAAAAAGAAAAAATTCCTAAAATGCTTCATAGCCTCTTCGTCGTAAGTGTGGCGTGCTTCACACCCATGAAAAAGACTCTACTTAATGCGGCTTTCAGACACCCTAGGACACACTGAATCTTTCTCTGATACCAAGTTTGTCACGACCCGAACATAGGTTCAGATCTAGACATGGAACCTAAAGTCATAAATGGCTCCAAGTCGACCCATGGAATGAACATAAAAGCTGAAGCTCAACATAAACAAAGCGAAAATATATATTCTAAAATAGTGGAAGCCTGAATAGTAGAACATTTAAATAACAGGAGATCTCAAATACTGAATTCGAAGCTAAACATAAAAACTATGTGTGAAAAGCCTCTAACATACTGACGAGCTGATGGGACAGCCCCCCAACTAGTTCACTAGAAATCTGAAACTGAAATGATGATAACTCAACTATCTAAAGGTCCTTGAAGGATTAGGACTCACCAACAAGCTTTCCGGTGAAACTCTGGAAACTAGCTAGCGGCGAGACTGAGTCTAAACGTCTAAGCCTAAATCATGAAACGATACAACATAAAGTATGCGGCCAGTACTTGAAATGTACTGACTATGCAAGGTAAGTAAAACTGAAAACATGCATAACATAAATCATATCATTGTAAGATTCTGAGAGAAAGGACTGCATGCTGATATCTGAAAACATGATTAGATATAAACTAAACTTCATAACTGAACCGAATGACCAAAAGCTGAAACTAATATTCAAAAGTAAAACTGATAAGCTAATCATTGGGACAAACCTGCTGAAAACATATTATCATAACTAATGAACATGCATAACTAAAATCATAAGGAACAATGGGAGACTCGCCATATAACCGACAGTATCACGATAGAGCTTACCGTGATCCCACTATTATATACTTAAGTGAGCAGAGCCGTCCAAAGTCTTGCCAAGGCTAAGGGCGCTACCATTATATCAATATCAAGATGAAGGCCCATTAGGGGAAGGGAAGCTCACAAGGGATGTCCCAAAGTAACTGAAAAATCCTAAGTTGGCACGTAGTTCTGACACTCAGGGTTTTTCTAAACCCCTAGCCTACTCGGTGTTAGACACTGCTCCCAAAAATATGCAATTGCTCTCCATCATTTTTCAATGAAGCTAAATCCATCCGTTTTTCAACGAAGTTGATAATGTAATAACATGCATAGTCTGAAATTTGAATCTGGGGAGTTTTAGCTCAAAACATACCACAAGCTGAAAGTGGGAGTATCGACTCCAAAATCATGTAGTAAGCTAATATCACAAACCAAAACTTAATCATGAAAGCATACTTAATTCATGTAGGCTTTCCCAAAACTTTAACATACATTGGAATAGACTTGATAGTCAAAATCATGGATTCATACAAAGGTAAATCATGAATATTCTTTCATGCTAGACATTTCATCATACTAGAAGACATAGATCCTAAACTTGACTTCTCATGAAACTTGCATAATTGGAAAAAAAAACTCTTCTAAAACTTGAAATCATGAATTTGTAATCAATTTGCACATAAAAACTGCTCATAAATCTTAAAACATCATTTGAAACATGAAGGGAATTGACCCATGAATTAAACATAGAGAATTTCATAAAATGGGCTAAGACCCACCCATAGAATTATTCGCTTGAATTCATGAATTTGAGATAGGATTTGGGCATGAGAGTGAAGGAAAACTCTCATTCATGACCCTACATACCTATGTAATTTGATTCTACACCCTTTCCTGAAAGCCCAAGAGATTCGGGGAAGAACTAGGAGAATTCTCAAGCTTGATCTTCAATAGAACCCTTTTAATCTTGCATGCATGGGAGCTAATGACTTAGGATAGGCTAAGCACTCTTAAAACCCTCCTGATAGAGCTTAAAATGATGTAGTTTAGGACTTAGGAGCTTAGGAATTATGAAAACACCTTTACTAAATTCGCAGGAAAATGGACTCTGCCAATCCCCACAAGGGACATCACAAGTCGTGAGGTAGGGGAAAACTCGTGACTTCCCACTCGTGATCTCTACTGGAAGAATCAACCTCCAACTCTTCCTCCTGACCACGACCAACCTCACGGGTCGTGAAATGACTTCACAGCTCATGACATCCACCCATGGTCACCCCCTGACCACGACTGCCAACCTTCCAGCCTCCACCTCATGATTCACTCCATGACTCATGGAGTCGTCCTGTGACCTGGTGCAACATTTCCTGTTTTCTCTACTTTCACCCTGGGGTCTGATCTTAGGGACTTTTGAGGTATTACATATCGGAAGTGTTTATATATGAGTTAATTGAGTTATAATTATGCACAGAGTCTGCATATAGGCTAGCAGGTTACTATGTTACAGGTTGTCTCTCCCTACCCTATCTTTGAGTTGTGTTCAGCTGTTACTTTCCATTGTTTATGTTGACAGGTTCCAAAGTATCAGGTTGTTGCTATGTTCCCTTTTCTGGTTCAGTAATCTTTGGCATTATTCTGTTTAGAGCTTTTAGTCTTACATATCAGTACATTTCTCTTATACTAACGCCCCTTCGCCTAGGGGCCCTTACAATCGGCTACATGTGTAAATAGAGGCTTTCACCGTCAACTGTAGTAGGAGTTGCTCTTCAGTAGAGAGTTGGTATGCTCCCCTTCTTTCAGGAGCAAAGATCTTGTTGTTCTTTTGAGTTTTTTTATACAGTATAGGTAGGTCAGGGCCCTGTCCCGTATATTTAGTTTATCACTCGTATGGAGGCTTTCATGAACTAGATGTACAGTTGTATCATTTCAATTCTATATGTGGCCTAGCTGGCCTTCCTCAATTGTTTCAGTTTTTTATTGTGGCCTTGTCGGTATTTTATCTTATGTTGTGTATGTTGAGACCTGGTCGGTCCTTTTTTCGAGCTATAGCTGATTGTGATAGGTATCCTAGTTGGCCTGAGTGTTACAATTATAGATGTATCTAGCCAACTTTCCGGTCAGTTAGGTATCGGAAGCCAATCACACCCTCCCCCAATTTTGGGGCGTGACAAACTTGGTAAAGGAAGGTTGTTAAACATGTATTATAAGAAAAATAAATATTGTCCATGCAGCCTAAAGATATCATCTCTGCAAGTACTTCTAGGAACACCTTTAAATAAAAGATCATGAAGTATTTGAATATAAATAATAAGATATGACTAAGATACCAAGAAACATGGAAGACAACCCAAAGCAATCATTTTTGTTAACTCTTCACGGTTCTTCATTTTATCATATTTTTGGTATCTTTCACTTTTTGAATTTATGATTGTTTGATCAAGGCTACAAACACCCTCATTTTAAAGGGTGTTTTATCCATCAAGTGTCTTCTAAGTGTGTTTGTCCCTTCTTGCTACCTCCGGTGGCATGTTTAAAAGGTTGAGCATAAAAATTACAGGTAATCTTATTGGTCCCCTCAATATTAGTAATTAGTAAAAGAATTTGTTACCCTACTTCTTCTTTTATGATTTATTGACTCCGTCAAAGGTGGCTTACCGCCCCTGCCGCTACCCTGATCCTCTCTCCGGGTAAATTTAGTGTGACCAACTCCACTAATAGGTGTAGGGGGTGTATCATTATTATCTAATTTAATTTCATCATCATCATTATTCTCTATGCCATAATCTTCTTGCATTTGTATATAATCCATAAGATTATCAAGCGATGTTTCAGAAACATGTAAAAAATTGATTTGTAGAAATAGTAATATTAGAAGAACCTCTTGAATTTCTACCTCTACCCCTATTAGTATTAATATTATTAGTACTACTATTATCCTGAACAAAATTGCCAGGTTTTTAAATTAAATTCATTGTGCAAGTTTAAAATTAAAATAACAAAATAGAAAAATAATAAAAATTAAATATACGATAATAAAAAAAATAACTAAATAAGAGAAAGAAATGGAAGGAATATACCAAATTCCACAATAAATTAAATACTTGACTGGGAAGGAAACACTATTGCACTTGCTCGTTGCTACTTTTGAGTTACCAAATAAATTAAATTAAGATAACTAATAAATCTTGCTAGCACTTTAAGAATCATTAGAGATATAAGAGAATTGAGAAATATTAGAGATGGAGAGTTGTTTTGTGGGAAAATATGAAAACAAAAAAAAAAAAAGGGGGGGGGGGGGGGAGGGGGGGGGAGTGGGGAGTATGGACTGTTTTTGACCGTTTGGGTCCAACTAGCTGTTGGTCCAATGGTCGTCAACCGTCATTTTCGAATTCATTTTGTTTTAAAAAAATACCGTTGAACCGATCCGGTCCGGATAACAGGTTTACGTGTGACGCGACACTACCGAATTGAACCAATTTCGGTTAATCGGTAGATAAACAAACCCATGCAGGTTCCGATTTCATTGGATACCAAACCAGCCCAACCCTTTTCATACCAGTCCAATCCGATCCAATTCGGGGTCAAATCGGCCTGTTTGACACCCATAGGTTTGCCTGGTCGTTAAGAGTAGACTTCAATTATTGTGGTGCGACCAGCTATGATAAGGAAATTGATTTTCAGTTCCAACCTGCTAATCGAATTTTGAAGTTCCGCTAGGTCGTTTAGTAGCGAGTGTGAAGCCTAGATATTTGCCAACTGAGGATCCTTCTTGCATATAAATGATTCAAGAACAAATTGTTTTATCCGAGATTTTACAGTTGTTGGAGAAAAAGACTTTAGATTTTTTGTCTAGAACTCGAGCAAAAGGAGTCTTAATACATCAATTATGGATCTCGAGTTGTTTTGGATAATAAGATGATGACATATACATATCCTTTTCATCATCTTTATATATACACACACACACGTTGGCCAATCAATTGATGTTAACATTTTCACAATGGTGGCAGTATCTAAGATAATTATCACTAATTACGATCAACTTGAGAACCTGTTTACTAACCAAAACTCAACTCCAATAACTTGATTAGGTATGATTTATAAAATTTATTATCCTTGACAGCAAGAAAATTTCAGTTGCAGCTTCTCCGGATGTAGAAAAACATACAAACAATTGAAATCTCTTGAAGCAACAGAAGACTTAATATATGCGTAGGAGGTCTGTCAGTGTAAATTTGGTAACAAGAATGTTCTGCACATAGCAATTGTATCTCATGAACCTAAGTAGTTCCCAAACTCTGGGGGACTTTGTTACCAGAATCTCTATCACTTGCACTCTAATGTAATAGAAATAATTTAATCAAGTAATAAAAGTTGAATGTGGGTGATGACAACAATATTAAAAAGATTCAATATTTTAAGATAAAGGATTATCTCTATATCTAAGGGGGGCCAAAGTAGGAGAAGTTTTCAAAATGGCCTGCAATCCTGGCTTTTCTTCTCAATAACAGCTCCTATCACCAATGGCAAATGATAAGTATTTTCAGCCGTGCACCAATATTGCCCCCTAAACAATAATGACAGTAAGCTAAACCTCATCTAAGAGGCGCAAAAGAATGTCCTCCCAACGAAATTAAAAAAAAAATAGATGAACTTCTTACAGACTGAAAGAATGAATCTCATAGCTATGCTAGTAATGCAGGTTGTCATAGAAGTGAGCCAAAAGCAGCAAATCCGAAAACCTGAATATACCTGATCAAATTCAGCCAATCTGAGAATCTCCTCTTCTATTGGATTGTGGAGTTACATAGAATGAAAAAGGTTCAGTAGAGCCTGCAACTTCCAGATTCCTTCTGTGTTTTGTTGTCGAAGTGCAAACTATCGATTACTCCAATATGTGGCAATTCCTGATAAAATCATTGGAGTAGTCTACATACTTGGTCCAAAAAGGACGGAGATGCTCAAAGCCTAACTCCAGCCAAGGTTTGGACTGGCCATTGAAATGAATTACAGCAGCTGCCTTCACTTTATCAATGTTGGATTTGTTTTGATAGCCCAAGCCGAGCATGTGCCATGAGGGATCAATTGGGTGAACATGACCCTTGAATGCAATCAAAGCAGGAGGTAGTGTTCCAAGCTTCCACATTGTCAATTTTGACTTCAGATTCTGCAAAAGATCACAAGGGTCAAGGGTGTCGATTAATAGGACGTGGCTTTCTATTCTTAAAAGAAAGAGATGTTTGTCCAAGACTAGTTATGACATATCTTCAACTTGAACCAGCACTATATCAACCATCCGAAGTATTGAACTCTTTATGGAGCTACAATAATTGATCACTATGCTGTTTGCTTAAAAGGAGGGGATGGCGCATAATACAAGAGAGTCCAATCACCCCAACTCTAATGGTACACAACCCCATTTAGGAGGTGATATTGTAAATTGAAGTTTACATATCCTACTTGCATGCAGTTTGTATGTTCAATAGCTAAGACAGCAAAAAACAACAACAAACTCTGAAACACAAAAATTACAGCTTTAGACTTCTTAATCACAACATTTCTATTCTAATGTCAAACAGAAAAGTACAAATAGTAAATTTAATAGCATACAGACCAACAAGAAAATGCTGAATTAGTACATGCTTGTGTGCTGTAGAAGATCATTGCAGAAGAAAAAGCCACATCAGACAAAAGATAGACATAAGCAAGAAGCACAGAAGAATCTCAGAACTCTTGAATGATTGAGAAATAACCCCATAGATGTAGGAATACATAAAACTGAAAGATAAGACAAAAATCATGAACCAAGCGAGATCCGGCTACCTCTTTCAGCCATGAATGGTAAGTATCTCTTATATTTGTCTTTCTCCATGCATGTAAATCAAAGATATTCATCCCATAAGCCCATGCACACTCATCGGGGTTCAAATTTTTCGCTATGAGAGGATGAGAAAAATTGAAGTAGTTTCTGAATCGCTTTGACATCACCCACTCATCTTCTCCTTTACAGGTCTCAACAGCTCCATTCACTTTCCCCTTAAGGTCAATATCCCACAATGGAGACAAGTCGCGCTGAATCACAACATCGTCATCCAAGAAAACCACTTTATGAAGGTTCGGGAAGAGCTGCATACAACACCATAGAATCTCATATTAGTATAGAAAGAGTATATCAACACAGACAAGAGGTGAGAGAACAACCTTACATAAAAAAATTAAATGATAAAACCTGCTAATAGCAAGGAGAAAAAGGGAAGATACAGCTGAACACTGATGGTAGTGCCAAGACACAGTCTGGGATATTCAGGTAAGGTGAAATCTACGTCAAGCCTCAAAACAAATTATGGAGCAATTAAAAAGGGCAACCTGTAGCTAAGCTAATGGGATACCAACAAGTAGAAGTAGAAACTGAGTATCACTTGTTGTCAAGCTGATTAAGGATGAGGAAATATAACACCATCCTCTTAGGTCTATTATTGAAGGCTGCAATATTTGTTGAATATCGGCAAGGTCTCTATTAAACACATCTAGAGAGAGGCGAACCAATATGCCGACTTTCCAACAAATGAAGGGAACAAGCATGATGAAGATTTAATAATCTGGGGAAATGCACTCAAGGTATTGAGTTTCCTTCTCCTGGGAGACTTAAGTGTGTAGCTTTTGAGAGACTGTAAAAGGAAAGGAGAAAAAGCAAAACAAGAAAGCGTTGCTGAATGCTGCATAGAAGTGTAAGTTTAGTTGAATAAAAGGAGCACCTGGGCTGCAACACTTATAGTCATAGTGGTGACATTTTCAAAATAGCAGAAGAAAAGTAAAATAAAGAAAACAAAGGATGATAATAGCTGTACTTCGCACTGAAAAATTAAAATAATAGCTGAATAACAAATTCAATCTGGCGGTAATAGTGTTTTCTCTTACTGCTGTGGGATTGAATGCAGACAGACACCTTGAAATTTCTAGTTGGAGATATGGTGCTATGCAGTTCAACACAAAACATGGGAATTTTCACTCCTATATTGGCACATACATGAAATGTGAATGATTTGTAGCGCACAAAAATCTGTGCCCTTTAGCAATACAATTTGGATAAGCATTAAATCGAAGTCCCACTGGCTCCAGTTATCTATCTATAACATATATAAAATAAATTAAAAAGAATCCTCAGAACAACTGTAAATAAAATAAACAAGAAAGTCTCAAATGTCAGATAAAATTAGCTAAACCCATTTTCTGGTAAACTGATCAAATTATAGCTAAGGTTGATCCATAAAACAAAGAACATTCAAAAGACCAAGTCTTAGGCACCTTGCTTAAGCAATACAAACTTTGACTATGTTTTCATACTTAGGCCTATCATTTGACTCTATTTTTATCTTGGAAAATCTTTCCTGGGTATACTAGACCAAAACCATGGGATGTTCACCCAATAGAATAAATATTCACATGTCTGTGAGAGACAGTAAGGCTTTGGACATACTATTTCATCCCTCAAATTTCATGCTCCGAAAGTGGAAGGCAATTATGTTACAAGTGTTACCTCTGGCAAATAAATGCGAATATGATTGAGCAAGGAAATGTATTTTGGGCTTCTAGCTTGCAGTTTTGAGGCAAAAGATCGTGGAGTAGTATCACTGAGATTGGCACCAGTTATATGATTTCCATGATAGTATTTTCGAATCCCATAGTGACCCTCAACTGCTTCAAGCACTGGAATATTTTCTCTGGTTAACCAGTCAAACTGATGAATACCTCTAACTTCCACAATTGCTGGAGAGACGGGATTCAACGCAAACCAGGAATGCATCCCTGCATATGTTTTCTTGTCAGTTATGACATGGAAAACAATTTTCTCAGGCTTTAGAGATGATTGCACGGCAGAATTGACGACGACTGAAGCAGCTAGGATGTTATCAGTTGACAATACAAAATGGTGCAACAAGTTCTCTGAAAGCAGAGGGAGTAGTTCTGGCGAAGGCAACTGTCTGCGTGCATGAGCATTAGAGGAGTACTCATCAGTCAACCGCAGTGAAAGACAGTGAATGCCTTTGGGAACTGCACTTGCAGCAAAGTGCTTATTCATCAGCTCAGCAAATTTTGATTCCCTGATCTCCCTTTCAGATCTCTCCATCTGCAAAATAGCAAATGCAAACACTGTGAAGCAAAGTTTATATAAGAGGTACATACACATCATCACAATGCGTACACATGCACTGAAGGAAGCAATACTGTGCGGCACACTAAATATCAACCTACAAGTGAATGACTGTAACAACCCAAAAGTCTCTAAGACTAGACCCTAAACTAGTGAGTTGAGATATTTCAATGCCCCGGACTTTCGGGCTAAGTTTGGAACCCTTCTAGGTATATGGATAGGTCCGAGCCCAATGAATTCTATGGATACTAGGTGTTAATATCAATCCTCAAGTGTGAGAAGTGATATGGATACAAATTAAGGTTATAAGAAACTTCTAGCACAAAGTTGAGTTGAGAGTCTTCTTAACGATTGAGTTTTCGTATAAGTTCTTACAAGGGTCAACTTCAAACAAACATATCTCCCATCTTGCAAAGTGTTGTTGGATGATTCAATATATCACATTGAAGCCCTTTGAGTCTTCTTTCCAACACATCCGACCTTGCGTCAATCGGAGTTCGGAGTAAAAAGTTATGAGCAATTTAGTGAAACTGCACCAGATCACAGAACGATTCGTCAGGTGAGTCGTTAAGTGACCCGTTAAGTGGCAAAAATTGCTGGAAAACTTCAGTTTCAGAGGGGACTTCACGACTGGTTAAGTGACCCGTTAAGTCACCTAACGACTCGTTAAGTGGCAAAATTTGGTGGAAATTCTAGTAGACTTCACGGATTGGACTCACGACTCGTCTAGTACCTCACGAGTCATGTTGTCCCTCGTGAGGACTGGGAGGGTCCTTTTTCGGGTGTTTTTGTAAAATCCTAAGCTTCTAACTCCTAAGTAACGTCATTTTGGGCACCCAGAGGGACGAATTTAAGGGGAATACCTAGCCTAATCCCTCATTCCATCCAAAAACACTCCCAAAATCCTTCTTCATCTTCTCTCTCAAGGCTCAAGATCACCTAGGATTTCCTTCAAGGGCTTCAAGATCCGAATTCTAGTGGAAGATTCCATCAAGCCAGGTATATGAAACTTCAACAAGGATCTACTTTCATCCTTGTGTCCTGATTTCTATGTTAAAACCCTAGTTACTTGATTTTTAGAAAAGTATGTCTTAAGATTTCAATCTATGCATGATCCCTCACATGTCTTCCATGAATTTAACCTCGTGATAAGCAGCAATGTATGTTATGAAATTACTCCGAAATTCATGATTTAGGTGTATGATATGATAGTAGCATGATTTTTAGAATTTCAACATGAATTAGCACTATTTTCAAGTTATGGCCCTTATGAAGTATCTACATGATTTTATCATGATTTCAGTAAATATGTTTAAAGTATGATTTGATTTATGAGTTTGCATGAATGTAGAACCCATAATTTATATTACGCTCTTGGTTCATGATTCTATGAATTTAGTAAGAAAAGCATGTGTATGATTTCCCTAGACTCTCAGGCCTCTGGTTAGCTGAAAGTTCCTTAATCTTGATCTTTATCATAAATTAGGGTAGAACTTGTATGCTTTAGACTCAAACAGAAATGTTATGTTGATATGGTAGATGTTACTCAAGTTATGAATGATTAGCATAGATACTTGATATAAGTTAATATCTTGGTATATTCGATCTCAGAGTCTCAGTCAACACTTAGAACACTTGGAGCTTTGCAGAAATGTCAGTTGATCAGTTTGACTATTTTCAGTCTTGAGAAGCTTAATAAACTCAGTAGTACCAGTATCCAGCATAGCCAGTATTCTTTAGACTATTACGACGCTTTCAAATAAAGCAGCTCTGATAAGTCTTAGAATACCAGTGTCCAGCACAGTCAGTATTCTTTAGGCTATACGACGCTTTCAGATAAAAGCAGCTCTGACAAGTCTTAGAATACTAGTTCCAGTATAGTCAGTGTTCTTTAGGCTGTTACAACGCTTTCAGGAAAGCAGCTCTGATAAGTCTTAGAACACCAGTATTTTCAGTTATCAGGTCCTTTAGACTCTCATGAGGCTTCCAGATAATTAGTTCTGATTTAGTCTTAGGACATCAGCTTCGAGCTATCAGTACTGTTAAGTATAATTAGGTTTCCAGTTGGGAGTAGGACTTAGCACCGAGCGGGCCAGGGTTCCAGCGCACCCAGGTTCCCAGAACTACATTGCCACCGTAGGTTATTAGCCCGAATGGGCCCCTGACAGTGACCTCATAATCCAGCCACTATACCCTGGCAAGGTGTAGTGGGCTTTCTCCGATGGGATGTATACATCGGACTCCACATCTAACTCACGTGGTTACATGTTGGTTATAGCCTCTCCCGCAAAGCAGTTCAGTCCAGTACAGTCATAGTCTCCAGTTCAGTTTAGTCTTTTAGATTTCAGGACATGCTTTTGACCTTCACACAGTTATTAACACTTACAATATTATCAGATTTTCAGATTCCTTCAATACTCAGATTTCAGATTTGGTCATTTCATGTCTTGTCAATGTAGTTTTGTTGATTTTCAGTATTCTTATAAATGTTTTAGTTGATTCTCGCATACTCAGTACATTCAAAGTACTGACCGCATACCTTTTATACTATATCGTTTTATGATATAGATCCAGGTTTCCAGACTCAGCTCCGCGGTTAGACACGTTCCAGACTCTATCAGCTGACATTGGTGAGTCCTCATCTTTCGAGGACAGGAGTTATATTTTCTTTATTTCAGTATATTTCTAGTTTTCAGATTTTGGAGATAGCTAGGGACTTGTCCCAGCAACTCATCAGATTAGTAGAGGCTTTGAGACAGTGTTGTGTTAGTTTCAGCTTATGACTCAATGTTGTTATCAGATTTTTGTTCCCTTTCCTATGATAGTTATATTTTAGTTAAGCTTCCGCTTAGATATGTTCTATTAGTTGTTGTCATGTTAGAAATTATGCTATGCCATGGGTAGCTTGGGGTCACTTGTGGCTCTAAGCACTGGGCCGCGTCCAGGGTGTAGACTCGGATCATGACAATGACAAGCTCATTTTACAAAAAACAAAAAAAGTAGAGCATGCAAAGGAAAATGACATTATGATCATTTTCCTCAATCACAAGAAACAACAAGCCCGTGTCTAACAAGCAGAAGGATTTTCTGCAAATATTGTGCCACTCCATCCATTTTCACTCCTCATCCATATTTTTCTTAACTGATTTCTAAGTAGGGGACGGGAATTAACTCAATTCAGTCCTCTCGGTGAACACAACACTCAAAAACAGTCGATGAGTGTGACGTAAAACCAAATGTGTAAACCAAGTTAATATGTCTAGGAATCAATTGTAAACAACAACATAATACAGAGAGAGAATGATTATTTGCATGTACCATTCCCTTCAGCATCAAAGCAAATTCTTTTGCACTGTACTTGTTGTTTTTCATTTCAGAAACAAGTTGAGCATAAGACTCTGGGAGCTTCATAACAGATGGCACTTCCTCAGAGTTTACTTGATTGAGGATCTTAACAAAATCCTTTACCAGTCTCTGCTGAAATAGCAAGAATAACAAACACTTTGATTAGTTAAGTACTCTGCATTGTTACAATGCTTAATACAAGATTGGATAATGATGGCACGACAAAGTAGCAGCAAACGATATAGAGGGAACTTTATTTACTTTTGAATCATCAGTCCGTCCAAGAAGCTTTGGTCCCAATCGTCTGCCTAAACAATCTGAATATTGATGAAACAAGAGTGAAGTAAGGTTTGCCAGAACTTTAGCTAAGTTGTAACAAATGAAAAGTAGAGTGTCATTAACAATAGTTAAAAGTAAAACTGAGCAAACAAAAGAAGCAGCTACCACAAGCATCATCACAAAATTCAACAACACCGATCAAACAGGATCCTTACACACACTGGTTCTTTGAGGCAGGGTCCCAAACCGCAAAAGAACCTTACCAGAAAAAGGGTCTTCTTTTTTTGCTATGGAACAGAAAGAACAGCATTGAAAGACGTGCAATAGCAACAGAAAGACATGGTCAGGAGATGTGATGTTAAGATCCTTGTGCTTCAATATAGCACTAAGCTACATGTGCCAACAATCAATATTTTCTAGACTCCACAAAATGCAGAAGCATTTCTTACATACGTAAGATGACCGCAGTACCCTAGAAAAATACACCGGCATTTACTAGTTACCACAGATGCTAAAAATATAACTAAGCATACTTCCCTCCTCCCCTGGCAGCCCTCACTCTTGTGTGCATAGACATCCATGAATTGAACTCAATCATGTATCTGCTACCAAAGTTGAAGAACAAAAATACAATCCTGTTGAAATAATATTCATTTGTAGAATGAAATCAAAAAATATGTCAAGGATTGCAATAAGTTGTTACAAGTCATTTATCCGTATCTCTTTGTCTGCGCAGATCCAGGATTTAAACATTGAGGGTGTCGCTGTCTTTAATACAAATTAATCACTAGTGATGAATATTGTATTATGGCGCTTATGCAGTCAATTTAATTCATTTTTGGCTAGTTCGATTCAATTTACAAGATTTCTGGTTCATATGCAATACACGATCTTAGAACAAAAATAAATTTTATACGATTTGATTGAATTCCTGATCAAATACTATTGAACAAAAATAACAACATACCCGCTGTAGTCCCAAAAAAAAATATTGAACAAAAATGAGAAATATAAACAAGAAAACTAGAATTTTGAGTACGCAATTAGACATCTTTAATTCAAACATAATGTGCTTAAATATAATTAGAAAATTATAATTTATGATGAGTTCTATGGAAAAACAAGATCCAAAGAAGCTTCTATAAGAGATATTTACCTTCCCATCAACATAAGAAAATATTTTCATCACAATAATTCAAAAATTATCCATACAAACATAATTAGACATATAATTTTCGAACAAAAAAAAGAACTCTTAACATAGTGTAGAAATAGTCAATGAACCTAGCACACACCGACTCTTGTCTTTATTCAAAAGATTGAGAAACAAAGAATAAAATTCAACAAGTAAAATGTACCTTGAACGATAAAAGAAGAAAAAGATTAAAATCACATTTAATTAAATATTTGAAGATCTTGAGAAAAGAAAACAAATAAAGAGATAATTTAGTTAAATAAACTAATCTGATGAGGTTGCATAAGACAGAGAGTTGAACTAGATGAAGAATATAAAGGAAATTAGAAAAAGAAGAAAAGTAAACAAAATGCTAAAAGTGAAACAAAACAAACGCATGGGTAGAAGGGGTGTTTTGTGAAAGAAGGAAAAAATGAAAAGTATTTGAGCAGATTCGAACCCAGACCAAGGATCCCTTGCCATTGACCAACAGACCAGAAATCATTATGGTATTGTGGGTGCCAAACCTTTTATATACATATATTACACACAAAAATTTCTATGTATATATGAAAATTTTAGCGGAGCTACGGGTGCTGTGGCACACTCACCCTCCCACATGGATCCGCCCCTGTCTCCGCTTCCCTTTTTATGAGGTACTTGTCATCAAGTTGAAGATATGACTAAGCTAGGGAAAGAAAGAACTCAACTTTCCCCTTAATTTACACAATCCAGATGTCAACTTAATTAACACGGCTTCAATAACATTGACAACGATCCAAACTAAGAAATAAAAACAGCTTTACCGCATTATCGATGAAGCAACAACAAGAAGAAGTTTGCCTCAATTCCAAACTAAATGGGGTGATAACGTAGCTGATGAAAGTAAAAATAAAAAAATAAAAGAAAGGAATCACAATATAAAATTTATGCTACACCAACAATAACCAGAAAAGGAAAGCATCAGCATCCAATCAAAAGGAATCAGCAATGGTGTAAAATACACCAGGATCAGGAAGCTAAATGTAAGGTCAATGAGTGATCTAGAGTAAAGGAAAAAGGAGAGAGATTTTAAGTACCAAATGAGGAGCACTTGTTGACACCTTCAAGGGTAACAAGAGCAGTGAGAATGAAGACAAAAGGCAACAAAAAGGCTAGGATAAGTATTGTATGGAAGAGTGTTCTGTAGGAGAAGTGGCGAGCTGCGACTTTGATCTTCATTAATTCACCAAACCCTCCATTGTTATTGCTGCTCGATATTGTTATACTTCTCATGCTAGGTGAGAAGTGCAGCTGCATCTTCCTCCTTTCTCCACCGTAACTTCCCTTAATCCAATCACCACCCAATCCCAATCCCAATCCTCCACAATCCCGGCACCAACACCGACACCGCTGACGATGCCGCTACCCTTTCCGTGATTCCTTAAACAACCCGAATACAATGGTGTTTTTTTCACCATCAGATCCAACAGGACAGCAATTTAACGATCTTGATCGCTTCAAATCTGAAGTTTGCGGTCTCTTCCGAGACCAATGGCATTTGGATGGTAAATTTTCAGAGACCCTTTGTTGTTCCTTTGCCCCAATCCCGAAAACTAGCTGAACCCCGTATAAATGGAAAACGTTTAGGGCTTCTTGAATCAGTTTCAAAACGAAAACACACATATATGTGTGCGCAATGAATTCATATCTATTTATGTGTGAATGAATGAATGAATGAATGAAAATTTGAAATGATAAACCTGAGGATGTTTTAATGGAAGATGAATTGCTACTCCCTCCCAGTCTCTGACATTGGAGGTTTGAACAGAAAGAAAGAGAGAGGAGGAGAAGGTATTTTGGAATTTCCTATTTTTGTGTGTTTGTGTCTCTTTCTAATTTTGATTTGGTCAAATGTGGTACTATTTCCGCTCCATGTTAGACAATAAAATCTATTGGGTTGATTAATGTAAATTTTGTTATAAAATATATGATACTATGGATTTCATTCATACTCACGTTCTAATTTACGAGCTCGCAAGCAGTTTATACTGCAACTTCTACTAAATAAACTTGCAAGTAGCTTTTATCTATAAGCAACTTATACATCAGTTTCTATCTGCAAGCAGCTTGCACAGTAACTTCTGTTCTTCTATAAATAGGAAGCTAATTCAGTTCATTTGTAAATCAGTTGGAAGTTGAATAAGATACCAGTTTCTCTTTATATTTTTCTCTAGTATATTTACTTTATAGTCTTTACTTTTTAACACGTTATCAGCACGAGACCCTGTCATCTCGAGTAAATATTTTGAAAAGTATCGAAAAATTTATGGTTATTCCTCAAATTTTATTTGGATCAATGATCAATCATGAGGATATTTGTGTGGTTGATAGTGGACAACGCACGCCATATTCATGGATGAGAAATGATTTTCTTACTTGCTTAAAAGAAAAGCAAATGTTACTACAATTTCTAGTAATTCGAAATTGATTGAAGGCTCCGGAAGAGCTACTATATTTCTGACTAAAGGGGACAAAACTTGTTATAGAAGATGCACCGTTCTCTTCTAAACTCCCAAGAAACTTGTTAAGTTTCAAAGATATCCGCTGAAGTGGATATCGTATTGAGACAATAAATGAAATGGATATTGAATATCTTGGTATTACCAAAAAAGTCTCAGGCCGAAAATATGTTGTGGAAAAATTGTCAACTATATCTTCTGACCTATGTTATGCAGAAATTAGTATAATTGAAGCACATTCTATCGTAAATCAGAAGTTTAATGATTTAAATACTTTTGTGTTTTGGCATGACCGAATACAATTGGGAACGTCTTGGGGATAGCTTGGCGCTAGGTAGACTATAGTTTACTCACTTTTGTGTTAGACTTTGATTAGTTAAACACATACTTGGATATGGTCGATACGCTTGGAGGGGTGGGAACGAAACTTAGATAAATTATCGTCGGATAATTGAAATTGGTGAGATTCTAAGGATGAGTGGATTAGGAAAGAGGTAGTGATATCCCCATAATGTGAAAACTCTTCGAGAAGATATGACAATAATAATTAGTCTATGCTTAAGAGGGTATGTGGGACAGGATCAATTTTATACAGAATGACTTTCTGGCATTGTTGTTAAATATGTTTCCTGTGTATCCAATTATAGGGTTATTCTTTTTGGAGTTGAAATCTTGGACTGGTAATCATGTAAAACATATTTAGTATATGCAATAAATGAATAATTAATTAGTTATGCTTATTATAGAACATGAGTTGAAGCCCGTGAACTAGAGTAGTTATACTTTACGTAATGATCGAATGTGTTGCGGTTAATCTTGTGTTGTCTGTTGGTGAGTATTGTTTCGTATTGTTAGTTGCACCATGAAAAGTTAATGGTTTAAATAATTTTGATGAGATGTTGCTTTCATTTTGGCGGGAGTAATAGAGAATGAGACACTACATGGGGAAGGAACGATTCGTGAAAGAGGCTGGAAAGAAGACTGGTCATAGTACTGCCAACAGTACCGCTGTAGCAAGACCGTTGTGGCGGCAGTAATGCCGCTGCAGTGGAGCCCAAACCAGCGAGCGGGCCAAGTCATAATTCTTTGTAATGTATTAATGTAACTGATACAATTACTATTTTGGGATGTGATTGGGTTCGAAATTATGCTGTGATTGTACTCGTTGATCTGTATATATAACTCTTGTTGTGTGTGATTTATTATTTGTTGTGCTATGATGGGCGTCCCTAGATTGAGGGGCGAGTTGGTATCGAATGAACGTGTGATTGAGATAATGGATGATATAGAAGGTAAATAATTGATTTGATGGTGAATGTGAGTCTTGGGGCCAAAAAGGTAGAGAACTTGGATGAACAAGTTAGTACGATCAGACTCTAAGTGAGGATTGGATACTTGAGTGGCTCGTGCCCGAGGTGAGCATTCAGATGAGTTGTATGAGAGAGTACACTAATAGGTATGGCTAAAAGATCATGCGGCTGGATGTATGGATATGAGTAAATAGACAGGTATGATAAAGGACTCATACGGTTGGGTGTACAATACATGAATTTCTAGATTTCCCTGCAGGTCATGACTGGAAGGGAAAGCATAAGACCCTCTAGCATGTGAGTACAGTGATGTATCGGAGGCGTGTGCTCGACATATCACCAAATGGATGATTATGAGATAAATATTATGCGGGTATGGTTTAATTATACATACGGTCACAAAGACAAAAAGGTACATGTATATAAGTGTGAATGAAATATACTGACATGATTCAGGTTTGAGGTGAGAAATATATTTGGAATACCAAATATGGCTATACGGTCCAGGTATGATATCTTATGGCATTTTCGTGGTACGGAGATAGGTATGTGTATATACTTTAATGTTTGAAAAAAATTGACTCTCTCGATATGTTTTGATGATTGTTGTGTTATTTAAATTGGTTAATCTATATTTGCGATTGAATTTTTTGTTTTAATTGGGTCTATGGATTACGGAAGATAGTATGACGGGTTTAAGCAAAAGATAGTGAGCAAGCTTATTTAATAGATGTACCTCACTAAGAAGGGTCGAAAAATCTTGTAGGAAATTACATAGGCTAATAAATGGTAGAAACAGACTTGGTCAATCATAGTGAAATGGTAAGAGAGATAGTAATGTTACGAAAGCTTATATCTAAAATAAACAGAACTGGAATCAGTCAAAAATTGGGTGTTGACTGTTAAGTACGTCACTGCAGCGGACAAGTAGTCGCGGTAGCGAGACTGCTGTGGCGGTCTGAGTAAATCGCTGCAGCGGAATAGTAAGGAGGCAGAATGAAGATAAATTGATGGATAGAATGGTAGGGTCATTTCACAAACCCTGATAAGACTTAGGGAGATAATGTAGGATTAACATTTATTGATTGGTTATACATGTAGATTAATTATTGAATTTAGTAGCATTGATTGTATCTTGACTTTTATACTGTTGTGTTAACTAATCTTAGTTGGTCGATGATGCCTACTAGTACGTGTGTTGTACTGATACTATCTTGCTACGCCTTTTTGGTGTAGGTCGTGACAAGTTGAAGTTTCTTGATTAGCGTGTAGTACTCAACATCAACTTTCATGTCCTTCTTCTCAAACGAAGCTGTGTCTTTTTTATCTTGTCATGTATTCTATTAGAGCTTTTGTACATGTCCAGATTAGATTTTGGGAGAGTCATGGTTTGGGAAGTTTGTATTTTTATTTTTATTTTGAGTTATTGTTAATTAATGAAAAGTAATAAGAAATTTGGGTAATAATGGTAATGTTTCGCAAGGGTTCTTCTATCGAGTAGAGTCAACGTAGGTGCCCGTACGACCTGCCTATCATTTCATACTTTAAATCTGTTTTGTATTAATTTATTTGATTTAAGCATAGTATATATTTTACTTTTATAGAATAAAATCAAAAAAAATTAACTCTTATCTTAAAAGAAACACATATAGATATCTGAAAACTAAATTAAAAATTATATATATAAAAAAAAATTATATATATTAAAAAAAATTATATATCATATACATATATATACTTGTATTTTTTAAAAAGATATACACTTATAAATATATTTCAGATATATAAATAAAAAGTTATGTTTATATACATATGCACATAAAAAGTTCAACTTATTAAAATTAGATTGTTCTTTCTTTAAAAAAAAAAGAGAATGATTTTACTGATGTAAAATCATTCTCAGAGATCGAAACATCTTAGATGATTTAAAATTTTAAATATATATAATTTAAGTACTAATAATAAACTGAATTAAGACTCTTTAAAAATATTTTAGCACTCAATATTTTAAAATTTTATTTTATAAATTTTTAAAAAATACTTTCTAACCACGCAAATCGCGACCAAGTTCACTAGTTTAACAAATAAAACTTTAACTAAGAAGCTTATTTAATATAAGTTCAGATTCAAGAATTATTTGACTAGTGTAATTTAAAAATCACGCTATTAAAATCCTGCATATAAATTATTTGTCCTTCTCTTAGTTGCTATAAAAAGATTAAGAGAATTTGAAAAGTTGAATTGAATAATTAATGGTACATTAATTCATTTAATGAATGTGTGAGTTAAATATAGACCTTTATCTCCTATTATTTTATATTTCATTTCTTGCTATTATACATTTTGTAGGTTAAAAATCTGACTGTTTATCTTCTCTTATTTATCATCCAACATCTAGAAAAGTTGGTCAGATGAATTTTTTTTTAGTTTTTTCATCTTCTCTTCATCATCCCCCATTTAATGTAAAATTATAAGGGTTTTATAATATAAATTTCGTGAGAAAGTTTGCTTCATTTTTTAAGACGTCTGTCATGAGTGTGGACTTATTAGTTTCTCTTTTTATGTTTTTGTTTTCTTTGTGGTTACTTTTTTTTTCTGGTCCTTTTTGCATTGCGCTACCTACTGGTACTCACATTTTTTTGGTTAATATAAATATAAAGTTGAATGTCTTTTTTGAACCAACTGTTATTGTACAATAATTGATATTCAATATACACGCAAGTAAAAAGTTACAATTAACGTATATTACTCGATCTCTATATTTTGACGACTGGCACTTGATGTACTCATGAACCTCTTGAGATACATTTGATGTGCTTAGAAAAAATGAAATCGCCAGATTTTGTTGAATGGATCACTTTTGTTAACGGGGCAAAAACTAAAAAAACGTATGCATTATTTTTATTTTGTTTCTAGTTTCTGATTACGTGCGTTATACGTGTATTCTATATCAATCAGTAGAATTTTTTTAATTCAATGAAAAATATATTATTTAAACTTCTTAGCGTTCTTTCATTTGAGTGATGTACATGATTTAACGCAATGATAATTGTGTTTTGTTTAAAAAAAACTATTGTAAAATAGATAATAATAAATAATTGACGGCTGAAGTGACCAAAATATCATTAGATTAGACATTCAAATAAACAAATAACATCATTTCTTTTGTTGTAATACTGCTTTATATAAATTATATTTTCTTTGCAACTTAGAAATTTATAATTAGGTTACCTTTAATTTCAAAAATCAATTTTTTAGAGAAAATAAACTCCTATAGCCGACCATTTTCGCTAATGCTAACCACCAAAAACTCCATAATATTGATAGATAAAATGGTAGAGATGGTGGTCGTTAATCGACATGGTGGTCTTCTTTATCATACTTGCTTGGCGGATAACACCACAATCATAAGATTTGAGCACTGTAAAAATTAAATATGATGGCTACTCTTATTCAACATCAAACCACTCGATGTACTTTTATCTTTCTCAACCTAAAAATTTTGAGAAAAATGAAGGAGGTTGACTTAAAAGAAAAAATTCCTCTAAATGTACGAAGCAGACAAATGATGAAGAAAACTTATTTTGTTGAGTTATATGAAATAATAAATTAAACATTAAGAAAGTAACCTTTAGAGCTCCAATTAGGATGAATTAATTGACAACTTTAGAAAGTCAAGAAATGATACTTCTTCCAGTTGATTTCTCCCTTTCCTTGCATTATGCCGAAATCATCTTGCTTTTATATTTTTCTTTCATGATCAGTTGAGAGTATCTATTGTATATTCATTAATTGAATTAATTTAGTATTAATTATTCAATTCAACTTTTCAAATTCTCTCAATTTTTTTTGGTAGCAATGAAGAGGTTGGCAAGAGATTCATATAATAAAATTTTAATAGCGTGAATTTTTCGTTTCTAAGCTCAAGTAATTATTGACTCATGCCAAATGATTAGTACTAAAAGTAATATAATTTGTACAATCAGTATTTTGCTAAAGATTCACTAAACCTGACTATAAGATAATAATTAAAAGATAAAATAAATATTATAATTCTTAGCCATTAAAATTTTCAAAAATTATTTAGTAGAGAGTAATTAATTTGCACTAGCCACGTTGTTTGCTGATTATTTTCTTTATTAAAGATAAGTTAATGATAATGACTCTTGATTTCTTTTTACCGGATGTTTTAAAGAAACACGATCTTATGTACTTTGTATTCATTTTCAATGAAAAGAATTAAATGGAAAAACATATTTTAACAAAAATAAATAGGTTTGTTGACCTTTAATCAAAAGGAAGGATAATAGTGTTGTTTAATTATTTTATAATACATTTTGGTATTTTAACTTTTTACTTGGGGTGTTTCCACTTTTAATATATAACACCCCTTTTAATATATGTATATATGTTTGAATTTTAACATTTTTTCAGCTTCATATCTCCCATTGTTTTTAATTTTTGGTTTAATAACTTTTTTAAAAGTAAAAAAATAAAAAATCATACCATAACTATATATATGATACTTGTTAAGGTGGGTTAAAGTCCCATATTGGTTGGGGAATGGATCGATGGTTTGTTTATATGGACTTGGGTAATCCTCCCCTCATGAGCTAGCTTTTGAGGTTGAGTTAGGTCCAGGTGCCATATCTTTACATGGTATCAGAGCCAGGTCCTTTCCGTTTGGGCTCCTAGTCCACACGCCAGTCGAGCCTGGGTGTGAAGGGGGGTGTTAAGGTGGGTTAAAGTCCCACATTGGTTGGGGAATGGACCGATGGTTTGTTTATATGGACTTGGGTAATCCTCCCCTCATGAGCTAGCTTTTGAGGTTGAGTTAGGTCTAGGTTCCATATCTTTACAATACTTTGTACCTGTGTCTCCTCATTGTTTGAACTACATTGAAGAAAACGTGAGTCATTTTCTTCCTTATATCTCCCACACAAAATTTGATGTCAGTTTTTTAGTTCCTGACCTTGATTCTCAGAGTTGTAGGGCAAGGTGTTTATTGCTGGATTTTGATTAGAAGGGTCATGTCATAGGAGATATTTCTAGTGTCAAATTCAAAATTGTGAAGGTTTCTAATGCATCTCTGCTAGCTCTCTTCAAGGAGAAGGAGAAGCCAAGATTCTAATTTGCTATTTTGTCAAAATATTGCTGTCATGGACTTTTTAGTTTTCTTGAGTTTTTACTTTTTAGCAACTATTTTTAATACAGGCATATTGCATTATTATTTTTACTTTTGTTTTCTGCTACTTTTATTTTATTTTCTTTATTATGCTATTATATTGTTATTTGTCAACTTAGCTATCAAGTTTTTTCAGGCTAAACATTAATAAGTAAAACTTACTCTTGACAAATTTAGGTATGATTTGCTCATAGTACATGTTTGACCCTAAAAATACAAATAATAAATTCTTTACGTATTGTGCGAGCCTTACTTATAAATTCAAGGATTTCAAGTTTCAGATTGATGACATCGACTCATCTATATACCAATATCTACTCATCAAACAATCTACCAATAATAACTCATGAAACACCTAGACTATTCTATAAAATAAATTGTAATTTCGTAGTTACATTTTCTATTACTCATTAGACAAATGTGTTTTATAGAATTTATATATATTGTTTGAATGAGTTGACACAAATTAATATGGGACACAAGTGCGATGCACATTCTCAAAACTAGTGTGTATGTATGTGTGTGTGTGTGTGTTGATAACGCTTAAACTCACTCCTGATAAAGCATGAAGCGGACATTGTCAATAAAGAACCCAATAAAGGTTGGGGTTGATCTCACAGGGAATAAGGTCAAGATATAGAATAACGCAGGTATTTAAGCTTTTAGGCATGTTATCTCCAAAAAGGGGGGTTTATAAAAGCAATTATAAGACAAAGTTGAGAATTGATTATTGTTTATCAAGATTTGCAATTAACTAGGGTAAGTGTTCCCCATAGATTCATAACTATGTCGGGTTTACACTTGTGATCTATCCCAATGCTTACTTGTAGAACTGATAACTAGGGTTCATCCAAACAACTGCTTCGTCCCTATTGAATGACTATACTCAATCACCGGGTTAGGTCTCTTGGGTGATTTCAATTCAACCGTTATCAATTTGTTCCAAATTAAATATCCTGCAACTGCAACTCAAGTCATACAATGACCCATAAAGATCAAGACTTTGTTATAATTCTCTTTTCCTAATCTCTACTTCTCTAGATTCAAGCAAGCAAAGAATTCGGGCAAGTATTAACGTTGCGCTTCGTTAAGAAACATTAAAGATGAAGAGAATACAATACAAGTATTTAGCATTGGTTTAGAATCACTTTGGTGCAATCCTAGTTTGTTAATTCACCATGGTTCCCACGATCCTAGTTGTGGAGGTTTTTAGCCTCTCATGATTGTAAGATCGTTATTAGTATTCATAGACAAACACATAATTAAATACTTATAAAGATGATTGAAAAGAAAACCTTCATAATTATTGCAAGAATTGATGTTGAATAATTTAATAACAAGGAAGAGATCAAAGCAAGAAAATCTCCAAGACTTGAACTAAAGTTAATAACAACTTGATGTTTGACTCTCTAATCTAGTGTTCCTACTGAAAATAACCTAAAAAATATTTATACAAATAATTGGAACCCTCTCCTAAGTAAATAGGGAAACTACCAAAAATTGTCACCGCCTTCACATACGACCTGTAACAGGATTACGGGTCGTACCTTGACTCATATGTTGGTTGGATTCTGCTGAATCTGGATAAGTTTTGACTTCTGATACGACTCGTACCAAGAACCTACAAGTTGTACAATCTTCCCATGGCTTGAACTTGCACTTGCTGACACTCTCTGTCAACTTTCACGGATGACTTGGTACGGCTCGTACCTCTATTCCACGATCCGTGACTCCTTCTTGTGCCTTGAGTTCTGCCAGTCTTCTCTTTTCTGGGCTTTCCCACGGTTCCTTGGTACGAGTCTTAGGTAGATCTTATGACTCGTGGTTGCTACCCGTACCAGGATACTTAGCCTGTGCAAAACCTTTTGGAATTTACTATGTCTGCTATGGTACGACTTATACCATGAGCCGTAAGTTGCCTTTGCCTCATACTTTGGTCCTGGACCTTTCCACGACTCTCAGTACAACTCGTACCAGGATGGTACGACTCGTACTGAGATCCATACTAAGCCACTTTTCTACATTTTTCTCCATCTTTTGCACAATTAAGCTCCAACATCTATTTTCCCTGAAAACAAAGTAAAAGTTCCTCATATCTATATAAACACACCTAAGTCCATGCTTATTTTTCAGTTTTAAGCGTCGAAAGTGTTGTAAACTCACAGCACATCAACACCCTCAACTTAAGACTTTTGCATGTCCTGAGGCAAAGAAAACAAAAATGAAAAATGACGCTTAACTAGAAACTAAACCTAGAATACCTACAACCAACACAACAAAATTTGCACTATGAACCACAATCAGCTAATGACCTTTTTTCCATTCAAACTAAGTCAGCTATGTGCACTTTTAACCACAATCAATGAAATACATGGATCAAGATACGACATCCAACTATTAGCAGAGAATTGAGCTATCACCAATGCTATTCACATAGATAATTGGTAAAATACAACACAAGCCAAGTACCCTCACAGTAAATGAAGTCCCTAACCCTCACAGATATATAAAATAATAAACTTGGGACTAAACAAATGGGACTCTCACTCTCCCAAAGAAGTTTCAAATACTGCACATCGGATACCATAGGCTTGCCCTTATTTTCTCTACTTCGGCTCTTCGGACAGTTAAGCTAGGATCACTATAGGACTTTGTTCGACTTTTAATGTAAAATTTGGGATGGGTATGGTAAATATGAAATTAAGTGACTAAATTCTTTACACTTATTTTTATCCCATTTTTCACTTTTTCAACTTTTTCCTCCCTTTTCTCCATTTGCATGCAATATGTGGGTGTGGTGTGTTTTTCCTATCTTTTTCATTTCTCTTTCTCTTGTATTTTCTTTTCTTTTCATTTTTCTTTTTAAGCTCTTTTTTTTTATCGTCACATCATATCTCATCTTTAACCTTTTTTCTTTCTTTTCCTTTTTTCACCCCCACAATCTATGCACCCCTACTATAGCCATCCTCAACGTAGGCATTATTCCTGAGTTGAGGTTCACAATGTCCAAGGATGGATCAGGGCCAAAACAGGTTCATTATAAACAATGAGTAAGGATAAAGTTTAATCAAAGAAAAAATGATCAATATAAGGTTCAAACTCGGGATCAAGGATTCATCATCATTTGGAAGGGTTATTTAAGCTAAAGTGGCTAAAATCAATAACGACCTATGATGATCTCCTAACCATCCTAAAGCCTATGGAAAGACTAAATGGGCAAGTTCTAGATCCTCTACGCAATATTGAACTAGGTATACATCCTTACTCACTCATGGTACCAGTTTGTATTGAATCTACCTACTAGTTCATGCACGACTAAGCTACAACTACTTATGCTCATAATTGAAATGCCATACAAAGATCCAAAGAAGTCATGAAATTGTGATTAACTAAGCAACTAACATAAAAAAAAAAATTTCAAACAGGGTCAATTTTCTTCAAAAACATCAAACTAGTGCATTTATTGGATGCAAAGTAATTCTAAGCTACTTCTAATTAAATAAAAACAACCTAAACATGTCGGTTCTGCAAGATAGCATGCCCGAGGGAAAAATACACGGACAAGAAAAAATCCTCGGACAAATCAAAAATCCCAAAAATACAAGTACACTGCCCTTTGAAAAATATTCTTCATCCCCGAAGCATAAAATATTTAAGAACAAGGGAAAGGGACATATCTGTGGCTCACTAACCGCTCCTTTCATCCTGCGGAGGTGGTACCTCCGCTGCATCAGTGGCGCTAGCAGTGGTCAGCGCACTCAATGGTACCTCTGTTGGAGGATTGGTTACCCCGCATCACTAACGGTCCCTTTCGTGACCTCATGCTCTACTCTGTCTGAATGTGGCTCCCCCGAAGGGTCCTCGCCACCCATAATCACTCCCTAGGCAGTAGTGGAGCTCCCCGCTCCTCTGGCTCTCTCCTGCAACTCCGACATATGTGCGTCGTGAGTCTGCACTATACCTTGCCAGAGTATAATAGTTGAACTAGGAGATCACTATTTGGAGCCCATTCGGACTGATAACCTACGATGGAAACATAGTTTTGGAAATCTGGGTGCGCTGAACCCTGGCCCGCTCGGTGCTAAGTTCTACTTTCACTAAGAATTCTAACTATGTCTAATTGTGCTGATAGCTCGAAATTGGTGTCCTAAGACTTAAGTCAGAACTACTTATCTGGAAGAGTTCTGAGAGTCTAAGGACCTGAAAGAAACTATATTCTAAGACTCCTTAGAGATACTATATCTGAAAGCGTCGCAACGGTCTAAATAACAACTAACAAACTGATAAACCGATTCTACTGATTTTACTGAGTTTCTCAAAAGACTGATAATAGTCAAACTGATCAGCTGAAATTTCTAAAGAATACTAAGCACTGATTACGACTCTAAGACTAAATATACCAAAAGGCTAACTTCTATTCATGTCTATGTACTAATATTTGAATTTAAATGAAATTATCCCGATAAAGTAATATCTATATCTGGACTCTACATCATGCAAGTCTCATTCAAAATCATATTAAAGATTAGGGCTAAAATACATACTTCATGAATGATACCAAGGCATGAATTACAATTGGTAATAATCTTGGAAGAACGTCAAGAATTATAACAATGAAGGAATTCATAAGCTGTCTGAAGAAACCCCTAGTTTCGATCTTCTACAAGGCTAGAATTTATAGGATTTCTATAAGAAATTTGGGACACAAGGGTGAAAGAAATTCCTTTGTTGGAATCCCATATACTTGAAGAAGAATCCCTGAGGAAATCCTTGAGAATTTGAGAAGAAGATTGAATGCTCTAGCTTTCGCTTGGAACAGGCTATCTGTGCTTTCTTTGTACTATTTCTGTGAGTTCTAGAAGAGAATAAGAGTAAGAAGTTGATCAAACCCCTAAATTTCCTTCAAACCGCATCCCAAATGACGTAGTTTAGGTATTAAAATAACAAAAAGTTACAAAAATGTCCCTAAGAAAAAGTTTGGAAAATCACTTGTCGGTATCCAACGGGTCATACAACAGGTTATTGGTCGTGACCACGACCCGTTGGGACTAGTCATTGGTCCTGGGTTTGAAAATCTTACTTACTGGAACTGAACAACAAAATGATACAACGACTCGTTGGTCATCACAATGGGTCATTGTCACTGCTCGTTGTCACCACTGGAGATTCTGAAGGATTTTAGGGCTTGATAAATGGACGGGAACAATGACTCATTTGATGGGACAATAAGTCTTTGTTTCCACTCATTGTCACTGGAAAAGTTTTGATTAGATTCTGGATATCCCCTAACGGACAGACAGGATGACCCGTTATAAGAAACAACGGGATATTAGCACCAATCATTTACACTGAAGGGGTTGTTAACTCTCCTCCAGCGGTTCCCTACAATGAGTCATTGTATCCCACACTGGCTCGTTGTTTGGAGGGATGTTCTGACATGTTTATGGATTGCCACCTATGGATCAAGACAATGGCCCATATTGGAAGCAACAGATCATCGTGTGGCTCGTTGAATCTAGGGAAATATTTGCGTGGGATGAAATGACTCACACAATGGG
This sequence comes from Datura wrightii, assembly GCA_035772735.1. Classification (NCBI taxonomy): domain Eukaryota; kingdom Viridiplantae; phylum Streptophyta; class Magnoliopsida; order Solanales; family Solanaceae; genus Datura; species Datura wrightii. The sequence goes on along the minus strand of JASDFA010000020.1, from coordinate 106,782,375 downwards.
TCATCATTACTGATAACGACTCATTGGTTGAGTCGTTCTGAGGCAAAAATTTTCTGGTCCCTTTAGGTTTTTCATTCTAAGTCTACGTTTGGTCTAAGAAACTTTTGGGATGTTACAATATCTCCACCTTGGGATCATTCTTCCTTGAATTAAGGATAAATAAGCAAAAAGAGTAGGGAAAGAACTACAATACCGAACTGAAACTTATAAGCTGATTACTGAAGGAGTGACTGACTCCGAACTGATATGGACATACTAACTGAACTTATGCAACTAGGGTGCACATTTAAACATGAATAGGACTGATGAGTATGGAACATAATAGAGTACTGAAGAGGAATTTAGTTCTTGATGTTGAAGCTAAACTGGAAGAGGACAAGTGAGGGTATTTAGCCATCATGTCTACTTATGCTTCCCATGTAGCTCCCTTAACTAGCTGGTTCCTCCTTAAGACCTTTACTAAAGTGACCTCTTTATTTCTCAGCTTATGAACCTGACAGTCTAGGATCTGAACTGGAACTTTACATAAGAGAGGCTATCCTTTATCCCAACATTCTCTAGAGGCCCACTGAGGTCGGGTCACCAAAGCATTTCTTTAATAAGGATATGTGGAAAACTGGGTGCAACAATGCTAATTCTGCAGGTAACTCTAGCTCGTAAGCCATATTTTCAATACATCTCAGGATTCTATAAGGGTCAATATACCTAGGACTGAGCTTTCCTTTCTTTCCGAATATCATTACCCCTTTCATAGGTGAAATTTTCAAGTATACCCAATCATCAACAGCAAACTCCAACTCCCTTCTCCTTACATCTGCATATGATTTCTATTGGCTTTGAGCTCTTTTTAACTGTTCCCTAATAAGTTGAACCTTCTGCATGGCTTCATATACTGAATCAGGTCCTATCAAGGTAGCTTCACCAACATCAAACTACCCTATAGGAGATTTGCATCTCCTACCATATAATTCCTCGAATGGGGCCATCTGAATACTAGAGTGGTAGCTGTTGTTGTATGCAAACTCGATGAGACGTAGGTGATCATCCCAACTGCCCTTGAAATCAATCACACAAGCCCTCAGCATGAGAAGGAAATACCCGATGATGTCTCCCAAATGAAACCTCGCAATTGAGATATAAAGCGAGTCGATGTCAAATATAGAACCCAATGAAGGTTGAGGTAGATCCCACAGGGGATATGGAAAGAACTTGAGTTAATGTGAATGGCTATTACTATCGGATTACTTATTTCCTTGGGGGGGGGGGGAAGAAATAAAATACTAAACAAAAGTAAAAACTACTAAATTCTTAAGTCAAATTCAGTTTGTATTCAATCAACAAATTGATTAGGATTGTGTTCCCCAAGGATTCATAACCATAAGGCTTTTACACTAGTGATCTATTCTGGTGTTTAACATGCAATATAAGTAAGTTATATTCACCTAAATGGTTGGACACCTATCTAGATGATTATCACCATGCAACTTGGTCCGTATACGGGTGTGTGCTTAATTAACCCTTACCCTTAATATCGGATTAGCTATCCCGGACAAGTTCAAGCTATTAGATGAGGGTTGATAGCCTCAAATCTCCATTGTTAATCTCTTTTCCCATTCAATACTCCCTTCATCTGGTAAGTAAGAATAAGACAAGTTTCAACATTTGCAACCGTTAAGAAATAATTAAAACGAAGGAAAAAATAATACATGTATTAAACCCTGTTCAAGAATCACTAAGGGGCCGTTTGGTTACGGGTTAGAGTTATGCAGGTATTAGTAATACATGAATTAGTTATGAGAGAATCTATGTATTATTTTATGCAGGGATTAGTTATGCAAGTTTTAGTTATTCATGTATTAGTTATGTAGGTATTAGTTATGCAAGTATAGTTGTGTAGAAATTACAATACATGAATTATTGATTATTAAAATTTTAATTTGTTGTAAATTAGTATATACTATTTACAAATAAATAAGTAAACAAATAGTATAAAATTCTATTATACAGTGTTTCATTGGTTGAATGTATATATATATTTGAATATATTTAAAATTTAAATATATGTATATGTAGCCGCCAGTTTTTTTTTAAAAAATTCAACCCAACTTGATGGTAGAATATATATTATTTTGCATAATTGAATAGATATATTTTAATTATTTATTTATATATATATATATATATATATATATATATATATATATATATATATAATATTTCAATTACAAAAAAAGTACACCGAAAAAAAATGAATAACTAATTTTTGGATAAAAGTGATAATTTTAAATAAAGTACCGAATTTAAAAAGATTTTAAAAGTAAACTGATAGGGGTAAATATGTAATTTTATTATTTTAATCCATGTATAACTAATACCCACATAACTTATTCCACCTTCTACCCCGCATAAAATTATACATAAATTTTCTCATAAGTTATGTGAGTATTAATTATGTAGAATTACTAAAACACAACCAACACCGTATAAAATTAATACATGAATAACTTTTATACAACATTTGGAACTTACCAACCAAACATTGTATAAAATATATACATGAATAGCTTTTTTCCTATTTGGAAACCAAACATGGTACAAAATTAATACATGAATAACCAAGTTATTCATGTATTAGTTTGGGCCTTATCCAGTAACCAAACGACCCCTAAGTGTTTTACCTATGTGTGTTAATTCATCATGGTTCCCACAACCGTAGTTATGGGTTTAGCTACTCGTGTTTGAATAATCACAATCACAAAATATTAGATAAATCATATTTGTAACTTACAAAAGTTCGTAGAAGTAAACCAAGTAAATTGAATATAACTCCCAACTTGATGAACAAAATTCCAATGTCGATTAATTCCCGAAATCAAGAATAAAATTGTAAACTTTGTTTCTTGACCCAAGAACGATTGTTAACAACACTAGAATTCACATGAAAATTGGTAAAAATAACTGCGTACAAAAAATAAACCTAAAAATTATATTTATAGTTCCAAAAAAAACTTCTCCTAACTAAATTTGGATTCCAGGTCGGCAGGGGTAACAGGCCAAGTAACGACTCATTGGGTCTCCCAACGAGTTGTGATCAGTGAAATATAGTCGTCTTCAGCATTAGGCCTAATCGTGGCAATGGGTCACCTAACGACTCGTTGTGTCTGGGCACGAGTCGTTAGGCCTCTCGTGGTCTTGCTTCCTCAAATATCCAGTGCACCTGACGATTCATCCTAGTGCTCTCCTGATGAGTCATGCAGTCAACCAACGACTCGTGATGTCGTCCGTTACCTTCATTGGATGGTTCTTCAGAAATCCTCCTCCTAGTCTTCACGACTGGCTTCACAACTCGTTACCAGATGTAACAAGTCGTGCCTTCAACCCGTGAAGTGCACTGGTTCTCATCTTCTTATATCAATCTTATCCCACGACCTCAACAATGAGCCGTGCACAGTGACAACGACTCGTGACTTGACTAGCAGCCTCTATTTCAGTCCTTTCATGCCTTACTTTACCCATTTCCCGTTCCGGACCTATTTTCCAACAACATTCAAGACAAACACGTCATATCTACATACCCGTAATGTGCACAGCTTCTTGGTTTTAAGCGTTGAAAGTGCCGTAAAATCATGACACATCAACACCCTCAACTTAGAACTTTTGCATGTCCTCAGACAAAAATAAAATAAAATAAACTACTTTGACTCTTTAATCAAAAGAACTCTAGGAAACTTATGGCAGTCAAAATTATTCATCAAATCAAATTTTCTAACCCCTCCTTTATCATACCAACTCAAATCACAATGCATATGCAAAATTTTCAACCATGACACTGAGGAATCAAAACATGGCAAAACACTGTCACTTGCAACCATGCACATAAATCTATAACACTGATCCAGACAATTTGCAGACGATTTTGTTGACCAAATGCTCTCACCTCAAAGAATTCCCATACTCACTCATATGTATATGATTATTTCAATGTATTTCTCTTGGGACTAGGTAAGATCACACTCACTCTCACAAAGAAATTCTAACTGTGTGCATGCAATGCCATAGGCTTGCCTTTACTTTCAATACCTCGATTTTCAGACAGGTAACTAGGATCACTATAGGACTTTTTAAGCTTGTAATGTAGGCTTGGGTTCGGGTATGGTACATATGAGATTAGTAGCTTAACCCTCCTTGGCACTACATACGTCTTGACTCCACTTTTAACCTTTTTTTCATATTTTCTCCCCTTTTTCCTTTACTTGCTTCTTCTTTTATTTTCGTTTGTAACTACGAATACGATTCCTCTTCTTTCAGCATTCATTGATTCACATTTTTCTTTTCTTTTCTTTTTGTTTCTTTCACTTTGACAACATTTTATTTCTTTCTTTTCTTTCATTACGCACACCGCACCCGCTCTTTCATTTTTATTACCCAATTTCATTCCTCCCTACTCTTCTTCATCACCCCCATAATAGCCACCCTCAACTTTGGCGATTTACCTAAATTGAGGTTCACAGTGTCCAAAGAGGAACCAGAGCCAAAACAGGTTCATTTTTAATCAAAGTAGGAAGGTGAGTTGGTGTAAACAAAAAGAAAGGTCAATTTAAGCTCAAAAATTTGGATCAAGGGATATTTATTTTCTTTTGGTAGGTCTTTTAAGGATAAAGTAGGCTCATTAATCAAAAATGACCTATGATCCTTTCCTAGTTTCCCATCCTCTATCTCGGTACGACCGACTAAGAAAGTTCTAGAGACATACACAGCCGAATTTAACTATTAAATCTCACTCACACACAACACAGGTCAACATCATCACTTTTACTAACTGCTAGTTCAGGTACAACCATACAATGGTAAGTATGTTCACAGTTTTAATGCCATGCAAAGATTCACAAAGGTCATACTTGTCAATTTTAACACACATTAAAAAAATTTAGGAGGAGTATCACATTATCAGTTCAACTAAAATAAAAAATTCAAGATCTTGACTGCCTTAAGTTCACCTAACTTTCTTTCGACTGACACAAACAAACACAAAAACATAAAACCCTAAACTTGCCGGTTCTACTGGATAAGGAACACCTGAGGAAAAGATATCCGGCAAGAAAAATCTCCGGGTTATGTTCAGCAAAAATACATAGGTATCCTTCCCCACCACCATCAAGAAAAGCATGTGTCATCCTCGACGCATATATATATATAAAAAAATTATGGAAATAGGGAACATACCTGTGTGATCTAGGTGTCTGCGACCTGGTCGGTGGAGGGTGCAGATACTCCTCCAGTGTCCTCTCCGATATCACCGGCTTGACCCGATACATTTTCAGACCCAACTGAGCTTGTGCCTTCTCCTCGAGCTCTCGCTGGCTCAACTGTGGCCCTCTGTCGAGCCTCCTCTCTGGATAAATGCAGCGATGTCTCCATCTCTCTCCGCTCTCGCTTCTGTTGATGGAGCAGAGAATCATCCTCCTCAAAACTTGCCTCCTCACGAGGCCTTTTTCACTTATCTTGTGCCACTGGCTCCTCAGTAATGAAGTCAAACACCGGTGGTAGCTCCTCTTTGCTCTCATCCTCTATCACTGGAAGCACAGTTGGAGGGATCGCAGCTGCCTGTCGTGCGGACAACTCTCGCACCTCCGTTCTGAGTGATGCTACCTCTATATACCACCTTGCAAATTCAGGCGCCTGTAACTGTGCAAGGCGCTCATCCATGCGTCTCTCTAAAGTGTCCAATCTGCCATGCATGGAGCTAGAGAGCACCTCCAATTCTTTGGTAACCCATGGCTTGGCTTGCTCCATTAGCACCTTTACTTGTAGAGCCGTGTGTGATTGTTGTTTCTCAACCTTTGCCAGCCGTCTAGCCATGTCGGTTAGTAATTATTTGGAAATTGTGACTAGACCAGCTGAAGGAGTACTTGAGGGTGCAACAGGTGGGCGAGGTGCAGCTGCTGTGGATGAAGACTTTAGAATCTCAGCAGATGCGGGAATATTAGCTACATATGTAGCCTCAGGCTGGCTACCCATCTCCTTGGCCTCCGTGGGCTCTGCCACAATCTCAGTAAATGTAGCAGCCTCAGTCTACATCCCGCTGCTGAATGCCTCTGCTAATATAGTCGCTCCAGCGGATGCGGCAATCTGATTCCTTGCTCTTGATACTGGGTTTATGTCATCTCGTATCAACCCGATATCGGATATCTTGTGGACCACTATGAGCTGGTCGACGGATGGAAACTTTGGCTTTTTTGACTCCTGACAGAGTTTATCAATAAGACATGGAAAGTGGATTGTAGTACCATCATTTATCGCCCGCTCTCTAATTCTCTTCAGCAATGTACCGTGGGAAATTTATGGCGTATCCCTCCATAATTCTAGCTACCAATGCAGCTCTGTTAGGTGAAAAAATATTATCATTGCTGGTTAGTACCAGCCTATGTCGCACCAGTGACCACCAAAATTTAGCGTGAAAATTTAATGTGGCCTTCTTGATCTGGGACTCGGTGCCGTGCAACCATTCAACCAATGAACCTCTTGTGGCAACGACCTAAGATAGCCAAGTGTATTGCCTGATTCGCTCCTCACTATTCAACTTCTTAGTCTTAACTTTTTTCAGCTCGAATAGTCTGTGATCGAACTTGGCGGTGTTCATCGGGGCATGATAGTTTGGCCCATAAAGTAGTCTGGAGATGGTGCTCTCAGATATGTCCACAGGTGTCTCTCGAACCAACACCTGTGTCAAAACAGGCCTCTTGTTCCAGTCTTGACCACCTAATGCCAGATGCTGTAGTGTGGCTACATAGAATTCTCTGACTAGGCAGGGGCTATAGCTTCCTGATGGCTCAGTCAACTACCCGAACCTGTACTTATCGAACAAAGCCTGCATCTCTGGAAGGTCCTTAAGCCCCGTGGTGACTAGCCTGGGCTCCTCGTAGATGCTCCTCTTTGGATGTCCTTTATCATTTGGTTCAATGTCTCTATTATAGATAGCCCTCATTCCATGAACACACCATCTCCTCACGTGCCTTGGTTGATAGTTGGATGTGTTCGAGGTCTCAATCAGTTCATCATCTGTGTTCTCTTGCTGAGCATGTGACTCATCAGCTACTTTTGTGTTTTGCCCAGCTGTGGTACACTCAGGAGCAATTGCAGCTATAGCCCTAGCATTTTCATCAGTACAGATTGGTGGATCTCTTGCCAGTGGAGTAGGAGCATCAACCAGGGCTGTCGGATTTGTAGGTCATTGAGCCCTAGCCTTGGTTGATCTCCGCACCAGCTGCTCTTCTGACACTTCATATTCCTCCTCCGAGCCACTTGACTCTTCGGAGGAGGATGACTCGTCTCAAAGTCTGCGGTATGATGGTTGACTCGTCTCCAACACTTGTTTCTTTGCCGGACCTTTCTTCGTGGTACCCCTCGGAGCCATTGTACCTGTGGAAAATCAGTTAGTATACAAGATGAGATGAAAAATAACAACTATTAAACTATGTCTCAGTAGATATGATGACTGACCTAACGAGTCGTTGCCACTGGCCACGACTCGTGATATCAGTTGTTGTCTTCCGGCTGTATTTTCTTTATGTTGGACCAGTGGACTTAACAACTGGTCACAACGAGTCGTTACCAGAGGAAATGACTCGTTAGGTCATTGTCAGGTACACTGGTCACCTGGTTTAATTTCCACTCAGGACGAGCTACACAACGCGTCGTGAGACGATACCACGACTCGTGATGTGGCTCATGCTCAAGAGTTTCAGGTAATCCACCCTCCTCTTGCATTACACTTGCTATTTTTCTATCCCACAAACACAAAACAACATAGTTCGCACATCACTCAATTTAATTTAAATCAAAATTTCGATATTGCCTGCCACCTAGGATTTACTATCAAATTGAAGCAGTAACCAAGAATTGTACAACATCAATCAGGCATTTGCAAGTTCAATCAACGCATGGGTCAACAATAATCTATTCTAAAAGTAGAGATACTCACAATTAATTTTGAAAAAGTAAACACTGGATGTTTGAGTAGAGAGTAGAGTGCCCGTGTGAGTGTGAGTGCAGGTGAGTCCAATTTGAAGAATTCGCAGTGAGTGGATGGTTGGGAGAAGAAGAAGAGGGAAAATTTTAAGTTGGAGTGGTGATAGGTTTTAATTGGTGATGTGTTTAAGTGGAAAATTCGGTGTTTTGTCCGTGTAGAATTAAATATGTACCATATTTGAACGTGGGTCAGGTCGGGTAGAAGCTAATTAAAAATATGTTGCAACCCACGTAACGATTCGTTATGTGGTTAAATGAGTCGTTTAGCCCTTTGTGCAGTGACTTGAGCTTGAGAACTTACCTGGGACCTAACTAATCATGTAACAACTCGTGGTGTTACCCAATGAGTCATGACCTGAGTTGTGGTCCTTGAAATGTGGTAGCTTCGTGATGGGCCACTTAACAAATCGTTAGGTTGCCCAATTATTCGTTAAATTACGAGTCATTGTCACCTTTCTCAGTTTAATTTCACCTGTAATCCAATAGACTTGACAGAATACCTCACGATTCGTTGCTAGTGGCAACGACTCATTTGGTCAACCGTTGTCTACACTGTTTGATATAGCAATGCCGAAGATCCAGTTAATGAGTCGTTTGGTTCGATGATGACTCATTCTGTGCTTTTTGGCACCAACAACTCAAGTTCAGATTTTTGGTTTTAACTTCAAATTTCCCATCTTAATCACCTGCACACATCAACACACGTAAACACTACATTTTTCTTATAATAACAACTTGGGTTGCCTCCCAAGAAACGCTTGATTTAACGTCACGACACGACGCGGGTGTTTTGACTACTCAGAATTCACCAAAACACCACCATGGGTTGCCTCCCATGTAGCGCCTGATTTAATGTCCCGGCACGACGCAACTCCCCGGGTTACTCAGATTTCACCCAGGGCCTAGAGATCCACCAGCTTTAATTCTTCGCTTCTCCCCAGATATGCTTTTACCCATTGACTGTTAACTTTAAAGCGCTTTCCTTCATGATTTTCCAGTTCAATTGCCCCATCAGAGATTATTTGAACCACTCGAAAAGGTCCTAGCCATTCAGACTTCAACTTGTCAAGAACAAACGAAGTCTAGAATTAATAGTAGCACCGTATCACCTGGACTAAATTCTCTCTTCTCAATATTCCGGTCATGCTGAATTTTCATCCTTAGTTTATAAATTCAGAACTCTCATAGGCTTTCAACCAAAATTCATCAAGCTCATTTAACTGATCAAGCCTCAAGTTTGCAGCTTTGTTCCAATCCAAATTCAGTTTCTTGAGAGCCCACATAGCTTTGTGCTCAAGTTCAACCAGAAGATGACATACTTTTCCATACACAAGCTGATATGGAGACATACCTATAGGAGTCTTGAATGCGATCCGATAAGCCCATAAAGCATCATCTAGCTTTCTTGCCCAATCTGTCCAGTTTGCATTCACAGTCTTCGCCAAGATAGTCTTTATCTCCCGGTTTGTGACTTCAACCTGCCCACTAGACTGCGGATGATAGGGTGTTGCCACCTTGTGTTTTACCCTATATTTCTCCAATAAATAGAGAAACAACCGGTTACATAAGTGCGAAACCCCATCAATAATGATGGCTCTGGGAGTCCCGAATCTAGCAAATATATTCCGCTTCAAAAATGCTGTGACACTCTTCCCTTCATTATTTGGATTCGAAACTGCTTCCACCCATTTTGAAATATCATCTACAGCAACAAGTATGTACTTCATCTCGTTTGAGCTCACAAATGGGCCTATGAAATCAATGCCCCATTCATCAAATAGCTCAATGACCAGGATGGGAGTAAGAGGAAGCTCATGACTCCATGATATGCCTCCTTGCATTTGGCATGCATCACATGCCTTTGCGAAATCATGCGCATCCCGGTGAATGGTTGGCCAATAATACCCACATTGCAGAATCTTGTGGGCTATACGATTCCCGCTGTGGTGACCCCCAACAGGGGATGAGCGGAAGGCCTCCAGGATACTTAGAATCTCTACCTCTGACATGCATCTTTGAATCACCCCATCAGAACATATGCGAAATAAGTAGGTCTCATTCTAGAAAAATTTCTGCACGTCGGATAGAAACTTCTTCCTCTGGTGAAAAGATAAGTGCTCCGGTACAACATCACTCACCAGATAATTAGCAAAGTCTGCAAACCATGGGATGAGATCTTGTGAGGCCACTAAACCCTGCTTGTCTGGGATTGCATCATCTATGTCATGCTCATCTCGAAGTGCTGCATCAGGTTCCAATCTTGATAAGTGATCTGCCACCTTATTTTCAGTCCCTTCCGTTCTTTTACTTTGAACTCAAACTCTTGTAGAAGCAGAACCCATTGAATCAACCGTGGCTTGGCATCCTTCTTTGCCATCAGATATCTCAAAGCTACATGGTCTGTGTGGACTATCACCTTTGTTCCAAGCAAGTATGCCCGAAACTTCTCAAATGCAAAAACTACAGCCAAAAGCTCCTGTTCTGTCATGGTATAATTTTTCTGAGCTGCATTTAGAGCCTTGCTAGCATAATAAATCAGATGGAAAATATTTTCATGCCTTTGACCCAACACAGCTCCTAGGGCCACACCGCTAGCATCACACATGACCTTAAAAGGCAAAGACCAGTTAGGTGCCACTATAATGGGGTAGTGGTCAATCTCTATTTAAGGCATTCAAAAGCCTTCAGACATTCCTCATCAAAAACAAACTTCACCTCTTTCTCAAGCAGTTTACACAAAGGATGTGAAATTTTCGAGACGTCCTTGATGGATCTTCTGTAAAACCCTGCATGGCCTAGAAAACTTTGAACACTTTTCATAGAAATTGAGGGTGGTAAACTGGCAATAACATCAATCTTAGCTCTATCCACCTCAATACCCTTACCATAAATCCTATGGCCAAGCACTATACCTTACTTGACCATGAAATGACACTTTTCCCAGTTAAGCACCAAGTTGGTCTCTTCACATCTCTGCAACACCTTGCTCAAATGAGCCAAACAATCTTTGAATGAATCACCCACCACCGAAAAATCATCCATAAAGACTTCAATGATGTCTTTAACCATGTCAGAAAATATGGATATCATGCAACGCTGAAAAGTGGCGGGTGCATTACATAACCCCAACGACATCCTCTTAAAAGTAAATGTACCATATGGGCAAGTGAACGTGGTCTTCTCTTGGTCTTCGGGGGTTATAGAAATTTGATTGTACCCTGAAAAACCGTCAAGGAAATAATACCATCCTCTGCCTGTAAGTCTTTCTAGCATCTGGTCCATGGATGGCATCGGAAAGTGATCTTTTTGCGTCCAACGGTTCAACTTCCTGTAATCCATGCATACTCTCCAATCGGTGACTGGTCTTAGAGGAATGAGCTCATTGTTAGCATTTGGGACCACTGTGATTCCTCCCTTTTTCGATACAGATTGCACTGGGCTGACCCATTTACTGTCTACAATAGGATAAACAACACTTGTATCTAACCACTTGATGATTTCCTTCTTGACCACCTCTTGCATAGGTGGGTTCAACCTACGCTGATGCTCAATACTCGAAACACAATCTGGCTCTAGCTCGATCTTGTGAGTGCAAGTACCAGTTGGGATTCCAATAATATCTGTAATGGTCCACCCAATAGCTTTTTTATATTTCTTCAAAATGGAGACTAAAGCCTCCACTTGCCATTCCTCCAAGTCAGCTGCAACAATGACCGGTAAAGTGTTACCGGCTCCCAAAAATACATACTGCAAATGAGACAGGAGTGCTTTGAGCTCCAATATCAGAGGCTCCTCAATAGATGGCTTGGCTGGTGGGGTCACCCGATTCTTCAAGTCTAGATCAATCTTCTTTGGAGCATAAGTGTATAACCCCATGCCAGCAAGTTCATTAACAATCTCCTAACCCCCATAGATCTCCTCAGCACCAACATCCATCAAAACTGCTGCTAAGTCATCAAGAATCAAAAACTCCTCAATGGGTATAATTGGGAACTCAGGTTCCATAACATCAATTACTGAGACCACCCTCATATCATTTGGTTGTTTCATGGATCTGCATACATTGAATGTCACTTCCTCATTATTCAACCATAATTTGAGCTGTCCAGTCTCCATATCTACAAGATCACGTTCGGTGGCGAGGAATGGTCGCCCCAAGATAATGGGAACCTCAAAATCAATCTCACAGTCCAGAATGACAAAATCGGCCAAATATATAAAGGACTCTACCTTCACTAGAATATCATAGAGGATTCCCACCAGATTTTTCACTGTATGATATGCCATCAAAAGCCGCACTGTAGTCGGTTTGGGGGCTCCCAAGCCCAACTGTCTAAAAACTGCTAATGGAATCAAATCAATACTAGCACCGAGATCACATAATGCCTTAGCAAACTTAAAGGCTCCAATAGTGCATGGTATGGTGAAAGCCCCAGGGTCCTCCTTTTTTTGAATAAGAGAACGAGATGCTATTGCATTACAATGGTGCAAATTATCTGCAGGTTCGAAACTCATAGTCCTCTTTCTAGTGACAAGGTCCTTCATGAATTTTGCATAGCCAGGCATATGCTCAAGTGCCTCGACTAATGGGATGTTCACAGACAATTGTTTTAACATTGAGATGAACTTATGATACTTCCCATCTTCGGCCTTTTTCTTCAGCCTCTGTGGAAAAGGGGGAGGAGGTCTAGGAATAGGTGTGATATTTTGCTATACCTCCTTATCCTTTTCTTTGCCAGACCCATGCTCCTTTGCATTACTAGGAGCGGTCTTCTCAACTGATTCATCAACCAAAATCTGATCCTCAAAATCTGCCCCCCTATCATCATTAATCACTAAGGGCTCATCTGTCTCATCAATCACAACCTACCTTGGCGGATCAACTGTCGCTTTCCCGCTCCTAGTAGTGACGGCTATATAATGACTATCATTTTTTGGATTTTGAATAGTGTTGTTGGAAAGTGTGCCTTTCTGCCTCTGGTTCATTGCAATAGACATCTGACTCAGCTGCTGCTCAATCTACTTTATGGAAACGATATGTGATTCCACCTTTTGGTTCATCCTAGAAATATCAGGGCGGAGTTCTTTGAAATGGCCATCTGTCGCCTCCATCTGGTCAAGCACCTTGGATAACATATCTTCTACTCGTGAACCATTAGACTCTGGCTCGCAGTTTCTTGGAGGAACATATAAACTGCTTCTATAATTCTTGTACTCATCACGCTTCTTCCAGTCACCTTTATCTTTGTATTGGCCTCAATTATAATTGTTATCTCTGTAAAAGTTTAGACCTTGGTTCCCTTGACCTTGACGACAAGAGTCTTGGTTAGACCCTTGTGCGTTGGTCCGGAAACCCACCCCTTGACCATTTGATAATTAGCTTCTTCCTCAGATTCAGATTCGCCTCCATCATTCCTCGGGGCCTTGCCCTGAGAATCCACAACATTCACTTTTTCAGTTTTGGCTCCCATCAAATGCTTTGCAAGCAGCCATATTGTGGTCTTTATCTCAGTGATGTCTTGATCTCATTATTCATCCCTTTTTCTCTGTTCTACATTCATACCTATCGCATAAGAACCAGCCGGAGTTTTTGACACTCTTGTGTGCCATGCACGGTTGGTTTTAGTAATTCTGTCAAGTAACTCAGCAGCTTCAACATAAGTGTGGCTCATAAATGTTCCGCCAGAAACGGTATCAACCACCGCCTTGGTGTTAACATTTAGCAATCTATAGAAAATTTCTAGCACTGTATCATCTGGGATCCTGTGGTTGGGCACCTTTTTAAGCTTCTTGTTGAATCTCAACCACATCTCCTGAAGTGCCTCAGAATTTAACTGCCTTAAGTTATATATCTCATCTTTCAACTGCAAGGCTCTGGAAGGTGGGAAAATCCTTTCAAGAAAAGCTCTCTTCAACTCCCTCCATGTGGTGATTGAATCGTTTGGTAATTCTGCTAGCCAAAGCATTGCCTCACTCCCTAATGAAAAGGGAAATAACCTCAGGCGAATCGCATCCTGACTCACTCCCGGTTGTTTATATGCCTTACAGATACCCACGAAATTGGTCAAGTGAGTATGGGCATAATCAATTGCATAACCCGCAAATATTCCCTTCATGTTGAGTAATTGGATCATAGCACTGGTAATATCAAACTTTTCCCCAACAGGCAAAAAGGGAGAGACAACAGCTCCAACGGCATCGACTTCGTCTATATCAACATCATCATCCTCATCGAAATACCGGTGTCTTTGCTATTCTGGACCTCTGTTCCTTCCAGCTCGCTCTACTTCAGCAGCTAGATGTTGCTCTTCAGCAACCCTAGCTAACTCACGATCTCTAGCCCGAGCTTGCTCCTCAGCCAACATTCTCGCTTTAGCTTGGTCCACTGTCTCTTGTTCTTGTATGTTGGCCATTCTTCTTAGATTCCTTAGTGTCTGCTCAAGTTTGTGATCGATTTGAACCAGGGATTTTCCTTGGCTCCTAGTACTGGGCATGCACGAACCTAAGACCTATTAAAAACAAAAACAACAAAAGAAAAATAAAAAGGAAATAAGAACCAACAATAAAGCAAACACAATTAACAAAAGCCTTAGCCGTATTCCCCAGCAATGGCGCCAAAATTTGATGTCGCCCAAATTACACCTCACAATTGAGATATAAAGCAGTCGATGTCAAATATAGAATCCAATGAAGGTTGAGGTCGATCCCACAGAATATAGAAAGAACTTGAGTTAATGTGAATGACTATTACTATCAGATTACTTATTTCCTAAGGGGAAAGAAATAAAATACTAACACGAGTAAAAACTACTAAGTTCTTAAGTCAAATTCAGTTTGTATTCAATCAACAAATTGACTAGGATTGTGTTCCCCAAGGCTTCATAACCATAAGGCTTTTACACTAGTGATCTATTCCGGTGTTTAACATGAAATATCGGTAAGTTATGTTCACCTAAATGGTTGGTCCCCTATCTAGATGATTATCACCATGCGACTTGGTCCGTATACGGGTGTATGCTTAATTAACCCTTACCCTTAACATCGGATTAGCTATCCCCGGAAAAGTTCAAGCTATTAGATGAGGGTTGATAGCCTCAAATCTCCGTTGTTAATCCCTTTTTCCATTCAATTCTCCCTTGATCTGTTAGTAAGAATAAGGTAAGTTCCAACGTTTTCAACCGTTAAGAAATAATTAAAACGAAGGGAAAAACAATATATGCATTAAACCTCATTCAAGAATTAGTAAGTGTTTCACCTATGTGTATCAATTCATCATGGTTCCCAAAACCCTAGTTATGGGTTTAGCTACTCATGTTTGAATAATCACAATCACAAAACATTAGATAAATCATAATTGCAACTTACAAAAATTCGTAGAAGAAAACCAAGTAAACTGAATATAACTCCCAACTTGATGAACAAAACTCCAATGTTGATTAATTCCAAAAATCAAGAACAAAATTGTAAAATTTGTTTCTTGACCCAAGAACGATTGTTAACAACACTAGAATTCACATGAAAATTGGTAAAAATAACTGCGTACGAAAAATAAACCTAAAAATTATATTTATAGTTCCAAACAAATCTTCTCCTAACTAAATTTGGATTCCTGGTCGGCAGGGGTAACAGGCCAAGTAACGACTCATTGGGCCTCCCAACGAGTTGTGATCAGCATTAGGCCCAATCGTGGAAATGGGTCACCTAACGACTCATCGTGTTTGGGCACGAGTCATTAGGCCTCTCGTGGTCTTGCTTCCTCAAATATCCAGTGCACCTGACGATTCATCCTAGTGTTCTCCTGATGAGTCATGCAGTCAGCCAACGACTCGTGATGTCGTCCGTTACCTTCATTGGATGGTTCTTCAGAAATCCTCCTCCTAGTCTTCACGACTGGCTTCACGACTCATTACCAGATGTAACTAGTCATGCCTTCAACCCGTGAAGTGCACAGGTTCTCAGCTTCTTAAATCAATCTTATCCCACGACCTTAACAACGAGTCATGCACAATGACAACGACTCGTGACTTGACTAGCAGCCTCCATTTCAGTCATTTTATGCCTTACTTCGCACATTTCCCATTGCGGACCTGTTTTCCTGCAACATTCAACACAAACGCGTTATATCTACATCAACATACTCGAAATGTGCGTAGTTTTTTAGTTTTAAGCATTGAAAGTGTCGTAAAATCACAACACATGACCCGACGCATGACTTAGAGATGGAAGCCGTGGAGTCCTCTCGAAGATCGGGAGGCACTACTTGTATGGGGTACAGGTGTATGTGTTCACAAATCACAAGGGCCTTCATTATGTGTTCACGTAGAAGGACCTAAATTTACCTGAGAGTAGACTCGGGTTGTAGACACAGGACAAGGAGCCTCGAAAGACTCCAAGTCGACCCCTGGAATGAGTATATGTCTAATTCATTCAAGGAAAGCGAAAGACTTAACATATAATCATTAAGGAAACAAAATCATAGCATAAGATAGAAAAGCGACACAAAATCCACACATGGCAGCTGAGTACTACAAATAGTATGAAAGCATCTAATCATAACAGATGGGTTGATGGGACAATAGCCCAACTAACCCTACAATATTGAAAACTAAAAGAGACATCAAAGTCTGAACATATGGCCCTTGAAACATAAGGACTCACTAAAAAGGGGTTGATAGCGAACTCTGAATGGACTACTGACGAGGATGAGCCTGAGATTCGGGTCCTGTATGATGAAATGATACAACATAGAAAGTATGCGGGTCAGTACGCGAAATGTACCGAGCATACCAGGTAAGCAAAACAAACATTTAAATGCATAAAGTTCCTGATAGTAGGACGACACGATCATAATACTGAAATCATAGATGAAGCATAAGGATCAAGGTTTTCAAAATATTCGTAAACTTATCATAAACATAGACATGAGAGAAAACATTATAAAACATGAATTGAGCCAAGATTTGTAATCATAAGCATGCATAAACAATGAGGAACAGTGGGAGATTCTTATAACCGACATACCCCATATGAGCACACATAGAGCCTGACTTGTAAACCTAATCGGGAGGCCGTTCGTACCTTGCCAAGGGTAGAACTATGACAGGCGTGATATCACTCATGAAGGGCCCACTTGGGAAAAAGGGGATAGTCCCAAGGGAGGTCCCAAACATGACCTACGGTGGCACGTAGTTCTGAGATTCGGGGTGTAACTAGGGCTTCGAACCTACTCGATGTTAAATACTACTCCCAAAGCATGAAACGTGCTCATAAGGTAACATACATGACATACATGGTCTAGTTAAATTATGATAATCATAGACATGCTTGGATGTTCGTGAACTAGCCATGAAATCGGGCCCGTGAGTCGGCCATAGTCATAAACTGTAAAATCATGCTTGACATGTGGGCATTACCCAATTTTAAACATACTTGAAATACTCAATTTGGTTGAAATCATGATCATAAAACGTGGGTAATTGAAAACATGCTTCTAATTCGAAAATTCACATCATACTTGTAAAATCATCATAATCATAAACTCCCATGGATTTCTCATAATTTGGGCACCTTAAGTTTGAGACACTAGTACACAATATCATGATTAAAACAATGTAAACATCAGCCCATTGTTCAAAACCCATCAATTTAGACATATTTGAAACATACCCACATCAATTACTAGAAGATTCATGCATTGGGTTAAAACCTCATAAGAATTGAATGGTAGAATTTCATAGACTAGAGAGAAATTGGGCATGGGTATGGATCAACCACCCATTAAAAACCCTACATACCTAGTTGGAGCTAAACTTTACGCTCCCTTGATTGCCCAAGAGGAAAATTGGGGAAGAAAGCATTGAATCACTCTAGATCACTTCTCTACCACCTTATATTCCTTTGCATGCATGAATGAGGACGTAGGCTAGTATTTCCCTTCTTAAACCCACCTTTCAAAGGTTAAAACGATGTAGTTTAGGACCCTCAGATTTAGGAATTATGGAAAATCCCTTACTTGAATCACATAATTTTTTGCTGGCTGCCACTCCCCACGAGGGACTGGACGACTCGTCCCCAGGGGCCACGACTCGTGGCCTTGAGTCATGATGTTCATTGCCAAAAATATACTATGAGATCCCACGGAGGACACCACAAATCGTGGTGAGTAACCATGACTCATGGCACCATCCGTAGCCTTCACTGCCCAATCCTCCTTGCCAAGCATCCAGTCCAGGCCACGGGTGACCTCACGAGTCTTGTGGCCTGGCCACGACTTGTGGTCACGCTTGTGGTGTCCCCCAGACCAGTCCACCTCCTTGCTTGACCACGAGTCACTTCACGACTCGTGGTCCCTCCTCACGGGTCACCTAACGACCTGTTCTGTGATCTGGTGCAGAATTCCAGTTTTTCTTCATTTCAACTCTCGGGTATGATCTTTGGGCTCCTGGGGTATAACAATATCTCCCCCTTAGGAACATTCTTCCTCGAATGTTGGAAACACGCAGTAAAAGCAGAAACATGCAATCATTATATACAAATACTGATTGTTTATGCTTAAAACCGAGAGAATGACTACCTCCGAGAAGAACTACATAGCTGAACTGAATTCACTCATCACATATCTCTATCATAAAATAAAACAAACTTGCGCACATGAACCTAACATGAAAAATGATTAGAGTATTAAGGCAAAAACTAGTATCTCAAACGCAAACTGAGATGGTAGGGAACATGTGAGGGTATTTAGCCATCATATCTGCTTCGGCTTCCCACGTAGCTACCTCAACATGTTGATTTCTCCATAACACCTTTACTGATGCTACTTCTTTGTTCCTTAGCCTCCGAAGTTGACGATCCAATATTTCAACTGGAATTTCCTCATAATTGAGGCTATCTCTCACACCCACATTCTCCACCGATATAACTAGAGTTGGGTGACCCAAGCACTTTTTCAAGAGCAATACATGAAAGACGGGATGAACTGAAGCTAATTCCGAATGTAACTCTAACTCATAAGATACTTTACCCACACGTCTCATAATCCAGTATGGACCAACATAGCGGGGACTGAGTTTCCCTTCTTTCCAAATCTTATCACTCCCTTCATGGGAGATACCTTCAAAAACACCCAATCATCGACTTTGAACTCGAGCACTCTTCTTCTCACATCCGCATAGGACTATTGGCGACTTTGAGCTATTTTCAACCTGTCTCTTATCAACTGAACCTTCTCCATTGCCTCATGAACCATGTTTGGCCCTATCATCGCTGCCTCACCAACCTCAAACCATCCGATGGGCGATCTACACCTCCGCCCATAGAGAGCCTCAAATGGTGCCATTTGGATACTGGGGTGATAACTGTTATTGTAAGCAAACTCGATCAAGGGCAAGTGATCATCCCAACCACCTCTGAAGTTAATCACGCATGCCCTCAACATGTCCTTGAGGATCTGAATTGTCCGCTCCGCTTGACCATCCGTTTGCGGGTGAAATGCTGTGCTGAGTTTAACCTGAGTACCAAGCCCTTTTTGAAAACACCACCAAAACTGAAAGGTAAATTGAGTACCTCGATCTGAAATGATAGACAAGGGCACTCCATGCAATCGAACCATCTCCCAGATGTATAGCTTGGCATAATCTTCTGCTGAGTCCGTGGTTTTGACCAATAAAAAATGAGCAGCTTTAGTCAGCTTGTCTATCACCACCCATATAGAATCATACTGTCGGTGAGTACGAGGTAGGCTTGTAATGAAATCCATGTTAATATCTTCCCATTTCCAAGTGGGGATGCTAATATCCTGAAGTACGCCTCCCGACCTTTGATGCTCGACCTTTACTTGCTGACAGTTCAAGCACTTGGCTACGAATTCTGCAATATCCTTCTTCATGCCATTCCACTAATATATTTCCCGAAAATCATGATATATCTTGGTGGCACCTGGATGGATAAAATACCTGGATCCATGGGCCTCATGCAATATCCGGCTCTCCAATTCATCAACATTTGGAACACATAGGCGACCCTGGTACCGAAGCACACCATCTCCCCCTTTGGAGACGACCTTTACTTTCTGATTTTGAATGACTTCTTTCAACTTTATAAATATCAGGTCCTCATCTTTGCTAGCTTTCACATCAGGCACCAAGGACGACTCTGACCCGTTCTGAACAACAACCCCACCATCGGTCGAGTCAACTAACCTAACTCCCATCCTTGTGAGTCGATGCACCTACTTCACTAGTTCCTTCTTCCCATCATCCACATGAGAAACACTCTCCATAGAGAGTCTACTAAGTGCGTCTGCTACCACATTAGCCTTACCCAGGTGGTAAAGAATACTCATGCCGTAGTCCTTTCGTATCTCCAACCACCTCCTTTGCCAAAGATTGAGATCCTTCTGCATGAACACATATTGCAGGCTCTTGTGGTCCGTAAACACATCCATGTGGACCCCATACAAATAATGTCACCATATCTTCAAGGCGAATACTACCACGGCTAATTCAAGATCATAGGTCGGGTAATTCTTCTCATGAACTTTTAGCTATCTGGAGGCGTATGCTATAACCTTCCCATGCTGCATCAGCACACACCTAAGTCCGATCCTTGAAGCATCACAATACACTATAAATCCATCAGTACCCTCAGGTAGGGTCAATACCGGTGTTGAAGTGAGTCGAGCCTTTAGCTATTGAAAGATTCTTTCACAAGTCTCCGACCATTGGAATTTCACCTTCTTCTGGGTCAATTTGGTTAAAGGTGTTGCAATAGATGAAAAGCCCTCAACAAATCTCCAGTAGTAGCCCGCTAATCCCAAAGAGCTCCTGATATCTGAAAGGTTCACCTGTCTGGGCCAATTCTTCATCGCCTCTATTTTTTGAGAATCCACTTTTGTACCTTCACTTGAAACCACGTGACCCAAGAACGCTACTGAATTCAACCAAAACCAGCACTTGCTGAATTTGGCATATAGCTGGCGATCTTTGAGAGTCTGAAGTACTACCCTCAGATGAGTAGCATGCTCTTCCTCGCTCTGAGAGTATATCAAGGTATCATCAATGATCAAATAACCAACATGTACAAATATGCCTTGAAAACCCTATTCATTAGATCCATAAAAGCTGCAGGGGCATTGGTTAGTCCAAAGGACATAACAAAAAATTTGTAGTGACCATACGGAGTCCTGAAAGTAGTTTTTGGGATGTCACTCTCTCGAACCCTGAGCTAGTGATACCAGGACATGAGATCTATCTTGGAGAAGCACTTGGCACCCTAAAGCTAATCAAATAAGTCATCAATCCTAGGTAAAGGATATCTGTTCTGGACAAGTACTATCTGTAGTCAATACACATCCGAAGAGAACTATCCTTCTTTCTAGACGAATATAACTGGTCCACCCCATGGAGACTTGCTAGATCTGATGAAACCCTTATCTAATAAGTCTTTCAACTGCTCCTTCAATTCCTTTAGCTGTGCTGGAGCCATCCTATAGGGAGGAATAGATATGGGCTGAGTGTCGGGTACGAGGTCGATCCCAAAATCAATCTCCCTCTCGGGAGGAACACTCGGTAGATCGTCTGGAAATAGCTCAGGATACTCACACACCATGGGGACTGACTGCATAGTTGGTATCTCGAATGTAGCATCCTTAATCCTAACTAGGTGGTAAATACAACCCTTAGAAATCATTTTCCTAGCCTTGAGATAGGAGATAAAGCAACCTACATGTACGACTGAACTACCCTTCCATTCTAAGGCTGGCTCACCCGAAAAGCGAAACTGCACCGCACGAGTTCTACAATTAACAGAAGCATAGCATGCAAACAACCAATCCATGCCCAGAATAATATCAAAATCAGTCATAGCTAACTCTACTAAGTCTGTGGAGGTGACCTTATGCAATACTGTAATAGGACATCCTCTATACACCCGCTTAGCTACAACTGACTCACCAACTGAAGTAGAAACTGAGAATGGTTCTGACAGAATTTCAGGACTGACTCCCAAGCTATTAGCAATATAAGGTGTCACAAAGGGCAAGGTGGCTCCTGAGTCTAACAAGGCATAAGCATCAAGATTGAAAACTCGCAATATTCCCGTAACCACATCGAGAGAAGTCTCCTGCTCCTGTCGAGAGGCAAGTGCATAAAACCTATTCTGGCGCTGGCCACCACCTGAACTAGTTGAAGCACCCTAATGAGAAGGATGTGCCATTGGAGCTGCTGATCTAAAGACTAGGGTATGGGCTCCACCACCCCCTGGCCTGGCTGTAGGACAATCCGTAAGTCTATGTCCGACTCTGCCACACCTGAAACAAGCATCTGAGCCACTAAACACCTCTTTGGGTGATTTTTACCAGAAATTGCACAGGTTCGGAAGGTACGCTATGTCCTTGTGCTACCCTGACTCCTCGAACTTGAGGCCCTACCCCTCTGATCATCTCGGGGCCTGGATGGTGTACTCACTGATGATGGTGTTGGTGCAACAGACCCGTGCTGAGACTGCTGGTGATGCCCACCGCTTGGCCTCAATTGAGAGAACCTATAGCTGTCAGTCCTGGCCCTCTTGGCCTCTCTATCCATCATATGAGCTGCCTCCATCTGCTGGGCATATAAGACTATCCAGGGGTAGTCCATGTCCAGGTGAAGCATAGCTGTCCTACAATCCTTGTCTAGATACTCTGCCACCTCGTGCACAAACCTGCTCACTCGTGCCCTCTAGTCAACCACTAACTCTGGGGCGTATTTTGACAAGCGAGTGAACTCAAGTGAATACTCCAACACTTCCATCTTTCCCTGCTTAAGATTTATGAACTCGGCTGCCTTCAACTCCCTCATCTCCCAGGGAAAAATCGATCGAGAAAGGCCATATGAAACTCATCCCAACTGATAGGGCCCGCTCTCGCTGCCCTGTTGTCTTTCCATTGCTTGTACCAAATATGAGCAATCCCCTTTAGCTGATCGGAGGCCAAGTCAACACTCTCACTATTTTCCACCCCCATGACCTGGGTGACCTTCAAGATCCCCTCTATGAACTCATGTGGATCCTCGTCCACCTTCAACCCCGTGAACTCAGGAGGGTTCATCCTTAAGAAATCCTTCACTCTAGCTGTTGTTGCATTCCCATTCTGAGGGTAATGCGCCAATGTCTGGTTATGAACCTGGGAAGCCATGGCCTGTGCCAACATCTAAAGTGCTATCTTAAACTCAGTGTGGGTAGCTGGCTCTGGGGCGTACTTCTCATGAATAGGTGGGGCTTGCTGATGCCCATCACCATTGACTCCCTAATGGTCATTGCTATTGCCATTTCTTGTAATGTTCACTCTGCGTGGAGGCATGATTCTGCAAATGCGAATAGCACGAATTAGAAGTATAGAAAGACTTTTCATCGCACGACAAAGATCATAAAGAAGGGAACATTTCCTAAATGTCTAGTAGCCTCTTCGTCATAAGTGTGACGCGTGTCACACCCATGAAAAAGATTCTACTTAACGCGACTTTTAGACACCCTAGGACACTTCAAACCTAAGGATCTGATACCAAGTTTGTCACGACCCGAGAGTAGACCCGGGTCGTAGACACGAGACAAGGAGCCCTGAAAGACTCCAAGCCGACCCATGGAATGAGCATACATCTAATTCATTCAGGGAAAGTGGAAGATTTAACATATAATCATGGAAGAAATGAAATCATAGCATAAGATAGAACAGAGACACAAAATCCACACATGACAGTTGAGTACTACAAATATTCTGAAAGCCTCTAATCATAACAGACGGGTTGATGGGACACCACCCCAACTAACCATACAATACTGAAAACTGAAAGAGATATCAAAGTCTGAACATATGGCCCTCGGAACATGAGGACTCACCAAAAAAAGGCTGATAGCGAACTCTGAATGGACAACTGACGAGGATGAGCCTGAGAGATGGGTCCTGTATCTTTGAAATTATACAACATAGAAAGTATGTGGGTCAGTACGTGGAATGTACCGAGTATTCAAAGTAAGTAAAACAAACATTAAATGCATAAAGTTCATGAGAGTAGGACAACATAATCATAATACTGAAATTATAGATGAAACGTAAGGCTCAAGGTTTTCAAAATATTCGTAAACTTATCGTAAACATAGACATCAGAGAAAACATTATAAAACATGACTTTTGCCAAGATTCATAATCATAAGCATGCATAAACAGTAAGGAACACTGGGAGATTCTTATAACCGACATACCCCATATGAGCACACATGGAGCCCGACCTGTAAACCTAGTCGGGAGGCCGTTTGTACCTTGCCAAGGGTATAACCATGAAAGGCGTGATATCACTCATGAAGGGCCCATTAGGGAAAAAGGGGAAATTCTCAAGGGAGGTCCCAAACATGACCTACGGTGGCACGTAGTTCTAAGATTCAGGGCGTACCTGGGCCCCGAACCTACTTGATGTTAAATACTACTCCCAAAACATGCAACGTGCTCATACAGTAACATACATGAAATACATGGGCTAGTCAAATTATGATAATCATAGACATGCTTGGATGTTCATGAACTAGCCATGAAATCGGGCCCGTGAGTCGGCCATAATCATAAATCGTAAAATCATGCTTGACATATGGACATTACTCGATATTTCATGATACTTGAAATACTCAATTTGGTTGAAATCATGATCATAAAATGTGGGTAATTGAAAACATTCTTGTAATTTGAAAATTCACATCATACTTGTAAAATCATCATAATCATAAACTCCCATGGATTTCTCATAATTTGGGCACCTTAAGTTTGAGACACTAGTACACAATATAATGATTAAAACAATGTAAAAATCATCCCATTATTCAAAACCCATCAATTTAGACATATTTGAAACATGCCCATTTAAATTACTGAAAGATTCATGCATTGGGTTAAAACCCCATATGAATTGAATGGTAGAGTTTCATGGATTAGAGAGAAATTGGGCATGGGTATGGACTAAACCACTCATTCAAAACCCTACATACCTGGTTGGAGCTAAACTCTACACTCCCTTGATTGCACAAGAGGAAAATTGGGGAAGAAAGCATTGAATCACTCTAGATCACCTCTCTACCACCTTCTATTCCTTTGCATGCATGAATGAGGACTTAGACTAGCCTTTCCCTTCTTAAACCCACCTTTCAGAGGTTAAAATGACGTAGTTTAGGACCCTAGGACTTAGTAATTATGAAAAATCCCTTACTTAAATCACAGCTGCCAGTCCCCACGAGGGACTAGACGACTCATCCCTAGGGGCCACGACTCGTGGACTTGAGTCATGATGTTCACTGTCAAAAATCTACTATCAGACCCCACGAAGGACACCACAAATCGTGGTGAGTAACCATGACTCGTGGTCACCATCCGTAGCCTTCACTGCCCAATCCTCCTTGCCAAGCATCCAGTCCAGGCCATAGGTGACCTCACGAGTCGTGTGGCCTGGTCACGACTCGTGGTCATGCTCGTGGTGTCCCCCAGACTAGTCCACCTCCTTTCTTGACCTCGAGCCACTTCACGACATCATGGTCCCTCCTCACGGGTCACATAATGACCCGTTCTCTGATCTGGTGCAAAATTCCAATTTTTCTCCATTTTAACTCTCGGGTCTGATCTTTGGGCTCCTGGGGTATAATAGAGATGACTAGAGCTTCTCAAGAACTATGACATGAGCATCCTCTATTATCCGGGAAAGGCCAATATAGTGGCAGATGCCCTTAGTAGATTGACCATGGATAGTGAGTCCCACGTTGAGGATGGGAGGAAGGAGTTGGTAAAGGATGTGCACTGGCTTGCATGGTTAGGGATTCGCTTGGTGGACCCGATAGATGGTGGTGTCATTGTTCAGAGTGGGACTGAATCTTCTTTGGTGACTGAAGTTAAGGCTAGTGAAGATGAGAATCCTATCTTAGGGAAATTGAAAAGAGCATTTTAAAATCAGAAGGTGGAGGTCTTCTCCCAAGAGGGAGACGGTATGCTTTGATATCAGGGTCATTTATGTATTTCGGGTGTCGATGATTTGAGAGAATGGATGTTGCATAAGGCTCATAGTTCTCTATATCCTGTACATCTAGGTGCCACCAAAAAGGACATAGCAGAGTTGTGGGTAAGTGTCTGAATTGTCAACAAGTGAAAGTTGAGTATCAAAGACCTGGAGGCGTGCTACAAGACATTAGTATCCCCACTTAAAGTGGAAAGAGATCAATATGGACTTTATCACAAGGTTGTCTCGCACACGACTATAGTATGAGTCTATTTGATGGTTGTAGATAGATTGACCAAAGCAACACATTTCTTACAGGTCAAAAATACCGATTTAGTAGAGGATTATGCTAGATTGTACATTCGAGAGTTAGTTTGGTTGCACAAAATTCCTCGTCCACCATTTTAGATAGGGGTACTCAGTTTACTATTGACGACTGTGCCCAAGCGCACACGCAAGCGTATGTGGTCTTACAAGTAATACAATGGCCTTTTTTAAGAGCCGGATGTCGAACCCACAGGGACTGGACCAATTCAGCTAATTATCAAGTTCAAGTGTGATATTAACTTTCACCAGTGTTTATTATAGAAGTTTTTGATAAATTCTATTTAAATCTAGGGGTGGTCACAAAAATATTCTGAAATCATTCAAGGAGCAACTAGAGCTAAAGCCGGGTAATCATGCGACACTACTCTTTGCAATGGTTTAAGTATGGAATTATCACTTGTTGTCTCACATAATTGAAAATGCATGTTCATGGTCTTTCGAGCCTCTAAACATGACAAACTAGCCTCACAACTACATCGTTGAGCGAGGATGTGACATTCTAGTTCGTGGGCAATTCAATTATAGGAATGTGGTTTACGGGGTTTATGCTCTTGATTAGGGACTTTCGTACCTCTAATCATTTAACCGAACTTAGCTTCACAACTATTTCTATGAGTGGTGATGTGATAATTCTAAGTTGGTGTCTAGCTCATCCCATTTTAGTAACCAAGCAAGGCAAATTAGGTATAATTTCTTATCCTAACCGCGAATTATATCGTAAGATACAAACTTGCTCCCTACATTCTTTGTTCTTGCGTAGGTTTACTTTCTCAAGATTTTACCTAGGTGTAACGTGTGTGTTTTCATGGTGATCAATCATAAAAACAACCATAATTAAGAATGTAAGACAAAACAACAATCAATAACTTAAAACCAAAACAAATTCGCATAGTCGCAATCATATCTTGTGGCTTCAACCCTAGACGAAGGGTTATAGCCACTCAAGTTCATATACTTACAAGAAAACATAATTGAAGTAACATACTTATAAGAATTGGTAGAAGAGAAGATGAAATTTAAGAAACCTAGGTGAGTTCTCCCACTTCTCTCTTCACTCCTTGGTAGTTTTTGAGAAATATTACGTGACCAAATATTTTTAGGAGCTAAGGGACCTATTTATAGTAAATGAGAAATATACAAAATTATGCCCGACATGGAATAGCTCCGTGGCATAGAGGTGAATGCGCTAATTTGCCTCCGTGACATGGAGGAATCACAGAAGCAATCTGGAATTTTCATAAAATACCCGCCAGGCAGCCTCTTGCCGCGATGGCAGCGTGGCACGCTGCTTGTGCAGCGCGTTAGGGGCCGTGACATGCCCTTGTCGGGCAGCCTGGCCTGCCGTGGCACGTTTCTGTCGCGCAGATGGGCTGTTTTGCGTGTCCTCCTTTCCGACTTTCGTATTTTGCTTCCGATTCCATTCCTCCACTTCACCAAATCATAGATTAGTTCCTCAAATTCATTTTAAACCTACAAAAACAAGAACTAATCATGTTGGTTAGTATATATATTTACATTTACATAAAATTACATGAGAATGTATATAAATAAGTAGATAAACAAGACGAAAACTAAGTAATAAAGTATCACTTGGGCATGCTACTTTTCCCGAGATCACCTACCCCACACTTAAAGCCTTGTTCATCCTCAAACAACCCTTTTACATCTCATGTAAATGAAGACTCACACATAACTAATTTAGCAAGACAATTCAAGCTATGACTATAATGATTATTTAAGATAGCAAGTTAAAAATAGAGCATGCATGATTTAATCATTAAAATGATATACAACTACGTTAAGACTTCCTAACCTCAAGAATCGACTCTCGATCTTAGCAAACTCATGCAAATCAAGCGATCAAGAAATCCGACATGAATGTTATTTCTCATTAAACATGTGCCCTCACACCAAGAGAGTTACCATTTTTACTCGCAAGTTTTTAAAACACAACATGTATGGGTATATGCATAGAATTACGCTCACTCTCTCAAAGAATTCACAAGCATCATGTAGTGAACCATAAGCTTGCCCTTAGTGTTTTACTCCACTAATTTAAGGATGTATGAATGTAATATCAAGTAGGACTTAATGGGTTGTAATGTAAGCTAAAAGGAAGGGTAGGTAATATTATGGATAATAACAGTGGCTATCTTCCCCAAGCGCTTTTAATAACTTCAACCTTCTTTAAGGACATCTTTTTTCTTACTTCCTCCTCATTCTTTTCACTCTTGAATTTTCTCTTCTTGTTCCCATTTCTTTAAGCACACTCAGCTTGTTAGTAAGGGGTACTTAAGAAACTTTTTCATTCATTTATTTCTTACTCCCTACCAATACTCAGGCATTTTCAAACAAGTGCACCCTTGACCTTTCTCAACTTTTACAACTGCTACTTTTCCTTCTTTTTCATGCTTCTCACTCCTTCACTCTTTTAGATTTTTCCCTTAAGCACTTAGGAGTTTTGGATCAAATTCAAAGCTAATGAAAGAAAAAGGATTAATCTTATGTTGTAGCTATCAAAGAATAGACTTAAGGCTCAATGGGGCTCACTAGGATTCAACATTCAAGATAGGTAAAGTGAGGGATAAAAATTAGGTTCATTCAAAGAAATGCCTAAATCATCTCCTACAGTCCACATCCTTCATTTCGTTTTATATACACACCAGAAAAGTTCTAGACATTCCACAATAGCACGGAATATTCGAAAAACTTACACTCATAGCACATGCTCAATTCAAGACACATTCAGCAGACTCTTACTCAGCTAATCGCAAGAATTCAGAATTAAACTTCAATCCCATCGAGTCAAATTCAAGAGCCTAAGTGTCTCAATCAAAGTTATACACTTATTACATGATTCAACACTAACCACACTTGTATCTTACAATCATGTATAACACATAACAAGAACATCAAGCCATCAATTAGCTACGAGTTCAAAACCCAAAACCTATTGACTAATTTTTCCTCAAGACGGTTGTCATCCATCCATCGTCGGAAATAGTCTCTAACTATGACTAAAAATATTATATACAGGCAAAGATATTTTTTATTATTCTTCGGCTCAAAGACTCCCTGACGGAAAAGAACCGAAAAGAAAAACCAATGGGTGATGAAGTTGTGCTTAATTCAAAAATTTTGTTTCAATATTTCTCCCAAGCACTAATTCACCAAAATCATTAAGCACAAAATTTTTGAAATTTCCCTCACCCCACACTTGAATCATGCTATGTCCCCAAAGAATCTAATTAAAATTCCAAAGGGTGAGAAATACTCCTTGGGCCTCTATGCCTAGCTAACAACATGTTTTTCTTTATTTTTGCACAAGTGGGTATTCGACCCCACACTTTTCCTCTTCCATGTTTTTTAGCTTCCTCCTCCATGGGTACTCAGACTTTTCCTCTTTCTGTGCCTAACTTTCCACCAAAAACAACACAAATTGAAAATAACCAAAATTAACATAAACAACAATCACAAATTGTACCTATGGTACCCTTGGGTTGCCTCCCAAGCAGCGCCTTATTTTACGTCGTGGCACGACGTGAACTATCCTTTTAAGGACATCCTCATACCTGGGTTCCCTTTCGAGAACCATCTTCTTTTCTTTTGATTTTTAGAGGAAACAACCTCCACTCTGTTCCTCTCTTCCTCCAACTTCTTATCCAACTGAAACCCTTTATCAGACTCGGGATGAACACTTATCATTACCTTTGGCCGTGGACCTATGGAATCTACCACCCCACACTTATCCTCTGACAACACACTAACCTTACAAAGGTTTCTGTAGTGTGTGGGTGGGTTAATCTCTTGGTATACTCAGAAGAGTTCTTCTTCATCCTCGACCCTCATTTTCAGGGTCCCTACTCTTAAGTCAATTACCGCTCCTCCGGTGGCCAAGAATGGCCGTCCCAAGATTAAGGGTACCTGGTCATCAACATGAAAATCTAAGATAATAAAATCAGCAGGTATAATAAACTTACCCACTTTAATGAGAAGGTCCTCTATGATTCCATCCGGTGCCACTCGCGACTTATCCGCCAGCTGCAGCATCAACCTTGTTGGCCTCGGTTTTCCCAACCCAAGGGTGTTAAATAAAGATAGGGGCATTAGATTAACTGCTGCCCCTAAATCACATAGGGCTCGTAGCACTTCAGCTTTACCAATTTGTATGGGGAGGGTAAAATTCCCTGGGTCTTTGAGCTTCTTAGGAATCTTGCTCAATACCCAGTGATTGCACTCCTCCGTCAGTGCTACTGTCTGGACATCCACCAATCTGACTTTATTGGCCATCACATCCTTCAAGTATTTAGCATACTTGGGCATTCCCTGCAAAACATCAAGCAAAGGCAAATTTATGTGAAGTTCTTTAAAAATCTTAAAGAACTTTTTGAAGCATTCCTCCTCCTTGCTCTTTCTGAATCTCTGAGGGAATGGTGGTGGTGGTCTTTGTGCTGGCTGCAATGAAGATTGTGCATTTTGTTGCACAACACTCTGATTCTCTCCCTTGTCAGTGGATGGTCCTTTCCTAACCAACTCCGGCTGCACCTCATTTCTTTTCTCTTTTGACACTGCATCAACTAATTGTTTGCCGCTCCTCAGACTAATGGCATTGACCTAGCGGGGTTTAAGATCTGTGTCACTTGGTAGTCCTCCCTGCGGTCTCATGTTTTGAGCAGCTGCTATCCGACCCATCTGCTTTTCTAGATTGCGGGTGGCCAATTGCTATTTCTTCAAGTCTGATGCCATCCTCGCCTGATTTTCTGCTAACTGAGTCTGGGTCTCCATGATTTTCTGCAACATTTCCTCAATGGCTGCTAAACTAGCCATCATTCTGCCTATTCTGCTGATACTGCTGCTGTTGAGGTTGCTGATAACTTTGCTTTTGATTTCCACCCCAAGAAAAATTCGAGTGGCTCTGCCAATTTTTGTTGTAGTTGTTTCCAAAATTCTTAGTGTTCCTTTGCACATTCCCAACAAAATTGACTGATTCCAGATTGGCTCCACAAGATTCTGCATTGTGCCCATTGTGTCCGCAAATTTCACACCAACTCGGAGCTTGCTGAACTGCATTAACCTGGCCCTGTTGTTGGTTCATACTCAGTTTATTGAACTGAGTCATAATCTGATGCTAGAATGAAGCTAGCTATGCTGCCAAGGCATTCGTACCATCTACCTCTATCAACCCTGCTCTCTTTCCTGCCCCTCTCGATGATTTACTGTGCCATTCTGGATTTCCCTGTGCAATTCTATTCAACAGCGTGTACAACTCATCATACGTCTTCTCTAAAGCTTGCCTACCCAATGCAGAGTCTAGCAAAATTATTGTATGTGGGTCTAGACTTTCTACAAAGGTATGAGCTAGCACGTCATTGGATTGCTGGTGATTGGGACAGTTTCTCAGTAATGACTTGAATCTCTCCCAAGCCAAATATAAGTTCTCATCAGGCCTCTGCTTGAAACTCAATATTTCACTTCTCAATTTTGCAGTCTTGCCTGAAGGAAAGAATCTGATCAAGAACTTCTTCACCAAATCCTCCCAAGAAGTTATAGAGTTTGGTGGCTCAACTTTCAACCACCTTTTGGCCTCTCCCAACAATGAAAATGGTAAGAGGGTAAGTCAGACATAGTCTGTGGACACTCCGGTGGGGACGAAAGTGTCACTAATCTCTAAAAAGTTCTGTAGGTGCTGCTGCGGGTCCTCATGAGCCATCCCACTGAACTGACCACTAGAATGTAACAGCTGCACCATGTTCTGCTTCAATTCAAAGTTCCCTCCAGGTTCCAGTTTATGGATACTAGAGTTCACATTCGGTGCTTGTAGGATTGCCACTTCGCGAACTGGTCTGGCTGCCATTGCTTTCGGTGGCAATTGTGCTTGTCCTGCGGATGGTTGTTGTTGTACCTTTTCTTGAAGTCTTTTCAGCTTTAGCTCAAGAGCTACTCTCCTTCGCAAATGAATTTGACGTTCTGGTTCAAGCAACAGTTCCACAAGCTCTCTATTCCTAGCCAGCTCGGCAAGACAACCTGTCACCTGCAATAAGTCAGACTAAGACCAAGTTTCTCAATACTTAAAGGAAATTAAAAATCACACAAAAACAAACAAATTTACTAGACTTCGCCGAGTCTCCGGTAACAGCGCCAAAAACTTGTTGACGACTACGCCCAAGCGCACACGCAAGCGTACGTGGTCTTACAAGTAATACAGTGGCCCTTTTTAAGAGCCGGATGTCGAACCTACAGGGACTGGACCAATTCAGCTAATTATCAAGTTCAAGTGTGATATTAACTTTCACCAGTGTTGATTATAGATGTTTTCGATAAATTCTATTTAAATCTAGGGGTGGTCATAGAAATACTCTGAAATCATTCAAGGAGCAAATAGAGCTAAAGCCAGGTAATCATGCGACACTACTCTTTGCAATGGTTTAAGTATGGAATTATCATTTGTTGTCCCACATAATTGAAAATGCATGTTCATGGTCTTTTGAGACTCTAAACACGACAAACTAGCCTCACAACTACATTGTTGAGCGGGGATGTGACGTTCTAGTTCGTGGGCAATTCAATTATAGGAATGTGGTTTACGGGGTTTATACTCTTTATTAGGGACTTTCGTACCTCTAATCATTTAACCGAACTTAGCTTCACAACTATTTCTACTAGTGGTGATGTGATAATTCTAAGTTGGTGTCTAGCTCATCCCGTTTTAGTAACCAAGCAAGGCAAACTAGATATAATTTCTTATCCTAACCGCGAATTATATCGTAAGATACAAACTTGCTCCCTACATTCTTTGTTCTTTCCTAGGTTTACTTTCTCAAGCTTTTACCTAGGTGTAATGTGTGTGTTTTCATGGTGATCAATCATAAAAACAACCATAATTAAGAACGTAAGACAAAACAACAATCAATAACTTAAAACCAAAACAAATTCGCATAGTCGCAATCATATCTTGTGGCTTCAACCCTAGAGGAAGGGTTCTAGCCACTCAAGTTCGTATAATTACAAGAAAACATAATTAAAGTAACATACTTACAAGAATTGGTAGAAGACAAGATGAAATTTAAGAACCCTAGGGAGTTCTCCCACTTCTCCCTTCACTCCTTGGTAGTTTTTCAGAAATATTACGTGACCAAATGTTTTTAGGAGCTAAGGGACCTATTTATGGTAAATGAGAAATATACAAAATTATGCCCGGAAAGGAATAGCTCTGTGGCACGGAGGTGAACGCGCTAATTTACCTCCATGACACAGAGGAATCGCGGAAGCAATCTGGAATTTGCATAAAACACCCGCCAGGCAGCCCCTTGCTGCGATGGCAGCACAACACGCTGCTTGTGCAACGCGTTAGGGGCCGTGACACACCCTTGTCGCGCAGCCTGGCCTGCCGTGGCGCATTTCTATTGCACAGGTGGGCTGTTTCGCGTGTCCTCCTTGCTGACTTTCGCATTTTGCTTTCGATTCCATTCCTCCACTTCACCAAATCATAGATTAGTTCCTCAAATTCATTTTAAACCTACAAAAACAAGAACTAATCATGTTGGTTAGTATATATATTCTCATTTACATAAAATTACATGAGAATGTATATAAATAAGTAGATAAACAAGACGAAAACTAAGTTATAAAGTATCACTTGGGCATGCTACTTTGCCCAAGATCATTTACCTCATAGGTTCTTAGATCATTTCAGAAGGGACGATCAAGCTTCGCATAGCTTTTCACATGTAGATAGATGGTCAGGCCAAGTGGACCATTCAGACTCTTCAGGATATGTTGAGAGCATGTGTGATTGACTTAAAAAGCAGTTGGTATGATCATTTACCTCTCATCGAGTTTGCTTACAACAATAGTTACCACTCCAACATTCAGATGGCTCCATTTGAGGCTCTCTATGGGCGGAGGTGTAGATTGCCTATTGGTTGGTTCAAGGTAGGTGAAACTACATTTATAGGGCCAAAGTTAGTTCATGAGGCTATGGAGAAAGTTCAACTTATAAGGGAAGGTTGAAAACAACTCAGAGTTCTCAAAAATCATATGCGGATGTTAGGCGGATAGAACTTGAGTTTGAAGTTGATGATTGGGTGTTCTTGAAGGTATATCCCATGAAGGAAGTGATGAGTTTCAAAAATAAAAGAAAGTTTAGTCCCTGATATGTTGATCCAAATAGGATTTTGAGATGGGTTGGCAAGGTGGCCTATGAGTTGGAGCTACCGAAGGAGTTAGCCTCGGTGCATCCGGTTTCCCATGTATCGTTGTTGAAGAAGTGCATTGGTGACCCAGCTTTGATTGTTCTGGTGGAGAGCATGGGTGTGAAGGATAGCCTTACCTATGAGGAGGTATTTGTTGAGATCCTTGATCATTCAGAAGTAGAGAAATAAAGAAGTAGTACCAGTGAAGGTCTTATGGAGGAATCGGCTTGTTGAGGGAGCTACGTAGGAGATCGAAGCAGATATAATGGCTAAGTACCCGTATTTATTCCATTCCAGTTCTGTTTTAGCATGAGGTTTCAGTTTACTCTCTAATACTCTATCCAGTTTCATATCCAGTTCATGTCTCTCAGTTCCTTTCATGTCCTAGAATGTATGTATAATTCATGAATTCAATTTAGTCATGTGTATCAGTCCGAAGTTAGTCACTCCGTCAGTTTCAGCATCAGATGTTCAATATTTAGGATTGCAGCCCCAACTTTTCAGTATGTTTAACTCACATTTGAGGATGAATGTTCTCAAGGGAGAGATATTGTAATACCCCAAAAGTTTCTAAGACTAGACTCGAGATTTGAAATATGAGCAATAGGAAAAGTTGGAAATTTTCTTTAGTATGACTCAACCTATGAGTCATAGGTTGGTAGTAAGGATCATAGGAAAACCCGTGGATCAGTTCAGAGATTTTATTCCCCAGACCACGAGTCCCCACTAAGAGTCGTAGTATATGAGTACAACCTATGATCAGGAGTCATAGCAAGTCATTAGAGTTATCCAGTGATTGATTATACGGGTGATAGTACGACTTGTAGGATGGTGTTACGGATTATAGTAGGATTCATGGAAATATTCAAAGGATTGGAGGTTCTGGACTTGGTCAGTAAAGGAGGATACCATGAGTCGTAGGAAGATTGTATGACTCGTGGTACTAGTCATGATAGCTGACAGAATAGTTTTCTTGCGAATTTATTAAGGGTATTTTCGTAAATCTTAAGCTCCTAAGCCCTGAACTATGTCGTTTTAAGATCTGAAAGAGGGTTCTAAGGGAGTTTAACCTATTCTAAATCATTCCCCTCCCATGCATGCAAGATTAGGAATTTCCATTGAAGATCAAGCCTAGAGTTCTTCAAGTTCTTCTCCAAATCTCTTGGGTTTTCAAAGACAAGTATAAATTCAGTTTACACAGGTATGTAGGGCTATGAATGAGAGTTCCTTTCCACTCTCATGCCCAAATTTCTCCTCAAGTTCATGCATTTAAGTTCTAATCCAAGTGTATAATCTTATAGGGTTTTAACCCAATTTCATGAAATTCTCCATAAATTGTATATGGGCCAATCCCCTCTATGTTTTAAAGTATGTTTTAAGATTTATTGGAAGATTTTATACCTATTTTGATTATAAATTCATGATTTCAAATCTTAAAAAGTTATTCCCAATTATGCAAGTTTCATAAAAAGTCAAGTTTATGATTTATGATTTCAAGTTTGATGAGATGTCCAGTATGAATGAATGTTTACAAATTATCCATGTATGATTTATGATTTTGACTTATGAAGTCTATTTCAAGTATGCATTTGGGTACCCCCATACAGGTTCTATTTCAAGTATGCATTTGGGTACCCCCATATAGGTTAAGCATGTGTTCATGATTTTAACTTAGTTCTATAATATCAGCTTACCATATGGTTTTGGAGTGTATACTCGCAATTTTAGATTATGGTATGATTTCAGCTTTGTTGAAAAACGATAGTGAGCATCTTGCATATTTTTGGGAGTAGTATCTAGCATCGATTAGGTTAAGGGTTCAGATAAACCCTGGGTCTCAGAACTACGCGCCAATGTAGGTTTATATATATACATTGGGACCTCTCTTGAGAGTTTCCCCTCCCACAAGGGATCTTTAGATTGATATCGATATCATGGTAGCGCCCTTAGCCCTAGAAAGGCTTTGGACGGCTCTTCCCACTTGAGTGTAATAGTTGGGGCATCACGTAAGCGCTATCATGATGGTATTGGTTTTGACGAGTTTCCCATTGTTCCTCATGATTTTAGTTATTCATGTACATGATTTATGATATTATGTTTTACAGCAGGTTTGATCCAATTTTCAGTTTTTAAGTTTGTACTTGCGATTCAATTATAACAAGTCATATGATTTCTATCTTTATCCTTGTGTGGTTCTATTCGGATATGATATTCAGCTTGTTATAAACATGTTTCAGATTCAGATTTTAGCATGCAACTTTACTCTCATGATCTTATGATTTATGTTTATATGCATGAATTTAGTTTATACTTATTCAGCATGATTTTCTTAACTTGCATACTCAGTACATCTCAAGTACTGACCACATACTCTATGCTGTATCATTTCATGATACAGATCCAAGCGATCAGACTTAGTTTCATTGTTAGTCCAACTTTCCTAGTAGCTCAGCTCAGTTCCCATTGTTAGTGAGTCCTCATCTTCCGAGGACATTCAATTTGGTGTTTGATTATGTTATCTCAGTTTCAGACTTTAGCGAGCTAGTTGGGGATGTTGTCCAACCAGCTCATCAGACAGTTTAAAGGCTTATCAGACATTATGTAGTTTTTCAACTTAACATGAGTGTTGACTCCATTTATTATTATTATTATGTTATTCAGACTTTCGCTTATTCATGTTTCAATTATCAGATTCCGCTTTGATATAAGGTCTTTATTTGCTAAGTTTATGCCATGGATTGACTTGGAGCCATTCGTGGTTCTAGGTCCTGTGTCTCGGGCAGGGTCCTAGCTCGAGTCGTGACAACTACAGTACATTAACCTTGATTTTCTGATTATTGACCTACACCCAAAGGAGGTATCGAGTCAGTACCTACTCTTGTAACCTAACCCCTGTTTCAGCTCACCCTAACACGAATAGACTCTAGAGGAAATTGATGATGATGATATGAAAATCGATATGGACGAGCTTGGATAATGCCCCAATATGTAGTGGATGAGTCCTTGAGTTCTTTGTGGTGACACATTTTGATAAGTGTTAGTTTGGATGTATATAGTAATTTTTATTGTTCTTAGTCTTTCCTTTTTTTTTCTTAGTTTTTCTTTGCCTAAGTTCTTTTTCAAGGATTTATTTTAAGTAACCATTGCCTAGTGATAAAGTAGCTTAACTTGGTGGGTATTTTTGTATTGATTCTAGAATGTGTAACTTCTTTTTTATTTTGTTAATACCCCTCAAAACATGCTGTATTTTCCAAAAAAGAGTTGCTATTCATATAAATGATCTTTATTGAAAGCATGACTCATTTTCTTAACTTTATGACTACTAGTGTATGAATATATATCAGATGATTGTCTCGAACTAAATTAAAAGCTGAAAATATAGTTGTTATAGTAGTTCATGTCACCACAACTCTTATGATTTGTTAGTATTATCAGAGGATAGAATGTACTCAGACCTTACTCCTACCTCAGAGGTAGAGAGGCTTTTTTTGATAGACCCTTAGCTTGAAAAAAAAGCAATAGTAACAATGCAAAACTACACACAACAATACCCTAATCAAGATATGAGAAACAAGAGAATAGTAAAAAAAAGTCAAAGTACAAGAAAATATAGATGCAATACTATGCCTCCTAATAAGAATGACAAAACAAGATACAACAGTGCTACCTACTAACCGGCTAACCTAATCATTATTCTAAATATCTTTCTATCTAAGGCCAAGTCCTTGGTAATCTACAACTATTTCATATTCTATCTAATCATCTCTACCCACTGCTTCTTTGGTCTACCTCTACCCCTCCTAAAATCATCCATAGCCAACCTCTCACACCTTCGTACTGGGGAACTCATGCATCTCCTCATCACATGCCTGAGCCATCTCAACCTCACCTTACGCATTTTCTCCTCCACCTTATCCACTCCCACCTCAGCCCTGATATCTTCATTTCTAATTTTATTTCTTCTAGAATTTCCATAATCCATCGCAACATCCTCATTTTTTGCAACCTTCATCTTTTGGACATATGAGTTCTTGACTAGTCAGCACTCTACCTCATACAATATAGTCGATCTAACGACCACTTTATAGAAATTTTCCTTAACTTTTTATGGAACCTTCTTATTACACAAGACTCCAGATGTGATCCTCCATTGGCTCTCTACTCTCGCCCGCTTTCTCTCTTTCTTCTCCTTCTTTTTCCTCTTCTTTGAGGGATCAATTTCAACATCCTCCAAGACCCTCTTCTTCCCTTTTTCTCCACTAGAAACCGTCGAGCCCAATATTCCTCTAAGTTAAGCTCCTCATCGAGCTCAACATCTAAGTCCGAAAGAGTAGGGGCTGCTAGAATTGCCGGTTGTCTAGAATACAACTCGGTCACTTGGTTCGGAAGAGCGAGCAACTCCTCCCGGAGGTTACCAGTGTCTGGCTGGTCTGCTAAGCGCTTGTTGAATCGGCACTCAAATCCATCAATCTGGCCATGCAAACCGCTCACGACCTCCTTAATATCCGCCTTCA
This sequence comes from Datura wrightii, assembly GCA_035772735.1. Lineage (NCBI taxonomy): Eukaryota > Viridiplantae > Streptophyta > Magnoliopsida > Solanales > Solanaceae > Datura > Datura wrightii. Next base: position 106,743,309 of record JASDFA010000020.1, on the reverse strand, counting down.
CCCAAGGCTTGATGTTTTCCACCATAGATTGAACTTTTCTCTCTGTTACCGTTAGCCTTGTAGCTATCTTTTGGAGAAAATCGTGAGGGACCAACACATACCCAGCTAGTGCCTGGTTCGTGAGACCCATCAGAGGTGCAGATGAAGTACTAGGCGCTGCCTCTATATGGCCTTCCTCTATAGACGATGTCTCATCCTACTCCACTGAGGTGGGGGAATTAACCTATTCTCCCCCAGATGCCCGTGGTACCGGGATTGCAATAGGAAGTCTAGCCCGGCTCACCGGATTCATTTTATTCCAGATCAATCCAATATCCGTGGTCCTCTGGCCTCCAATCTCAACATCAACATCTTTTAGCAGTCGGACCCTAGTGTCTTTTCACATCTAATAAATAAGGCTCGAAAATGGCATGGTGGTGCTCAACCCAAGAGCACGATCTTGGATCTCATTCGCTATCACCCTTGGGATATTTATTTCATTTTGGTATATAACGCATGCTACCAGAGCCTCCTATATGCACTGGGCATGTTATCATTCACAGTTGGCATCAGTTTGTGGCAGACTAGTGTCCAACAAACCTTCGCTATGAAGTTCAGTGAAGATTTAGTGACCTACTTTCCACCAGCCACCCACTTAGCTTCCTCCTTGTCCTTCGCTACAACTCTGGCTAACCACTTGAGTTGGCTCTGTCTCTCCTCATGATCCAACTGCTTCACCCATTTTAGGGCGTCTATCTGGTGGTTGAACTCTACTGTGGATGATGTAGCGATGAACTGTGGCCCATAGAGTATCCGGGAAATGGTTTTCTCTGATATCTTGACTTCTTGCCCTCGGAATAATACCTTTTCAAGTTTGGGCTTCTCCTTTAGTCGCTTTTCGGTCTGTGCATTCTACTCCAACATTGCATAATAGTTGGCATAAAACTCCCTAACCATCTCTGGACTATATTAGTCAGGGGTCTTAGCTATCTAATCGAACCCATAAAAGTTAAAGATCTGCTTCATCTCCTCAACCTTATTCAAGGCACTGGGGAGGATGCACGATTCTTCCTGAATGCTGCACCTGGGGTGTTTCTTGGATGTGAGTGCCAAGCCCTGCTCATAGATCTCCTGTATCCCGGGCACATGCCACCTCATAGTACGCCTTTCTGTAGGCGGGGTTTGCTCAATTTCCTCTGCAGCATCTCCTTATTCAGACCCAGCCTTGTCATTTCCATCTCTAGATTGGGTCTCCTCGGACCCCTCATCATCATTAGAGACACTCCCGAACTCTTGAACCTGTTCTTCTACTCCCTCTTCAGACTGGGGAGAAGTGACCGGAGTGGCAGAAGTGGCTTTGGCCTATGCATTTTCTTGAGCCCTAGTTGTCCGTGGCTCATCAGTGTCGGACGTCTCAACTCGATACTCTTCCACTAAACCACTAGAGTAGAGGCCTGCTTGATTAGAGTCAGAGGGCTCATCTCTCAATGCCCTCCGAGCATCTATCTCCACTCTAGCTCTCTTGGCCCGAGCAGGTTTGGTTGCTCTCTTCGTCATTGTCATTATACCTGTGGAGAAGAATGGTTATTATGTATGATCTGAGAAAAGAAAGTGATGTGCTGTGAGCTTACAACACTTTCGACTCTTAAAACTAAAAAAATAGCATGGACTTAGGTGTGTTTGGATATGAGGTGTTTTTACTTTTTTTTCAAGGAAAATAGGTATTGGAGAGAAAAGGTGAAAAAGTTGTAGAAAAGAGGCCAAGCAGTTATCTTAGTACGAGTCATACCAAGATTGTATGAGCCGTACCATCCGGGTACGAGCCGTAACTTGAGTCATTGAATACTTCAGAGAAATTTGCACAATTGAAGTCTCCTATATGGGTAGCACCTGCGGATTGTATCATCTACCTATGACCCATACCAGGAGCCGAGGAAAGCTTCAGGGATTTGTGGGACTTAGTAGATCTTATGTTACGACAAGCTGTTATAAGTCGTAGGAGCAAGGTACAAGGCATACTAAGACACTGGTAGAAACTTCAAAAGATGCTACAGTTCTCAGAGCCAAACCACGACTTGATTGAACGACTCGTAGGATCTTGTTACGAGTCGTACCAGATGCCAACACTTAGGAAATTCTAAAAAAGCCAAGGGATGTATGAGACAAGGCACAACCCGTACAATCCTGTTACGGGTCGTATGAGGAGTCATACGAAGTGTTGGCACCATATTTGGTTATTTCCCTGTTAACTTAGGAAAATGATTTTATTATCTGTATAAATATTTTTTAGGTTTCTTTTAGGTCAGAATTCATGAGAAAAATTTAGAGAGCAGTTAGAGGTTGATTATCAAGTTGTAATTAGTTTTTGATAATATTGGAGAGCGATTCTTGAGATCAGAACTTGGATTTGCTCAATTATTTTTGAATTTGTTAAACATCTTTTCTTGCAATATTCAAAGCAGGTTTTCTTTCAATCATCGTCGTAAGTATTTAATTAAGTATTTGTCTATGAATACTAACCATAATCTTACAATCATGAGAGGCTAAAACCTCTATAACTAGAGTTGTGGGAACCATGGTGAATTAACGAACCAGGATTACACAAAGTGATTCAAAACCAATGCTAATCACTTGTACTGTATTCTCTTCATCTTTAATGTTTCTTAACAAAGCACAATGTTAGGACTTTCCTGAATTCTTTACTTGCTTGAACCTAGAGAAATAGAGATTAGAAAAAGAGAATTACAACAAATTCTTGATTTTTTTGATCATTGTATAACTTGAGCTGCGGTTGCAGGATAGTTAATTTGGAACAAATTGATAACAGTTCAATTGAAATCGCTCATGAGACCTAACACGGTGATTGAGTATAGTCATCAAATAGGAACGAACCAGTCGTTTGGATGTGTCACACCCCAACCCGAGGAAGCGTGACTGACACCTGAGGCCACCCCTGATAGGAGCATACATGACGCCCAAATATAAAACAAAGGCCAGAACTGATGAGGTTTAGCATAAAATAACATACAGACAGTAGTGATAAAGAAAACGTGGCAAGTAGGTATTATGCTACTACGATCGTTAAGACCACATACAACTAAAAGGCATACATAAGGACTCACATGACCACTACAACATTGTGACCACCACATACAACCAAAAGGCATACACAAGGACTCACATGACCTACTACAACATTTACAACCTAATAGGTACTGTCTATGAGCCTCTAAAGAGTTTAACAAGTTTATATTGATCAGGACAGGGGCCCGACCTACCCAATATGCACACAAAATCACAAAAAAGTATCTTTGACCAAGCTGGAGCTTACCATACCTGTCTGGAACTCAACTCAACCTCGGGAACCTCAATCAACCTGACGGACAGGACCTGCAGGCATGAATGCAGCGACCGACTAGGGCGTTAGTACACAATATAACGAATATGAGAGGCGACTATAAGACAAGAGATTAGAGATAATAGACAACTGACAGAACACAGAGCGACAACCTCAAAAAAAATATAACCTAGCAATCCACATACCTTGGACATATAGGAAGCTCCAAACAACAATATAACACCATCAATCAATACAAAGATAACACAAGTGAAATATATCATCAATCAGGTACCGCCGGACAATCTCTCGGCCGTGTAGTTAGAAAAATCAATCCATCTGGGAGAACCAACGCAATCCCAAGAAGGCTCAGACATGTCGGACCACTCTCGAATCATGTCTTGATTTGACACTACGGAGGACATCATCCTAAACCCAGTAGGTCGATCAACCCTTATGCTTAGCTGAAAACATTCTCATGCGTTGGGTATCCACAAGCCCCAAGGCCTGAATTAGAACATACAACCATAATCACAAACATTAACAATCAATTTTCACAAGTAAGGACCCTAAACAGCCCCTAATCGAGTCATGATGGAGTTAAGCGACACAAACTAATTCTAAGGGTTGCTCGACTCAACGACGTGCCTACTGGCACACGAGTCTAACCCAAAATTGTGACAACATTAACCCAGAACACCAAACAACCAGTAGCTCAATCAAGGGTACACCTATCACGAATTCAAGGCTTCATGAGACAGCCCACACGCACGACAATAACACTAACACAAGTCTACGAAAATCATGCCGAAAAAGGTTTCAAACCTTGGACGTCGATGAACCAAAGCTAGACGAACCTCCACTCCCCAAGTAAACCAAGATACTGCCTAAATTTAGCAAACAAACCACCAACACACTTCTAGAATATCCAACAAGAGAAACAACACAAAAGAAAGTCTACCGACTAGTTCTTCATGAATTCGACGGTAGGAAATCTAAAATAACATTCTACCAAGATCAACAACTACTTAAGCATCCTAAGAATAATAAGAACCGACAAAGAACAAGAAATTACCAACTAGAAACACGAAGCAGCCACCAAACTGCCAGAAACACAATGCAATGATGCGATCTACTCGAAGAATCCAACCCCCCGACACCAAAATCACTTGGACTTATGACTTCTAGCTCCAAAACCCAAAGAAAACCATGGAGAGGACTTGAGAGAGGTTTCATACGAAATATGTTTCTGGAAAATGAATTTTGATGACCAACAACCGACCAAAGGGGATTAAATAATCCTCCACCACCTTACTTATTTTTGACGTGTCTGCTTGCGCAGTCTCATTAAAACGCGAATATCTCTCTACTACGAAGTTGGATTGATGAATGGTTTAATGTGTTGGAAACTAGAATCATAGACCTTTAATTTGATAGGTTGTACACCCCATAACTCCTTATATATTAGGAGAAAATACTCTAGACATTTGACCTAAATTTGAAGAAATCTCAAGAAGGAAATTTTGCGATAACTTTTGCCGAATTTTGTTTTACAAGTTGATCGATGTCCAATCTTAAATACGATCATAGAGTGACTCAAATACCTCATAAAACTTTCATCATAGCCTATTAAGTACTCTTAGTCCTATATCAAAGTACAAATTTATTTCTTAATCTATACGGGGTGTTACATCCTTCCCCCCTTAGAAACATTCGGCCTTGAATGTTGGACAACACACATAATTCATGCCTGGGAATTTGATACGACACAACTAACTTACAAACTTATAGAATAAAGGGTCTGGCACAAACAATACCAATAATACCATATATATACCTAACGTGCTGCCTGCTGGAGGCTCTGTTACCCGCTGGCTATCCAATGCGAAGATACGTGGATGAGGATAATCATAATTCGACGTGGCATCTTCGCCTCTACCTTGCTCTAGGACCAATTATGCCCCTGCTCCACTTGGCCCTGCTGGTGCAGACGACCATACCACAGACCCGGTCGGTCGTGCTGTGCCACTCTATCCTCAAACAGGACAATCCATGAACTTATAACCCTCACCACCACAAGTAAAACATATAATCGGCTCCCTTCTACACCTACTTGCCTGCCTCATACTGCATACTCTACAAAACGGTATTGCCGACCCTCTAGACTATCGCTGTCCTGCCTCCACTAGGGTACCATAACTAGGTTCTGTACTTGATATTGCTGGTGTCGAATATCCAGATGGCTCCCCCGATATCGTGTCTTAGATCCACCCCGTGATCCACTCTGGAAGTTTGTAGGCCTCATTCTCTTTTGTTGCTCCCTCTCAGCTCGCTCCCGTTCTAGCCGTTTTAAATTGTCATCCTCCAAACTCTGTGCCAACACCTGTATAAGTGCTATGCTTGCACCCGCTTGTATAGCAGCAACCTTGCAATGCTGCACATACTCTGGAAGCAACCCATTTACATACTGATGTATCCTGGCACGCATGGTGCTAACAAAAGAATGAGAATATCGGTGCAATGAATCAAATTGAAGTCCATACTCTCGCACGCTCATATTTACCTTCTCCAAGCGTAAAAATGATCCGCCCTATCACCCTGAACCTCTAAAGGTAGATACTGGTCTAGAAATGTGTCAATGAAATATGTCCACATGACTAGAGGTGCATCTCGACCCCTCGAGTGCTCGCAACCTTCATACCACAACACCGCTACCTCGCGCAATCTAAATGCCGCCAACTCTGCAGCCTCAATAGGAGTGGAATGCATAAGTCGGAAGAGGCGATACAACTAATCCACGAAGTCCTGTGGGTCCTCATTTACCTGTGTCCCAAAGAACTCTGGGGGTTTCAAAGCTATGAAATCTTGAGTCCTGGAACTCTCAGCACATTCTACAAACCCTGAACCTGGTTGTGCCCCAACCTCTAGCTGTCCTGCTACTACTCTGGCCAGCAACTGTACTGCAGCCCTCAATTCTTGATCCGTCGCAATTGGAGGAGGTGCTGCAGCTCTTGGGACCTACTCAGCCCTCGGAACATCTTTAGCTGGGGATACTGGTTCTAGTGGTGGAGTGATGGCCTCATCCTGGGTCTCAGATGGATCTGTCTCTATAGGGTGTACCCTGCTGGTACCCTCACCTGCTGCAATATCTAGCCGCTGTCGCACCACTGTTCTCCGAGTTACAGGCATCCCTACATAATTTTAAAAACATAAGACTAAACCCGACTCCTACAACTTCAGACTAGTGCATGATTTGATTAAGAAAGAAGAATAACCATCCTAAATGCCCTGTAGCCTCTTGTCTATAAGTATGCTGCGCAACGCACACATAAACAAGACTCTACTAGACACAGCTCATAAACTCCCTAGGACATGAACTGCTCTAATACCAAGTCTGTCACACCCCAACCCGAGGGAGCGTTACTGGAACCTGGTGCCACCCCTGATAGGAGCATACATGATGCCCAAATATAAAACAAAGGCCAGAAATGATAAGGTTTAGCATAAAATAATATACTGACGGTAGTAATCAAGAAAACGTGGCAAGTAGGTATTATGCTACTAGGGTTGTCAAGACCACATACAACCAAAAGGCATACACAAGGACTCACATGACCTACTAGCCGAACCTCCACTCCCCAAGTACACCAAGATACTGCCTAAATGTAGCAAAAAAACCACCAACACACTGCTAGAATATCCAACAAGAGAAACAACACAAAAGAAAGTTTACCGACTAGTTCTTCATGAATTCGGCGGTAGGAAATCTAAAATAGCATTCTACCAAGATCAAAAACTCCTTAAGCATCCTAAGAACACTAAGAAACAACAAAAAACAAGAAATTACCAACTAGAAACACGAAGCATCCACCAAACTGCTGGAAACACAATTCAACAACGTGATCTACTAGAAGAATCCAACCTCCCGACACAAAAATCACTTGGACTTATGAATTCTATCTCCAAAACCCAAAGAAAACCATGGAGAGGACTTGAGAGAGGTTTCATACGAAATATGTTGCTGGAAAATGAATTTTGATGACCAACAAACGATCAAAGGGGATTAAATAATCCTCCACCGCCTTTCTTATTTTTGACATGTCTGCTTGCGCAGTCTCACTAAAACGCGAATATCTCTCTGCTACGAAGTCGGATTGATGAATGGTTTAATGTTTTGAAAACTAGACTCATAAAACTTTAATTTGATAGGTTGTATACCCTATAACTCCTTATACATTGGGATAAAATACTCTATACATTTGACCTAAAGTTCAAAAAATCTCGAGAAGGAAATTTTGCGATAACTTTTGCCGAATTTCATTTTACAACCTGATCGACGTCCAATATTAAGTACGATCACAGAGTGACTCAAAGACCTCATAAAACTTTCTTCATAGCCTATTAAGTACTCTTAGTCCTATATCAAAGTATAAATTTATTGCTTAATCTATACGTGGTGTTACAGGAGGAACTCTAGTTATCAGTTCTACAAGTAAGATTAAGATAGATCATGAATGTAAACCCGAAGTAGTTATGAATCCACGCGGAACACTTTCCCTAGTTAATTGCAAATCTTGGTAAACAATAAATGATTTTCACTCTTATTTTACAATTGTTTTTCCTATAACCCCCCAGTTTGGAGATAATATACCAAAAAGCTTAAATACTAGCATTGTCTAGTTCTTACCATATTCCCCGTGGGTTCGACCCAACCTCTTTATTGGGGTTTTTTTATTGAAAATGTCCGTTTCATACTAGGTTTGGAGTGTGAGTTTGTGCTTTATCAAAAAGTGGCGCCATTTCCAAGGAACAACTAAGATTAGAATAATTACTTGTGTTTAACTTTTGGTTGTTATTTCCTCATTTAGGTTTTCTTTTTGTTTTTGACACCTACAGGTTGTCTCTTGTGAATGCCAAGTACTTAATGGAGCAGAAATCCCCTGATTCCTTTGCATCTTGAAATAGAAAGAACATTGTGAAGAATGGAGAACCAAGAGAAAAGAGATGCCCGTCTTGCTGAAAAAGCTAGGCAAGACGAGTTAGCTCGGCAAGCTGCACTTCAGGAAGCCGATGATGCTCGAGATAAAGTTGTGAACGCTGGCTGCCATGAAAGGGGCAACAGAGGCCAGAGATATGCCCCTCAATTCTTTGATGAGGATGACCCAGATATTGATGAAGTCGGGTCAACTGGAGCTATCGTACCACCACCTTTGCCTGCTGGGGCAAAGTTTTACATCACTAGCACTATGATATAACTGCTGTATATGAAAGGGGTGTTTAGTGTTCATGCAGCTGATAATGCCAACATGTACTTAACGAACTTCGTTAGAATATGCAAGGCATACAGGTTTCCTAGAGTCAGTCAGGATGCAATAAAGCTGAGACTCTTACCATTCTCTCTATCCGCGGAGGCCTTTTTATGATTATCGGAGTTCCCTAAAGAATCGATTACCAATTTGAGGGAGCTCAAACAAGCTTTTCTAGAGAGATTCTTCCTACCCTCCAGGATGCTATAGCTTAAGGATTAGATCTACAATTTCCGATAACTGAAAACGAAGGAACCTCATGAAACCTGGTTGAGATGTAAGAAGAAATTGACTAAGTGCCCAAACCATAAAATTCCTGATGATAGTTTGTTGGAGATTTTTTACAGGTCATTGTATAACAACACAAAAGCTGTGGCAGATACTATGGCAGGAGTAACACTGATGAGTCATACATGGGAACAAGCTGCCACTATTCTTGACAGAGTGACTAAAACCAACAAGGCCTGACACACTAGGGAAGCAGAAGTAGCTGCTGGTACATATGTTATTGGTATGATTGTAGACTAATGAAAAAAGGAGGAGAAGAGTGATTAGGAATTGGCCCACATGCGTACATCATTAAACCTGCTCACGAAGCATATCATAGGCACTGGGGCTAGAAAGCTAAATGCATTGGGGAAACAGGGACAAGAACCAGGGCCGAAGCATTCAAATTCCAAGGAGGAAAACTTCTTGGACAACCAGGTGGCGAGTTTTTGGGCCAACTCCCAAGGGTCTGGATGTCACGACCTGAACATACACCCGAATCGTAGACACGGGACAAGGAGCCCCGAGAGACCCTAAGTCAACCCATGGCATGAGCGTACATCTAATTCAATCACATAAGCGGAAGAATTAACATAAGAAAACATAAACATGTCATAAATACGGAGAAAGGACAATACACAATCCATACATGACGACTGAATACAACTTGTAGTCTGAAAAGCCTCTAATCATGAAAGACGGGTTGATGGGACAACTACCCAACTAACTAACAATTCTGAAACTGAAAGAAAAGCATAGAGTCTAAACATATGGCCCTAGAAACCTGAGGACTCACCAAATAAGCTGATAGAGAACTCTGAGGAGCTACTGAGGAGGGTGAGCCTGAGAACCGGGTCCTGTATCATGAAATGATACAACATAGAAAGTATGCGTTTAGTACTTGGAATGTACTGAGTATGCAAGGTAAGTAAAACATACATTTAAAATATATAAATCTCATAAATGATTATAAGAGTAGGACATCATGCTCATGTCATAAATATCGTACCATAACATAGGGCTCAAGGTTTTCAAAACATTCATAATACAATCGTAACCATAATCATAAGAGGAACTTATTTAACATAAATTGAGCCAAAATACATAATCATAAACATGCATAAATCATGAGGCACAGTTGGAGGTTCTCTTAACCGACACACCCCATATGAGCACACATAAAGCCCGACTTGTAACCCGAGTCGGGAGGGTGTCTGCACCTAGCCAAGGGTAGGACCATGAATGTGTGATATAACCATGAAAATGGCCATTTGGGTTGGGGAAAGTCACATAGGAGGTCCCAACATACCTTTGGTGGCACATAGTTTATGAGGTCCAGGGCAAAACCTAGGCCTCGAACCCACTCGGTGTTCGATACTACTCCCAAAATATATATAGTGCTCATAGTATGACATACATGAATTCATGGGCTAGTTAAATCATGATAATCATAAACATTCTTGTACATATGTGAACTAGCCATGACATAGGGCCCGTGAATTGGCCAAAACATGAATCATAAATCATAAAGTTCATTCATACTTGTAGATCATACATAAAGCTTGAAATTCATAAAATCATGATGGGTAGTAAATTAAATCCATAATTTAAATCATAATTCATGCTGGGCTTGCAAATATCATTATTGCAAAAGTAGATCAAAAATCAATTCATCATGGGTCATGCATAATTAGGCTTAATTTCATAGAAATAAAAAATCGATAAAATTATGAATGATTTAAATAGTAAAAACTGATCAAAACCCATAGATTATGATGAGATTCTAAAATTACAAAACCCATTATCAAATCATTAGGCTTTTATAAAATCATCTTCAAAACCCGATGAGTTTTTAATAAAATTCTTATACCAATCATAGAGGATGGGTATGGGTGTGGAAGAAATCACCCATTGGTAGCCTTACATACCTGAAAACAACTAATTCTACAATCCCCTAGATTTCCCAAGAGAAAAGTGATGAAAAACACCTTGAAATTGATCTTGGGCAGAATTATATGCCCAAGTTATACTCAAATGCTTCATTTCATCTTGTTTATCTATCATTATTTGTACATTCTCATGTGATTTGTAGTTAAAATGTGAATTTATACTAACCAACATGATTAGTATTGTTTTGCAGGAAAAATGTAATTTTAGGAAGTTAAGATGCATTTTGGTAAAAGTAGGGAATGGACTCGAAAGCGAGTGGTGGAAAAGGTCAAGGAAAAACAGCAAATATAGGGGCTCCGCGATGGAGCCGTGTCACGCTGCCATCGTGGAGGCATTCTTCCTCGGATGAGTTATTTTGTCCAATTCCAGTGAAGGTCCGCGTTGCCTCCGTAACACGGAGGCAATTCCACACGATACAAGCCGTGGCACGTTGGATATATTTACCTGGAACATCAAATTCCAGTAAGGGTTCGCGACGGCGCCGTGGCACATTGGCCAAGCTCCGCGTTTCATGCCGTGGCACGCTGAGGAATAATTGCTGAGAGACCTGATTCCAGAGAGGGTCCGTGTTAGCTCTGTGTCACGGAGACAGTGCTCCACGATGCACTCCGTAACACGTTGTTATTCTGGGAAAAATTCTCACTGGTATAAATAGCACACTTAGGTTTATTTTTAATTTTTCTGACTTGGTTGAGCAAGAACATGGGTTGCAGGCAGTTGAGAGGACGAAAATCTTAGGGTTCTTCTCTATCTCTTTCTCCTTTATTTCAATTGTTTGTATGATTTATACTCATTTGATGATGTTTAATTCACAAATGAGTGGCTAAATTCACTTCTTGCTAAGGTTAAGAACAATTGTAGTGGAATGTAATTGTTGATCAATTTAGTTTTCATCTTTTCTTCAATGGTTGTTCTATCAATTCTTGTTCTTATTACATTAATGTTTGGCCAATGTTAATGTATATCTAAAAAATCCAATTTTGATTTTGAAAAGGAAAGAAATTGGAAAGATGTGAATTGGTAGGATATGATCTCTTCTTAGTTTGGGAAAATTGAGAATTGATTTACATTCAGAATAGAAATATATCTGAAAGTCTTATTAGTCAATTAAGGAATCAGTTTTGTATGGCTAGAACATGAAATTCTTTTATCACAAGAAATGTAGGTTGAAGGTTCATGATTCTTAAGTTGGGTAGGATACGAAATTTTCAATCCATAGGCAATAATTCTTGACTAGCAACCGAAGAGAAGATTAACTGAATTGTATCGACAAATTACTTCCCTGCATGTTCATTTTAACCTCAGCATGCTCATTACTATTGTTCAGACTCACTTTATCATTTTTCTTTAGATTCTTATTAGTTAGTAACTCAAACTCTAAAAATCTTATTAATTTGGTTGTCTACATTCTCAAAGTTATAGTTCATTAGCACTAGAGTTAATTATTACCTTAGTTCAGTTCCTATGGGATCGATACTTGGATTACTTAAGCCATTTTACTACTTGTTCGACCACGTGCACTTGCGTGTAGTTGCCAAAACCGACGAACAAGTTTTTGGCACCATTGCTGGGGACTGGCAATTGGTAAAATTGTTTTCTTAGTGTTAGTTTACAATTTCTATATAAGTGCTGACAACATGATCTTAGCCTGTCTTTTGCAGATAGTGAATTCTGTTGAACACTGGCAACAGACAAGGAGCTGGTGGATTCATACTTAGAGCCGGAAAGACAGTTCCATCGTCAAAGAAGGGAAGCTCTAGAGAAGAAGCTGTAGTTGCTCAGACAAACAATCCTGGAGCAACAATAGAACCCACCACTTGTAAGGGCAGTGTTAGTGCCCGAGGAAATGGCAGCTAGGCTGGTTCGCGAAGTGGCAATCCCACATGGTAACAACATTACATCAAGTATTTGCAAACCTGAGCCAGGAGGGAGGTTTGAGCTGAAATAGAATACGGTGCAATTGCTGCACACCAGCGGGCAATTAACAGGTCTTCCTCACGAAGATCCACAACAACATCTCCAAAACTTTTTGGAGATAAGTGACACTTACATCCCCACTGGAGTATCATACGATTATGTAAGGCTTACATTGTTCCCATTTTCACTATTGGGAGAAGCAAAGAGGTGGTTGAAAGTTGATCCACCTAATTCCATCACCACTTGGGATGATCTTGCAAGAAAATTTTTGATACGGTTCTTTCCATCCGGTAAAATAGCAAGACTTAGAAGTCAGATTCTAAGTTTTAAACAAAGAGAGGGGAGAATCTGTATCAAACTTGGGAAAGATTCAAATCCATGTTACGGGATTGTCCTCACCATCACCAGTCCAATGATGTGCTGGTGCATACTTTCATCGAGGGTTTGGAACCCCACACAAAAAGTTTGCTAGACTCAGCAGCTGGGGGACAAGCATTAGAAAAGACTTATGAGGAGTTGTATACTTTGTTAAATCGTATTTCATAGGGAAATCCAGAGTGGAATGCGGACTCTTCTAGAGGAGGAACAAGGAAAGCGGCAGGAGTCTTGGAAGTGGATGGTTTTACAGCTATAGCTGCACAGATAGCTGCGCTGCAAAATCAACTTAACACCCACTTCAGCAATATGAGCTTGAATCAATCTCAAGCCCCAGTTAATGTAGTGCAGCAGTTTTGGTGTGAAGTATGCGGTAGTAATGAACACTCAGCTGAGTGTTGTGGTGCAAATCCAGATTCAGTGAACTTTGTGGGGAATGTACAGAGAAATAATCACCAACAGTATGGCAACAACTACAACTCGAATTAGAGGAATCATCCAAATTTCTCTTGGGGTAGTAACAGCCATCAAGTGCAGAGTTCGAATAAGGGTGTGCAGAGAAATCAAGGAGGGCAACAGAACTATCAGACTCAATATAGAAGCAACGATGCACCTCCTCCACCACCACCAACCAGCATTGAGGAAATGTTTAAAACAATGATAGCTAACCAAGCTCAATTGCAGACTGATTATGTGAAATTGGCAGCAGATGTAAAGAACAATCAGTTAGCTACAAAGGCGTTGGAGTACCAGTTTGGGCAACTAGCTGGAGCTCAAAACACTACGCCAAGAGGAGGACTACCGAGTGACACTAACCCAAATCCCAAGCAAGTAGATGCAGTGACCACAAGGAGTGGTTTACAACTCAAGAAGGTGGAACTAGAAAGACCACCTCAGCAGTCAGGAACAGTAGAGAAAGAAAGGGAACAAGATGATGAGAGGGGGAAGGAGAAGGCAACTGAAGCAGAAAGACCACCACCCCCATTCCCTCAAAGATTAAAGAAACACAAGGAGGAAGCTTGTCTCAAAAAGTTCCTGGAGGTGCTTAAATAGGTACACATTAATTTACCTCTAGTTGATGTTTTGCAGGGAGTGCCGAAGTATGCAATGTATATCAAGGACATCGTAGCTAACAAAAGCAAATTGACAAAGTATGCTACGGTGGCGCTGACTGAGAAGTGCACTTCCAAGATATAGAACAGGTTGCCAACAAAGCTCAAGGACCCTGGGAGCTTTACAATTCAAATCACAATTGGGCAAAGTATCCGAGCTCGCAGATTATGCGATTTGGGAGAGAGTATTAACTTGATGCCGACATCGGTGTTCAAGAAGTTGGGGCTGGGCAGTCCTAGACCAACTACGGTGATCTTGTAGTTAGCGGACCGTTCTTTAGCCAGACCAGATGGCATTGTGGAGGACGTGTTGGTGCAAGTGGGCTCCCTTATCTTCCCGGTAGATTTTATTGTTCTGAGCTGGATGCGGAAGTCCCATTTATTTTGGGACGTCCTTTCTTGGCAACCGGGAGAGCTTTGATCGATGTAGCTGCAGGGCAGCTAACCATGAGGGCGCATGACAAAGTGGAGGTATTTGATGTATATAAGACCACGAAGTTTCCGACCATGTATGAGGAGCTTTCAGCAATCAATCTGCTAAATCAAGCAGAAATTCTTCCGATTGTTGAATCTCAAGATCCATTGGAAAGAGCATTGGTGAGCTCCGATCATTTCGGAGATAGAGATACTTATGAGAGGGTGCAAATGTTGAATGAACCACAATGGTATCTCGGGAAGCATGATTTTCAGCCATTAATGAGGTTCCTCGTACCATTGCCGAAACCATCGATTAAGGAAGCACAAAAACTGGAGTTGTGGCAAGAAGATCGAAGTGCCACGTTCTTGGTTAATGGGCAACGTTGTAAGCATTACTGGGGTGAGGACGTTATTCGAGAGAAAACGTCCATCACTCTAGAGGATGATTGAGTGTCAATGACGTCGAGCCGCGATGGTAAACCAGGCGCTGCACGGGAGGCAACCAGTGAAATTGTTGTAATAGATGAGTAGAATTAGTTAAAAAGAAAAAAAAAGAAAAAAAAAATTCAAAAAAAAACAAAAATTGTGTTTGTGTTTGAAACCTATGAATTCTAACCAATTTCTTATTGCGAGATGATTTTCAGGTGGAACGGAGGGCAAAAATGCAAAGGATCGCAAAGGAAAAAAATCGAGGTGAGAAAAAAATAAAAAGTGGTAGGACAGTGAGCCTACGCGTTGGCTCCGTGTCACGGAGGGGGTGATCTGCATTACCCTCTATGACACGTTGAAGCCAATTCTGGAATTTTTACAAATTCCAGAACACCTACGCGATGGCTCTGTGTCACGGAGGGGGTGCTCCGCGTTACCCTCCGTGACACGTTGAGGTGTAATTCGCGTCGGGTTACACCGGGTCGCCGAGTAACCCGCACAAAAAACACCCTTTTTAACCCCAAATCCCCTCATTTTTTCCCCATTTCCCATTCCCTCCGTGATAAACTCCCTAAATTCCCCCCTCCCCCAACGTGACACGGACCTAGGCATGAAGTTTCTTCAACTTTTCTTCGAGTTCATCGGATTAAAGGTATGTTCTTGAACTTAACCTCAATTTTTGCTTAAATTTTCAATCTTTGAGCATGTGAGGGGAGTAAACATTTCCCTAAGTGTAAATTAAGCTTGGATTCATTTAAGTTGTGATTGATTGATGTTCGTAGTATCGTTATGAGTATATGAACTCGATGAATGCATGTTAATTGAATTTTTGTGAAATTGGTAGCTAGGGTTGGAAGTTGAATAGGAAGAAACTAAATTTGGTTGAAATGTGAAAAATTTTGGGTTGTGCATGTTGGGTGATGTGAATTATGTGGTGATTAATGTCAAATATGCTAAGTAAACAAGGGAATTTTCGGGAAAATGAAATTGTTTAATTACATAGGTTGTTGTTGAGAATTTTTTTTTGCTAAGTGCTATGTGATGTAATAGAATTGATGGTGATATTGTTAGTCATTCTACGAAGTTTGAGTAGTACATAGTAATTATTCCATCGACTTAATGAATGCACTAAGCAATTTGATTGATAAGAATGGGGAAAGCATGATTGTCTTGCCGAATTATTTTAATTGTGGCTAAAGACTAAGTGTGGGGTGGCCTAACTCAACCCAACCTTAGTCGAAGCTAATTTTGACTTGAATAACATTGGGATTGTCTGTTCGATGTTACAGGAACGATGTTAGGCAGGCAAGACAAGGGAAATGGCGCATCTACATCGGGCGCCGGTAGAAAAAGAATTAGGTTGGGAACAGCAGTTCCAACAGCACCAGCAGTTCCGCGCGGCCAACTTCGTCAATATGGAACCCGATGGGTGAATGACAAAGGGAAGAAATGGTATGTAAAACACAAATAGACCAAATACTTCCCTGAGGAGCACATTGTAAGGGAGCCGCTGGCATAGGAATTCCCCAGAATCGTACATTGGATTGACACTGCCGGGCTAAACTTCATCTTCGAAGAGCCCAAGGAGTGCAATCTCCATTTGATTTGGGAGTTCTATGCTAATTGGAACCCGACACTCCGCAGTCACACCGTCAAGATAAGGGGGCAGGTTGTCACCTTTGAGCCCCATCACCTGAATGCCATCTTGGGGGCGCAGGATACAGACGCCCATGTACTCCGGCAGCTGAACATAACTCCACCTTATGCGAATATCAGACGCACTCTTTGTGGAGCCCGTTCGACAACGCGGTGGAGCAGGCACAAGGAAAGGGGCTACCATCAGACACTGCCTTACTCTCAAATGAACAGGGAAGCCAGGATTTGGCTCAAAATTATTTGTTCCTGCCTGATCCCGGGGGTGCACATGACAGATGTCACCCGAGATCGAGTGTGCTTGGTTTATGCCCTGATGAAAGGGATGGAGATAAATGTTGGGGCGGTGATCATCTCCGCCATGAAGAGAGCCCGTTTGCATCAAGGGCACAGGTACGGGTTCAGTGGTTTACTTACCACGTTCCTGAGGGGCCTTGATATCGAGGAAGAGGCCCTGGGCTACATCCCGCAAATGGATAGGCATGCCTTGGACGTCACCAAAACCAAGGCACCCGACACCACTCACGGGCCAGTTCTCACACTAGCTGAGCGACATTCTCGGGATGATCAGTATATGGCCTGTATGTTTGGGATGCAGATGCTACAGTTGCGCATAGGTGGGAGGCCAGCAATAGAAGATGAGCTATGGCAGCTCGAGCTAGATTACCCCTTTAGCGAGAATGCCCGGGCTCTATACCGAGTGGGGCCAGCTTTTGTGGAGCCTGTAGATTATGATGTCCTCACTGATGAGGAGACCCGCCGTGAGGACTCAGATGTTGAGTCAGATGAGGACAGCGGGGGCGATTCAGATATGGGAGACAAGGCAACAACACCTGATGAAGAAGTGGAATACTTCGATTGATCAGGGAGTTTCACCACCCACCTTTGTGATATATTGAATTTTGTGAACACTGGGGACAGTGTTTGGTTTAAGTGTGGGGTGGGAGTAGTTAGGTGCTGGATGTTTCGTTGTTGTTTTTGTTTTTGTTTATGTTTTGTGTTGTTGTGCCTGTGAAAAAATGTGACCCTGTGACTCTTTATGATGTTCTTTGTAATTAAGTGGTGTTGTAATGAATGTAAGCTGTTGTGGTTATGTGAGTTGTTGTTGATTGGTTGGTTATGTAAATATTTTTTTGTTTTCTATCGAAATTATCGATACTTTTGAAAAATTTTTGTTGAATTTTCTTGTGATTGGGTTTCTCGGCCTTTGTTTTTGGTGCTTTTACCGAGAATAGTCCCATTGAATCAAAGTCGTAAATAGTGACCTTTCCCTATGATGGATGGATGACGACCGTCTTAAGGGAAATATAGTCGATAGGAGTAGTTGTTTTCTTTCTTTTATTTTCTTTCTTTTGTTTTTTTCCCAAATGTGTCTCTACTTCATGGTTCAGAATTCTTGTTTCGTGTTGTACATGATATTGAGATGCAAAGATGATTCGTATAAAAGCATGCAAATACGTAAAAATGTTGAGATACCTAGGCCATAGAGTTCGATTCGGTGTGATTGAGGCTTAATATTAAATTCTTGTAATTAGCTGATTGAAGAGTCTGTGAATATGTCTTGAGTTGAGCATGTGCAATGAGTGTGTGGTGAGGTTTCGATTATTTCATGCTATTGTGAAGTGTCTAGAACTTGCCTGGTGTGTGTACGGAACGAAATGAAGGATGTGTATTGTAGGAAAGGATGTAGGCATTTCTTTGATTTAACCAAAGGTTTTTCCATTATCATACCTACCTTGAATGTACATCCTAGTTAGCCCTATTGAGCCTTTAGCCTATTTTTTTCTTTCTTTAAAGAGGTAGAAACCGAGCTTAATCCCTTCTTTTCATTAGCCGTGAATTTGATCCAAATCTCTTAAGCGCTCAAGAAAAATAATTTTCCCACAGTGTCAAGGAGTGAGAATTGTGAAAAGGAAGGAAAAGCGGAAGTGGTGGAAGTAAAGAAAAGGTCAAGGGTGCACTTGCTGAAATTAAAGAAAATAAAGATGTATAACTAATCTTTGTTATTTAGTCGAGTGTGCTTAAAGAAATAGGAACAAAAATAAAGAAAAAAAATTCAAGAATGAGAGGATGAAGGAAGAAACAATGCTCACAATGGTGGTGGGATGTTTTGAAAAGCGCTTAAGGAAGCTAGTTGCTATTATTGGTTAGCCCAGTATTTACTAGTTCCTTAGCTTACATTACAACCCGTTAAGTCCTACGTGATCTTACATCACGTGTCCTTATATTAGTGGAGTAATACACTAGAGGCAAGCCTATGGTTCATGACATGATGCATGTGAATTCTTTGGGAGAGAGAGCGAAGTCGTGTTCATATACCCCTACATGTAATGCTTTTAAAATCATATGATTGAAAAGGGGGAAATTCTCTTGTGTTGTGAGGGCACATGCTTGACGAGAGATTGAATTTCGTGTCGGATGTCTTGATCAGTTGATTTGCATGAGTTTGCCGAGATCAAGAGTCGATTCTTGAGTTTAGGAGGTCTTAATGTGGTGTATTTCATTGTGTTGATGAGACCATGCATGTTTTCTTGATGATTTGCTATATTAAATAATCGGTATAGCCGTAGCTTGAATTGTCGAGCCAAAGTAGCTATGCGTGGGTGTCAATTGCATGAGATGTGAGAGTATTGTTCGAGGACGAACAAGATTTTAAGTGTGGGGTAAGTGATCTTGGGCAGAATTATATGCCCAAGTGATACTCAAATGCTTCATTTTGTCTTGTTTATCTATCGTTATTTGTACATTCTCATGTGATTTGTAGTTAAAATGTGAATTTATACTAACCAACATGATTAGTATTGTTTTGCAGGAAAAATGTAATTTTAGGAAGTTAAGATGCATGTTGGTAAAAATCGGGAATGGACTCGGAAGCGAGCAGTGGAAAAGGTCAAGGAAAAGAAGCAAATATAGGGGCTCCGCAATGGAGCCGTGTCACGCTGCCATCGTGGAGGCATTCTACCTCGGATGAGTTATTTTGGCCAATTGCAGTGAAGGTCCACGTTGCCTCCGTGACACAGAGGCAATGCCACGCGATACAAGCCGTGGCACGTTGGATATATTTACCTGGAACATCAAATTCCAGTAAGGGTTCGCGACGGCGTCGTGGCACGTTGGCCAAACTCCGCGTTTCATGCCGTGGCACGCTGAGGAATAATTGCTGAGAGACCTGATTCCAGAGAGGGTCCGCGTTATCTCCTTGTCACGAAGGCAGTGCTCCGCGATGCACTCCGTGACACGTTGATTGTTATTCCGGGAAAAATTCCCACTGGTATAAATAGCACACTTAGATTTATTTTTAATTATTCTGACTTGGTTGAGCAAGAATGTGGGTTGCAGGCAGTTGAGGGGACGAAAATCTTAGGGTTCTTCTCTATCTGTTTCTCCTTTATTTCAATTGTTTGTATGATTTATACTCATTTGATGATGTTTAATTCACAAATGAGTGGCAAAATTCACTTCTTGCTAAGGTTAAGAACAATTGTAGTGGAATGTAATTGTTGATCAATTTAGTTTTCATCTTTTCTTCAATGGTTGTTCTATCAATTCTTGTTCTTAGTACATTAATGTTTGGCCAATGTTAATGTATATCTAAAAAATCCAATTTTGATTTTGAAAAGGAAAAAAATTGGAAAGATGTGAATTAGAAGGATATGATCTCTTCTTAGTTTGGGAAAATTGAGAATTGATTTATATTCAGAATAGAAATATATCTGAAAGTCTTATTAGTCAATTAAGGAATCGGTTTTGTATGGCTAGAACATGAAATTCTTTTATCACAGATGTAGGTTGAAGGTTCATGATTCTTAAGTTGGGTAGGATACGAAAGTTTTAATCCATAGGCAATAATTCTTGACTAGCAACCGAAGGAAAGATTAACTGAATTGTATCGACAAATTACTTCCCTGCATGTTCGTTTTAACCTCAGCATGCTCATTACTATTGTTCAAACTCACTTTATCATTTTTCTTTAGATTCTTATTAGTTAGTAACTCAAACTCTAAAAATCTTATTCATTTGGTTGTGTGTATTCTTAATGTTATAGTTCATTAACACTAGAGTTAATTATTACCTTAGTTCAGTCCCTGTGGGATCGATACTTGGCTTACTTAAGCCATTTTACTACTTGTTCGACCACGTGCACTTGCGTGTAGTTGAAAAAACCGACGAACAGAAATCACCAAGATCACCCTTTTATCACCTTCGCAAACCTTTGCATGCATGAATGAGGACTTAGGCTAGTCTATTCCCTCTTAAACTACATTTTCTAATGTTAAAATGATGTAGTATAGGTCCCTAAGAATTAGGAATTACGGAAAAACCCTTATTTAAATCATAGAAATTTGCTGACTGCCAGTCCCCATGAGGGGCTGGACGACTTGTGACCAGGACCAATGACTTGTGGCTTGGAGTCATCATGTTCACTGCCAAAATTCATTAGGGGACTCCATGAGGGACCCCACAAATCGTGGTGGCTGACCACGACTCGTGGTCACCACCCGTGGTCCCCACTGACCAAACTCCTTTCCACGTATCCAGTCTAGGCGAAGGGTGACCTCATGAGTCGTGTGGTCTGTCCACGACTCATGGTCATGCCTGTTGTCTACCCCAAACCATGCCACCTCCTTGCTTGGTCATGAGTTACTTCATGACTTGTGGTCATTCCTCACGAGCCACTTCACGGATCGTTCTGTGATCTGGTGTGAAATTTCAGTTTTTCACCGTTTCGACTCTTGGGTCTGATCCTTGAGTTCTTGGGGTATAACACCAGATAGGACACTTGGAGCCAAGATTTTGGAAATCAAGGTTGGAATAATACCAGGACAACTACAACTGAAATGGGTACAGAGATAGGAGTTGAGGCCGTGAGCGAGAGGAAGAATGGAGAAGGAATGATGGTTACCATAACGATCAAGCAGGATTGTATGTGCCTCCTAATGCACATGAGAGGGAGACTGGACAGTCAAAATTGGAGAGCATGATGACGGAGGTGCTCAAGAAGGTGAGATCTACTAAGGAGCAGCTGAAAGACATCCGTGGAGATATATTTGGCAAGGGCCAGAGAGTTGAGTCGCATGCCACAACCATCAAGAAAATAGAACAGCAGCTGGGTCAATTATCGGCATCTCTGAACCCTAAGCAAAAGGGAATACTACCTAGAAACATAGTCCAAAATCTAAAGAATGATTGTCACTATATGGCTGTGATGAATAGAATTGGAAATACCACAGTTGATTCCCCTCTATCGGTTGTAGTAGAAATGCAAAGGAAGAAAGATATCGTTATTGATGATGATGAGATTGTTGACCAAGAGCTTAAGGGAGAGGCTGAATTGACTGAGGCTCCAGTTGGTAAAAAGGAGTCTAAAGCTGAAAAGGGTAAGAAACAAGGGGCCACACAAATCTATAAGGCTATCCTACGACCACCGCCATTGTTCCCTCAAAGAATGAAGAAGAAGACGGAAGATGGTAAGATTCAGAAATTTCTATATATGATTAAACAATTATCTATAAGTGTACCATTGGTTGACGCATTGGAGCAGATGCCTGGATACACCAAATTTATGAAGTACCTTGTACCAAGAAAAGGTTCGTGAGCTATGAGCCCATGGGTAACTTGCATTATTGCAGCGCTAGAGCCTCACAGGTCCTTGCCCAGAAAAAGAAGGATCCAGGTGTCTTCACCATCCCATGTACTATTGGTGATGTTGAGTTCGTGAAGGCACTCTGCAACTTGGGAGCAAGCATAAATCTGATGCCATTAGTTGACGACCCATCAAGTGACTAGTTGATTTGGGAAAGATCAGAGAACGGAGATGAGGTTTCCTATGGCAATGGGTCAGGGGACGACTTGTGAAGTCTCCCAATGGGTCATCTGGTCCCTCGTTGGGTCTGGTAGTGTTATTTCCCTATCGGATCATTAATGATGTTTTCGTATTTTTCTAAGTTCCTAACTCCTAAAATAAGTCATTTTGAGCATAAGAGTAAGGATTTTAGAGGGTTTAATCATCATAAACCCTCATTCTACTCCAAACACTCTCATTAGAAGATCAAGCTCTCAAGTGAAGTAAGGATTCTCTATCTTCATCCTCTCTAATATGTCTTGGGTATCAAACTCTAACAAGAATTCTTTAAGCTCAGGTATGTAGGGTTATGAAAGGGGAAAATCTTCCACCTCATTCATAATTTCATCCCAATTCTATGATTCAAGTCTCTAAGCATGTCAAATCTATTTCTAGGGTTATTACCAAATTTTCATGAAATCTTCCATGTTTTCTCAATGAGTATAATACCTTTATGTTTTAATTGATATTTCATGACTATTAAGGAAGATTTAAACCTCAATTTAATTATTAATTCATGCATTTCAAGTTTATGAAGATTATGCCCTATTATGCATGATTTATGAAATTTAAGCTTATGAGTCCATGATTTCAATGTATGATGAATTAAATTATATTTAATGATCATAATGCATGATTTTCTCAAGAACACTTCATGAATTTATGAATTTTAGAGTATGATAATTTCCTCGAGTGTGCATGACTTTGATGAATATCAAGTTTACGATCATGGCTGACTCACGGACCTATTTTATGGCTAGTTCATGTATCTCAATCATGTTTATGAATCTCACGATTTCAACTAGCCCATGTACTTCAAGTACATTTCATGATTATGATATGATCACTATATATATTTTGGAAGTAGTATTTAATACCGAGTAGACTAGGGTTCCAGCGCACCCAGGTCTCAAAACTATGTATCAACGTAGCCATGATGGGGTCCTCCTCGAGAGTATCTCCCATGCCCATATGGGCCACCCATGAGTGATATCACACCTTTTTCATGGTTCTACCCTTGGAAAGGTATGAACACCCTCCTGATTAGGGATTTACAGGTCGAGCTCTATTTATGCTCACGTAGGGAATGTCGGTTAAAAGAATCTCCCACTGTTCCTCATGTTTTCAGTTACTTATGTTCATGACTTATAATATTATATTTTATAGAATACTTAACCCATTGATCAGTTTATGAGCTTTCACTTATGATTTCAAGAATGACAAGTTATATGGTTTCTATTTCTAAACCATGAGTCATTATGTTTAGACTATGATGAATAGCTTATGAATATGTATACTTCTGATTTATGGTTTTTAGCATTCTGTCCTTACTCTCATGATCTTTCATGATTTGTTCTTATGATTTTAGACTACCAATTTACTAGCATGTTTTACTTTCCCTACATACTCAGTATATTCAAAGTACTGACCGCATACTCTATACTATATCGTCTCATGATATAAGTTCGGGTAATCCATCTCAGTCTTCCCATTAGCTCGCTCTTGCTCAGACCAACCACTTTTCCTTAGTTTTGGTGAGTCCTCATCATTCGCAGACATCTATCAGTTTATTTTTTATGCCTTATTTTAGTCCCAAACTTCGAGTTAGTTGGGGATCATGCCAACACTTACTCGACTCTAGTCCAATAGGAGAACTCCTTTAAAAATACAATTTTCTCAATAAACTTATCTTTAATAATAAAATATTACTAAATAACTTAAACACCATTTTTACGTTCAAAAATCCTAAACAACATTTTTCCCAAGGGTCTAGTCTAGACATGTATAAGAGCTCTAACCCGAGTAAGGGAAAATAAAAAAAGACAGCTTCATCTGGAGAAGGAAATGCAGAAGCTGATGCTAAATACTGCCACTTCGATCATGAAACTACAATGACCTACCACAAATCTACACCCCACAAAAGATGTAGTAAGAGTAGTATCAGTACACTACATGTACTGGTATGCATCATCGGCCGACTAAGATTAGTTCACACACCACAATATAAAATCAACAACCTTAAATAAATAATTTCCATGCAAGAACTTATGCCACTAAATTATATCACACATATTACCTCAATATTCTTTTAACAGGCCAAAAATATTCTTATCACATATAATAAGTATTTAGCTATAAGTCCTAGACATTCAATCTCATCAACCCTCGCTAGGGTGGTCCTTTAACCGCTACAACGGTCTCGCTATAGTGGGAATCTTATCGCTGTAGTGGTGCTGCATCAGCCAGTAGCTCGACAATATAACTAAGCCCTCTTCCATTTCGACACATTACAATACGTAACTACACCAATACTAAAATACTTACACCTTAAATACCCATGTCTATTTTCAGTTACCGACAAATTACATGTTATCATACATAATTGTCTTGGCCCTTATTATTCATTTAATGAAACATCACCACTGACTAGGACTACCCCAGCAATATAAGAATAACACACACAGTCACAAAATGCTGGAAATTAAATAGTTAATAACAATCAATAATCAAATCATATCTGAACATAGCCATGTAAATCAACACAGGACATATAATTCTCCAACAAAAAATAAAAGTCATCAGCATAATCAATAGTGAAATTCTATCATATCAATCCATTAGTCCATATCCATACTGAATTACAGATGTATATCCTTTCTACCTTATCAGTCTCTCTCTGTATAAATCTGATCACATATCTACCACTTATCTGTACACACACGCCAGAGAATCTTATGTTTGCCCATTCATTCATGACCTTCAAGGGACTCTAGAAATTCATATATTGTACTGGCATGGTACTCGCTCCCATTCATCTGCTCATCTCGATACTCCCCTCAAACTCGAGCTGCTCATATCATAACCGCTTGTCTGGATGCTAACCTCAGATACGAGCCACTCATATTATAATCACCCGTCTGAATGTTACCTCGAACATAAGCCACTCATATCAGAATAATAGTGTTTATTCATTCACCATCAACACATCTTAGTATGCTCTCCATTTAGTCGTCACATAAGACCACAATCATGAGTACTCACTAATTTCAACAAGTACACATCAAAATCATGAATTAAACAAGTACACATCAAAATCACGAATTATATTTACAGACTTTGACAATTCACAACTTATTTACATCACATTGTCAAGGGAAAATCTCAAATCACAAAATATACATATCCCCATATATCTAGTAACATGATCTCAATAGTTAAACAGTTGTATCATATAAGCATGGTCATATAAAAACTTAAAAATTTAGTAATAATATTCAACCTGAGTTCTCACAAAACCCATACCACAATTATTCAAACCAAATTTGGCTTTTAATTCATAATTATTTAGTGATGGTTCCTCACTAATATATTACTACTTGCTTCCCTTTAGATCCCATTTTAAAGATAAATATACCTTTACTATAGATTATCCTTATGTTAAGACTACAATAGTGAAATTACCATCTGTCACTACACGAGCTTACACCTTGGACGCGACACGGTACTTAGGATCACAAGTGACCTCAAGCAAACCCATGACAAAGTATAATTCTGATAAGACTGATCTACTGAAAGATAATATTAAGCGAAAGCTGACTAAAGAAATAACCAAATACTGAAATGATAATAAAGATCTGTTCAAACACTGGAAACCCAAGTTGAATCTACAAATTCTATCTAAAAGAAATGATGAGTTGCTGGGATAAACCCTAGCTAACTCTAATGTCTGAAAACTAAACTGAAAACAATATACTAAAATGGAAACTCTGGCCCTTGGCAGATGAGGACTCACCATTAAAAGTTGCCGGAGAATTGCCGAGAGAAACTAGCTGCGGTGCTGAGACTGGGTACCTGAGCCTATATCATAAAATGATTTAGCACATAGAAATACGCGATCATAAGTATGTGTGATATAAGCTAAACATAAGAATACTAAAAATACATAATTTGTACTGAATGACATGTTATGACCGTATTTGAAAACATAAATACTGAACAGAAAACTGAAGATTTGACAATATTGTAAGAACCAAAAGCTGACTGTAGGTCATAAGCGAATCCTAAAAAATCTGGAAGACTGGTCTAGACTTGGGATGACTGTACTGGATTGTACTGTATTATGGGAGATCCTATAACTAACATATAACCACATGAGCTAGATGTGGAGTTCGATGTATACACCCCATTGAAGAGATCCCATTGTACCTTGCTAGGGTATAGTGGCTGAACTATGTGATCACTCTTTGGGGCCCATTTAGGCTAATAACCTATGGTGGCACATAGTTTTAGGGACATGGGTGTGCTGAACCCGCTCCGCTTGGTGCTAAGTACTACTCCCACTAAAAACTTAATTATGTCTAACTGGATGATAACTCAAAATTGATCTCCTAGGACTAAGTCAGAGCTACTTATTTGAAGTGTTTTAAGAGTCTAAGGACCTAAAAGAAACTGTGTTCTAAGACTTGTTAGAGCTGCTTTATCTAAAAGTGTCATAACTGTCTAAAGAATGATAATCATGCTGATAAAGTGATACTACTAAATATATTGAGTACTGACAATATTACCGAGACTGAACATACCAAAGCAATGACTTTCCATTTAATAAAATGTGCTAGCATTCCTAATCTAATTGAAAATATCATGATAATGTAATAATTATATATGAGTCGTAATTCATGTAAGTTTTATTCAAAATTTTGGTAAGGATCAGGGTTAGGAAAAGTATATAAACTAAGACATGAATTTCATCTAGGAATAATCATGTAAACTTAGAGAATTAACAAAATTTCTTAAGTTGACTGAAAACCCTAGCTTCTAATGTTCTACAGGGTTGGAAATTAATAATCTTTTCTAAAAAATAATTTGGGACGCAAGGGGGAAGGGAAATACTTGTTGAAGTCCCACATACCCAAAGAAGAATTTCTCTGAGAAAAGCACTTGAAGTTTGAGCAAGAGGAGAAGCCCTAGCTCTTGCTTGGAAATAACTGTATGAGTTTCTACATACTGATTCTATGAGTTTTGGGGGAGAATGAGAGGAAAAAGTCAATCAACTCCTCAAATTCCCCTCTAATCACACCCCAAATGATGTAGTTTATAAGTTAAAATAGTAGGGGGTTACAAAAATGCCCCTGAAAAGAAGTCTGAAAAACTGCCCATACCGACTTAATGTGTCACACATTTGTGAGCATGACTCGTTGGGACCAGTTATTGGTCCTAGGTCTGAAAATCCCACCTACTGGACTAGACCAATGGACAGGGACAATGACTCGTTAGATGAAATAACGAGGCGTTGGTTCCTCTCATTGTTACTAGAAGAGTTTTGAACAACTTCTAGCTATCCTCCAATAGATAGATAGAACAACCCGTTATCATAAATAGCGGGCCATTGATTCCAATCATTGTCACTAGAGGAATTTCTAACCCTTTTAGGATTTCTTCCAACGGCTCCCCATTATGAGTCGTTATACCAAACAATGACCCATCGTCTGGCTCGTTGATTGGAAGACAAATTTGACAGGTTTCTGGAATGCTACCAATAGATCAAAAAAATAACTCGTTACTTGAAGCAATGGGTTATTGTATTGCTCATTGGATCTGGGGAAGGGATCTACAGAGGCTGACAATGGCTCCCACAATGGGTCGTTGCTACTAACAACGACCCGTTGGTTGAGTCATTCTGATACCAAATTTTTTGGTTCCTTTTCTGATTTTTTGTAACACTCCAAAAGTAGCTAAGATCATATCCAAGCATTGAAATGGAAAAAATGGAAAAATCTATACTAGATCAAAAAATGAGTCGTTAAATCACCCATCGTTTACCTAACGAGTTAGCAAATCACCCGTCATCTATAAAGATCAAAATGTCCCTTAATGAGTCGGCAAATGACTCATCATTTTCCTGAGTCGTTTGCCTAATGAGTTTTCAAATGACTCGTGGTTTGTGGAAATCTTATTTTTTCAGATAGACATGATGGATTAAGGAAATGACTTGTCATTTGCCTAATGAGTCATTAAGTGACCCGTCATTTTAGCAGCAGCGGGAAATTCTATTGTACTTCACAAATTAAGAAAATGACTCTTCATTTGCCTAACGAGTCAACAAACGACTCATCATTTGCCTAATAAGTCAGAAAATGACTCATCGTTTTTCTAACGAGTCGTCAAACGTCGTTTCTAGCAGTATAAGATTTTCTATTGAATCATTAAGGGCATTTTCATAATTCCTAAGCTCTAAAGTCCTAAACTACGTCATTTTAAACTATGTTAGGAGGATTTTAAGAGGTTTTAACCTATCCTAATTCATTCAACTCCCATGCATGCAAGTGTAGAAAATTCTCTTTGAAGATCAAGCTAGAAATTTATCAATTCTTCTCCAAATCTCTTGGGCTTTCAAAGACAAGTTGAGAATCAGTTTATCCAAGTATGTAGGACTATGAATGAGAGTTTTCTTTCACTCTCACGCCTAAATTTCTCCTTAAGTTCATGAATTCAAGTTTATGATCTTCTGGAGTTTTAACCCAATTTCACGAAATTCTTTATGATTTGATTATGGGTCAATTCCTTTCATATTTCAAAGTGTATTTTAAGATTAATCGGGAGATTTTATACCTATTTTTATTATAAATTCATGATTTCAAATTTGATAAAATATCTAGCATGATTGAATGTTGATAAATTATGCATATATGAATTCATGATTTTCTTTATGAAGTCGATTTTAAATAAGAATAATGTTAATACTTGGGCAAGCCCAATCAAGTTAAGCATGATTTCATGATTTAGCCAAGGCTAATAAGTTTAGTTATCTTAAGTTTTGGAGTCAAGACTCCCCATATGTTAAGATCTAATTTATGATTTGATATATGATTATATGAGCATTATGTATGTTTTGGGAGTAGTGTCTAGCACCGAGTAGGTTAGGGGTTCCAAGGTTCCTCAGTCTCATGAACTACGTGCCAATGTAGGTATACTTTGGGGCCTCTCAAGAAAGCATTTTCCCTGCCCAATGGCACATCGTGATATCACACCTTACTTAATCCTTCACCCTGACGAGGCTTAGGATGGCCCTCCTCCACGTAGGTAAGACGTTGGATCATCATGTGCTCATATATGGTGGTTATTGGTTAAGACGAGTCTCCCATTGTTTCTCATGATTTCAGTAATGTATATATTATAAGACATTATACCATGTTTTCAGCAGTTTTGATCCAAGGATCAGTCTATGAGCTTTTACTTATAATTTTAGATATGGAAAGCCATATGCATTTATTTAAGTTATGAGATATCAACATGCAGTTCTTAATCTTAGAATCTCATGATTTTATGTTTTAAGATATGCATGATTTTAGTTTTACTTACTCAGACTGTTTTACTTACCTTACATACTCGGTACATTCCAAGTACTGAGCGTATACTCTATGCTAAATTGTTTTATGATACATGCTCAGATGTTTAGACTCAGTTCTGCCGCTAGCCAGTTTCCAAAGTTTACCCTAGACAGCTGTGTTGGTGAGTCCTCATCCTTTGAGGACCTTTAGTTAAATGTGTTTTTTCATTTTCAATTTTAGACTTTTAGTGAGCTAGTTGGGGTGTTGTCCCATCAACTCGTTAGTATGTTAGAGGCTTTTCAGACATAGTTTGTATATTCAGCTTCGGATTCAGTGTTACGATATTTCTATAAAATATATGTTTTTATTATTCATATTTTTGCTATTTCATAATTTAGTTTCTCCTTTGCTTATGTTGAGCTTCAATTATCATGTTCATGCCATGGGTAGACTTGGAGACGTTTAATATTCTAGCTTCTATGTCTCAATCCGGGCCTATGTTCGGGTCGTGGCAAACTTGGTATCAGAGCATTAGGTTTTGAAGTGTCCTAGGGTGTATGAAAGCCATGTTAAGTAGAGTCTTTTCAATGGGTGTAAAGTGCACCAATTTCTGGGGGAGAGGCTACAAGATGTTTTAGGAAATTCTCTTCTTTCATGATCTATGTCATGCGATAAAGTATATCTCTATCCTCCTAACTCGTGCTACACACATTTGCAGAAATATGCCTCCACACCAAGTTAACGAAAGAAGGAACAAAAATGGAAATGGCCATGAGAATGGCAATAGAGATGGGCATCATCAAGCCCCACAAGGTCCATTGCCCGAGAAGGTCTCTCATGCTGAGTTCAGGGCAACTTTTTAGATTTTGGCCCAGGCTTTGACCGCTCAGGCCAACCAGCAGGCGGTGGCCCATGTTCCACAGAATGGGAGCGCAGCGGCAGCCCGAGTTTGGGATTTCCTTAGGATGAATCCCCCTGAGTTTCTTGGGTCGAGAGTGGATGAGGACCCACATGAGTTTCTGGAGGAGATATAGAAGATCATCCAGATTATAGGGGTGAAGGGGGAAGAGACCGCAAACTTAGCCTCCTATCAGCTGAAGGGGGTTGCTCATATTTGGTACAGGCAATGGAGAGATGGTAGAGCAGTGGGCGCAGTTCTCATGAGATGGGATGATTTCATGACAATTTTCTTAGACAGGTTCTTTCCTAGGGAGTTGAGGGAGGTAAAGGCGATGAAGTTCGTCAATTTGAAGAAAAATGATATAACTGTTCAAGAGTACACCTTGGAATTCATCCAGTTTTCCAAGTATGCACCGGAGATGGTAGCAGACCAGAGGGCCCTATCAACAAATTAGTGTATGGAGTGTCCGACTCACTGGTCAAGGAGTGTAGGACGGCGATGCTCAACACTGACCTAGACTTTTCTCGATTGGTCATATACGACCAGCAGATGGAGGCAGATCAGATGAAGGATAATGAGAGAGAGGCCAAGAGGGCCAGGATGAGTAGTATGGGGTTTTGCCAGCCGAGACCCATTGGCGGACATCATCAGTAGTCTCACTAGAGACCATCAACTCTAGCACCGTGGTCAACTAGTGTACCATCTAGATCTCGGCGCAAAAAGAGGGGAAAGATATCAGGCTCCAAAGTTCGGGGGAGCAGATAAGGAGAGCCTAGAATTCCAGTTTGCAACAAGTGTGGCAGGAAGCACCTTGAGAGTGCTTATCAGGTTCAGGTGCATGTTTCGGATGTGGGAAGCCCGATCATATGCTCAAAGATTGTCCAGCGGCCAGACAAGGCCATAGTAGAGGTCGTGACCTAACTTCTAGTTCAATAGCTCCACCAACATGCTCAGCTCAGCAGGGTCCATCCACTAGTGCAGGTGGTGGTCTGCGTTAGAACATGTTTTATACCCTCTCATCTCGTCAGGAGCAGGAGGTCTCCTCAAACGTGGTCACTGGTATCTTACGAGTATTCCATCTTGATGTTTATGCATTGTTAGATCCAGGGGCTACTTTATCTTTGGTGATGCCCTATGTTGCTATTAGTTTGGAAGTCAGTCCCAAAATTCTATCAGAACCCTTCTCAGTCCCTACTCCAGTTGGTGACTTAGTTATAGCTCGACGGGTATACAGAAATTGCCCTATCATTTTCCTTTAAAAAGTCACCTTAGCGGATTTAGTAAAGTTGGAGATGACTAATTTTGATGTTATCTTTGGCATGGATTGGTTGCATGAATGCTATACCTCAGTAAATTGTAGAACCCCTATGGTAGAGTTTCAATTTTCGGGTGAGCCAATCCTAGAATGGTAGGGTAGTTCAACTGTGCCTGTAGGTCATTGCATTTCTTACCTTAAGGCTAGAAAGATGATTTCTAAGGGTTGTGTGTACCATCTAGTTTGGGTTAATGATGCTATGTCTGAGATCCCGACTCTTCAGTCAGTTCTTATAGTGTGTGAGTATCCAGAGATTTTTCTAAATGATTTAATAAGAGTCCCTCCAGCGTAAGAGATTGACTTTGGTATTGACCTCCTTCCCAATACTATCACGCCCCGCCTTGGGAGGCATGACTGGTACCTGGTGCCCTACTAAGACCTGGATTGCTAGACTTGCTGAGCCTAAGCATTTCTGGTGCCAGGCTGGCTCTAACTCTGGATTCAAGAAAACGACGAGATACATAACGGATGTAAATACAGCCTCCAGCTGATTAGGCCTATAGCCACCTGTAAGAACCATCAGCTACCCAGAACAACTGAATCAATAGGGAACCTATGCGGTTTGACAAGGCCACCATGCTGTCTAGTTATTTCTGAATCAAGAAAACAAGTGCTAAACTGCTACGTGACCAACAAGGTCACCACTACCAACTGAATAAGGCCCCACACGACCATTATAAACAAGCTAAAACATACACGACCGGTACAACTAACCACAGGGAATACCTAATCTGCAAGCCTCTAAGAATACTGATAAGATGGTCGGGACAGGGCCCCAGCCTACCCATACTGTACAACAAAGAAAAGAAATAAACCTCTAGCTGTCTAGCTCTGGATGAGAGGAGCTGATGACTCTGTGTGCTGGCTAGAATTACGAGGGATCGGCTCCTCATCTATGAGTACCTGCAGGCAAGTAATGCAGCGCCCCCAAACGGGCGTCAGTACCACCGGTACCGAGTATGAAAAGCAAACTGAACATAACCGAAGATAAATAATAAATTGGTGGTTATTGAAATGACAGAGGATAGCTAAGACTGTCTGGAATAGCAGAATCTGTACCGAGCTTAACTATACTGGAAAAAAGATAAGAATCATACATGTCGATGAGGCGTCCTGCTATTTATCAACTTAATAAGTAACATATACATATATATATCTAGC
The DNA here is from genome assembly GCA_035772735.1 of Datura wrightii. Classification (NCBI taxonomy): domain Eukaryota; kingdom Viridiplantae; phylum Streptophyta; class Magnoliopsida; order Solanales; family Solanaceae; genus Datura; species Datura wrightii. Next base: position 106,710,020 of record JASDFA010000020.1, on the reverse strand, counting down.
ATACAAGAACCTATACCAGCCCCCATAAGCCGGAAGGTGCCAATCAACACACAATCTATATACCCCTAGCCGGGTCAAACCATCCAAAAATAAAATCACTCCACTCACCTAATAATTAAGAGCATCCCGCCGGCCCCCTGGGTATGCAGCTTGGGCTCTCTGGGCCCCTGACTATAATTGTATATGAGTCCGGAGGACTCCTGTAACTGTAATCTGAGATCTGTAATCTGTGCCCCGGGCGCAAGCGCTCGACAGGGTATACTATAATGCTGATTAGCTTGCTATGGGGAATGCTGCATCCAATCTTTGTCCTACTATGGACGACATGCCACTCATTGGAGTGACGTATCCTCACCCTCTGGCGGGCGAGTCGACACAACTATTAACCCTGGGGCGGCAAGGAAGCTCTAAGGGTGCCCACATATCATAAACAAGTCTCAACAAGCAACAGTAATCACATATAACATGTATATTTAATTTGAAAATAGTATCCGTGTTCTGATATTCTATTCTGAATCTCTTGCTGAATTAAACTGAATCTAATACTGAGTTATACTAAGTCTGGAATGATACCTCGCTATCTGATACTAATTTACTGACTTTTATTATGCATATGGTATAATAACTCAGATATGCTTACTGAATTTACACTGGCATAATAATCGGCTTCTGAAGCTTTCTTCTGGAATTTACTCTATTTTACTATGCTAAAATTACTAACTTGCCGAAGAAACTAGCTTTACATACCTTAATTGTCGGCTTTCCAGCTAACTGGCATAACTCGGCCAATATTCAATTATTTCTTCCAACTGTATTCACATTCATAGCAATTAGAACTAAATTCATCAATATTCTGGAAGAACATACTACTTTGAATATATATATATATAGCCCAAACTTTGACTTATCGAAAAACAGCCAAAAACTCGTTATTTCTCGGAAGTCTAGAAGGGAGAAAATACTCACTTTAGGGCTAGGAGTATATTGACACTAATTTGGAGCCATTCCACTTACCTTAGCTCCGTAGGACGATGATTCGCCGATCGATTTTCACGAAACTAACTCCGCAGAATGCTCCCGGCAGCTTAATACTTCACTACCTAAGATTAATTCGAGTTTGGACCGCGTTTAATAGCATAAACGGGCGGAATTTCATCAAAATCCCTCGTGCCCCCTGTTTTCTGTTTACTCTCTGGAAATTATGAATTAAAACGAGACAAAACCGAAGTGGAGGGGTTTGTATACTTGAGGCTGAACCTCACCTCCGTGGCACCTTGGCCATCGCGGAGGTGAGCCCTCCGTGACACGTTGTCCATCGCGGAGGGGGTCTGCCCAGCCTCCTCCTGTGATGGTTCGACGTGGTGCTTGTCCAGTCTTTCCCCGGGCATTTTTCTAGTATGTGTGGCATTCTAAAACTCTTAACCAACATGCGAATAGGCCATCTAAATGTCAAGAATTTATGAGGTGTAACATCCTCCCCCCCTTAAGAACATTTGTCCTCGAATGTAAACTTCTACTTGCAAGAATTTCAACTTATTTGACTTATTTTAGAAAAATTTCAGTAGAGTTTCCCCTGTAATATGGACTATCTCAAAAATCCTGAAATGTAGAAAAGTCCAATACAGCTACTCCACACAACACTAATATTCATCACCAAAGCCAACTATTTCATTTATTCACATAATATAAGGCAATTCATAAAACAACAATACTAACGTACCTCTGGCTGATTAACTTTGGAACAGTTGAGTATATCTGACTTTCATATCTTCCTCTGCTTCCCAAGTCATCTCCTCTCGGTTCTTGTTACGCCATAATACTTTGACAGAAACAATATCTTTAGTTCTCAACCTGCGAATCTTCCTGTCTTGTATGGCTATTGGAACCTCTTCATAAGCCAGCTCTTCCGTAACCTGGACATCCTGAACTGGAACAACTCTGGAGGGGTCTCCTATATACTTCCTCAGCATAAACACATGGAAAACTAGATGAACAGACTCCAATTCTGGAGCTAAGTTCAACTCGTATGCTACTTGGCCTATTCTTCAGCGAATCTGATAGGGCCCAACAAATCTCGGGCAGAGTTTACCTTTCTTGCCGAATCTCATCACCCATTTCATTGGAGAAACTTTCAAAACAACCCAGTCATTCACATTAAATTCCAGGTTTCTGCACCGCACATCAGCTTACGATTTCTGGTGGCTCTGAGTAGTCAGTAGGCGTTCTTTGATAAGCTTGACCTTCTCCTCTGACTGATGAATAATATCCAGCCCAATTAGCACTGACTCTCCTACTTCAAACTAGCCAACCAGCAATCTGCACTTTCGCTCATACAAAGCCTCATAGGGCGCCATTTGGATAACTGAGTGGTAACTATTATTATAAGTAAACTCAATAAGTGGTAAGTGCTCATCCTAGCTACCTCAAAAGTCCAACACATACGCTCGTAACATATCCTCGAGCATCTGAATAGTGCGTTCTGCTTGCCCATCTTTCTGAGGGTGGAATGCTGTGCTCAGATTAATCTACGTTCCCAGGCCTATCTGAAATGATTGCCAAAACTTAGCTGTTAATTGCGCCCCTCTGTCAGAGATAATGGTCACTAGAACATTGTGCAGTCTGAAGATGCTGTTCATTAGGTCCATAAATACTGCTGGGGCATTCGTCAACCCAAAGGACATGACTAGGAATTCAAAATGGTCGTATGTGGTCCTGAAGGCAGTCTTTGGAATGTCCCTTTCACGAACTTGAACCTGATGGTATTCGGACCGTAATTCAATCTTGGAGAAATATCTAGCCCCCTGTAACTGATCAAACAAATCATCTATTCTGGGAAGCGGATACTTATTCTTGACTGTAACCTTATTCAACTACCGGTAGTCTATACACATGCGGAGTGAGCCATCCTTCTACCTCACAAATAGAACTGGCGCACCCCAAGGTGAAGTACTAGGACTGATAAAGCCCTTATCTAACAGATCTTTCAGTTGCACCTTTAATTCTCTGAGTTCAGCAGGAGCCATACGATACGGAGGGATTGATATGGGTTGAGTGTCTGGTAGCAAATCAATTGCAAAATCTATTTCTCTTTCTGGGGGAATACTAGGTAGCTCATATGGAAATACGTTAGGGAATTCATTAACCACTGGAATAGACTGGAGATTCGGAGGCTCTACCCGAACATCCTGGACTCTGACTATGTGGTAAATGCATCCCTTAGCTATCAACTTCCTCTCCTGAAGGTAGGAAATAAACCTACCTTTTGGCGTAGCTGTAATGCCCTTCCACTATCGTACTGCCTCCCCTGGAAAGTGGAATCGAACCATCTTGGTCCAGCATTCTACATTGGCATAGCACGACACCAACCAATCCATACACATAATGGCATCGAAATCAATCATCTCTAATTCTACCAGATCTACTGTAGTCTAACGATCAGCAAACTCTACTGTACACCCTTGATAAACCCTTCTGGCTATAATGGAGTCACCGATAGGTGTAGATACTGAAAAGGATTGCTGAAGCAACTTTGGTACAACATTGAACTTTCGAGCCACCAATGGGGTAACGTAGGACAAAGTAGATCCTGGATCAATCAATACATAAGCAGGGTGTGAGCAAATAGTCATCGTACCTGTTACCACATCTGGAGACGCCTTTGAGTCCTGCCTCCCTAGTAATGCATAGGTACGGCTTGGGCCCGTACCTGAACTCGAGGCCCCTGATCTGCCTCGGCCCCTGCCTGTTGGGACTGAGGGCCTACGCCCTGCCGAGGCTGCTGGAGCTCGCGGCCCTGCTGACGCCCTGTCTTGATTATCTCGGCTACCCTAACCCCTGGCTGGCAGTCTCTCATCATATGACCCTCCTTCCCGTATATATATAACACCCTGTTGAGCCATATCTGCAAGCTCCAGTGTAGGGTCGGCTGCAAATAAGGCAAGGTGGGGGTGTGTACCTGCTCTGCTATGCCTTCCTCTACTGAGGTGAATCTATCGTTCAAGAACTGCCGCCGGACTCTAACTATCCTCGGCGAATTAATCTACCCCTCTGCTGCTGTGATGGAGATAGGGGTTTAGGTGGCCTGTCTGACAACCGGGGCCTGGGTCCTCTCTGAATCTCCCTCTATATTTCATCTTATCTATCCCTGCGGCGCTACTCCTGATTTATTCGTCTACTATCCTGTTGCCGCTGTCTAAGGCCCTCAATAGTCTGGGCAAAGGCCTGCACCCGAGCAATGTCCATATCTTCCTGCAGTGTAGCTGTCATGCACGCCTCTATGTATTCTGGGTTCAGACCCATAATAAACCAGTGGACTCTAGATGGCATGGTGTCCACAAAAGCTGGAGCATAGTGTTCGCGTGATTTGTGGGGTATAAAATGACACGCAAGTGCACGTGGTCGAACAAGTAGTAAGTGGCTTTAGTAAGCCAAGTATCGATCCCACAGAGACTTGGGTGAAGTGCAATTTGCTCAAGTGTACTATATTTTACTTTTAAAATATGCAGACAACAGTGTAACCAAAAAGTTGATAGTTTGTTCTATAATTTTTTTATACTAAAGCTAAAAACAATTATCTAATTTGAGTCTGAACTATGAATGAGAGCATGTTGAGGTTAAACGAACATGTAATGAAATTAATTATCATCATACTTTGATTAATCTTTTCCTCCAGTTGCTAGCCAAGAACATTTGCCAAGAGATTAAAACTCTCGTATTTAACCTCACTTAAGAATCATGAACCATCCGTCTACATTTCTGTGATCAAATGCAATTCATGTTCTAGCCATACAATTCCGGTTCCTAAATTGACTAATACGACTTTCAGGTATATTTCTATCCTGAAAGCAAATCAAAACTCAATTTTCCCAAACCAAGTAAAGAACATATCCTATTAATTCACAACTTTCCAATTTCTTGCTCTCTCGAGTGAAACCGGACTTTTTAGATTTACATTGACGTAGGCCACACATTAATGCAGTAAGAACAAGAATTAATAGAACAACATGGAAGAAAAGATGAAAAACCAAAGAATCAATGATCAAATTTCATCACAATTGTTCATAACCTCAGCAAGGAGAGAAATTAGCCACTCATTTGTGGATTAAACATCTTAAAATGAGTGTTAATCATACAAGCAATTGAATTAAAGAAGAAAGAAAGAGAGAAAAAACCCTGATATTTTCGTCCCTCAACTGCCTGTAACCCACGTCCTTGCTCCACCAAGTCAGAATATCTTAAATAAAACCTAAGTGTGCTATTTATAGTAGTAGGACTTTTTCCCGGAATAACAAGCAACGTGTCACGGAGCACTGCCTCCGTGACACGCTACAAATGCGGAAGCTCTCTGGAAATCACCCGAACTTGGCCCCGGCAGCACCCTGCCGCGTTGGCAGCGTGTCACGCTGCTTGGGCAGCGCGTTTGCACCTCTTGGTCGCGCAGCCAACCTGCCGTGGCACGTTGCCAACGTGCAGGTGGGATGTTGTGATCATCCTGCCTGCCGTGGCACGTTGCCGACACGCAGGTGGGCTGTTTTGTGCCTCCTCTTTGCCGACGTTCGCGTGTTAATTCCGTTTCCAAGCCTCTAATTCACCAACTCATGGATTAGTTACTCAAAAGTCATCAAAACCTACAAAACAAAGGCTAATCATGTTGGTTAGCACATATCTTTACTTCATATAAAATTACATGAAAATGTATACAATAACTTAGATAAACAAGACTAATTTAAGTCATGAAGCGTATCTCGGGCATGCTATTTTTGCCCGTGATCACAACCCCACACTTAAAGCCTTGTTCGTCCTCGAACAACCTTTTACATATAATGCATATGGAGACTCCCACATAACTAATTTAGCAAGATAATTCAAGTTACGGCTATAATGATTACGTAAGATAACAAGCTACAAATAGAGCATGCACAATTTAATCACATAAATGAAATACAACGATGTTAAGACCTCTTAACCTCAAGAATCGACTCTCAATCTTAGCAAACTCATGCAAATCAACTGATTAAGAAATCCCACATGAATTATATCCTTCATTCAACATGTGCCCCTCACGGGAAGAGAGTTACCCAATCACACACAAAAATAATTTTTTACATCACAACATGTGTGGGTACATGAATAGAATTACGCTCACTCTCACAAAGAATTCACATGCATTATATAATGACCCATAAGCTTGCCCTTAGTGTTTTATTCCACTAATTTAAGGATGTATGAATGTAAGATCAAGTAGGATTTTTTAGGTTGTAATGTAACTCAGGTGCGGGTAGGTACTATTATGATCAGTAATAGTGACTATCTTTCCTAAGCGCTTATAATACATCACGCCTTCATTACAAACTTCCCTTTCCTCACTTCACCTTTTTCTCTTTTCATCTTTCTTTGTCCTCTTTTGTTCCCCCCTTTCTTCAGGCACTTTTAGCTTATTAGTAAGGAGTTCTATAAGTAACTTTTCATTTATTTATTTTATTACTCCCTACTAATACTCACCCGTATTCAAACAAGTGCACCCTCTCCCTTTCTCAACTTTTACAATTGATACTTTTCCTTCTTTTTCATTCTTCTCACTCCTTTGCTCTTTCGGATTTTTCCTTTAAGCGCTTAGGAGTTTTGGTTCAATTTCAAGGCTAATGAAAGAAAAAGGATTAAGCTTATGTTGCAGCTGTCAAAGAATAGGCTCAAGGCTCAATGGGGTTAACTAGGATTAATTTTTCAAGGTAGGTATAATGAGGGATAAAAGTTTAGTTCATTCAAAGAAATGCCTAAATCATCTCCTATGATTCACGTCCTTCATTTCGTTTTATATACACACCAGGCAAGTTCTAGACATTTCATAATAGCACAGAATACTCAAAAACCTTACACTCATGGCACATGCTCAAATAAAGACACAATCAGTAGACTCTTACTCAGCTAATCACAAGAATTCAGAATTAAGCTTCCATCATATTGAGTCAAATTCAAGAGCCTAAGTGTCTCAAACAAAGTTATACACTTGCATGCTTCACACTGAACATACTTGCATCTTACAGCCATGTATAACACATAAAAAGAACATCAAGCACCAATTAGTTATGGTTTCAAAAACCCAACACCTACCGACTAATTTTTCCTCAAGACGGTCGTCATCCATCCATCGTTGGAAACAGTCCCTAACTATGACTAAAACATTATATACAGACAAAGGAAAAAAAAAAGAAAATTTTTATTCTTCGTTTCAAAGACCCCCCGTCGGAAAAGAACCGACAAGAAAAACCAACAGGTGATGAAGTCATGCTTAATTCACAAAAATTTTCAAAGTTTTCAACATTTTCAAATTTCTCAAGCATTAGCATTACATTCACCACAAACTTGTTAAGCACAAAAATTTAGAAATTTGAAATTTCCCTTGAAATTTCCCTCACCCCACACTTAATCATGCTATGTCCTCATAGCATCAAATTAAAATTTAAAAAGGGTGACAAATACTCCCTGAGGCCTTTAGGCCTAGCTAACAACATGCCTTTCTTCAACTTTGCACAAGTGGGTGTTCGACCCCACACTTTTTCTCTTCCATGCTTGTTAGCTTCCTCCTCCACGGGTACTCAGACTTCCCCTCCATCTGTGCTTAACTTTCCACCAAACAACACAAGATGAAAAAAAAAATAAAAAATAAAATCAACTTAAATGCAAGAAATTAAAATGGTACCCTTGGGTTGCCTCCCAAGCAGCGCCTAATTTTACGTCGCGGCACGACGTATCCAGTATCACTGCTTTTTCCTCCACCTTGAGGATATGAATCTCACCCCTAATTTCTTCTCTAATTTCCTCTTATGCTCCAGGGGTGGTGGTGAAAAATTGTAAGGACCAAGCATTAGATGTTGCTTTTTGAACCTATTGGCCCTTAAGTAAGCGAAGTTATTTTGTCTCTCTGAGTTAGCAAATTTCAAAATATACGGGGCTTGGTCCTCCTCTAGACATTTCTCTATAAGCTTGGAAGGCTCTATTTCTATGTTTTCAACCAAACTTAATGTCGATAAATGCTTCGAGTGTGGTCCAATAAACCTCAACTCTGAAACTGCATTGTGCTTGACCTCGTTACTTGTAAACACCTTCTCAGCATCGACATCTATCTCTCCATTAATGTCAAATGGGGGATACTCTATCTCTTCTTCCATGAATGGATTTTCCATAAGTTTGAGCCCATCACAGGGACACTCAAGAGATTCTAATTGTTGGGCTTCATCCAAAAATTCACCCCTGTCTTCCTCTTGTAGTTCCTCTTGAATATCGGCTACAACTGTTACCTGCAATTTATCACAAGCTTCAGCCTCAACAATCATCTCCGTGAATTTGACGCTCATCCTTTCTAGAGCCTCTGCATTCTCTTCTTGCTGAATTCTCAATACTGCCATCGCCTCCTTCATTGCTTCTGATTGCTCCAAGAGTTGTTTCAGCATGTCTTCTATTCGAGCTTGGCGTCCCAAGTCCTCATTTTCAGCATGCCTATATTCAGAAAAAACAACAGAAGGATCATAGTAGGGGCTTGGGGGAGGGGAATATGCATTCGGACAGCCATCCCAATGGCCATCTTGACCACCAAGTATATTGCACGTGTTACAGTGTTGCCACGAGTGGTGTCCTCCACAATTCAGACAAGATTCGCTAAAATATGAGTATCCACCATTTATACCATTTGTATTCCACGATGTCATGTCAATAAGGGTATCCGAAAAAGAGAAAAATAAAATGAAAAAGAATTAAAACAAACACTAAGACCAAGTTGTCAGCACTTAAGAAAAAAAAATATAGTAAATTAACACTTAAGACAAATTCACCAATTGCCAAGTCCCCAGCAACGACGCCAAAAACTTGTTCACGTGATTTGTGGGGTATAAAACGACACGCAATTGCACGTGGTCGAAGTGCAATTTGCTCAAGTGTACTATATTTTACTTCTAAAATATGCAGACAACAGTGTAACCAAAAAGTTGATAGTTTGTTCTATAATTTTTTTATACTAAAGCTAAAAACAATTATCTAATTTGAGTCTGAACTATGAATGAGAGCATGCTGAGGTTAAACGAACATGTAATGAAACTAATTATCATCATACTTTGATTAATCTTTTCCTCCAGTTGCTAGCCAAGAACATTTGCCAAGAGATTAAAACTCTCGTATTTAACCTCACTTAAGAATCATGAACCATCCGTCTACATTTCTGTGATCAAATGCAATTCATGTTCTAGCCATACAATTCCGGTTCCTAAATTGACTAATACAACTTTCAGGTATATTTCTATCCTGAAAGCAAATCAAAACTCAATTTTCCCAAACCAAGTAAAGAACATATCCTATTAATTCACAACTTTCCAATTTCTTGCTCTCTCGAGTGAAACCGGACTTTTTAGATTTACATTGATGTAGGCCACACATTAATGCAGTAAGAACAAGAATTAATAGAACAACATGGAAGAAAAGATGAAAAACCAAAGAATCAATGATCAAATTTCATCACAATTGTTCATAACCTCAGCAAGGAGAGGAATTAGCCACTCATTTGTGGATTAAACATCTTAAAATGAGTGTTAATCATACAAGCAATTGAATTAAAGAAGAAAGAAAGAGAGAAAAAACCTTGATATTTTCGTCCCTCAACTGCCTGTAACCCACGTCCTTGCTCCACCAAGTCAAAATATCTCAAATAAAACCTAAGTGTGCTATTTATAGTAGTAGGACTTTTTCCCGGAATAACAAGCAACGTGTCACGGAGTGCATCGCGGAGCACTGCCTCCGGGACACGCTACGGACGCGGAAGCTCTCTCGAAATCACCCGAACTTGGCCCCGGCAGCACCCTGCCGCGTTGGCAGCGTGTCATGCTGCTTGGACAGCGCGTTGGCACCTCTTGGTCGCGCAGCCAACCTGCTGTGGCACGTTGCCAACGTGCAGGTGGGCTGTTGTGATCAGCCTGCCTGCCGTGGCACGTTGCCGACGCGCAGGTGGGCTGTTTTGTGCCTCCTCTTTGCCGACGTTCGCGTGTTAATTCCGTTTCCAAGCCTCTACTTCACCAACTCATGGATTAGTTACTCAAAAGTCATCAAAACCTACAAAACAAAGGCTAATCATGTTGGTTAGCACATATCTTTACTTCATATAAAATTACATGAAAATGTATACAATAACTTAGATAAACAAGACTAATTTAAGTCATAAAGCGTATCTCGGGCATGCTATATTTGCCCGTGATCACATAGAGGGCCAAGGAATCGAACTCTAGGGAATATTCTCGTACACTCCTTGCCCCCTGCTCCAAATGTAAAAACTGATCCATCTAGGCCTGTCAGATTTCCCGATGGCAGATAACGGTCCAGGAAGGCCTATGAAAAGGTGGACCAGGTTGGAGGGGCAACATCTCTCCCTCGGGACCTTTCCCAACTTTCATACCACAACATAGCAATCTCCCGCAGCTAGAATTTCGCTAACTTAACTGATTTTGTAGACGTCAGATGCATGACCCGGAAGATTTTATGCATCTGGTCCAGGAAATCTTGGGGGTCCTCTGCCTGATCTGACCCTGTGAACTGCGGGGGACCTAGTGCCAAGAATTCTCAGACCCTCAAACTGCCAGACCCACCTGATGACTCTACTATAACAGGTGGCTCTGACTGGCGCTGAGTAGCCATCATTTGTGCTAACATAACTACTGCACTTCGAATTTCCTGGTCGGATGGTGTGGGTACGAGGCGGCATCGTTTCGAGTGGCTCCTGGTAAGGTGGGGACTGCTGAGAAGGTCAAGAGGATGCTTCTATATCGCCCTCAGATCGGGATGATTCTAGGTGAAGCTGAGGCATCCTGCTGGTGCCTTCTCCTGCCGCGGTATCCAGTCTTCTACCTGTGGCAGGATGTTGCTGGTCTGCCATTTTAATATGTAAGCAGAGAGTATGATAAGTTTTAGCGACTCAACCCTATACTGTACTGCTCTATGGCACGACTGAATATGAAGAAGAAGTAACCATCCTATTATGCCTTGCAGCCTCTTGCCTATGGTATGTGGTGCACAACACATCCATAGACAAGACTCTACTTAGCACGACTTGAAGACTCCCTGGGATACGACCTGCTCTAACACCAAGTGTGTCACGCCCCGCCTTGGGAGACATGACTGGCACCTGGTGCCGTACTAAGACCTGGACTGCTGGACTTGCTGAGCCTAAGCACTTCTGGTGCCAGGCTGGCTCTAACTCTGGATTCAAGAAAACGACGGGCTATATAACGACTGTAAATACAGCCTACGGCCGATTAGGCCTATAGCCACCTGTAAGAACCATCAGCTACCCAGAACAACTGAATCAATAGGGAACCTATGCGGGCCGACAAGGCCACCATGCTGTCTTGTTATTTCTGAATCGAGAAAACAAGTGCTAAACTGCTACATGACGGACAAGGTCACCACTGCCAACTGAATAAGGCCCCACAAGGCCATTATAAACAAGCTAAAACATACACGTGGCCTCACACGACCGGTACAACTAACCACAGGGAATACACAATCTGCAAGCCTCTAAGAATACTAATAAGATGGTCGGGACAGGGCCCCGACCTACCCATATTGTACAACAAAGAAAAGAAATAAACCTCTAGTTGTCTAGCTCTGGATGACAGGAGCTGATGACTCTGTGTGCTAGCTGGAATTACGAGGGATCAACTCCTCGTCTATGAGTACTTGCAGGCAAGTAATGCAGCGCCCCCAAACGGGCGTCAGTACCACTGGTATCGAGTATGCAAAGCAAACTGAACATAATCGAAGATAAACAATAAACTGGTGGTTACTGAAATGACAGAGGATAGCTAAGACTTTCTGGAATGGCAAAATCTGTACCGAGCTTAACTGTACTGGAAAGAAGATAATAATCATACCTGCTGATGCGGCGTCCTGCTATTTATCAAATTAATAAGTAACATATACATATATAAATCTAGCATACAAGAACCTATACCAGCCCCATAAGCCGGAAGGTGCCAATCAACACGCAATCTATATACCACTAGCCGGGTCAAACCATCCAAAAATAAAATCACTCCACTCACCTAATAACTAAGAGCATCCCGCCGGCCCCCTGGGTATGCAGCTTGGGCTCTCTGGGCCCCTGACTATAATTGTATATGAGTCCGGAGGACTCCTGTAACTGTAATCTAAGATCTATATCTGTAATCTGTAATCTGTGCCCTGGGCGCAAGCGCTCGACAGGGTATACTGTAATGCTGATGAGCCTGCTATGGGGAATGGGCAAGTGCCCTCTGTTTTTTGTTTACTCTATGGAAATTATGAATTAAAATGAGACAAAACAGAAGTGGAGGGGTTTATATACTTGAGGCTAAACCTCACCTCCGTGGCACGTTGGCCATCGTAGAGGTGAGCCCTCCATGACACGTTGGCCATCACGGAGGGGTTCTTCCCAGCCTCCTCCTGCGATGGTTCGATGTGGCGCTTGTCCGATCTTTCCCCGGGCCTTTTTCTAGCATGTGTGACATTTTAAAAATCTTAACCAACATGCGAATAGGCCATCTAAATGTTAAGAATTTACGGGGTGTAGCAAATACGCAACGTATATATATATATATTCCTCCTTACAGAATGGCTCCAACTAAGCTAAAGGAGTTGAAAGAACCGTTGAAGGATCTCCTAGACAAGGGTTTCATCAGACCTAGAAAATCCCCTTGGGGTGCACTAGTTCTCTTTGTCCTAAAGAAGGATGGTTCTCTTCGTATGTGTATTTACTACCGACAATTGAACAAGGTCACAATCAAGAATGGGTATCCCCTCCCTATAATTGACTTGTTTGACCAACTTCAAGGTGTCAAGTTTTCTCAAAAATAGACCTTAGCTTCGGATATCATCAACTTAGAGTTAGAGAGAGTGACATTCCGAAGACAACTTTTAGGACTCGGTATGGTCACTATGAGTTTGTGGTTATGTCTTTTGGACTAACAAATCCTCTTTCAGCTTTTATGAATTTGATGAATAGGGTGTACAAGCCATATATGGATATGTTCGTGATTGTGTTCATAGATGACATTCTCATATACTCTCGAAGCGAGGATGAGCATGCTGCTCATTTGAGGATTGTGCTACAGACTCTTAATGATCGGCAACTATTTTCTAAATTCAGCAAGTGTGAGTTTTGGTTGGACTCAATAACATTTTTGGGTCACGTGGTGTCAAGCGAGGGTGTGCAGGTGGAATCTCAGAAGATAAAAGTTGTAAAGAATTGGCCTAGACCAGTTAATCTTTTGTATATCAGGGTTTCTTGGGTCTAGCTGGCTACTATAGAAGGTCTGTTGAGGAATTATCATCCATTGCAGCACTGTTGACTAAGTTGACCTAGAAGAAAGTCAAATTTTAGTGGTCGGATGCTTGTGAGAAGAGTTTTCAAGAGTTAAAGACTCGGCTCACTTCAACCCCAGTATTGGCCCTACCTAAGAGTACAGATAGATTTGTGGGGTATTGTGATGCCTCTAGGATTTGTCTTGGTTGTGTGTTGATGCTACATGGAAAGGTCATTACGTATGCCTCTAGATAGCTTAAGACTCATGAGAGGAATTACCTGATCCATGACCTAGAGTTGGCAGTGGTAGTGTTTGCATTGAAGATTTGGAGACACTATTTGTATGGGGTCCATGTGGATGTGTTTACGGACCACAAGAGCCTTCAGTATGTGTTTACTTAGAAGGACCTAAATTTGTGACAAAGGAGGTGGTTAGAGCTTCTCAAAAACTATGACATGAGTGTCCTTTATCATCCAGGCAAGGCCAATGTAGTAGAGGATGCCCTCAGCAGACTGTCTATGGAGAGTGTTTCTCATATAGAAGAAGGAAGGAAAGCGTTGGTGGAGGATGTGCATCGGCTTGCATGATTAGGAGTTTATCTTGTTGACTGAATGGATGGTGGTGTCATTATGCATAATGGTTCAGAATCCTCTTTGATGACTGAAGTCAAGGCAAGGCAAGATGAGGATCCTATTTTAGTAAAGTTGAAGGAGGCAGCGGAGGTCTTCTCCCAAGGGGGAGATGGTGTACTTCATTCTCAAGATCGTTTATGTGTTCTAGGTGTTGATGTCTTGAGAGATTGGATGTTGAGTGAGGCTCATGGATCTCTATATTCTATCCACCTAGGTGCCACCAAGATGTACCCTGACCTATGGGAAGTCTATTGGTGGAATGGCATGAAGAAGGACATAGCGAAATTTGTGGCTAAGTTTCCAAATTATGAGCAAGTGAAAGTCGAGCATAAAAGACCTAGAGGTATGTTGCAAAACATTAGTATCCGTACTTGAAAGTGGGAGTAAATAAATATGGACTTCATTATAGGGTTTCCTCATACTCGCCGATGGTATGACTCTATTTGGGTGGTTGTAGATAGGTTGGCTAAGGCAGTTCATTTCTTACTGGTCAAAACTATCGACTCAGTGGAGAATTATGCCAAATTGTACATTTGGGAGTTAGTTAAGTCATGGAGTGCCATTGTCCATCATATCAGATAGAGGTACTTAGTTTACCTCCCAGTTTTGGAGGTTGATTAAGAAGGGTCTTCGTACTCAGGTCAAGCTTAGCGCAACTTTTCAAACGCAGATAGATGGTCAGGCTGAGCGGACCATTCAGATTCTTGAGGATATGTTGAGAGCATGTGTTATTGACTTCAAAGGTAGTTGGGATGATCATTTACCTCTTATCGAGTTTGCTTACAACAACAGCTACCCCTCCTGCATTCAGATAGCTCCATTTGACGCTCTTAGGGGTGGAGATGTAAATCGCCTATTGGTTGGTTTAAGATAGGTGAGGCTATATTGATAGGGCCAGATTCAGTTCATGATGCTATGGAGAAAGTTCAGCTTATAAGGGAGAGGCTGAAAATAGCTCAGAGTCGTCAAAAGTCCTATGCTGATGTAAGGAGGAGAGACCTGGAGTTTGAAGTTGATGATTGGGTGTTTTTGAAGGTGTCTCCCATGAAGGGAGTGATGAGGTTAAGAAAGAAAGGGAATCTTAGTCCCCAATATATTAGTCACTATAGGATTGTGAGGCGTGTTGGCAAGGTGGCCAATGAGTTGGAGCTACCAACAGAGTTCGCTTTGGTACATCCAGTTTTCCATGTATCATTGTTAAAGAAGTGCGTTGGTGATCCGACTTTGGTTTTCCCGGTGGAGAGCATAGGTGTAAAGGATAACCTTAGCTATGAGGAGGTACCGATTGAGATCCTTGATCGTCAGGTTCATAAATTGAGGAACAAAGAAGTAGCTTCAGTGAAAGTCTTGTGGAGGAATCAACTTATTGAAGGAGCTACATGGGAGGCCAAAGTAGATATGATGGCTAGATACCCGTATTTATTTCCTTCCGACTCAGTTCCAGTGTGAGGTATCAGTTTCCTCCTTAGTACGCTATTCAATTTCATGTCTACTTTATGTCTCTCAGTTTCCTTTATGTCAGTGCATGTATGTGTGATTCATGAATTCAGTTCAATCATGTATATCAGTCTGGAGTTAGTTACTCCATCAGTTTTTAACAGTTGTTCAGTTTTGGAATTGCAGTTCTTTCCTCAGCCTTCCAATTACTTATTCTACATTCGAGGATGAATGTTCCCAATGGGGAGATAATATAACACTCCAAAAGTCCCTAAAATCAGATTTGAGAGTTGAAATGGAGAAAATGAAAAAATCTTCACCAAGTCACAGAACGAGTCGTTAAATCACCTATCATTTACCTAATGAGTTGGCAAATCACCCATCATTTGTAAAGATCAGAATGTCCCCTAACGAGTCGGCAAATGACTCTTCATTTGCCTAAAGAGTTGTCAAATGACTCGTGGTTTGTGGAAATATTATCTTTTTTAGATAGTCATGACGGATTAAGGAAACGACTCGTCATTTTCCTAGCGAGTCGTTAAGTGGCCAATCATTTGAGCAGCAGTGGGAAATTCTAGTGAACTTCACGAATTAAGTAAACAAATCATCATTTTTCTAATGAGTCGTTAAGTGACCCATCATTTGAGCTGCAGTGGAAATTCTAGTGTACTTCATGTATTAAGTAATCGACTCGTCATTTGTCTAACAACTCGTCATTTGCCTAGCGAGTTAGCAAATGACTCGTTGTTTCTGGTAGTATGAGATTTTCTGTTGAATCATTAAGGGAATTTTCATAATTTCTAAGATCCTAAATCCTAAACTACATCATTTTAAGCTCTGTTAAGAGGATTTTAAGAGGGTTTAACCTATTCTAATTCATTCAACTCCCATGCATGCAAGTTTAGACAATTCTCTTTGAAGATCAAGCTAGAAATTTCTCAATTCTTCTCCAAATCTCTTGAGCTTTCAAAGACAAGTTGAGAATCAGTTTACCCAAGTATATAGGACTATGAATGGGAGTTTCCTTTCACTCTTATGCCCAAAATTTTCCTCAAGTTCGTGAATTCAAGTCTTAATTCAAGTTGATGATCTTATGGGATTTAACCCAATTTCATGAAATTCTCTATGATTTGATTATGGGTCAATTCCTTTCATATTTCAAAGTATGTTTTAAGATTCATTGGTCGATTTTATACCTATTTGATTATAAATTCATGATTTCAAATTTGATGAAATATCTAGCATGATTGAATATTTATAAATTACCTATGTATGAATTCATGATTTTCCTTATGAAGTCGATTTTAAATAAGCATGATGTTAAGACATGGGCAAGACCACTCCAGTTAAGCATGATTTCATGATTTATCCAAGGCTAATAAATTCAGTTATCGTAAGTTTTGGAGTCAAGACTCCCCATATGTTAAGATTTAAGTTATGATTTGATATATGATTATATGAGCATTATGTATGTTTTCGGAGTAGTGTCTAGCACCGAGCAGGCTAGGGGTTCCAAAGTTCCCCAGTCTCATGAATTATGCACCAACGTAGGTATACTTTGGAGCCTCTCAAGAGAGAATTTCCCGTGCCCAAGGGCACATCATTATATCACACCTTACTTAATCCCTCTCCCTGGTGAGGCTTAGGATGTCCCTCCTCCACGTGGGCAAGACGTGGGGTAATCATGCATTCGTACATGGTGGTTGTCGGTTTGATGTGTCTCCCATTATTCGTCATGATTTTAGTAATGTATATGTTATAAGACTTTATACCATGTTTTCAGCAAGTTTGATCCAAGGATCATTCAATGAGCTTTTACTTTTAATTTCAGATATGGCAAGCCATATGCATTAATTTCAGTTATGAGATCCATTTATATTTATTCAGGTTTTCAGATATGTCATGCCCTAAGTCTATACCCCTGGCGAGACACAGTACTTGTAGTCACAAGTAACCCCAAGTCAACCCATGGTCTCTCATAACATTGGTAATCAGCGTAATATCATAGCTATCTGGAAGTACTCTGAGAGTCTTATCGGACCGAATTATGCAACTGGTGTTCTAAGACTGGTCAGAGCTACTTATCTAGAAGAGTCGTAACCGTCTAAAGAACAAACTGTAATCTTAAGCTGCGGTCCTAAGGCTGGTCAAAAGAGCTGCTTATATAGAAGTGTCATGACCGCCTAAAGAACCACAAAAATCTGATAACTGAGTCTAATACTGATAGCTAGGAGGCACCACTGACACCTCAAGAATTCACTGTAGTCAAACAGATTAGCTGACATTTCTAGACAAACTGAGTGTAATAATCTGACTGAGACTGGACATGTATATATCTGACTAAAATTTTCACATACACTAACCATATGGGGATCTCAAAACTGATAGAATCAAGCTACAAGGAAACTAGTCCAACACATAAGTTTGTAAATTCTACTGAACTTAGAACTATGGCTAAATCATTCCATACGATACAATTCTCATAAATTTCTAGAAATACGGAATAATAAAACAGTTAAAATCATGAGAAATATTCCACTTGAAATCTCAAAGAAATTAGTATGACAATTTTCTATATTTCAAATCCAAAGGGATGAACCGATAGAGAAAATATAGAAGATTTTGGGGACACAAAGGAAGAACTATTCCCTTGTTTAATTACCACATACCTAGATAAGAAATCCCTAAAGATGAAAGCTTGATTTTCTACAACTTATGAGGAACCCTAGTTCTTGCTTGAAAGGAAGAGTCTGAGTTTCTACGATCGACATTCTGAGAGTTTACATTGGGAATGAGGGGGAAAACTATTCAATACCTCTAATATCTCTAAAATTATACTTAAAATGATGTAGTTTAGGAACTAAATAGGTAGAAAATTACAAAAATATCCTTGAAATAAAAATCTAGAAACTGGCCGACAGGGAACCAATGGGTCACTCAACGAGTCATTGGTGGAGACCACGACCCGTTGGGACCTCTCGTTAGTCCTACTACCTGGGGATGTAACATTGGGTCTGGAAATGGGGGACACCATGACTTGTTGGTTGAACCAACGATTCATTAGTTCCTCCCGTGGTCACTGGACAAGGAAACCTGGAAGGCTTGACAACAGGTGACATAACGACTTGTTGTGTCCATTCGTTATGCTCACTGGAAGAATTTCTAAAAACCTCAAACTTGACATAACGGGCGGTGATCACGACTCGTTGTGGGACACAACGGGTCGTGGTTCCCTCTCATCATCCCTAGAAAGAGTTTCTGGGGTTCTCACCCTATGACTCACATAACGGGTTGTTGTTTCTGACAACAACTCGTTGGTTGAGTCATGGGTCCTGGAAAGGAGATCTGAGCTGGGGAAACAACGAGTGACAGGATGACTCATTGTTTCTCACAACGGCTCATTCCTTGTCCCGTGGGTTCTCGGCTGATCAAGCAGGGCTGACTATGACTAACATAATGAGTCGTTGGAGCTGATCACGACTCGTTGTCTCAGTCTTTTTGAGACAAATTTTCTGGTTTTCTTCTGGATTTTTCTTGCGAGATCTGAGTCTGGTCTAGGAAAGTTTTAGGGTCTTACAATATCTCCCCTTGTGATCATTCGTCCTTGAATGAAGACTAAAGCTGCTAAAAAACTAGGAAAAGAGTTGTAATTCCTAGACTGATACTATAAGATGATTTCTGAAGGAGTAACTGACTCCGAATTGACTTAACCATGCTAAAAGAGATGATGCAACTAGAATGCACATTGAAAATCTGAATAAAGATGATGAGTACGGAAATGAATAGATTACTAAGGAGGGATTTAGTACCTGATGTTGGAACTGAGCTGGAAGGGAATAAGTGACAGTATCTAGCCACCATGTCTGCTTCTGCTTCCCATGTGGCTCCGTCAACTAGCTAGTTCCTCAACAAAACTTTCACCGAAGTGACTTCCTTGTTTCTCAGCTGACGAACCTGATGGTCAAGGATCTGAACTGGGACCTCTTTGTAAGAGAGACTATCTTTTATTCCCACGCTATCTAGTGGAACAACTGGAGTTGGATCACAAATGCACTTCTTCAATAGTGACACATGGAAGACTGGGTGCACCAATGCTAGCTCTGGATGTAGTTCTAACTCATACGCCACAGCGCCAATTCACTTAAGAATTATGTAGGGTCCCACATATCTCAGACTAAGTTTTCCTTTCTTCCTAAACCTTATCACCTCTTTCATAGGCGAAATTTTCGAATAAACCCAATCACCCACTGCAAACTCTAATTCTCTTCTCCTTACATCAACATAAGATTTCTAACAGCTTTGCACTATTTTCAACCTCTCCTTGATAAGTTGCACCTTCTGCATAGTCTCATGAACTGAGTCTGGCCCGATTAGGGTAGCTTCACCAACCTCAAACCACCATATAGGAGATCTACACCTCGTACCATATAATGCCTCAAATGGGGCCATCTAGATACTAGAGTGGTAGTTGTTGTTGTATGCAAACTCGATGAGAGGTAAGTGATCATCCCAACTACCCTTGAAATCGATCACACATGCTCTCAACATATTTTCCAAAGTCTGTATAGTCCACTCAGCTTGTCCATCTGTTTGTGGGTGAAAAGCTGTGGTGAGCTTAACTTGTGTATCGAGTCCTTTCTAAAATGACTTCCATAAATGCGAGGTGAATTGGGTACCTCTATTTGAAATAATGGACAAGGGAACCCTATGTAGTCTAAAAAACTCCTGTATATAAAGACTAGCATAATCCTCAGCTGAATATGTAGTTTTAACTAGGAGGAAATGTGCTGACTTGGTCATCCGGTCTACTATCACCCAGATTAAGTCATGCTGCTGATGAGTACGAGGTAGACCTGTAATAAAGTCCATATTTAATTCTTCCTACTTCCATGTGGGTATGCTGATATCTTGAGTCATACCACTCGGTCTATGATGTTCCACCTTAACCTACTAGTAGTTCAGGCACTTAGCTACAAATTCTGCAATGTCTCTTTTTATGTCCTTCAACCAGTAAATATCCTGTAAATCACAGTACATCTTAGTAGCACCTGGGTGGATAGAATATCTCAAACTATGTGCTTCATCCAGTATCTGCTGTTTCAAATCACCTACATCCGGTACACATAGCCTACCCTGGTAACGGAGTACACTATCTCCCCCTTGGGAGAAAGCCTCCACTTTTTTTCTGAGAACCGCCTCCTTCAGCTTAAGCAGTATGGGTTCTTCATTCTGCCTTGACTTAACTTCAACTACCAATGAGGAATATGATCCACTCTACACCACTACTCTGCCCTCAGTTGTATCAACCAACTGCACTCCCAACTGAGCTAACCTGTGGATATCCTTTGCCAGTTCCTTTTTTCCCTCATCAACATGAGCCACGCTCCCCATAGACATCCTGCTTAGGGAATCGACCACCACATTGGCTTTGCACGGGTGATACAACATACTCATGTCATAGTCCTTCAGTAGTTGCAACCATCTTCTCTAATGAAGATTTAGATCTCTCTGTTGGAACACATACTGAAGGCTCTTGTGATCGGTGAAAACATACACGTGAGCCCTGTAAAAGTAGTGCCTCAATATTTTCAATGCAAACCCCACCGCTGCTAACTACAGGTCATGAGTCAGATAGTTCTTCTCATGAACCTTGAGTTGTCTGGAGGCGTAAGATATCACCTTACCCCGCTGCATCAGAATGCAACCGAGTCCAACTCTGGAAGCATCACAATACACAACAAATCCATCTGTTCCTTCCGGCAAGATTAATACTGGAGCGGTAGTGAGTCGAGTCTTTAACTCCTGGAAACTCTTTTCACATGCATCTGACCATAGGAATTTCACCTTTTTCTGAGTCAACCTAGTAAGAGGGGATGCAATAGAGGAGAAACCTTCCACAAAACGTCGGTAATAATCGGCTAGACCCAAGAAGCTTATGATTTCAGTTGGGGAAGTAGGTCTTGGCCAGTCTTTCACCGCTGCTATCTTTTGAGGATCTACCTGAATACTCCCACCCGAGACCACTTGACTAAGGAAAGTCATAGACTTCAACCAAAATTTGCATTTGCTGAACTTAGCAAACAACTAGCGGTCTTTGAGTGTCTGTAGCACTATCCTCAGATGGTTAGCATGTTCTTCTTTGCTTCTGGAGTATACCAGAATGTATTCAATAAATACAATGACAAACATGTCTAGATATGGCTTGAAACCCTGTTCATCAGGTCCATGAAAGCTACAGGGCCATTAGTCAATCTGAAGGACATAACCATGAATTTGTAGTGACTATACCGAGTTTTGAAAGCTATTTTCGGTATGTCACACTCTATGACTCTTAGTTGATGGTACCCCGATCTGAGATCTACTTTGTAGAAATAACTGGCTCCCAGAAGCTGATTGAATAAGTCGTTAATCCTAGGCAGGGAATACCTATTCTTGATTGTGACCTTATTCAACTGACGGTAGTTGATACACATCTTGAGGGTAGCGTCTTTCTTTCTTACGAATAATACTGGAGCACCCCATAGAGAATGTTGGGCTTGATGAATCCCTTACCAAGGAGGTCCTTTAGCTGCTCCTTCAACTCCTTAAGCTCTGCTGGAGCCATTCTGTAAGGAGGGATGGAGAAGGACTAAGTGTCTGGGAGGAGGTCTATGCCAAAGTCTATTTCCCGCTCAAGAGGAACTTCCGGAAGATCTTCGGGAAACATGTCCGGGAACTCACTGACAACTGGAACTGACTGAATAGTCGGGGTCTCAGAGATGGAATCTTTGACCTAAACTAGATGATAAATACACCCTTTGGAAATACGCTTTCTAGCCTTAAGGTAGGAAATAAACCGACCCTTAGGCACTGAACTACTGCTTGTCCACTCTAAGACTAGATCATTAGGGAACTGGAATCTGACGACCCTAGTTTTGCAGTCGACTGAGGCATAACCGAAGTGTAACTAATCCATGCCAAGAATGAGGTCAATGTTAACCATGTATAACTCTACAAGATCATCTGGAATGACCTTATTCAAGATTGAGACTGGGTAGTTTCTACACACCCGACTGGCTTTAACTGGCTCGCCAACTGAGGTGGAGACTAAGAATGGTTCTGAGAGGACTTTTGGACTAATATCAAACTGGACAACTACATAGGGAGTCACGAATGAAAGTGTGGCTCCTGGATCTAGTAGGGCATACACATTGAGATGGAAAAGGCATAACATACCCGTGACCACGTTAGGTGAGCTCTCCTGATCCTGACGAGGGGACAAAGCATAAAAACAGTTTTGGCACTGGCCGCCATCGTACTTGAAGTGTTAGCCTGCTCAGCTGGCCGGCCTATTGGAGCTGCTGAAGTGATGGATTGTGATCTCCCCTGCCCTACTGAGGGGAATTCTTTGAGCCGATGACCAAGTTGTCCACACCCAAAACAACCCTCTCAGCCCTGAAGGGATTCTCCTAGATGGTTCTTGCCACACTTAGGGCAAGCTGGGTAGTGGTTGCTGAAGTTGTGACTCTAGGACTGTGAGCCAGATGCTCCACCCGTCTGATCCTTATGGGAACGAAAAGTAGGGGCACTTGCTGAAGTGGGTGTTGGAGCCCTCTGTTGTTGCTACTGCTCCTACTGTTGCTCCTGCTATGGGCGGCTAATATCGCCAGACCTATGGTGGCCATAATCTGACTGGCCAGTCCTTTTTCGCTTGTTCTCCCGCTCCAAGTCTTTTAGTTTTTCTACCTCAATCTGCTGGGCATGAACTATGATGCTAGAGAGATCGATATCTTTAATAGGCATTTGCAGTCCTGCACTCCTTGAGGACCAAATTTGATACTCCATTAACGAACTTCAGCATGCGAGCCCTTGGCTCCACTACTATGTCTAGAGCATATTTAGACACCCTTGTGAACTCCAGTGCATGCTCTTTCACCATCTGATTTCCTTGTTTTAGATTCATAAATTCAACCACCTTAGCCTCCCTGAGCTCCTGGGGGAAGAATCTGTCTAGGAAGGCTATAGTGAACTCTTCGCACTCCACTTGTTCTACTCTCGCTGGTCTTCCTTCCTTCCACTGGTCATACCAGATCTGGGCTACCTCTTTTAGCCGGTATGCATCCAGGTCGGCACTCTCAAAGGAGCTAACACCCACAATTCAGGTGATCTTCCTGATCTCATCCACGAACTCCTGTAGGTCCCCTCCTACCTTAGATCCATGGAAAGCTAGAGGGTTCATCCAGGTGAAGTCCCTAACCCGGGCAATGTTGTTGCCCAAATGCATGCAAGTGCACATGATCGTACAAGTAATACAGTGGCTCTTTTAAGAGTCGGATGTCGAACCCACAGGGACTAGACTATTTCAGTGAGAATTTTAATTAAGTTTAGGGGTGATCAAAAAATAATCGGGAGAACAGTAATAAGAAGAAACTAGAATTAAGGCCTGACAATCATGCAATGCTAAAATTCACAATAGTTCAAGTATTTAAACTTCGGTTGTTGTCTCACAGAGTTGAAATGCCATGTTCAAGGTCTTTCGAGCCTCCAAACAAAATAAACTAGTCTCACACCTACATCGTTGAGTGGGGATGTGACGTCATAATTTGTAAGCAATTTCACTATGTGGATGTGGTTTATGAGGTTTATGCCCTTGATTATGGACTTTCGTACCTCTAATTATTTAACCTGAATTAGCTTCATAACTACTTCTACGAGCGGTGATGTGGCAATTCTAAGTTGGTGTCTAGTTATCATCCTGTTTTGTTAATCTAGCAAGGAAAATTAGGTGTAATTTCTATCCGAACCGCGAATCCTATCGTAAAGATAAAAACTTTCTCCCTACATTCATTTGTTCTAACCTAGGGTTGCTTTTTCGAGCTTTTGACTAAGTTCAACAAGTTTGTTTTCATGGTGATCAAGCATAAAAACAACAATCAATATGAATGTAAGACAAACAACAACCAAACTCGAACCAAAGATGAAAATTAAGCAATCGCGTTCATATCATGCGGCCCTAGAGGAAGGGTTTTAGCCACTCATGTTCATACAATTACTCACGAACATAATTAAAGTAATGTAAGAATAGTAAAAGACAATGATAGTTATTGAACCCTAGGTAGAGTTTCCTCCCTTCTCCCTTCGCTTCTTTCTGTTTCTCTCAAATAATTTCGTGATAAAATGAGAAAAATAAGCAAGTGTCCAATTTATACTAAGTTGGAATTTGCAATTTTTGGCCGTGTGAGAACCAGCTTCGTGCCACACTACCTAACGCGCAGCTCAGCCTCCGTGGCATGGAGCAGACGCATAGACTTACTGGAATGCATCACTGGTCGCGCATGGCAAGAGCAGTTGAGCGCCATCGGGCGTGACACGGACACCATCGCGATGCTGGGCGAGTGTGCACGATGCTTATCACGCAGAATGCCCAGCATGGCACAACATTGACGCAAGAAGGTACTGCTTTTTTTGCCATCACGCACACACGCATAGGGTGTCACGGTGCTTGTCGCGCAGGTCTGCCGGCGTGGCATGCTGGCTATGCGGCAGCTCGCCTTTCATGCCCATTTCATGCCATCTTCCTCCAAACATCTTCCCGACTTCATTTTTTCCATATATCATCATAATTATCCCCCTCCTAGCATTTTTCACCTACAAAAAAATGGGCTAATCATATTGGTTAGTATATGCACTTGAATATTCAAAATCACATAAGAATGTAATTACTTAAATTGACAAACACAACTAAACTAAGTTATACTATAACACTTGGGCATGTAATTACGCCCAAGTTCACTACCCCACACTTAAAGCCTTGTGTTTCCTTGAACAACTTTATTACATCTCATGCACATGAAGAACTCACACATAGCTAATCGATACAAGATGATTCAAGCTACGGCTACACCGATTGTTAGATAGCAAGTTTAAAATAGAGCATGCAATATCTCACCATTAAAACCCTATATAACTATGTTAAAACTTCCTAGCCTCAAGGATCAACTCTTAAACTTAGCAAATTCATGAAAATTAACCAATTAAGACATCCAATATGAATTTTATCCTTCATCAAACATGTGCGCTCATACCAAGAGAGTTACCTTATTTTTTTCATAAGTTCTCAAATTATAACATGTATGGGTATATGAATAAGAAATACGTTCACTCTCACAAAGAATTCACATGCAACATGTATTGACCTATAAACTTACCTTTAGTGTTTTACTCCACTAATTTAGGAATTTTTGAACCTAAATCAAGTAGGACTTAATGGGTTGTAATGCAAGCTAAGGGACAGGTATGTACTATTCTGGCCAGTAATAATGACTATCTTCCCTAAGCTTTTTATACATCACACTTTCATTACGAATATCTATCTTCCTACTTCACCTTTGTTCTTTTTGACTCCCATTTTTCTTCTTCGGTTCCCCATTTCATTAGGCACACTTAAGATATTAGTAAGGAGTATTTAGGCAAATTTTTTTGTTCTTTCTTCTTTTACTCCCTACAACTCTTATTCATTTTTAAACAAGTGCACCTCTAGTCTTTTCTTCAACTCCCACAACTACTCTTTTCCTTCTTCTTCCAACTCTTCACTCCTTAACTTCTTTTGCATTTTCACTTAAGTGCTTAGAAATTTTGGATCAAATTCCAGGCTATTGAAAAGAAAGGATTAGGCTCATATTGTGGCTAGAAAAGAGTAGGCTAAAGGCTCAATGAGGCTCACTAGGATTATATATTAAAGGTAGGTAAAGCGATGGATAAAAATTGGGCTCATTCAAAGAAATGCCAAAATCATCTCCTACAATTGACATCCCTCATTTTGTTTTTGTATACAGATCAGACAAGTTCTAAATACTACACAATAGCATGGAATATTCAAAAAGCTTTACACTCACAACACATGCTTAATTCAAGACAAATTTAGTAGACTCTTAACTCAGCTAATCACATGAATTTTGAATTAAACTTTCAGCACATAGAGTCATATTCAAGAGCCTAGATGTCTCAAACAGAGTTATACAATTGCTAAACATGCTTCAAAATTTACAAAAATTGCATCTCATAATTGTGTATAGCACATAACAAGAACATCAATCCATTAATCAACTAAGGGTTCAAAAACAAAAACCTATTGACTAATTTTTCCTCATCCATCCATCAGTGGGAAAAGTCCCTAACTATGAATACACCATTATGTACAAAAAAAAGAAAAAATTTATTTCTCAGTTCAAAGTGCCCCCTTCGGGAAAGAATTGAAAAGAAAAACCAAAGGGTGCGTGAGTTGTGCTCCACAACCACAATTCAGACCAAGCACCAACCACACCCGAATTCACTAAGCACAATTTTTAAAAAAGAATTTCCCTCATCCCACACTTGAATTATGCTATCTCCCCAAAGCATCAACTGAAAATGAACACAAGGGTGAGAAATACTCCCTGAGGCCTCTAGGCTAGCTAATAGCATGTTTTCATCTCTTTTTGAATACGTGGGTCACCAAACCCACACTCATTTTTTATTCATGCTCCTTAGCTTTCACTTCCATGGGTACTCAGACTTCCCTTGAATATGTGCTTATCCAACAAAACAAACAACAACAAGTGATAAATAACAAAAATTACAAACATCTGAAAAGAAATTGTACTTGTGGTACTCTTGGGTTGCCTCCCAAGTAGCGCCTGGTTTTACTTCGCGGCACAACATGGACTATCCTACTTAGGATATCCTCAAACAAGTGTTCCCTTTCAAGAATCATCTTCTTTTCTTTTTATTTTTAGAGGGAGAGCCTCCATTTCGTCCCTCTCTTCTTCCAACTTCTCCTTTAATCTTAGCCCTCTATCAGACTGGGGTTGAAATGTCATCATGTCCTGTAGTAGTGAACCCATGTAATTTCTCACCCCACACTTATCATCTGACAACACACTGATCTTACAAAGATCGCAGTAGCGTGTGGGCAGGTTAACCTCCTGATAGACTCGGAAGAGCTCTTCTTCATCATTGACCCTCATTTTAGGGGTACTTGCTCTTATATTTATTATGGCTCCTCCAGTTGCCAATAATGGTCATCCAAAGATCAGGGTTACCTTATCATTAACTTTAAAGTCAAGAATTATAAAGTCAACAGGTATAATGAATTTACCTATTTTGATGAGAAGGTCCTCAATGATTCCCTCAGGTGCCACTGTGGACTTGTCTGCCAACTGCAGCATAACTCTTGTGGGCCTCGGCTTAGCCAAGCCCAGGGTGTTAAACAAAGATAGGGGCATTAAATTGACTTCCTAAATCATACAGAGCCCTAATAATATTAGCTTCACCAATTTGTACGGGGAGGGTGAAAATCCCTGGGTCTTTGAGCTTCTTCGGCATCTCGCTCATCACCCTGTAGCTGTACTCCTCAGTAAGTGCCACTGTCTGGACATCCATCAATCTCACTTTGTTGGCCACCACATCTTTCAAATACTTAGCGTACTTTGGCATTCTCCGTAAGACATCAAATAAAGGAAAATTGATGTGAAGTTCTTTGAAAATATCAAAGAACTTCTTAAAACATTCTTCTTCCTTGCTCTTCTTGTGCCTTTGTGGGAATGGTGGTGGTGATCTATGTGCTGGCTGCAATGTTGGTTGTGCATTGTGTTGCCCAACACTCTTAGTTTCTCCTCTATTGGCTGATGGACCCTGTCTGACCAGCTCTGGTTGCACCTCATTTCTCTTTTCAATGGGTGGTGTATTAACCAATTGCCTGCCACTCCTCAGACAGATGACATTGACCTGTTGGGGGTTTGTATCTGTGTCATCGGGTAACCCTCCCTGAGGTGTGGTGTGCTGAGCATCTGCTAATTGACCCATCTTCTTCTCTAGATTTCAGGTGGCCATCTGCTGGTTTTTTCAAATTTGAAGCCATCCTTGCCCGATTCTCTGCCATCTGGGTTTAAGTATCCATAATTCCTTGCAACAACTCCTTAATGTTGCTATTGCTTGACTAGCTACTGTTCTTTCTGTTCTGCTGCCGCTACTGCTGCTACTGAGGTTGCTGGTACTCTGAATCTGATTGCCACCCCAAGAGAAATTTGGGTGACTGCCAATTTTTATTGTAGGTGTTCCTATAATTTTGATTGTTTCTCGAAACATTCCCTACAAAGTTGACTTATTTAGGATTGGCCCCGCAAGAATCTGGATTATGCCCATTATTACCACAAACTTTGCACCAACTTGGAGCTTGCTGAGTTGCATTCACCTGACCCTGTGGATGATTCATACTCAATTTGCTGAATTGAGTCATCATCTAATGCTGCATTGATGCTAGCTGTGCGGCTAAGGTATTGACACTATCCGCTTGTATCAACTCTGCTACTCTCTTTCCTGCTCCTCTTTTTGATTTTCTGTGCCACTCTCGATTTCCTTGAGCAATCCTATTCAACAGAGTGTACAACTCATCATATGTCTTCTTCAGTGCTTGCCCACCCAATGTAGAGTCTAGTAAGATTTTTGTATGTGGGTCTAGACTCTCCACAAAGGTGTGGGCTAACACCTCATTGGACTTCTAGTGATGAGGGAAGTCTCTCAGCAATGACTTGAATCTTTTCCAAGCCAAATATAGGTTTTCCTCCGGCCTCTGCTTGAAGCTTAAAATCTCACTTCTGAGTTTGGCATTCTTGCCTGAAGGGAAGAATCTGATGAGGGACTTCCTTGCAAGGTCATCCCAAGAAGTAATGGAGTTTGGTGGCTCAGCCTTCAACCATCTCTTTGCCTCTCCCAATAGTGAAAATGGGAAGAGGGTGAATCAGATATAGTCAGTTGACACTCCAGTGGGGACGAAAGTGTCACTAATCTCCAAGAAATTCAGTAAGTGCTACTGTGGGTCCTCATGTGTCATTCCAGTGAACTGGAAACTAGAATGTAACATTGCACCATATTCTGTTTCAGCTCAAAGTTTCCTCCGGGCTCCGATTTGTGGATATTGGAGGTCACATTCGTCGCTAGTGGGATTGCCACTTCGCGAACTGGTCGGGCTTCCATTCGATTAGGTAACAACTCTGCTTGGTCAACTGGTGGAGGTTGTTGTAATTGTTCTTGTAGCCTTTTCAACTTTCTCTCTAGAGCTTCCCTCCTGAACAAATGTAGTTGGCGTTTAGGTTCCAACAAAGGTTCCCCCAGCTCTCTATTCCTTTCCAGTTCTGCAATGACAACTTATTACCTGCAATATAGCAGACTAAGACCAAGTTTTTCAACACTTAAGGAAAATAAAATCCACATAAGAACAGAAAAATTCACTAAACACTGCCAGTCCCTGGCAACGGCGCCAAAACTTGTTGTCGCCCAAACGCATGCAAGTGCACGCGGTCGTACAAGTAATACAGTGACTCTTTTAAGAGCCGGATGTCAAACCCACAGGGACTAGACTATTTCAGTGAATATTCGAGTTCAAGTGTTACTTCAAATTTCACAAGTGTTGGTTTTAGAGATTATTGAGAATTTTAATTATGTTTTGGGGTGATCACAAACTAATCAGGGGAACAGTAATAAGAAGCAACTAGAATTAGGGCCTGACAATCATGCACTGCTACAATTCACAGTGGTTCAAGTATTTAAACTTCGGTTATTGTCTCACAGAGTTGAAATGCAGTGTTCATGGTCTTTCTAGCCTCTAAACACAACAAACTAGTCTTATACCTACATCGTTGAGCGGGGATGTGATGTCCTAATTCGTGAGCAATTTAACTACGCGGATGTGGTTTACGGGATTTATGCCCTTGGTTATGCAATTTCGTACCTCTAATCATTTAACCTGACTTAGCTTCACAACTACTTCTACGAGCATTGATGTGGCAATTCTAAGTCGGTGTCTAGCTACCGTCCCCTTTTTTTAACCATGCAAGGAAAATTAGGTATAATTTCTATCCTAACCGCGAATCCTATCGTAAATATAAGAACTTGCTCCCTACGTTCATTCATTCTAACCTAGGGTTGCTTTTTTGATCTTTTGCCTAAGTTCAACAAGTTTGTTTTAGTGGTGATCAAGCATAAAAATAACAATCAATATGAATGTAAGACAAAACAACAACCAAACTCGAACCAAAGATGAAAATTAAGCAATCGCATTCATATCATGCAGCCTCAACCCTAGAGGAAGGTTATTAGCCACTCATGTTCGTACAATTACTCACAAACATAATTAAAGTAATGTAAGAATAGTAAAAGAGAAAGAAAGTTCTTGAACCCTAGGTAGAGTTTCCTCCCTTCTCCCTTCGCTTCTTTCTGTTTCTCTCAAATAATTTCGTGATAAAATGATAAAAATAAGCAAGTGTCCAATTTATACTAAGTTGGAATATGCAATTTTTGGCCGTGTGAGAACCAGCTTCGTGCCACGCTACCTAACGCGCAACTCAGCCTTCGTGGCACTGAGCAGACATACAGGCTTACTAGAATGCATCACTATCCACGCATGGCAAGAGCAGTTGAGCACCATCGGGCGTGACACGGACACCATCGCGCTGCTGGGCGGGCGTGGCACGCTGCTCGTCGCGTGGAGTGCCCATCATGGCACAACGCTGACACGCGCAACTGCTTCTTTGCTTGCCATCGTGCGCACACGCATAGGTGTGTCACGGTGCTTGTCATTCAAGTCTGCTAGCGTAGCATGTTGGCTATGCGGCAGCTTGCCTTTCATGCCATCTTCCTCCAAACTTCTTTTGAGCTTCATATTTTCCCATATATCATCATAATTAGTCCCTCATAGCATTTTTCACCTACAAAACAATGGGCTAATCATATTGTTTATTATATGCAATTGAATATTCAAAATCACATAAGAATGTAATTACTTAAATTGACAAAAACGACCAAACTAAGTTATAAAGTAGCACTTGGGCACGTAATTATGCCCAAAATCAGGCAACTGCTGCGAACCCATTAAGACTACCTGCTGGTTCACCTGGTTTGTGATTGTCCATGTGAGCAGCTGGATAGCTACTCTAAACTCTGTGGAGGACATTGGGTTGTTTGGAGGGGCTCCTGGAGCTAGTAGGCCAGGTCGGTGAGCGTTGCCGGCCCTTCTTCCATTACCACATCGTGGAGGCATGGTTTCACTAAAATTAAATAGAGCATGAGTTAGGAGAATGTTTCTAGAATTGAGCTTCAACACACGACAAAGAGTATGAACAAAATGGAGTTTTCCTAATAACATCTCGTAGCCTCCCCATCATAAGTGTGGGGCGCTTCACACCCATGAAAAGGACTCTACTCGATGCGGATTTCATACATGCTAGGATACTCTAAACCTAGTGCTCTGATACCAAGTTTGTCATGTCCCGAGTCTATAACTTGGGTGAGACACGGTACTTGGAGTCACAAGTAACCCCAAGTCAAACCATGATCTATCATAACACTGGTAATCAGAGTAATATCATAGTTGAAGCTTTAAAAAATAATAAAATAAAACATTTATGAAGAAGAACTAAATCATAAAGTTTTAATATGTTATACCCCGTAGAATCCCCGGCACTTAGATGACCTATTCCCACGTTGGTTAAGCATATTTGAAGGCCACACGTGTGGGAGAAAGGCCCGGGGAAAGATCGGACGAGAAGCCTGTCGAACCATCGCGGAAGGAGCCGAGGCAGAGCCCCTCCGCGATGGCAGCGTGTCACGGAGGAGGAACCTCCGCGTTGGCTCCGTGACACGTTGGCCTTGTCCAGGCCCAAGTATATAAAGCCCCACTTCGGTTTTAATTGATAAAAATCCTTTAAATTTCCAGAGAACA
This sequence comes from Datura wrightii, assembly GCA_035772735.1. Classification (NCBI taxonomy): domain Eukaryota; kingdom Viridiplantae; phylum Streptophyta; class Magnoliopsida; order Solanales; family Solanaceae; genus Datura; species Datura wrightii. The sequence continues at coordinate 106,677,897 of JASDFA010000020.1, read as the reverse complement.
GAGGGCAACCGGAAGAGGGAGAAAAGGAACGAAGAAAATTAAATAATTTTCGTCCGATTACACTCCCAAACGCTGCCCAAACTCAAATTAATCCCAGATACCGAAGTATTTAGCAGCAGAGGGCATTCCTACGGATTCAGTTTCGTAAAATACGGCCGACGAATCGTCGAGCCACCGAGCTAAGGTAAGTGGAATTGCTCTAAATTAGTGTCTATGTGTTCCTAGCTGAGAAGTGAATATTTCTCCCTTCTGGGCCGCTGAAAAATAGCGAGTTTCTGGCAGTCTTTCGATAAGCCTAAGTTTAGGCTATAAACTATATCGAAAGTGACGTTGCCTTTTGAAATAAAGTTGTATTTTGTGTTAATTGATATGTTTATGAATGCAGTTGGGAGAAAACAGTTGAAGTACCGACCGAGTTCCGCCCGACAGACAAATAGCTCAGAGATAAGGTATGTAAAGTTAAGTTTCCTCGGCAAGTTGAGTAACCTCGAAGCAGTATAGTAATTTACAGACCAGTAGCATGTTAGAAAGCGATTATCGTGTTATTTTGAATATTGGTGCAATATGAGAAGTTTTGGGTTGTAACGTGTACGATACCTATCCGTACGATATAGATTCGGGCGCAAGTGGTTAAGGTTGCCCAGTATATTCAGTATGTGATGTAATATGCCATGTTAAGATATTATTGTGTTTAGCTAAAACCTCGCAAGGTAGTAGAGTATCAGTAAAGCATTCCAGATATAGAATAGTAACTATATTTGGTTTAGGAAGCATGTCAGAAATAAGAAATTATGTTAACACAGAAACTTAGTAAACAGTGTAGTTTCCAGCAGAAACACCTCCTCGTATAACTTTACCCCAGTACAGTTTGACAGGAGGCTATATTTATATTTATACTTACCTGTCTCAGCATGTATCAGACCCTTACAGATTACTATTATTAGCTCAGTATGTGATTTATACGGTACCTTACACCTATTAGTCCTAGCTTATGAGATACACAGACAGCATGATTAGTTGAGACCATTGTATTGATTGGGGTTGGATTACCTAGCATCCCTGACCGCCCAGGGTTAATAGCTATATCGTACGTCTTCCAGAGGACGAGGATACATCGCTCTACGGAGTGATATGCCGTCCCGCAAGGGGATGAAGATGGGATGCCAGTTTCCCCATAATGTGCCTTGGTCGGCCCTTATACACCCCCGTCGAGCGGGTACGCCTGGGGTGTTGATTTAGAGTCCTTCGGACTCAGATACAGTTATAGTCAGGGGCTCAGCGAGCCCAAGTGCATACCCAGGGACCGGCAGGATGCTTACAGCCACTATAGGAGATGGGATGACCGGGGTAGGGGCATAGATTCTGTGTTGATTGTACCTCTCGGCTTATGGGGGCCGGGTAAGGTTTGTGTGTGCTATGTTATGTTATTTCATGTTATGCCATGTTATGTTAGATACAAGTAGATCAGCAGTAGCACGATACGTTTCCAGGTATGACTCTTATCCTTCCCAGTAAAGATTGAGAGAAGGTATGATTTACATTATCAGACAGTTAGTCTATTCTCTCTACTTTAGTTTCATCAGTTATATTATTGTATTCAGATTTTGCTTCAGTTATTGCTTTACATACTCAGTACCAGTGGTACTGACGCCTGGTGGGGCGCTGTATTACTTGCCTGCAGGTACTTATAGACGAGCAGGTGACACTACGTGATTCCTGTCAGCGATCGAGTATTCAGCTCCTGTCATCCGGAGACTGAATTCCAGAGGTGTATTTCAGTTCTTTTGTTATATAGTACGGGTAGGTCGGGGCCCTGTCTCGATCAGTTCTGTTACCATTCCTAGAGGCTTGCAGTCTGTATATATTCCCTGTGGTAAGATGAGCCGGTCGTGTGGGGCCGTGCAGTTGTATAGTTGCCTTTACTCTTTCTTCCTTTTATGATGGCCGTGTGGGGCCATAGTTTGCCAGTAGTGGTGACCTTGCCAGTCACGTAGTTCTTTTCATGCGTTATGATTGAGTTGCAGATAACTAGACAGCATGGTGGCCTTGTCGGCCCGCATAGGTTCCTCTGAATTAGTATGTTTCTAGTCTGCTTCTAGTACAGGTACAGAAGGCTATAGGCCAACAGGCCGGGGGCTGTATTTACAGCCGTTATATAGCCCTTTGTTTCCAGAAATATGAGTTAGAGCCAGCCAGGCACCAGATGTGCCCAGGCTTAACAGTCCAGCAGGTCAGGTCCTAGTAGGGCACCAGGTGCCAGTCATACCCCCCAAGGCGGGGTGTGACAAACTTGGTATCAGAGCAGGTCGTATCCCAGGGAGTCTGCAAGCCGTGCTAAGTAGAGTCTTGTCTATGGATGTGTTGTGCACCACATACTATAGGCAGGAGGCTGCGAGGCATGATATGATGGTTACCCTTCTTTCTCAGTTAGTCCTGCTTTAGAGCGGTACAGTATAGGGTTGAGTCCCTGAGAACTTACCGTATTCTCTGATTACAGATACAAAGGCAGATCAGCATTACCCTATCACAGGCAGAAGATCAGAAATAGCAACGGAAGAGAGCATCAATCAGTTACATGATAACTACAGCAGCAGGAGGAGGTATCAGAGACCTCCCAGCGTGATACCTTTGTTGGCATTACTTCCAGTATACGTTGATAACGTCAGAATAGGAGGTCAGAAGTATAATGTATAGGTGAGTTGAATTATTTATTAGTTATATGAGATCTGATTATGATTACAGATAAGGTCAGACCACCAGGTAAGTATAAGAAAGAGAGGGAAATGCAGGAATCCCAAATACATCTTTTTGGGTTTGATACAGTTAAATGCTTTTACTTGTTGCAATAAGAAAAGGGCTATTCCCACCTTTTGGTTTTGATACCAGTATAGTAGAAGGGCATAGAGATGGGGTTACCAAAGCATGCAGTAAGTAAAGATGGGTTGATTGATCCTAGTAAGTGTTAGAAAGTATAAAGAGCCCCTAAGATTACGTAAGTTGTGCAGACCCTTATGACAATAAGCCAGTAGAGAAAGTAAGACTGTTAGCTTACCCGAAGTAGGGGTAACAGACCTGCTAGTGATGAATGCCTAATAATAGTCAAGTTTGAGTCAGAAAAAGGCCAAGTCCGCCATATACGCTAACAGATAGAAAGACATACCTGTAAGATTATAGTTATGATCTAGTTGTAACATCGAAAGATATAGAGGTCATGTGAATCAGATGGGCTTGAATATACGTCAGAAGAAGTATAGGCCGAGGCTTGATCAGTAATCTCATTAATAACGAAAGGTAGGTACCTTGAACTCTAGAGTTCAGTTTAAGCAAGATGAGAGGAAGAAGCAGGAATGTCAGATCTTGTGGGGAAATTCGAACTACCCCGGATTGATAAAATATTGTATTAAGGATTAAGCTTCGCGCTGACAGTAAGATCGCGGTTCAGAATACCGCAGTATGTCCGCTATGGAAAAGTTAAGAAGTTACCGATACAGCAATTCTAATCTAGTGTGGCCTAGAGATAAGGCCCAGTAGATAGACATGGGCTCTCAGCATATGGTTAGTAAGGCTACAGGATTCAAATGTCGACCCCCACATCGCAAGAGTGGCGGAATTTTAAACAGCAGACAATAACTAGAATGTTTATGTTTGTTACTTTCAGAATGGGGTGACAATGCAATGAAATGATAAGTCAGGGCAAGAGATGGTATTAGGTCGTAGAAGCAATGTATCATGTACGATGTGAGACTCAGCAGAACCTGTCAGAGATTATGAACTGCCGCAGAAATCAGTACATATTGTACGTAGCTAGCGATATATATGTATACAGATCATAGATATGTTGTGAGTGGCTGCCTATAAGGGCTACAATCACAGATGCTGATTAGTAATAGAAAGCCTATACAAATTGCATTGGGGGACCAAAAAAAAAAAGAAAGAAAAGGAGAAGAAAGAGGGAGAAGAAGGAAAGAAAAGAAGAAGAGAGACGACGGATTAAGTGTGAGTTACGTATGAAGTCATAAAAACTGTCTCAGTTCTCAGTTATTAAGTTGATAGATTCATGTGTTGTTGTCGGATCTAGGCTCTAGGAGCTTACAAGAATTAATGGCCTAAAACAGATGGCTAGATAATAAGGGCGCAGTTAGACGGTCTATCGACCAGCTGGCGCCTGTATTAGCAGGGAGGCATCCCTGAAGATCGGTAACAGTAGCGCATGTGCTAGAACCAGGATTAGAGGCCGAATGGGCAAATTTCAGAGGTTAGCAATATCAGAATTGTTCTAGCATGTTAAGTGGTCATACGTCATTTTCCCAGCCTTATAGGCAACAGTCGGCGTAGCCAACCTAGCAATTATTATGCGAAACACCCCATAAGTCAGCCGACCACCCCAGTCAGAATACCCGTGGGTATCTCAGGGAAGGGTCCACATCAGTAGTCAGCGACAAACTAGTATTTCAGCTGGTTTTTGTAAGATATTTAGATACAGAGCCCTAGCAGAAGGCCAATATTTACAGAATAACTCATAAGACTGAGAATTCCCCAGAATAGCAGTATAAATCCAAGTGGATACACACAAGGCATAAGAAATTGATAGTACCCTGCTAGCACAGTGTTTATTCAGATCAGGGGATCAGTAGACTCCCCGTGAAGGTCCAGAGATTAATCGCCTGGGAGTAAGTTGAATAAGTCCAGCCTTACAGTGGTTTCAGCAAAATAACAGAGCAGTTAGATGCCCACGAGTTTGCGGTTATGCACGAACTATAAGTACTCAAGTAGGACAGTTAGAGCATTGCTAGACTACTGCCACATTCGGGTCATTCGACTATTCAGTTACTTAAGGTTATGCAGCCAGATCGTTAGAGGTCATGATCAATATCAGGACCCCCCCCTGATCAGATGCGGGCACATGGTGTGCAGATAGTTGTTCAAGATTACCTTAGCAACCAGTAGCCTTAGCATGCGGTCAGGAGGCCAGATAAAGCTTTAGTTATACCGGTAGATTACTTGTCAGATTCTCCAGTATAATAAACCAGTATGATTGTCAGTTATATGTTAACTTTTGAAAATGTGAATCTTAGTTGAGTTTAGTAGCCTTTTTGGTCACATTGTGTCGGAGGCTGGTGTACAGATAGATACCCAGAAAAATCAAAACAGTGAAGACATAGCCTAAACTTACCACCCTGATCAAAGTACGCAGTCCCTGCGGTTAGCCGGGCACTGCAGAGGGTCTGTGGAAGGATTTTTCCACCTTAACAGCACCTTTGACTAAATTGACACAGAAGGCAGCAAAGTTTCAGTAGACTGAAGTGTGTGAGCAGAACCTCCAAGAGTTAAAAGCCAGGTTAACATCAACTCCAGTGTTAGTATCGCCAGAAGGTACAGAGGGTTGGTGCAGCATGGTAAAGTAACAATTTATGCTTTCAGGCAATTGAAGGGACGTGAAAAGAATTATCTTACCCATGACCTGGAGGTAGTTGCAGTAGTTTATGCCTTAAAAAGCGAGAATTTGGTATCACCCGGGAAGGGCTAATACGGTAGTAGATGCCCTTAGCCGTAGACCTATGAGGAGTTGGCATACTTGCCGTCTGAACAGTGGGAATAGACCCGAGAATTTTACTAGTTAGCCGGTTTAGCCGTTCACATAGCAGAAATAACGGATAACAGAACGATAATACGGAATGTCGCTACATTGTCGTTAGTGGTGGAAGTAAAGGAACGGCAGTATAGGAACTCTAGCCAGGTTCAATTTAAACATAAGATTCAGTAAGGAGAGATGACATATTTTCAGATAACTGGGGATGAAGTGTGGAGATATAAAGGCAGCATTGCACTCCAGATATTTTGGGGCATCGTCAGCAGTTTATGAGCGAGGCGCATTACGCCCGCTATTCTCTTCATCCCGATACGATAAAGAGGTACCATGACATTAAAGAGAACTACTGGTAGCCCAGTGTCCTAACTGCCAACAGTTGAAGGCAGAATATCAGAAACCAGGCAGGTTAATTTAGAACATAACTGTGCCTCTTTGGGAATGAGAAGCAGTGAATATGGATTTTGTGGCAGGATTACCCTGTACCAGACACGGAAATGATTCTATTTGAGTAACAAGTGACAGATTGAAAAAATCAACTCATTTCTTTCCAGTAAGAACTACTTTCTCGGCCGAAGATTATGCTGAGTTGTATATCAGAAAGGTAGTCAGATTACATGGAATACCAGTATCCGTTATTTCAGACAGAGGAGCACAATTTACAGTTAGATTCTGGCAATCATTTCAGAAAGGTTTGGGCACGCAGATTAATTTAAGCATAGCGTTCTACCCTCAGACAGATGAGTAGGCTGAGCGCACAATTCAGACGCTCGAAGACATGTTGCGAGCGGGTGTACTAGATTTCAGTAATAGTCAAAATGAGCAGTTACCATTAGTTGAATTTGCCTCCGGAATTAGGATCCATGTATCCGGTCTGTTATGTAGCTATGCTGAGGAAATGCATAGGGGACCCGTCCAGAGTAGTCCCAGTCCAGAATATCCAGGTTACGAAGAAGCTGGCCTATGAAGAGGTCCTAGTAGCTATCCTGGACAGATAGATTCGCAGACTCCGCACTAAGGATATTACGTCTATCAAGATATGAGGATCAGACATCCTCGCTTATTACAGGCCTAGTCAGGTGATAGGTATGTCGGAATTATTACCTATGCAGTATCTTGTGGTTGTATGTCGGTAAATGATAAAGAAGAAGTGATATTTAGTTGTTCAGTGAATCTTAGAATATTGTGTGCAGTGCCTGTATTGGACTTTTCTGCATTTCAGGTTTTTGCTATAGTCCATGTTACAGGGGAAGCTCTGCCGAAGTTTTTCCAGAAAGTAAATTTTTCCATATTCCAGAGGATCCGGAAAGTCCTCTAGATAACAGTGTACATTCGAGGACGAATGTTCTTAAGGGGGGGAGAATGTTATACCCCGTAGAATCCCCGGCACTTAGATGACCTATTCCCACGTTGGTTAAGCATATTTGAAGGCCACACGTGTGGGAGAAAGGCCCGGGGAAAGATCGGACGAGAAGCCTGTCGAACCATCGCGGAAGGAGCCGAGGCAGAGCCCCTCCGCGATGGCAGCGTGTCACGGAGGAGGAACCTCCGCGTTGGCTCCGTGACACGTTGGCCTTGTCCAGGCCCAAGTATATAAAGCCCCACTTCGATTTTAATTGATAAAAATCATTTAAATTTCCAGAGAACAGAGGGCAACCGGCAGAGGGAGAAAAGGAACGAAGAAAATTAAATAATTTTCGTCCGATTACACTGCCAAACGCTGCCCAAACTCAAATTAATCCCAGATACCGAAGTATTTAGCAGCAGAGGGCATTCCTACGGATTCAGTTTCGTAAAATACGGCCGACGAATCGTCGAGCCACCGAGCTAAGGTAAGTGGAATTGCTCTAAATTAGTGTCTATGTGTTCCTAGCTGAGAAGTGAATATTTCTCCCTTCTGGGCCGCTGAAAAATAGCGAGTTTCTAGCCGTCTTTCGATAAGCCTAAGTTTAGGCTATAAACTATATTGAAAGTGACGTTGCCTTTTGAAATAAAGTTGTATTTTGTGTTAATTGATATGTTTATGAATGCAGTTGGGAGAAAACAGTTGAAGTACCGACCGAGTTCCGCCCAACAGACAAATAGCTCAGAGATAAGGTATGTAAAGTTAAGTTTCCTCGGCAAGTTGAGTAACCTCGAAGCAGTATAGTAATTTACAGACCAGTAGCATATTTAGAAAGCGATTATCGTGTTATTTTGAATATTGGTGCAATATGAGAAGTTTTGGGTTGTAACGTGTACGATACCTATCCGTACGATATAGATTCGGGCGTAAGTGGTTAAGGTTGCCTAGTATATTCAGTATGTGATGTAATATGCCATGTTAAGATATTGTTGTGTTTAGCTGAAACCTCGCAAGGTAGTACAGTATCAGTAAAACATTCCAGATATAGAATAGTAACTATATTTGGTTTAGGAAGCATGTCAGAAATAAGAAATTATGTTAACACAGAAACTTAGTAAACAGTGTAGTTTCCAGCAGAAACCACTCCTCGTATAACTTTACCCCAGTACAGTTTGACAGGAGGCTATATTTATATTTATACTTACCTGTCTCAACATGTATCAGACACTTACAAATTACTATTATTAGCTCAGTATGTGATTTATACGGTACCTTACACCTATTAGTCCTAGCTTATGAGATACACAGACAGCATGATTAGTTGAGACCATTGTATTGATTGGGGTTGGATTACCTAGCATCCCTGACCGCCCAGGGTTAATAGCTGTATCGACTCGTCCGCCAGAGGACGAGGATACGTCGCTCTACGGAGTGATATGCCGTCCCGCAAGGGGACGAAGATGGGATGCCAGTTTCCCCATATTGTGCCTTGGTCGACCCTTATACACCCCCGTCGAGTGGGTACGCCCGGGGTGTTGATTTAGAGTCCTTCGGACTCAGATACAGTTATAGTCAGGGGCTCAGCGAGCCCAAGTGCATACCCAGGGACCGGCAGGATGCTTACAGCCACTATAGGAGATGGGATGACCGGGGTAGGGGCATAGATTCTGTGTTGATTGTACCTCCCGGCTTATGGGGGCCGGGTAAGGTTTGTGTGTGCTATGTTATGTTATTTCATGTTATGCAATGTTATGTTAGATACAAGTAGATCAGCAGTAGCACGATACGTTTCCAAGTATGACTCTTATCCTTCCCAGTAAAGATTGAGAGAAGGTATGATTTACATTATCAGACAGTTAGTCTATTCTCTCTACTTCAATTTCTTCAGTTATATTATTTTATTCAGATTTTGCTTCAATTATTGCTTTACATACTCAGTACCAGTGGTACTGACGCCCGGTGGGGCGCTGCATTACTTGCCTGCAGGTACTTATAGACAAGCAGGTGACACTACGTGATTCCTGTCAGCGATCGAGTATTCAGCTCCTGTCATCCGGAGACTGAATTCCAGAGGTGTATTTCAGTTCTTTTGTTATATAGTACGGGTAGGTCGGGGCCCTGTCCCGATCAGTTCTATTACCATTCCTAGAGGCTTGCAGTATGTATATATTCCCTGTGGTCAGATGAGCCGGTCGTGTGGGGCCGTGCAGTTGTATAGTTGCCTTTACTCTTTCTTCCTTTTATGATGGCCGTGTGGGGCCATAGTTTGCCAGTAGTGGTGACCTTGCCAGTCACGTAGTTCTTTTCATGCGTTATGATTGAGTTGCAGATAACTAGACAGCATGGTGGCCTTGTCGGCCCGCATAGGTTCCTCTGAATTAGTATGTTTCTGGTCAGCTGCTAGTACAGGTACAGAAGGCTATAGGCCAATGGGCCGGGGGCTGTATTTACAGCCGTTATATAGCCCTTTGTTTCCAGAAATATGAGTTAGAGCCAGCCAGGCACCAGATGTGCCCAGGCTTAACAGTCCAGCAGGTCAGGTCCTAGTAGGGCACCAGGTGCCAGTCATACCCCCCAAGGCGGGGTGTGACATAATACAACTAAAACAAAACCCAAAATATGAATCTATGTCTGAAAGCCATCTACCTGATGAGTTGTTGGGACAAGCCCCCAGCTAACTCTAAGTCTAATTGAAGAGAAGTAATCATCGTCCTCGAAAGATGAGGACTCACCACTGGTGCAACTAAAAACTTCTGGATGAGATCTGCTAACTTTGCTAAGATTGAGAACCTGCAACTGTATCATAAAACGATACAACATAGAAGGTATGCGTCCATACTTTGAATGTACTAAGTAAGTAGGAGAAACCATAACAAGGAGTATAGAATAACTAAACTATAAAGACATGTAATGACCAACTGAAATGCTAAAACTAAATAAACTGCAATATACTGAGATAGCAAAAAAAATAAGCTACAGTGGTAATGTAGTTCTAGGAACGTGGGTGCGCTGGAACCCCGGTCCGCTCAGTGCTAAGTCCTACTCCCACTGGATGGTCCTAGATGGACTACTAAGTTGATAGCTCAAAAATGGGGCCCAAGACTAAGTCAGGAATACCTATCTGGAAGTACATTGAGAGTCTTATCGAACTGGATTCTGCAACTGGTGTTCTAAGACTGGTCAGAGCTACTTATCTAGAAGCGTCGTAACCGTCTAAAGAAAAAAATGTAATCTGAAGCTGGGGTCCTAAGGATGGTTAGAGCTGCTTATCTAGAAGTGTCATGACCGCCTAAAGAACCACTAAAATCTGATAACTGAGTCTAATACTAATAATTGGGAGGCACCACTGACACCTCAAGAATTAACTGTAGTCAAACTGATCAGTTGACATTTCTAAAAAACACTGAGTGTAATAATCTGAATGAGACTATACATGAATATATCTGACTAAACTTTCCACATACACTAACCATATGGGGATCTCAAAACTGATAGAATCAAGCTACAGGGAAACTACTCCAACACACAAGATTCTAAATTCTACAGAATTGAGAACTAGGGATAAATCATTCCACAAGATACAATTCTCATAAATTTATAGAAATAAGGTATAATAAAGCAGTTAAAATCATGAGAAATATGCCACTTGAAATCTCAAAGAAATTAGTCTGACAATTTTCTACATTTCGAATCCACAGGGCTGAGCCGATAGAGAAAATAGAGAAGATTTTTGGGTCATAAGGGAAGAATTATTCCCTTGTTGAATTCCCACACACCTGGATAAGAAATCCCTAAAGAAGAATGCTTGATTTTCTGCAACTGATGAGGAACCCTAATTCTTGCTTGAGAGAAAGAGTCTGACTTTCTACGATCAATATTTTGATTGCTTACGTGGGGAATGAGGGGGAAAACTATGTATTTTAGGGACTAAATAAGTGTAAAATTACAAAAATATCCCTAGAATAAAAATATGGAAACTGACCGAAAGGGAACCAACGGTTCACTCAATGAGTCGTTGGTTGAGACCACGACTCGTTGGGACCTCTCATTGCTCCTACTGCCTGGGGGATGGTAACAGTGGGTTTGGAATGTGGGGACACCATGACTCATTGGTTGAACCAACGGGTCATTGGTTCCTCCCATGGTTACTGGACGAGGAAACCTGGAAGGCTTGACAACGGGTAACACAATGACTCATTGGTGGATCCAATGGGTCATTGTGTCCAGTCATTATGATCACTAGAATAATTTCTAAAAACCTCAAACTTGACATGATGGGGGGTGACCACGACTCGTTGTGGGACATAACAGGTCGTGGTTCTAACTCGTCATCACTAGAAAGAGTTTCTGGGGTTCCCACCCAACGACTTACACAATGGATCGTTGTTTTTGACAATGACTTGTTGGTTGAGTCGTGGGTCCTAGAAAGGAGTTCTGAGCTGGGAAACCAATGAGTGATAGGATGACTAGTTGTTTCTCACAATGGGTCATTCCTTGACCTGTGGGTTCTCGGCTGATCAAGCAGGGCTGACCACAACTGACACAATGAGTCATTGGAGCTGGACACGACTCGTTGTCTCAATCATTCTGAGAAAAATTTTCTGATTTTCTTCTGGATTTTTCTTGCAAGGTCTGATTCTGGTCTAGGAAAGTTCGGGGTGTTATAAAATATCAACATGCAGTTCTTAATCTCAGAATCTCATGATGTTATGATTTAAGATATGCATGATTTAAGTTTTACTTACTTAGTCTATTTTACTTACCTTGCATACTCAATACATTCCAAGTACTGACTGCATACTCTATGTTGTATTATTCATGATACAGGCTCAGACGTTCAGACTTAGTCCCACCGCTAGCTAGTTTCCAAAGTCTACGCCAGACAGTTGTGTTAGTGAGTCCTCATCCTTCGAGGACCTTTAGTTAGATGAGTTTTGTCATTTTTAGTTTTAGACTTGTAGTAAGCTAGTCGCGGTGTTGTCCCATCAACTCATCAGTATGTTAGAGGCTTTTCTGACATAGTTTGTATATTCAACTTCTGATTAAGTGTTATGATATTTCTGTTGGATAGATGTTTTTATTATTCAGACTTCCGCTATTTTAAAATTTAATTTTCCACATTGCTTATGTTGAGCTTCAATTATCATGTTCATACCATGGGTTGACTTGGAGCCATTTATGGTTCTAGGTTCCGCGTCTTGGTCTGGGCCTATGTTCGGGTCATGACATATTTCATTTCAATTCTAGCTTTTAGTCTAAGAACTACTGGGGTGTTACAGTGTCAAGCTTATACAACATCAACATCACCTAAAGTAGGTATTCCACCTCCCATCTTCTTCTAACCTTAGTATATTTTATTCAAGTTTTATGACCAACTTGCCACTTAGTAATCCACTTTACTTGTATTAAACCCATTAGAATTATGACCTTGAATATATACTCAACCATCAAGTTTATACGCGTGTACATTTCACTAATCAAAGTCTAGACTCAAAGTAAACCATAACCTACCTGCACGCCAAACTGTTGTCATGGAGTTGATGGAGTTTTGTTTCTTGCCCTCAATCCAGAGTCCTTGATGGAATATTCGCAGGAAGGATACTGGAGTCTTGTTCCTTGGGAGATACACCCCTTAATTCTTGAGTAGAATATCTAAAATTTTAAATTGGATATTTATAAGGGGAATCCTTTATAGAATAGGAGCTGAGCCTTAAAAATAAATTGAAACATGAAATTATGATTCGCGTCTTATGCTACAGCAGTCTCCTTTTCGCCATAGTGGTCTCTCTATAGAGACGAAGTGCCCGCTATAGTGATTTCGCTTGCCTAGGCCCACTTTACTTTAGCTAGATCTTACTTAATATTTACTTAGCTCATACTTAATATCCCAAAAATTAAATTCATACCAATAAAAAAATTTAATTCATATTCCTATGTTGCCAACATTCTATAACGATTGGAGAACTCATTACATTAGATACATATTAAATAATCATTCATCCCTTAACGGTCCTAGGGTGACGTGGTAGTAAAAGTTCACTGCGGCATCGAGGTATAAAATTAAACAAAGTAATATCTACGGTTTCTTTTATTCTATCGTTTTACCATACCCACTTGTTACATTTTCGGGTTAAACAATTTTCTCTCCCAACCCTTATATTGAGATCTTAGGAATGCCAAAGGTGCAGTATTCAAGTATCACGCACGAATTCAAATATTTCTCTCCCCAGTATTCCAACTTGGAGAGAATTTTCACTTATGCATATTTTATTTCGACAATGTTGATGTGCTGTGAGTTTACAGCACTTTCGACGCTCAAAACTAAGAAAATAGCATGAAATTAGGTGTGTTTATATGGATATAAGACACTTTTTCTTTGGTTATAGGAAAAATAGGTGTTGGAGCAAGAATGTGTAAAAGATAGCCTGAAAAGTGCAGAAAATGGGCTAAATTCACAGTCTAGTATGAGCCATAGGATGATGCTATGAGTCGTACTAAGGATCGTGAAAAGTTTCATATGGCTGAGTTATTAAGAGTGCATCCTACGACTCTCAGTAGAAGTCATACAACGCTTGTATGAGCTGTAGCATTGAGTCATGGAAATATTCAGAAGAATTGCACAAGCGGCTGACTCCTGACACATAGACAATACGAGTAGTGGCGTCAAGGTATGAGTCGTACCATCACACTCGTGAAGAACTTCAGAAAAATTGAGAATTCTTAGAGTCAAGCCACGGAAGAACAATACGATTCGTAGGAAGCATGTACAAGTTGTACCAAGGCCCAACACTTAGCCAAATTTCAGCGAGCCAAGGACATACAGATAGCAGGTATGACCCATATGATTTTGCTATGGGTCGTAGGATCTGTCGTGGCTCAGGCAACACTAGTTATGGAAATTTACCCTGTTACCTTAGGAAAAGGATTCTTATGTCTGTATAAATACTTTTTATGTTTTATTTTCAAGAGAGGAGGGGATAGGACATAATAGAACTTTAGAGAACATCGAGACAACATATAATTAAGTTGATTGGATTGTGATCAACCTTTTCTTGATTTCTTCTTGATCTTTGTGAATTGTTCTTAAGTTAATTTTGGATATAATCAAAGAAGTTTTTCTCTCATCTACCATTGTAAGTATTGATTTATGTGTTTAATTATGAATACATATCACAACCTTGCAACTATGAGAGGCTAAAACCTCCATAGCTAGAGTTGTGGGAACCATGGTGGATTAATGAGCTAGGGTTGCACAATAGTGATTCAAAACCAATGCAAAATGCTTGTATTGTATTGTCTTCATACTTAAACATTTCTTAACGGTTTGCAATGTTAGGACTTTCCCAAATTCTTTACTTGCTTGAGCCTAGAGAGGTAGAGATTAGGAAAAGAGAATTACAACAAAGTCTTGATCTTGATGATCATTGTATTAACTTGAGTTGTGGTCGCATGATAGTTATATTTGGAGCAAATTGATAACGGTTAATTTGAAATCACTCATGAGACCTGACCTGATGATTAAGTATAGTCATTCAATAGGGACGAACCAGTCATTTCAATGAACCCTAGTTATCAGTTCTGCAAGTAAGCATTATTATTGATCGCATGTGTATACCCGAAGCAGTTATGAACCCATGGGGAACACAAAGCCAAGTTCATATTAACTCTTGATTTTACATCACAATCTGAATCATTGTTTTTTAATTATTATTTTTCTTAAACCCCCCAATTGGAGTAACTAACCAACAAGCTCACTTACCGGCATTAGTCTAGATCTTCCATATTCCCTGTGGGTTCGACCCCAACCTCTTTGTTGGGTTGTTTATTGATAATGTCCGCTTCATACTTCAGTAGGAGGTGTGGTTTGAGCATTATCAAAAAGTGGCACCATTGCCGAGGAATACAGCTAAGACTAGATTAATTTCATGTATTTGACATTTGTTAGTTATTTCCTTAATTACATTTTCTTTTTGTTTGTGATACCCACAGGTTATTTTTCGGTGGATGCCAAGCACTCGGAGTAGTGGAAATCCCCTAATTTTGTTGAACCTCAAAATTGAACGAACACTGCGCAGAATGAAAAATCAGGAACAAACAGATGCCCGCATCGCTGAAGAAGATAGGCAAGCCGAGCTATCTTAGCAAGCTAAACTTCAGGATGCGGAAGATGCTAGGGAAGAGGTTGTTAATGTCGGACGACATGGTCGGGGCAACAGAGGTCATAGAATTGCCCCTCAATTCTTCAATGATGAGGACCCAGACATTGATGAAGTTGGGTCAACTGGAGCAATTGTACCACCACCACTGACCGCTGGGGCCAACTTTGACATCACGAGCACCATGATTCAACTGTTAAACATGAAAGGGGTGTTCAGTGGTCACGCAACAGATGACACCAACCTGCGCCTGATGTGCCTAGATTGTTAGAAAATAGGACGGTGAGGGTAAGGTTGTTCTTACACTTGTGGGGGTAGATTTGAAGCATTCTTGTTCTATTTACGTTCTTATGTTCTTTGTGTCACCTTTGCGTAAGATTCACTAGTTTTATAGGGTTTTAGGATTGAAAATATGGGGGTGAGGGTGGTTTGTAGTGGGTTTTTGGAGTAATTTCTGCCCTTAGGGCTTGAATTTGGTTGTTACATCGTTGTATAAAGTGTTATTAATGTTTGCATATTGATCCCCTAACTGATATATGCTTAAATCTACTAAAATCAAGGCTCAAATTTGAACCGTCATCATTGGGTTCAGGGTTGCTGGGGAAGATGACTTCTAGTGCAACAGAACTTTTCTCGCTATAGCGGTTTCATCATACCAGACCCTTCCACTATGGCGGCCTCACTGCAACGGAAATCAATCCGCTGCAGCAGAGGACCTTAGGTAGAATGCTGCATTGGGTTGCTATGGTTTAGACTTAGTCTTTTGTATTCCACCTCTGAATACATCATATAATAGGACTTCTTTTATAATAAAAAAAATACTATGGCTCTAAGTAGCACCCCTCCTGACTATATCAGATTCATCATTGACTAGTGCCGACGGAGGTATGCGGAGCAGGAGATTAAGGGTTTTATTCACGAGCGGGGCTTTATCATGAATGACGTAGGGGAGAATTCTCTGGAGTTCTATGCGCGTTTGCATGAGTGCCATGCCCCAAGCCTATACCCTGGGCGTGACCGACGCTCGGAACTACTAATGACCCAAGCAAACCAATAGTTTGGCTTACTACTAGTGTTACGCCCCATATAATTTGAGAAATAAATTCATACTTTTGAGGTAGGAATAATAGTATTTAATACGTTAAGAATAAAGTGTTATAAGGTAATTGAGTCACTCTATTATCGTATTTAAGATTGGACGTTGATTAAGTTGTAGAAAAAATTCGGCAAAAGTTATCACCAATTTCCTTTTTGAAATTATATGAAAATTGGGAAAAATGTATCAAAGATTTTATCCCAATATATAATGAGTTAGAGAGACTAAAACCTATCAAATTAAACATCTATGAATCTAGTTTCCACACATTAAACCGTTTGCCAACCCAACTTTGGAGGTGAGAGATATTCGCGTTTTCGCGAGACTGCGCACGTCAACAGTGGTTAAGGCGGTGGAGGACTATTTAAGTACCTTCGGTCTATGTATTGCTATCATATTTTCATTTCTGGAAATTTTCAAGAAGGAAAGGTTCTCTCAAGGACTTTCCAAGGTGTCCTGAGGGTTTGGAGGCTAGGAAGCTCAACCCAAGTGAGTTTTGGTGTCGGGAAGTCTAGAATTCGTTTTAGAACTCGTGTAGCGTCATGGTTTTCAAGTTTCTTGCGGCTGTTTCATGGACTTTTCTTGGTAATACTACTTCCATATTGATTCTTAGTGTTCTAAGGTTGTTTTTGAATCTATTGGTGATGGTAGGTTGTCACCTTAGCTTTCTTACCGTCGAATTCTTAAGAACTAGCCGGTAAACATCGTTTTGTGTTGTTTCTCTTTTTGGTTTCTTGTAGAAGCTTGTTTCTGGTTGTTTAAAATGTTATTAGGAATTATATTGGTGAGCTTAAGGAGTGGAAGTTTGTTTGTCTTGCATTATTTGGATTCCAAGGTATGGTTAGGTCGTTTGTTCGCTTTTTCGACATGATTTCCATAAGGTTTGAGCTAGTATTATTGTCGTGACTAAGGGATTCTTTGTGGTGTCTTCAGAATGTGTTGGTAAACTCTTGTACGAGCAAATAGTTTTGTATGATATGTGTATGCATGTTTTCATAAGGGTTGGTTAGACTCGTGTGTCGGTTGGCATGTTGACGAGGCGAACAACCCTTAGAATCGGTTAAGTCAAGTGTCGGTTGTAATTCGGTTGGGGGATTCCTAAGACCTATATATGTGAATGTTGATTGGGAATTTTATGATTGTCTAGTTGTGTGTGTGTGTGTTGATGTCCTTGGGACTCGTTGATACCCAACACGAAGAGTAGGTTCGGCCGCGGGGTTGAGCCCAAGGGGTAGATCAATTGGCCTATGATTGAGTTGAATTTGCCTCCCGTAGGGCTGCTTTGAGACATACAAGACCTATGGGGAGGTACACTCCTCCACAGTGCCGTATATGTCTATTCTGAGGGCCTTCCTGGGATCGCAATTAGCTCTCCTGAATAGATGGAGCTCTGCTAACTGTGTGCAGCCGAGAGAGGGTCCGGTAGTGCTTGAGTGTTGTTTATTGTTTGATGTGATTATATTTGTCTTGTTGTTTGATATCATGTGATTTTTTGAGGTTGATCATATGCCCCAGTAAGTGGTTTGCCAGGTGGATTCCTGAGGTTATCATTCTATCTCCTATTAGATGTCATCGACTCTGAACTCTTATTTTGTTGTCGCCTTTCATAATCGGTACATAGTGTACTGACGCCCTAGTCGGGACACTGTATTCATGCCTGCAGGTCTTGATTGTCAGGTTAATCATTGACCCCGTGATTGAGCTAAGTTCCAGTTGACATCGGTACCCTCCAGTTCGTTCGGAGATGCCCTTTTTGATTTTAAGTACATAGTGGGTAGGTCGGGGCCATATCCCGACCAGTATAAACCTGTTAATTCACTAGAGGCTCATAGACATGACCTGTTTGGTTGAAGCTAGTGGTTACCCTTGTATATTTCTATTGGTTAGTTAGCGGACTAGTTGGCCAATGTATATTGTCATTGTTGCTTATGTTTTATTTATGTTTGTCTTATGGGATGTTGAGCCACTGAGACTTACCCTTTTTGGTGTATGTTTTATATTTGGTTGTTTTCTGTGCTGGTATCAGGAGTGGCACCAGGTGCCAGTTGCGCCTCTCCGGGTTGGGGTGTGACAACTAGATTGAAGTAATTATGCGGAAGCT
Source organism: Datura wrightii (assembly GCA_035772735.1). Taxonomy (NCBI): domain Eukaryota; kingdom Viridiplantae; phylum Streptophyta; class Magnoliopsida; order Solanales; family Solanaceae; genus Datura; species Datura wrightii. Next base: position 106,659,612 of record JASDFA010000020.1, on the reverse strand, counting down.
ATAACGCTAATGGACGCACTAAACTATTTTAAAAAATCAATTTCAGTAACTTTTTTACTGAAAACTGAAAGTATATGATAATGAACAATATCTAAAAATGTTAACACTCTTTCTAGTCTAGGAATCCTCTAAAACTGAAGAATGGATGCCGAGACAAGATTCCCCTGCTACTTTAATGAACTACTAACACTACTAACAAGAAAGAGATAAACTGGAGTCCTCCGGAAAGTAGGAGGTCTCACCTAAGACTGGCCAATGGAATGGGATGAACTGGGGGGATGGGACGATATAGGATGGTAGGGTTTTAGATTCACTACCGGTTCAGGATGAATCAAAGCCGGAATAACGGGACTATAAAATAGGATGAGATAAATGGGACAAACGAGATGAAAAATAATTTTTCTTAAAAACTATTTAATAAAAGTGTAAGTTATGATTTTAAAATTTAAATTACTTTTAAAGTTTTATAGTCTTATACTCTTAAGTCATAGAGTTGGAGACTTTAAATTTGAAATTTGAAATTTGAAATACGAATTAAGAATAAAGTTTGTTAAAATTTGAAATATGAAATATGAAATTTGAAATTTGAATTTTGATATATGAAGTAATTACTTATTTGAATTTATAAGTTTGTTAGAGTATTTATAAATTAAATTCTATAGTAAGTTTGTAAGTTGTAATTTGTAAACTTGTTATTAAATTTTTTGTTTAAATTGATTAAAAGAGTTGTATTAAGTATAACACAATAAAAAATAAAAATTAAAAATTAAGATTAAAAGCATTTATATATATATATATAAAGGAAGGATATGGATGTGTTGATGTGTCATGCCTTCTAAAACCACCATTTCCATTTATCTTTTTTTTCTCCTATTTTTTTGACCATTTTTATCCATTTTAAATTATTTTTTCTACCTACTTATTTAATTATTACCATTTACTTTTATCCCATACACATATCGGATGGAATAAACCATCCAGCTTTCCTTTTACCTTTTCCTTTATCTTAGCATTCCCATATCGAAGCCCAACAATGATTCCATCCATTTGACATATGGTCAAAGTGGTCGTTTTAGTTGCCAGAGAATTGAAACTGCTATTGGAGAAGGAAGATGAATTTGCTAAAGGAAAAATACTCGAAATCCTTAAAGAAGCTGAAGATACAATATTCATTAACAGAAGAAAAAAGAACAACCCATAGTTGTGTTGATAACGCTTTAACATCTTGCTTCACAAAAGGAAGCTCAAATTATTTAAATCTAGATGTATGTGAATTTGGGCAAGGCTTTCTATTGTAATGGTAGCAGATATACTAGTGCCCTGTTCGATTATTTCCTCTTGTATGGTTTTCTCTTATTTCTCAAATATTGGATTTTGATCAACAGCTAATGAAATCCAACTTCATTGACGCTCTTGGTAGATATAACATTCCTGATTGAGTTTTTGAGTCTTTCCAATTTTATTCGAAGGAGTGACATCAAACAAAGTTTCATTTCTTATCTGCTAGGTAGTGTTAAATTAAGTTCTCTATTAATAACTCTTATGAAGCTGGAAAAGCCATGTTTGAGGTTTTAGATCTTCTCCATTATTATCTGGACATTTTAGTCTCTCTTATGTCTTATAATCAATACTTTAGGAGAATGTCTATCACACTTATATCTAATTTGTGAGACAAATACTAATTTTGATGTTTATATTGTTTAAGATCCTTATATAAAAATGGAGCATGAAAACAGCTACCAGCGAGTTTCAGAGCCAAAATATGAGTTCCTTATAACACCCCAGAAATTTCTGAGACTAGCGTTTAGATTTAAAACTTGATCATGCAAAAAATTGAGAAAAGATCTTAGTACGAGTCACAGTACCACTCATATAATCATGGTATGAGCCATACCTGGACTTGTAATAGGAGGGTTGGAGAAAAACAGTAAGTGTGATTGGAGGAATCACGAATGTATGTTATGACTCATACCAAGATGGTACGGGTTATACTGACCAGTCGTGGATAAGTTCAGAGTAATAAACACAGAAATTATGGGTAACCACGAGTCATGGTATGACTCATGGTAGGCTGGTATAGACCATACACTAGGTCGTGAGTTGAATCAGATGATTGTTCTGGTGAAAGTTACGAACTAAGGAACAAATTATAGGATGCATGGATGGATTGTAGGAGGCTTCTATGGAAAACTTAAGAGAAATGGTGTGGAGCAGGATCCTAACCACAGTGGAGGTACGGGCCATAGGATCCTGGTACGACTTGTAGCTTGAGTCATACCACCTGTCGAGCAGAAATTTTAAAGCAGTTTCAAGGGGAATTTTTGTAACTTTCCATTATTTTAATGCTGAATATATGTCATTTGGAGTTCATTTAGAAGGGAATTTTGGGCGGGGGAGGGGAGGTTTGATCAATTCTCCTCCTCATTCTCTCTCAAACTCTAAAAAAAATAGCATGAAGAAACACAGGCATCTTAGAGCAAAAGCTAGGGTATTCTGTCTTTCTTCTTAGATTTCTCAAGGGTTTTCTCAGGAATTCTACTTCAGGTATGTGGAGTTTCAACAAGGGAAATTCTTTTACCCCTATTTCCCAAATTCTTAAAGCAATGTCTCCCTAGTCTAGTCCTGTAGAATATAGAAACTAGGATCCGCTTTTTGGATAGCTTATGAATTCGCTTATTTTGATGATTCTTGAATTTTTCCTAGATAATTGCCAGTTGTAATTCATGCTTGGTATCTCACTGAATATGACATGTATTTTAGCCATAATCTTTAGAGGTGTTTCGAATTGGACTTGTGTAATTGAGAATTCAGACATGAGTATTGTTTGACATAATAATTCCTTGTAAATTTCCAATGTTAGTACATGTATGATTAGAAGCTAGTTTTGATTTACCTATTTTAAGAGTCTCTATCAAATCTTAGTATACTCAGTGTTCTACAGTTATATCAATTGATCAGTTTGACTACTTTTAGTCTTGAGGAACTCAGTAACCTCACTAGTACCAGTTATCGGTTTTCTAATTGTTCCTTAGACCTCTATGACACTTTCAGATAAAGAAACTCTGACGAGTCTTGGACCATAGTTACTTTTAGGTCCTTAGATTCCCAGGACACTTCCAAACAAGTAGTCCTGACTCAATTCGTAGGAAACTAGTTTCGAGCTATCAGCCTAGTTAGACATAATTAGAATTTTCAGTAGGAGTAGAACTTAGCACGAAGCAAAACCGGGATTCAGTACACCCAGGTTCCTAGAACTATGTTTCCACCGTAGGTCATTAGCTAAATGGGCATCAAACAGTGATCACCCAGCTCAGCTACTATGCCCAGGCAAGGTATAGTGGGCCTTCTCCGATGTGTGTGGGGGGGGGGGGTATACATCGGACTCCACATCTAGCTCACATGGTTACATATCGGTTATAGTTTCTCCCACATTATAGTACAGTACAGCTCAATCAAGTGCAGTCACAATCTCTAGTTCAGTTAAGTCCTCTAGAATTCAGGTTATGTGTATGACTTTCAGATAATTACTACCACTTACAGTATTATCAGACTTTCAAACACTTTAGTATTTATGATTCTAGTTATGGTCATTGCATGTTTTGTCAGTTCAACTTATAGAATCTCAGTATCTTTACATTTACTTCACATCTCACTCACTCAGTGCATTACAAGTACTGATGCATACTTTCTATGATGTATCATCTTATGATACTGGCACAGGTTCTCAGTCTCAGCATTATCAGTACTTCTTCTCCGGCGAAATCCAGCAGATATCAGCGGTGAGTCCTTATTTGCAGAGGGCCAAAGTTGAATTTCCAGTTGTTCTATTTTGTTATTTCAGTTCGAACTTTAGAGTTAGCTGGGGGCTTGTCCCCACAACTCATCAGTTTTTAGACGATTTTCAGATAGAGTCGTAGCTCAGTTTGTTTTGCAGCATATATATATATATATATATACATATATATATATATATTTCAATATTCTATCAGATGTTTTTCTACTTGAAGTATTTTAACCAGTTATGTTTTTCAAAGATTCCACTGGTAGATTCCATACAATATTCAAAATTTCAGTAGTTAAGCTATGCCATGGGTTAGCTTGGGGTCACTTGTGGCCCTAAGTATCGTGTCACATCCACGATATAGACTCAGGGAGTGACAAACTTGGTATCGGAGCCTTAGGTTTAGAGTGTCCTAGGATGTCTAAAAGATGCATCAAGTAAAGTCCTTTTCATGGGTTGTAAGAGCGCCACACTTATGAGGAGGAGGCTATGAGGCATTTTAAGGAAAATTTTCTTTGTTCATATGTCACACCCCGCCTTGGGGGTTATGACTGGCACCTGGTGCCCTACTAGGACCTGAACTGCTAGACTACTGAGCCTGAGCACAACTGGTGCCTGGCTAGCTCTAACTCAGATTCAGGGAAACAACGGGCTATATAACGGCTGTAAATACAGCCTCCGGCCAACTAGGCCTATAGCCACCTGTACCTGTACTAACAACTAACCAGAAACATATCAATATAGGGGAGCCTATGCGGGTCGAAAAGGCCACCATGCTGTCTAGTTATCTGTAACTCAACAATGAGATATTGGAAATCTACGTGACCGGCAAGGTCACCACTACTGTCAAGCTATGGCCCCACACGACCAATATAAAAGAAACAGAAGTACTAACGGCTATACAACTGCACGGCCTCACTCGACCGGCTCATCTGACCACAGGGAAATATATACACAGACTGCAAGCCTCTAAGAATACTAATAAGATGGTCGGGACAGGGTCCCGGCCTACCCATACTATACAACAAAAGAAAAGGGATAAACCTCTAGCTATCTAGCTTCGGATGACTGGAGCTGATGACCCTGTGAGTTGACTGAAATCACGAGGTATCAGCCCCTCGTCTATGAGTACCTGCAGGAAAGTAATGCAGCGCCCCCAAGGGGCATCAGTACCACTGGTACTGAGTATGTAAAATAATAACTGAAAGAAATATCTGAAAACAACAACACAACTGATGGAACTGAAATAGGAAGGAATAGACTAACTGACTGGAAATGTAAAACTATGCCTACTCTTAACTGTACTGGAAGGAGTAGGACTCATACCTGGAGATGTATCGTTCTACTATCGATCTACTCGTATCTAGTGTAACATGGCATAACATAACATAACATAACATAGCACACACAAACCTTACCCGGCCCCCATAAGCCGGGAGGTACAAACAACACGCAATCTATACCCCTACCCCGGTCATCCCATCTCCTATAATAACTATAAGCATCCTTCTGGTCCTCTGGGTATGCACTTGGGCTCGCTGAGCCCCTGACTATAACTGTACCTGAGTTCGGAGGACTCCTGAATCAACACCCGGGCGTATCCGCTCGACGGGGGTGTATAAGGGCCGACCAAGACACAATATGGGGAAAACTGGCATCCCATCTTTGTCCCCTGTGGGACGGCATGCCACTCCGTAGAGCGATGTATCCTCGTCCTCTGGCGGACGAGTCGATACAGCTATTAACCCTGGGGCGGTCACGGATGCTAGGTAATCCAACCCCAAGACAATACAGTGGTCTCAACTAGTAATACTATCTGCATATACCACATACTGAAGCTAATGACAATAAAGTATTTGTACATACTGTATGCTGAACTAGTGATAGTGATATGTACGTATTAATACGTGCTGGGACTGATAATAGTATATATATGTATAAATATAATCTTCTGCCATATTGTACTGAGTCTAGTGTTGAACAAGATATAGTTTTTCTGCTGGAAATCATGCTGTATAACTGAGTCTCTATAGTAACATGATTTACTATTTCTAACATGCTTCCTAAACTTCATTTTAACCTATCATTCTACTTCTGAGATACCTTACAGGTAACTACATTGCTTTACTGGGTTTCAACAGAATACGATAATATCCTAACATTCTTTGCTAAATCACATACTAGACATGTTGTACTGTTTCTAACAGTTGTATCAGAATTTATATCGTGCTAGCAAGTTTCACGCTATACATAACATGATGCTTCCAATATCGTACCAACATTCGTAATAAACATAACACACGACTTTCGAACATTCTACTGGCCTTTAAACTACTTTACTTATACCAAGATTACTAACTTGCCGAGGAAACTAGCTTTACATACCTTCGCTTCTGATTTCTCGACTAACTGGCGTAGCTTGGTCAGTATTTCAGCTATTCCTCCCAACTGCATTCATATATATATCAATCAGTACTAAATACAACTTTATTTCTGAAGGACGACATCACTTTCGATATAATTATATCCTAAACTTAGGCTTATCGAAAGACGGTCGAAAGCTCGCTATTTTTCAGAAGTCCAGAAGGGAGAAGTATTCACTTCACAACTAGGAACACATAGACACTAGTTTGGAGCAATTCCACTTACCTTAGTCCGGTAGCTCGACGATTCGTCGGCCGTATTTCGCGAAACTAAATTCGTAGGAATGCTCTTTGCTGCTAAATACCTTGGTACCTGAGGTTAATTTGGGTTTGGACTACGTTTGGCAGCGTAATCGGACGAAATTATATTACCCTCTTCGTTCTTTTCTCTCCTCTAGTTTTTCCTCTCTGTTTCACTGGAAATTTATAAGAATAAATGATTTAAAACCAAAGTGGGGCTTTATATACTTGGGCCTGGACAAGGCCAACGTGTCACGGAGCCAACGCGGAGGCTCCACCTCCGTGACACGTTGCCATCGCGGAGGGGCTCTGCCTTGGCTCCTTCCGCGATGGTTCGACAGGCTATCCGCCCGATCCTTTTCTGGGCCTTCCTCTAGCACGTACGGCTTACAAATATGCTTAATCACCGTGAGAATAGGCCATCTAGGTGTCGGAAATATTACGGGGTATAACATTCTCCCCCCCTTAAGAACATTCGTCCTCGAATGGAACTGCTATCTAGAGGACTTCTTAACTTACCTGTTTAGAAAAATTTTGGCAGTCTCCCCTATAATATGGACCATACCAAAAAACCTGAAACGCAGAAAAGTCCAATACAGGTACTGCACACAATACTTTAAGATTCACTGGATAGCTAAGCATCACTCTTTCTCATTTATTCATACACAACTATAGGGTATTGTATAAGTAATAATACGGACATACCTGTCGCCTGACTAGGCCTGGAATAAGTGAGGATATCTGGTCTTCATATTTTCCTCCGCTTCCCAAGTCATCTCCTCTCGGTTCCTGTTACGCCACAATACCTTGACAGACGCAATATCTTTAGTCCTCAATCTGCAAATCTGTCTGTCTAGGATAGCTACTGGAACCTCTTCATAGGCCAGGTCTTCTGTAACCTAAATATCCTGGACTGGGACTACTCTGGATGGGTCCCCTATGCATTTCCTCAGCATAGATACATGGAAGACCGGATGAACGGATTGTAATTCTGGAGGCAAGTTCAACTCATATGCTACTCGGCCTATCCTTCGACAAATCTAATAAGGCCCAACAAACCTCGGGCTGAGCTTTCCTTTCTTGCCGAATCTCATTACCCCTTTCATCGGAGATACTTTTAGGAATACCCAGTCATTCACATCAAACTCCAAGTCTCTGCGCCGCACATCTGTATATGATTTCTGGTGGCTCTGTGCAGTCAGTAAACGTTCTCGGATAAGCTTTACCTTCTCCTCTGACTGCTGAACAATGTCTAGCCCAACTAACGCTGATTCTCCTATTTCAAACCAACCAATCGGCGATCTGCATTTTCGCCCGTATAATGCCTCGAAAGGCACCATCTGGATGGCTGAGTGATAGATGTTATTATAAGAAAATTCAATTAACGGCAAATGCTTATCCCAGCTACCACCGAAATCTAGCACACACGCTCGCAACATGTCTTCGAGCGTCTGAATTGTGCGCTCAGCCTGCCCATCTATCTGAGGATGGAATGCTGTGCTTAAATTAATCTGCGTTCCCAGACCTCTTTGAAATGACTGCTAGAGTCTAGCCGTAAACTATGCTCCTCTGTCTGAAATAATGGATACTGGTACTCCATGTAACCTGACTATTTCTCGGATATACAACTCTACATAATCTTCAGCCGAGAAGGTAGTTCTTACCGGCAGGAAATGAGCTAATTTTGTCAATTTGTCAACTATTACCCATATAGAGTCATGTCTGTGTTTAGTACGGGGTAATCCTGCTACAAAATCCATATTCACTGCTTCCCATTTCCAGAGAGGTACAGCTATATCCTGAGTCAAACCGCCTGGTTTCTGATGTTCTGCTTTCACCTGTTGGCAGTTAGGACACTGGGCTACAAATTCAGCAATTTCTCTTTTCATACCTGGCCACCAATAGTTTTCCTTGATATCATGGTACATTTGTAATGTACCTCGTTCATAATCTGCTGGCGGAGCCCTGAAACATCTGGGACACATAGGCGACCTTTACATAACAACACTTCTCCCTCAGTTACCTGAAAATCTGGCACTTTACCCTGCTGGATTCTGTCTTTGAGCTGAATCAGGTCAGGATCCTCATATTGCCGTTCTTTCACTTCCACAACTAATGATGACACGGCGGTGTTCTGTATTACTGCACTACCGTCCTTTGTTTCTGCTACACGAACGGCTAGGCTAGCTAACTAATGTATCTCCCTGACCAATTTCCGCTGCTCGGGCTGCAAATGTGCCAAACTCCCCATGGACTTACGACTGAGAGCATCTGCTACGACATTGGCCTTTCCTGGGTGGTATAGAATATTCACATCATAATCCTTTAACAGCTCCAACCAGCGACATTGCCGCAGATTCAACTCCCTCTGAGTGAAGATATACTGTAGGCTCTTGTGATCTATGAAAATATCAACATGGACGCCATATAGGTAATGCCTCCACATCTTCAAGGCGTGGATCAATGCGACTAATTCCAGGTCATGGGTAGGGTAATTCTTTTCGTGTTTCCTCAGCTGTCTGGAAGCATATGCAATCACTTTACCATGCTGCATCAACACACAGCCTAACCCGACGCCTGATGCATCGCAATACACCGAATAACCTTCTGTACCTTCCGGCAATGCTAACACTGGGGAGGAGGTTAATTTGTTTTTCAGTTCCTGGAAGCTCTGCTCACATGCCTCTGTCCACTGAAACTTTTCTGCTTTCTGTGTCAGTTTAGTCAGAGGTGCCGCAATAGTCAAGAACCCTTCAACGAACCTCCTGTAATATCCTGCTAATCCCAGAAAGCTACGAACTTCAGTCGGAGTGGTAGGCCTAGGCCATGATTTAACTGCTTCCATTTTCTGCTTGTCAACTTGTATACCAGCATCCGACACAATATGCCCTAAAAAGGCTACTGAATTAAGCCAGAATTCACACTTAGAAAATTTAGCATATAACTGGCGGTCCCTGAGGATCTGGAGCATTGTCCGCAAATGAGTCCGGTGATCTTCTTCAGAGCGAGAATACACCAGAATGTCATCAATGAATACTATTACGAACAAGTCCAGGAAGGGTCTGAAAATACTGTTCATCAGGTCCATGAAGATTGCTGGGGCATTCGTTAACCCGAAGGACATGACTAGAAATTCAAAATGTCCATATCGGGTCCTGAACGCTGTCTTAGGAATATCTCTTTCACGTACTCGAACCTGGTGATATCCAGACCGCAAGTCAATCTTAGAAAAATATCTGGCTCCCTGCAACTGATCAAATAAGTCATCAATTCTGGGAAGCGGGTACTTGTTATTCACTGTAACTTTGTTTAATTGCTGATAATCTATGCACATACGGAGTGAGCCATCTTTCTTTCTCACAAACAGAACTGGCGCACCCCATGGTGAAGTACTCGGTCTGATAAAACCTTTATCCAACAAGTCTTTCAGCTGCTACTTTAATTCTCTGAGTTCTGCAGGAGCCATTCAATAGGGAGGAATTGATATTGGTTGAGTTCCTGGTAACAAGTCAATAGCAAAATCTATTTCCCTTTCTGGGGGAATACCAGGTAACTCATCGGGAAACACATCAGGGAACTCGTTCACCACTGGAACAGACTGGAGTGTCGGAGATTCTGCTCGGACATCCTGAACTCTGACCAGATGGTAAATACATCCCTTAGATATCAATTTCCTCGCCTGAAGGTAGGAAATAAACCTACCTTTTGGCGTAGCGGTGCTGCCCTTCCACTCCCGCACTGGTTCTCCTGGAAAGTGGAATCGGACCGTCTTGGTCCAACGTTCAACATTGGCAAAGCACGGCACTAGCCAATCCATACCCATTATGGCATCGAAGTCTATCATTTCTAACTCGACCAGGTCTACTGCGGTCTGACGATCAGCAACCTCTACTGTACACCCTCGGTAAATTCTACTAGCTACAATAGAGTCACCGACGGGCATGGATACTAAAAAGGGCTGCTGCAATAATTCTGGTGCGATATTGAACTTTCGTGCCACAAATGGAGTAATGCAGGACAAATTAGACCCTGGATCAATCAACACATAAGCAGGGTGTGAGCAGATAGTTAGCATACCTGTCACAACATCAGGTGACGCTTTTGAATCTTGCCTCCCTGGTAAAGCATATGTGCGGCTTGGACCCGCACCTGCACTGGAGGCCTCTGATCTGCCCCAACCCCTGCCTGCTGAAACTGAGGGCCTGCGCGCTGCCGAGGATGCTGTAGCTCGAGACCTTGCGGATGCCCTGTCCTGTCTATCCCGATCCTCTTGACCTCTGGCCGGGCAATCTTTCATCAAATGGCCTTCTTGGCCACAAATATAACATCCGGTGGAGCCATACCTGCATGCTCCAGGATGGCGTCGGCTGCATATAGGGCAAGATGGTAGGGTATACCTACTCTGCTCCGCCCTTCTCTGTAATGGTGAATCTGCCATCTGCGAGCCTCTACCAGTCTCTGATTGCCCCCTGCGGCTAAATCTACCCCTCTGCAGCTGTGGTGGAGGCGGGGGCCTGGGCGACCTATCTAACAATCATGGCCTAGGTCCTCCCTGAGCCTCCCTCTGTAACTCAACTGGCCTGTCCCAGCGGCGCTGTTCCTGATTGGTCCTTCTAATCTCCCGATGCCGCTACCTGATGCCCTCAATATTCTGGGCAAATGCCTGAACTCGGGCAATATCCATGTCCTCTCGTAGTGTGGCCGTAATACAAGTCTCAACATATTCTGGATTCAACCCCATGATAAAGTGGTGTACTCTGGATGCCATGGTATCAACAAAGGCCGGTGCGTACCGGGCCAAAGAATCAAACCGCAAGGAATATTCCCGAACACTCATGGCCCCCTGCTCTAGATGTAGGAACTGGTCTACCCGGGCCTGTCGAATCTCCCGCGGCAAATAGTGATCCAGAAAAGCCCCTGAGAAGCTGGACCAGGTCGGAGGGGAAACATCTCCCCCTTGAGACCTTTCCAAGCTTTCATACCACAATACGGTGATGTCCCGTAACCGGAATGCTGCCAACTTAAATGATTCTGTAGGCGTGGCATGCATAACCCTGAAAATTCTCTGCATTTGATCCAGAAAATCCTGAGGGTCCTCTGTCTGGTCCATACCTATAAATTATGGGGGATTCAGAGCCAAGAACTCTCAGACCCTCGAACTACCGGGCCCTCCTGACGACTCCGCAACTGTAGACGGCATCGGCTGACGCTGAGCAGCCATCATCTGTGCTAACATAACTACCGCACTCCTAACCTCCTGGTCGGAAGGTGTCGATATGGGGACTGCTGGAGGTAGTGTCGCCCCAAGTGGCTCATGACGTGGTGGAGACTGCTGAGAAGGCTAGGACGATGCCTCTGTAGTGACCTCTGATCGGGCTGTTTCTAAACGAGGGTGAGGCATCATGCTGGTGCCTTCCCCTGCTGCAATATCTAAGCTCCGGCCTATGATAGGATGTCACTGGTCTGACATTATCTGTAACCAAAGAATACAGTAAGCTTTAGGGACTCAACCCTATATTGTACCGCTCTACAACACGACTGAATAAGAATAAAGGACACCATTCTATCATGCCTTGCAGCCCCCTACCCATAGTATATGGTGCACAACACATCTATAGGCAGGACTCTACTTAGCACGACTTGCAGACTCCCTGAAATACGACCTGCTCTGATACCAAGTTTGTCACACCCCGCCTTGGGGGGTATGACTGGCACCTAGTGCCCTACTAGGACCTGAACTGCTAGACTACTGAGCCTGAGCACATCTGGTGCCTGGCTGGCTCTAACTCAGATTCAGGGAAACAACGGGTTATATAACGGCTGTAAATACAGCCTCCGGCCGACTAGTCCTATAGCCACCTGTACCTGTACTAACAGCTAACCAGAAACATATCAATATAGGGGAGCCTATGCGGGCCGACAAGGCCACCATGCTGTCTAGTTATCTATAACTCAACAATGAGATATTGGAAAGCTACGTGACCGGCAAGGTCACCACTACTGCCAAGCTATGGCCCCACACGGCCAACATAAAAGAAACAGAACTACTAACGGCTATACAACTGCACGACCTCACTCGACCGACTCATCTGACCACAGGGAAATATATACACAGACTGCAAGCCTCTAAGAATACTGATAAGATGGTCGGGACAGGGCCCCGGCCTACCCATGCTGTACAACAAAAGAAAAGGGATAAACCTCTAGCTATCTAGCTCCGGATGACTGGAGCTGATGACCCTGTGAGCTGACTGAAATCACGAGGTATCGGCCCCTCGTCTATGAGTACCTGCAGGCAAGTAATGCAGCGCCCCCATGGGGCATCAGTACCACTAGTACTGAGTATGTAAAACAATAACTGAAAGAAATATCTGAAAACAACAACACAACTGATGGAACTGAAATAGGAAGGAATAGACTAACTGACTGGAAATGTAAAACTATGCCTACTCTTAACTGTACTGGAAGGAGTAGGAGTCATACCTGGAGATGTATCATTCTACTATCGATATACTCGTATCTAGTGTAACATGGCATAACATAACATAACATAACATAGCACACACAAACCTTACCCGGCCTCCATAAGTCGGGAGGTACAAACAACACGCAATCTATACCCCTACCCCGGTTGTCCCATCTTCTATAATAACTATAAGCATCCTTCCGGTCCCCTGGGTATGCACTTGGGCTCGCTGAGCCCCTGACTATAACTGTACCTGAGTCCGGAGGGTTCCTGAATCAACACCTGGGCGTATCCGCTCGATGGGGGTGTATAAGGGCCGACCAAGGCACAATATGGGGAAAACTAGCATCCCATCTTCGTCCCCTGTGGGACGGCATGCCACTCCGTAGAGAGACGTATCCTCGTCCTCTGGCGGACGAGTCGATACAACTATTAACCCTGGGGCGGTCAGGGATGCTAGCTAATCCAACCCCAAGACAATACAGTGGTCTCAACTAGTAATACTATCTGCATATACCACATACTGAAGCTAATGACAATAAAGTATTTGTACATACTGTATGCTGAACTAGTGATAGTGATATGTACATATTTAATACGTGCTGGGACTGATAATAGTATATATATGTATAAATATAATCTTCTGCCATACTGTACTGAGTCTAGTGTTGAACAAGATATAGTTTTTCTGCTGGAAATCATGCTGTATAACTGAGTCTCTATAGTAACAAGATTTACTATTTCTAACATGCTTCCTAAACTTCATTTTAACCTATCATTCTACTTTTGAGATACCTTACAGGTAACTACATTGCTTTACTGGGTTTCAACTGAATACGATAATATCCTAACATTCTTTGCTAAATCACATACTGGACATGCTGTACTGTTTCTAACACTTGTATCAGAATTTATATCGTGCTAGCAAGTTTCACGCTATACATAACATGATGCTTCCAATATCGTACCAACATTCATAATAAACATAACACACGACTTCCGAACATTCTACTGGCCTTTAAACTACTTTACTTATACCAAGATTACTAACTTGCCGAGGAAACTAGCTTTACATACCTTCACTTCTGATTTCCCGACTAACTGGCGTAGCTTGGTCAGTATTTCAGCTATTCCTCCCAACTGCATTCATATATATATATCAATCAGTACTAAATACAACTTTATTCTGAAGGACGACATCACTTTCGATATAATTATAGCCTAAACTTAGGCTTATCGAAAGACGGTCGAAAGCTCGCTATTTTTCAGAAGTCCAGAAGGGAGAAGTATTCACTTCACAGCTAGGAGCACATAGACACTAGTTTGGAGCAATTCCACTTACCTTAGTCCGGTAGCTCGATGATTCGTCAGTCGTATTTCGCGAAACTAAATTCGTAGGAATGCTCTCTGCTGCTAAATACCTCGGTACCTGAGGTTAATTTGGGTTTGGACTATGTTTGGCAGCGTAATCGGACGAAATTATATTACCCTCTTCGTTCTTTTCTCTCCTCTGGTTTTTCCTCTCTGTTTCACTGGAAATTTATTAGAATAAATGATTTAAAACCGAAATGGGGCTTTATATACTTGGGCCTGGACAAGGCCAACGTGTCACGGAGCCAACGCAGAGGCTCCACCTCCGTGACACGTTGCCATCGCGGAGGGGCTCTGCCTCGGCTCCTTCCGCGATGGTTCGACAGGCTATCCGCCAGATCCTTTTCCGGGCCTTCCTCTAGCACGTACGGCTTACAAATATGCTTAATTACCGTGTGAATAGGCCATCTAGGTGTCGGAAATCTTACGGGGTATAACATCATAATTCTTATCATGCGTAGTTTTAGACTCTAATACATCGTCCTAACTTGTGCTATACCTTTTTTAGATAATGATAGCTCCTAAAAGAGGAAATGGAAGGAGGATTGGAAATGCTAACTGGCCAGCCCTACTAGCTCCCCTAGCCTCTCAGGTTGACCAGGTGTCCCACGTGAAATTTCGGGTCGCTATTTAGATGTAGGCTCAGGCAATGACCAACCAGGTCAACTAGTAGGTCGTGCTACCAGTCAACACCAATGGCTGTAGATATGGTCCAAGATTTCACATGAATAAATCCCCCAGATTTTTACCGATCTAAGGTAGAAGAGGACCTGCAAGATTCCGTGGACGAGATTTAGAAATTACCCAAATCATGGGTGTCACAACTACAGAAAGTGCTAATTTGGTTGCCTATCAGCTGAAAGGGGTGGCTTAGATTTGGTGCAAACAATGGAAGTAGGGAAGGTAGAATGGAGCAAGTCCAGTGGAATGGGACGAATTCGTTACAGCCTTTCTGGATAGGTTCTTTCCCCGGGAGTTGAGGGAAGCTAAGGCTGCCGAATTCATGAACTTGAGATAGAACAACATAACAGTAGAGGAGTATGCACTGAAGTTAACTCAATTGTCACAATATGCTCCAAAAATGGTTGTTCAACTGAGGGCTCGCATGCACATGTTAATAAAGTATCGAATTTTATACTTAAGGAATGCAGGACCTCTATGCTCATCAAAGATATATAGCTCTCTAGTCTCATCATTCATGCCCAGTAGATAGAGGCAGAGAAGTTGAAGGACATAGAGAGGGAGAACAAATGAGCCAGAACTAGTCAGTTCAAGTACTCCCAGCAGAGGTCAGGCGGTGGTAATCACCCTCAATAGCAGCAGAGGCCTCCAACACCTTCCTCAGCCAGCGCTCCGTCCTCCAAGCCTCACAAGGAAAATAGAGGTGGGACATCAGGCTCATAGTCTCAGAGCCATGTCTCCAGTAGCTGCACTTTTCTAACCTGTCCTAAGTATGGTAAGAATCACCCTAGGAAGTGCCGTTTGGGCAAAGAAGGTTGTTTTGGTTGTGGTCATCTGGGTCACAGGTTGAGAGAGTGCTTGTCAATAGTACAGGGAAAGGCCCAGTCTTCTACATCAGCAACCCCGACAGGTCACCCAACTCAACAGACATTGCTTCAGGTACAAGTAGTGGTCAACACCAAAATCATTTCTACACTCTATCTTCCAAGAAAGATCAGGAGAACTTACCAGATGTGGTTACGGGTATGTTGCGCCTTTTCCATATTGATGTATATGCTTTACTAGATCCAAGAGACACACTTCCCTTCGTGAATCCTTATATAGCATTCCAACTAGATATTAGTCCGAAAACTCTTTTTGAACCATTTTCAGTCTATACTCTGGTTGGTGAGTCAGTTAGATCCAATCAGGTATACAAAAATTGTCTAGTATTAGTGCTGAGTAAAGTCACTTTAGTTGATCTAATAGAGCTAGACATGGCCGACTTTGACCTTAGCCTTAGCATGGACTGGTTGCATTCTTGTTATGCTTCATTCGACTGTAGAACCAAGATTGTTCGATTTAAATTTCCTAACGAACCAATCTTACAGTGGAGAGTAGTACTTTAGTGCTTAAGGGTCTTTTTGTTTCATACCTTAAGGCCAGAAAAATGATTGCAAAAGGGTATGCCTACCACATGGTTAGGGTCAAAGATTCTAGTTCTGAGACCTCGAAACTCTAGTTAGTCCCAGTGGTGAATGAGTTTCCTAATATATTTCCTGAAAACCTCCCTGGAGTCCCTCCCGAACAGGAAATAGACTTTGGCATATATCTTCTTTCAGATACACAACCCATCTCTATTCCTCCTTACAGAATTGCTCCATATGAGCTTAAGGAATTGAAGGAACAACCGAATGACCTTCTAGATAAGGGCTTCATCATGCCCACAATCTCCTCGTGGGGTGTCCTAGTCCTATTCATGCGAAAAAAATGGTACCCTCAGAATGTCTACCGACTACCATCAGCTGAATAAAGTCATAGTCAAGAACAGATATCCTCTACCAAAGATTGATAACTTCTTCGATTAGCTTGAAGGAGCTAACTGTTTCTCTAAGATAGATCTTAGATCAGGAGAAGGGAGTTGGAGTTTGCGGTAGATGATTGGGTATGCCTGGAAATATCACCTATGAATGGGGTGATGAGATTCGAGAAGAAAGAAAGCTTAGTCCCAAGTATATCGGCCCTTATAAAATCTTGAGACGTATTGGCAATGTGGCTTATAAGATGGAGTTTCCTACGGAGTTAGCATCGGTGCACCCAGTCTTTCATGTGTCCATGTTAAAGAAATGCATCAGTGACCTAACCTTAATAGTGCCTCTAGAGAGTGTTGGTGTAAAGGACAGCCTCTCTTACGAAGAAGTTCCAGTTCAAATCTTAGACTATCAGGTTTGTAAGCTCAGAAATAAGGAGATCACTTCAGTAAAAGTCTTATGGAAGAACCAGCTAGTTGCGGGAGTTACATGGAAAGCAGAAGAATACATAATGGCTAAATACCCTCATTTATTCCCTTCTAGCTCAGCTTCAACATCAGGTATTAAAGTTTATCCTTAATACTCTATTTAGTCCATACTTATCAACTTTATTCATGCTTGAAATATGCACCTAGCTGCATAAGTCCAGTTAGTATGTTTCACCTAAGTTGGCAGTCAGTCACTCCTTCAATTGTAAGTTTATAGCTCTCAGTGAGGGATTTCAACTCTTTTTCCCCAGTCTCTTAACTTAATTAGCCTTCATTAGAGAACAAACATTCATATGGAGGAGATATTGTAACACCCCAGAAATTCATGAGACTAGCCTTTAGATTTAAAACTTGATCATGCAGAAAACTGAAAAAAATACCTTAGTATGAGTCACACTACGATGCATACGGTCATAGTACGAGTCGTACTTGGACTTGTAACAGGAGGGTTGGAGGAAAACAGTAAGTGTGATTGGAGGAATCAAGAGTGTATGTACAACTCATACCAAACTGGTATAGATTGTACTGACCAGTTGTGGATAAGTTCAGAGAAATGATCAGGGAAATTATAGGTAACCATAAGTCATGGTACGACTCATGGTAGGCTGGTACAAACTGTAAACTGAGTCGTGAGTTGAATCGGAGGAGTGTTTAGGAGGAAGTTATGGACTAAGGTATGACTCATAGGATGCATGAACCCATCATAAGAGATTTCCATGGAAAACTTTAGAGAAATGGTGTGGAGCAGGGTCCCTAACCACGAGTAGAGGTACGGGCCATAAGATCTTGGTATGACTCGTAGGTTGAGTCGCACCACCCGTCGTGCAGAAATTTTAAAGTAGTTTTTAGGGGAATTTTTGTAACTTTTCATTATTTTAATGCCTAGGCTACGTCATTTGCATTTGGGGGGTTGACCGATTCTGCTCCTCATTCTCTCTCAAACTCTTAGAAAAATAGCACGAAGAAACACATGCATCTCAGAGCAAAAGCTACGGTATTCAATCTTTTTTTTCTCAGATTTCTCAAGGGTTTTCTTAGGAATTCTACTTCAGGTATGTGGGGTTTCAACAAGGGAAATTCTTTTACCCTTGTTTCCCAAATTCTTATATCAATTTCTCCCTAGTTCTTTCCTAATAGAATATCAAAACTAGGGTTCTCTTTGCAGATAGCTTATGAATTCCCTTATTTTGATGCTTCTTGAGTTTTTCCTAGATTATTGCTAGTTATAATTTATACTTGATATCTCATTTCACATGAAATGTATTTTGGCCCTAATTTTTAGACGTGTTTTGAATGGAACTTGTTTAATTGAGAATTCAGACATGAATATTGTTTTTTACAGAATAATTCCTTGTAAATTTTCAATGTTGGTACAGATACATGATTAGAAGCTAGTTGTTGATTTATCCAGTTTTAGAGTCTCCGTCAAATCTTAGTATACTCGGTGTTCTACAATAACGTCAACTGATCAGTCTGACTACTTTTAGTCTTGAGGAACTTAGTAACCTCGTTGGTACCAGTTATCGATTTGTCAGTTGTTCCTTAGACCGCTACAACACTTTCAGATAAAGAAGCTGTAATGATTCTTGGAGCATAGTTACTTTCAGGTCAGACTCTGAAGACACTTCCAGATAAGTAGTCGTGACTCAAGTCTTAGGAAACAAATTTTGAGCTATCAACCTAGTTAGACATAATTAGAATTTCTAGTGGGAGTAGAACATAACACCGAGAAAAGCCGGGGTTCAGCACACCCAGGCTCCTAGAACTACATTTCTACCATAGGTTATTAGCCCAAATGACATCAGATAGTGATCACACAGCTCAACAACTATACCCCGACAAGGTATAGTGGGCCATCTCTGATGGGGGGTATATAACAGACTCCATGTCTAGCTCTCGTGGTTACATATCGGTTGTAGTTTCTCCTACATTATAGTACAGTACAACTCACTCCAGTACAGTCACAATCTCTACTTAAGTTCTGTCCTCTAGAACACAGGTTATGTGTGTGACCTTCAAACAGTTGCTAGCACTTATAGTATTATCAGATTTTTAAACACTTTAGTATTTATGATTCCAATTACGGCCATTGGATATTTTGTCAGTTCAGCTTACTAAATCTCAGTATCTTTACATTTACTTCATATTTAACTTACTCAGTACATTTCAAGTACTGATGCATACTCTCTATGCTGTATTGTCTTATGATACAGGTGCAGACAGTCTCAGCATCGTCAGTAGTTCTTCTCCGGTGAAATCCAACCGAGATCAGTGGTTAGTCCTTATATCCCGAGGTCCGGAGTTTCATTTCCAGTTGTTCTATTTTGTTATTTTATTTCAGAAATTAGAGTTAGCTAGGGGCTTGTCCCTGCAACTCATTAGTTCTTAGACAACTTTTAGCTAGAGTCGTAATTCAGTTTGTTTTGCAGCATAATATATATATTTCAGTATTCTATCAGATGTTTTGCTATTTGAAGTATTTTAACCAGTTATAAATTTCAAAAGCTTCCGTTGGTAGATTCCATATAGTATTCAGAATTTCAGTAGTTAAGCTATGCCATGGATTAGCTTAAGGTCACTTGTGGCCCTAAGTACCATGTCGCGTTTACAGTATCGACTCGGGTCGTGACATGCCTTCTCTTTGGTAAGGCTTTACATCTATTATGCATTTTCTTTACAAAGAGAGATTCCCTCTACTCTTTTTAATGGGAATACATACATATATATATATATATATATATATATATATATATATATATATCTTATATTCTAGGAAAACAAATAAGTCAAACTACTTTACCAGTGCTGATGGTGGGTTCAAAAGATATTCTAACATGATGAAGCCCATAGTTGTAAGAAATGCTTTCTTATTTTATTGATTTTATTAGATATTGATAGGGTTAAAAGTTATAGATACTTGTATGGAAAAGGAGAAAGGTGGTATAATAAGTTACTCGGATGGTGTTTCTCCAGATTCAAGCCACATGAGAGACGATATTCAAGATGTGTTGCAATCATTTGAGCATGTCAATAGGGAGCATATATATATATATATATATATATATATATATATATATATATATATATATGCACATAAAGGAAGGATATGGATGTGCTAATGTGTTATGCTTCTAAAGCCACCATTTCTATTTTTCTTTTTTTCTTTTTTAAATCAATTTTCTCCATTTTAAATATTTTTCTATCTATTTATTTAATTATTACCATTTAATTTTATCCCATACACCTATCGGATAAAACAAACCATCCAACTTTCTCTTTACCTTTTCCTTCACCTAAGAGTTTCTAGATCGAAGCCCAACACTGATTCCATCCATTTTAAACATGACCATAGTGGTCGTTGTAGTTGCTGGAGTATTGAAGCTGCTACTAGAGAAGAAAGATGAATTTTCCAAAGACAAACTACTCGAATTCCTTGAAGAAGCTGAATATACAACATATATACATACAACATACATATATATATATATATATATATATATATAATAATGG
The DNA here is from genome assembly GCA_035772735.1 of Datura wrightii. NCBI lineage: Eukaryota > Viridiplantae > Streptophyta > Magnoliopsida > Solanales > Solanaceae > Datura > Datura wrightii. The sequence continues at coordinate 106,638,862 of JASDFA010000020.1, read as the reverse complement.
AATGATATGGATGTGTGCTGATGTTGCATACTTCTAAAGCCATCATTAGCCATCATTTTCATTTATCTTTTTTTTCTATCTTTTTTTTACCATTTTTGTCTATTTTAAATTATTTTTTCTACCCATTTATTTAATTATTACTATTTAAATTTATCCCATACACCTATCCGAAGAAATAAATCATCCAGCTTCCTCTTTACCTTTTCCTTTACCTAAGCATTCCCAAATCGAAGCCCAACACTGATTCCATCCATTTGAAATGTGGCCATAGTGGTCATTGTAGTTGCTGGAGTATTGAAGCTGCTATTAGAGAAGGAAGATGAATTTGCCAAAGACAAACTACTCGAATGCCTTGAAAAAGATAAAGATACAATATTAATCAATAGAAAAAACAATCAACCCTTAGTTGTATTGATGACTGTAGCGGCAGCCCCAGTATTTTGGTCCTCTAAATGTGCAACAAGAAACAAAGAGGTAGCTGTTGATTTGTGCTTTTGTTTAGGAGTGTTGAAACTGCTGACATAGTTTTAATGAGAAAAAATAACAACAGAAAAGGAACTTCCAGTTCTCCGTGAAGTGAAAATTCTAAATCTTGGAAAATTCTAGCTTGCTTTTGTTTTCCCCTTCTTGCAGTTTTACTCAAAGTTAGAGGATAAACATCAAGCTTTGGAGGCTGAGAAAATTCAATGGGATAAAAGGACAAAGGTACATGCCTGCCTTATGTTGTTGTCACTTGATCCTGGATGTTATAATGGAATACAGATCAATGAAAATTATCCTACAGAAACTTAATCAATGAATGTGTTATCAATAAACATTTTTTTGATTTTGTTCTACCTTCCAAACTTAGAAAGAGAGAAAAGCAACTTTGAAGCAAACAAAATTTGTTGTTCAAGGAAAACCCAATGCCTAGTTTCTACTATGAAGGACCTCCATTGAAGGCCGAATTGAAAAAGTGTAATGCCCTGGAAGCTGAAAATCAATATCTGGACTTAATTCAGAAAATCTGAAAAACTACAGAAAAGTTGCAGAACGACCAACCTGACGGGTCGTTAAGGGACCCAACGACTCGTCAGGATAGCCGCGAGAAGGATGCCAAGAATATGTCTCAGTGTTCCTAACGAATGACCCAATGAATCATTGTCAGGCCACACGACTCGTTAAGTCACCCATTTCCAAGATGAAGTTTTAGAATTTGAGAAGTAGACAGTCTATTTGATGGAAGGTCACCACGAGTCATCATTAGCAGTAACGACTCGCCAGGTCCTTCGTTTCCAGTCCTTCCTAGCCTTCTTACCAGTGTACCTGACGGATGACACGATGAGTCATTCCCAGTCATGACAACTCGTCATGTTTCCATCATGGATCAGTAGAGATTTTTTAGTGTACTTGATGAGAGGATCCAACGGCTCGTTGGACCTGGTAACGAGTCGTTAGGTCACCCGTTAGGGATACACGACAGTTTTTCCCTTCGAATTTCTAAGGGCTATTTAGTAAATTTCTATTCTCCCAAGAATCAAACCACGTCATTTAAGCATCAATTTCAGACGTTTTAGTGGGGAAAAGCAGTTCCTCCCCTCATTCTCACGCTAATCCTCAGAAGAACATCGTAGAATTCTCTCTCAAGGTATTTCAGAGCAAAGGCTAGGGCTGAACTTTCCTCTTCGATTTTCAGGAAAATTCTCTAGCTTTTTTTGCTAGGTATGTGGGGTTTTAGCAAGGGAATTTTTCTTCCCTTGTGCCCCCAAGATCTTTCTCTAATTCCTCTATCAGTTTGATGCCCAGAGTCTTTCGAATAGGAAGAGTATTCATGTTTATTTTCATTGATTTCACTTAGAACGATATTCATTTATATTGTTGATATGATCCCCATAAATTCCTTATCATAATGTCAGTGTTCATTCAAAAAAAAAGTGAGTTTACTCCCTAATTTTTCGATTAATGATTTTACATGCTAAATTCCCTCTAGTGAATGAAGAATGCTTTCGGCTGAATTCCTAGAATTTATTGCTATGCAAATATGTTGGGTAAATATCCCATGAATGAGAATGACTTTTGTCTCTATTGAATGAAATTCCCAAATTCTTGAAATTTCTTTATGGTATGAATTTTTTTGTGTTGTTGGCATAAATGAGCTCTGTATTAGCTGCTTAGAAATTCAGTTAGTTATAACACAAAACTCTATCAGTTTAGTCTCAGTTAGAATCATATCATTCTAGCTTCAGTCGGATTTTAGCAACCTTAGTGTTGTCCAGAAAATGTCATCTGATCAATTTGACTATAGTTTATTTTTAAGGTGTCAGTGGTGCTTCCTAGTTTTTAGACTCAGATTCAGATTTCAGTTATTTGTCCATTAGGAGGTCATGACATTCAGTTATAGCTCTGACCAGCCCCAGAACCCCAGTTCAGTTATTAGTTGTTCTATAGACGGTTATGACGCTTCTAGATAGGCAGCTTTGACCGATCTTAAAACCCAGTTCCAGATTCTGGTCTGATAAGGCTCTCAGGGTACATGCAGCTATTCGTCCCTGACTAGTCTTGGGCCCTAGTTTTGAGCTATCAGCCTAGTAGTTCAGTTTAGGTTTACCAGTGTGAGTAGAACTTAGCACCGAGTGGGTCGGGGTTCCAGCGCACCCAAGTTCCCAAAACTACGTTGCCAGCATAGGCTTCAGTATTACTTGGCCTGATTGGCCCCAGATATATTTTTGTGATCACTCAGTTCATGCCTTTATACCTGACAAGGTATATTGGGTCCTACCGGTGGGGTGTATACATCGGACTCTATGTTTAGCTCACACAGTTAAATGTCGGTTAAAGACTCTCCCACTGGTCAGTCTAGTACAGTATCAGATTAAGCAGCTCAGTTCAGTACTATATCCCAGAATCAGTGTTTTAGACTTAGGGCATGTCCATGACCATCAGACAGAGTCGTCTTGACCATTTTATATTATATCAGTAGTTCAGTTCAGTTTACTTATTGGTCGTGGCGTGTCATTGCAGTTCAGAATTTATTTTCAGTATGTCTCTCCCAGTTAGTTAGTACATTCAAAGTACTGACTCATGATTTTCATGCTGTATCGTTTCATGATATAGCTGCAGGTTCTCAGGTTCAGCACAGATAGTTACTTCAGTTTAAGAGCATTCTATTTCAGCAGATCAGAGTGTGAGTCCTTCGCATTCGAGGGCTTTGTTAATCTACTTCATTTGGATATGGTTTTATTTTAGATTTAGAGTTAGCTAGGGACCTACCCCAACAACTCCTTAGTAGTTTGCTTTCAGACCAGACATGTCTTTCAGAATTGTATTTTAGATGTAGTATTTTGTTCTCTACTTTCAGTCTTTATATTTTCTTAATATTTAAAACTCTCATTGTGCATGTTTACTCAGAATGTTAGTGTATGATGGACCAGGGGTTGACTTGGGGTCATTGGTGGCTCCAAGTACCATGTTACATCCAGGGTGTAGGCTCGAGGCATGACAAACTTGGTCTCAGAGCACTAGGTTTAGAGTATCCTTGGCAAGTATGAAAGTCGCATCGAGTAGTGTCCTTTTCATGGGTGTGAAGCGCGCCACACTTATGATGAGGAGGCTATGAGTTTATATTAGGAAAATGCCCCTTTTGTTCATGTTATTTATCGTGTGTTAAATCACAATTCCATAGGCGTCTTTCTAAATCGTATCCTTTTCCTTTTAGTAAACAATACCTACTCGACGTGGAAATGGACGAAGAGCCTAAAATGCCAACAGACCCGCTCCATCAACTTCGAAAATTCCTCAGGATGAATCCTTATCCACCGCCGAATTTAGGGCGGCCATTCAGTTGCTAGCTCAAACAGTCACCAATCAAGTGAACTAGCAGGTGGTTCCAGTAGCCATAAATGGGTCTGCAGCTGCTGCACGGGTGTGGGATTTCACCCAGATGAACCCTCCAGACTTTCACGTAATAAAGGTGGGAGAGGACTTACAAGGCTTTGTAGATGAGGTCAGGAAGATTCTAGGATCATGGGTGTTAGCTCCTCCGAAAGTGCTAACCTGGCTGCCTACCAGCTAAAAGGGGTAGCCCAGGTTTGGTACGAGCAGTGGAAGGAGAGGCGGTTAGCAGAAGCAGGATCGGTTGAGTGGGAGGAGTTTCACACAGCTTTTCTGGATAGGTTTTTTCCCCGGGAATTGAGGGAGGCTAAGATAGTCGAGTTTATGAACCTACGACAGGGCAACTAGACAGTGGAGGAGTATGTTCTGGAGTTTACTAGACTATCAAAGTATGCTCCAGAGATGGTAGCTGAGCCGAGGGCTCGCATGATTAAATTCGTAAATGGAGTGTCTAACCTGGTCCGCAAAGAGTGTGGGACGGCAATGCTAATCAAGAACATGGATCTTTCTAGCTTAATTGTGTATACCCAGCAGATTGAGGCAGAGAAGCTGAAAGATATGGAATGTAAGAATAGGAGGGAAAGAACAGGCCACTCAGATTTCAGTCACCAGAGATCTGGCGGTAGTAGCCGCCCACAGCAGAAGCAGCAACAGTAGAGGCCCCAGTACCTAGTTCAGCCAGCGCACCAACCTTTCAGTCCTGCCAGAATCGGAGGGGTGGGTCTTCTGGCACTCAGTCTCAGGCCCCCAGTATAGGAAACAAGTATCCAACTTGTCCCAAGTGTGGTAGAAATCACCCAGGAGAATGCCTTCAGGGATGAGAGGGCTGTTTCGGGTGTGGACAACTTGGACACAGGTTTAGGGAGTTCCCATCAGCAGGGCGAGGAAGATCACAATCCACTAAATCATCAGCTCCAACAGGCTGACCAGTTCAGCAGGCCAACCCATCTGGTACAGATGGCGGTCAATGCTAGAATCATTTTTATGCTCTCTCTTCTTGTTAAGATCAGGAAAGTTCACCTGACGTAGTTACTGGTATGTTGCATCTCTTTCATCTAGATGTGTATACCCTCCTAGATCCAGGAGCTACTCTTTTGTTTGTAACTCCTTATATAGAAGTTTAGTTCGACATCAGTCCAGAGGTCCTATCAGAACCCTTCTCAGTTTCCACCCCAATTGGTGAGTCAGTTAGAGCTAGTCGGGTGTATAGAAACTGCCCAGTCTCAGTCTTGAATAAAATCATTCTAGCTGATCTTGTAGAGCTAAACATGGTCGAATTCAACCTTATTCTAGGCATGGATTGGTTAAACTCCTGCTATGCCTCAGTTGGCTACAGGACTAGAGTTGTCAAGTTTCAGTTTCTGGATGAGCCCGTATTAGAATTGTCGGGCAGAAGTTCAGCGTCTAAGGGTAGGTTTATTTCCTACCTTAAGGCCCAGAAACTCATTTCCAAAGGGTGTCTATATCATCTGGTTCGGGTCAAGGATTCCAACTCTGAGACCCCAACCATTTAGTCAGATCCAGTTGTTAGTGAATTCCTAGATGTATTTCCTGAAGATCTTCCTGGACTTCCCCCTGAATGGGAAATAGACTTCGGGATAGATCTCCTTCCAGATACTCAGCCCATCTCCATCCCTCCTTATAGAATGGCTCCAACTCAGCTTAAGGAATTGAAGGAGCAGCTAAAATATCTTTTTGATAAGGGTTTCATCAGACCCAACATCCCTCCCTGGGGTGCTCTAGTTCTATTCGTACGTAAGAAATACGGTACCCTCAGAATGTGCATAGATTACTATTAGCTGAACAAAGTCACAGTCAAGAATAGATATCCCTTACCTAGAATCAATGACCTATTCGATCAGCTTCAGGGAGCTAGTTGTTTCTCCAAGATCGATCTCAGGTCAGGATACCATCAGTTAAGGGTTAGAGAAAGTGACATACTGAAAACAGCATTCAGAACTCGATATGGTCACTATGAGTTTGTGGTGATGTCCTTTGGGTTGACTAATGCCCCAGCAGCCTTCATGGACCTAATGAACAGGGTTTTCAAGCCGTACCTAGATATGTTCGTCATCGTATTTATCGATGACATTTTGGTGTACTCCAAAAATGAGGAAGAGCATGCCGATCACCTAAAGTTAGCATTACAGACTCTCAAAGTTCGCCAGTTATTCGCCAAGTTCAGTAAGTGTGAATTTTGGTTGAAGTATGTGACCTTCTTGGGTCATGTGGTCTCAGGTGAAGGAATACAAGTAGATCCTCATAAGATAGAAACAGTGAAGGATTGCCCCAGACCTACCTCTCCTACTGAAATAAGAGTTTTCTGGGCTTAACAGGTTATTACCGATGATTTGTGGAAGGTATCTCCTCCATAGCATCTCCTCTGACCAAGCTAACCCAGAAGAAGGTAAAATTCCAGTGGTTGGATGAGTGTGAGAAGAGTTTTCAAGAGTTAAAGACTCGACTCACTACCGCTCTAGTTTTGACCCTACCACAAGGGACAGATGGGTTGGTTGTATATTGTGATTCCTCCATAGTTGGACTTGGTTGTGTTTTGATGCAGCGGGGCAAAGTGATAGCCTATGCCTCTAGACAGCTCAAAGTCCATGAGAGGAAGTATCCAACTCATGACTTGGAGTTGGCAGAGGTGGTATTCACATTAAGAATATGGAGGTACTACTTGTACGGAGCTCATGTAGATGTATTTACAGATCACAAGAGTCTTCCGTACATGTTCATCCAGAAGGACCTAAGCCTCCGACAGAGAAGGTGGTTAGAGCTCCTGAAAGATTATGACGTGAGTGTGTTGTATCACCCGAGCAAGGCCAATAAGGTGGCTGACGCCATAAGTAGGCGATCTATGGGAAGTGTAGCTCACTTTGAGGGAGGAAAAAGGGAGTTAGTAAAGGATGTTCACATACTAGCTCGGTTAGGGGTGAAACTAGTAGACTCAGCCGATGGTGGAGCAGTAGTAAAAAGCAGGTCAAATTCATCTTTGGTAGTTTAAGTCAAGTCCAGACAAGATGAAGATCCAGTTCTACTTAAACTCAAGGAGGTGGTTCTTAGAAAAAAAGTTGAGGCTTCTCCCAAGGTGGAGATGGAGTGCTCCGTTATTAGGGAAGGTTGTGTGTGCCAGATATCGGTGAGTTGATACAATAGCTTTTAGCTGAGCCACACAGCTCAAGGTATTCCATTCAACCTGGTTCTACTAAAATGTACCGCGACTTGAGGGACATTTACTGGTGGAACGACATGAGAAGAGACATTGCTAAATTCGTAGCCAAGTGCCCGAACTGCCAACAGGTTAAGGTAGAGCTCCAGAGACTAGGAGGTATGAACTAGGATATCAGTATACCCACCTGGAAGTGGGAAGAAGTAAATATGGACTTCATTACGGGTCTATAGCGGACTCTTCGGCAACATGACTCTATTTGGGTGGTAGTAGACCGGATGACTAAGTCAACACATTTCTTCCCAATCAAAACCACAAATTCAAATGAGGACTATGCTAGACTTTATATTCGGAGCTAGTCAGATTGCATGGGGTGCCCTTGTCCATTATTTCAGAAAGAGGTACCCAATTCACCTCTCACTTCTGGAAATCTTTTCAAAAACGACTAGGTACCTAGGTCAAGCTCAGTACAACTTTTCACCCACAGACAAATGGGCAAGCTGAGCAGACTATTCATACTCTAGAGGATATTCTAAGAGAGTGCACAATCGATTTTAGGGGTAATTGGGATGACCATCTACCTCTTATCGAATTTGCGTACAACAACAACTATTATTCCAACATTCAGATGGCCCCGTTTGAGGCATTGTATGGCAGGAGGTGTAGATCTCCTATAGGATGGTTTCAAGTCGGTGAAGCTACTTTGATAGGGCCAGACTAAGTTCATGAGGTGATGCAGAAAGTTTAGCTCATCTGAGAAAGATTGAAAATAGCCCAGAGCCGTCAGAAATCCTATGCCGATGTGCGAAAAAGAGAGCTGGAGTTTTCAGTTGATGACTGGGTATACCTGAAAATTTCACCCATGAAAGGGGTGATGAGGTTTGGAAAGAAAGGGAAACTCATTCCAAGGTATGTTGGACCTTATAGAATTTTGAGGCGTATCGACAAGGTAGCCTACGAGCTAGAGTTACTTTTGGAACTAGAAGTTGTACATCCAGTTTTCCATGTATCACTTTTGGAAAAGTGTATCGGAGATCCAACCTCTGTGGTGCCATTGGATAATGTGGCAGTCAAGGATAGCCTCACCTATGAGGAGGTATCCAAATCCTAGACCGATAGGTTCGTAGATTGAGGAATAAGGAAATAGCTTCAGTCAAGGTTTGATGGAGGAGTCAGCAAGTTGAAGGAGCAACATGGGAGACCGAAGCAGATATGAGGGCCAAATACCCACACTTGTTCTCTACGGACTCTGTAGCAGTTTGATATGTGAATTTTGTTTTAAGACCTGAACTAGTTGTTGAATTCAGTTCACGTATCTAAATTTTCTTTCTGACTTTGGTGGAGTTTATGAAAAGAAAAATTTAGTTAAATTATATTCTCCAAATTGGAGGTAGTCACTTCGGTCGTTTTGAAGTTGAACGAGTAGTATTTAAATGTTTTAATTGTTATTTTTCTGGTTGCTATGAGTATTCTAACGTTCGAGGATGAATGTTTCCAAGGAGGAGATATTGTAATGCCCCGGAAGCTCAAAATCAATATCTGGGACTTAATTCAAAAAATCTGGAAAACTGCAGAAAAGTTGTAGAATGACCAACCTGACGGGTCTTTAAGGGACCCAACGACTCATCAGGTCAACCGCGAGAAGGATGCCAAAAATATGTTTCAGTGTTCCTAACAGACGACCCCACGAGTCGTTGTCAGGCCACACGACTCGTTAAGTTGCCTGTTTCCAAGCCAGAGTTTTAGAATTTGAGAAGTGGACGGTGTACTTGACGGAAGGTCACCACGAGTCGTCATCAGCAGTAACGACTCGTCAGGTCCTTCGTTTCCAGTCCTTCCCGGACTTCATACCAGTGTACCTGACGGATGACACGACGAGTCGTTCCCAATCATGACGACTCGTCATGTGCCCGTCAGGGATCAGTAGAGATTTTCCAGTGTACTTGACGAGAGTATCTAATGGCTCGTTGGACCTGGTAACGAGTCATTAGGTCACCCATTAGGGATACCTGATAGTTTTTCCCCGCGAATTTCTAAGGGCTATTTAGTAAATTTCTATTCTTCCAAGCATTAAACCACGTCGTTTAAGCACCAGTTTCAGACGTTTTAGTGGGGAAAAGAGGTTCCTCCCCTCATTCTCATGCTAATCCTCAAAAAAACATCATACAATTATCTCTCATGATATTTCAGAGCAAAGGCTAGGGCTGAACTTTCCTCTTCGATTTTCAGGCAGATTCTCCAGGTTATTTTGCTAGGTATGTGGGGTTTTAGCAAGGGGATTTTTCTTCCCTTGTGACCCCAAGATCTTCCTCTAGTTCCTCTATTAGTTTGATGCCCAGAGTCTTTCGAATAGGAAGAGTATTCATGTTTATTTTCATTGATTTCACTTAGAACGATATTCATTTATATTGTTGATATGATCCCCATAAATTCCTTATCATAATGTCAGTGTTCATTAATAAAAAAGTGAGTTTACTCCCTAGTTTTTCGAGTAATGATTTTACATGCTAAATTCCCTCTAGTGAATGAAGAATGCTTTGGGTTGAATTCCTAGAATTTCTTCTTATGCACATATGTTGGGTAAATATCCCATGAATGAGAGTGACTTTTGGATCTATTGAATGAAATTCCCAAATTCTTGAAATTTCTTTATGGTATGAATTTGTCCGTGTTGTTGGCATAAATGAGCTATGTATTAGCTGCTTAGAAATTTAGTTAGTTAGAACACAAAACTCTATCAGTTTAGTCTCAGTTAGAATCATATCATTCTAGCTTCAGTCGGATTTTAGCAACCTTAGTGTTGTCCAGAAAATGTCATCTGATCAGTTTGACTCCAGTTTATTTTTAAGGTGTCAGTGGTGCTTCCTAGTTTTTAGACTCAGATTCAGATTTCAGTTATTTGGTCCATTAGGAGGTCATGACATTCAGTTATAGCTCTGACCAGCTCCAGGACCCCACTTCAGTTATTACTTATTCTATAGACGGTTATATCTCTGACCGGTCTTAAAGCCCAGTTCCTGATTCTAGTTCGATAAGGCTCTCAGGGTACATGCAACTATTCGTCCCTGACTAGTATTGGGCCTTAGTTTTGAGCTATCAGCCTAGTAGTTCAGTTTATGTTTTCGAGTGTGAGTAGAACTTAGCACCGAGCGGGTCGGGGTTCCAGCGCACCCAAGTTCCCAGAACTACATTGCCAGCATAAGCTTCAGTATTACTTGGTGTGATTGGCCCCAGATATATTTTTGGGATTACTCAGTTCATGCCTTTATACCTTGGCAAGGTATATTGGGTCCTATCGGTGGGGTGTATACATCGAACTCCACGTCTAGCTCACGAGGTTAAATGTCGGTTAAAGACTCTCCCACTAGTCAGTCAAGTCCAGTATCAGATTAAGAAGCTCAGTTCAGTACAGTATCCCAAAATCAGTGTTTCAGACTTAGGGCATGTCCATGACCATCAGACAGGGTCGTCTTGACCATTTTAGATTATATCAGTAGTTCAGTTCAGTTTACTTATTGGTCATGGCGTGTCATTGCAGTTCCGAATTTATTTTCAGTATGTCTCTCCCACTTACTCAGTACATTCAAAGTACTGATGCATGCTTTTCATGCTGTATTGTTTCATGATACAGTTGCAGGTTCTCAGGTTCAGCACAGATAATTACTTCAGTTTCAGAACATTCAATTTCAGCAGATCATAGTGTGAGTCCTCCTCTTCGAGGGCTTTGTTTATCTACATCATTTGGATATAGTTTTTTTTAGATTTAGAGTTAGTTGGGGACCTATCCTAGCAACTCCTCAGTAGTTGGCTTTCAGACCAGGCTTGTCTTTCAGAATTGTATTTCAGATGTAGTATTTCTTTCTCTACTTTCAGTCTTTATATTTTCTTAATATTTAAAACTTCCGCTGTGCATGTGTACTCAGAATGTTAGTGTACAATGAACCAGGGGTTGGCTTGGGGTCACTAGTGGCTCCAAGTATCATGTTACGTCCAGGGTGTAGGCTCGGGGCGTGAAAAAAAGGTACTGCATTCTCATCACTAATAACATACAATAACATAAATTTTGGATTGAGGTTTACCATAATTTTAATCTATTGTGTTATTGTGATGTTTGTTTTTCATTTCGTGGCCTTTGAGCATGTTAAAGTTCACATAAGGTTATTGATCTATTGACATCCGTTGCTGTTTATCAACTTAATGACCTTATAATTTTAATTTCCTTTCCTTTTCCTGCAGCGACCACCAACCCGTGCAAAATCACTAAAGTTTTGTAGAAGGAAGAGTTGTGGTGACACAGGTGATTTGGATAAAGATGTAGGAGATCAAGGAAGTGAACATGTTCTTGGTTACAATGCAAATACTATCTTTGCTTCTAGAAATAGTAAAGACTATCTCAATAGCCAGAGTGGTTATTCTACTTACAACTTTAAAAACGAGTCCAATCATACAGGGGAGACAAATAAGTCATATATGACTAAGATGCAAGACGAAATGAATATGGATATTAGCCTTCATTCTTAAGCCTTTGATGAGTTATAATTTAATAAAGTGAAATCCATTATTCTCTTGTGTTTTGCTTCTTGTGATAGTTCTAAGGGCTGTCCGTTGACTTCTTATTTAAACTACAAAACTTTTATTTTGCAGTAGTCTATATAACATTAATTTATTAAGTGTAAATTTCTGTATGTTATTTCATTCTTGTATATAGAGACTCCATCTTCTATAAAGTTCTATATAATTTTAGTACATTGGGTAACATGCACTTCTTACCTATTTAGAATATCCATCTTTCATAGTACAACTTGAATAGTAGCATTTCATATTTTTGTTGTTGTCTCACCATAGTAGTGATTCGCTGTTAATTGTGTTCTTCTAATCTTAGAAGTCATTTGCAGTCCAGCTTCATAGCATGCCTGGCAATGAGATTCCAAAAAGAATATTATGAAGAAAGTTGGGTCATGTTTGATGGGTTTTTACCATATCCCGTTCGGGAATACAAGATCAGTGATTGTACTTAGTGAGAGAATACAAAGTGAGAGGCACATGGTCCATTAAGATGTGCTTTAGTGGTGCAGAAAACTTTTGTTTTCATCAACTGGGTAAGAGTAATGATGTAATGTTTGGAAAGCAAAATGATAATATGTATATGGAGCATAAAGCAAGTTATGGTCAAGTGTTCATGTAGATATTCTGCAAAATATGACTTTTGAGTTAGAAAGTGACTTAAATATGTGAAAGCAAAATCACAGTAAAAAAGGTCTAGATCTTAAAATTTGTGAATGCTTTTCAAATGTTGAAGTTATTGTGACTTTTAGCTTGGTATGTCGGAACGCTATTGGATCAAATGACAAAGACATTGTTGAGAAAAAGATGGCCATCTCTGAATGTACACCCAATGGATTATTGGATCCATATTGATGCAATGCGGCCAGATGAAGAAGACTTTATTTATATTTCCTATCATTTTTATAGTTTTGGGTTTCTTAAGAGTTTGACTATGGCCTATAAAATAATAGTATCTGGGTCTATCTTCTTCAGCTTGCTCTAACTTAAGTGGTTTTATATGTATTCTCTGACTGCTATAATATGTGAACATCTCTTACCTTTGATTGCCATCATTGAGTCATGCTCCCACTTTGCATTCATTTTAACTCCCAGGTGGTTCTAACTATTGATGCTAACACATAAAACAAATAGAATACTCTGAGTACATGTTTCCTTTATTATTGGGATGTGTAAATACTCCAAAATTTAATCATGTCCATAGATGGATGGATTCTGCAATGTGACTTTTGAAACATGAGTGCTCTTACCATTACATGTCTCTCTTTTTTTGGGTTTGACCAGGGCACTCTATGCCACCCTCTTGGATGATGTTGTCTTTTGTGGATATTTTATTTGGGTCATCAGATTTGTCTATTGCTACACTGTACTTGAAGGGAACGAGTTGGTTGATTGATAGCAGAGATCGATCACATGAAGAATGAATGGAGTTTTATTAGTGGGATGAACAAAAATGAGCTTTCTATTTATCTATGTAGATGAGAATATCGTTTCTCCAATAGTGGTGTACACAAAACAATACTAGTACTCAAAGATAACATAAAAGTCTATCAAACAGCCCTCGGAACATGAGGACTCACTAATGAACTGATAGCGTAAGCTGAGATGGACTAAGGATGCGGAAGAGCCTGAGATCTGGACCCTGTATCATGAAATGATACAGCATAGAAAGTATGCGGTTAGTACGTGAAATGTACCGAGTATGTAAGGTAAGTAAAATCGCGAAAGTAATATAAATCCATTTAAGAAAGTTATACATATATCATAAGCTTTTAAGGATAAGAAGAAGACTACTTTCATACATTATGAACTCATACTCATATTATACATGATCATGCCTAGCTTTACAACATCATGACTCTTTCGAATGACTCAAAGCTAAACACAACATTTATATCAAAAGCTGAACAATGAGTCAAACCTTACTTCTAGACCATGCATACATAAGGTAATCATCATGAGTAATGAAAATGCAAATCTGGATGATATAGACAGTGGGAGACTCGTCACTTAACCGACATACCATGAAAGAGCTTATGTGGTCCCAACTATCACACTCAAGTGGGTAGAGCCATCCATAACCTTGCCAGGGCGATGGATGATACCATGATATCGATATCAAGCTGAAGGTCCAATCGGGCCGGGGATAGCTCACAAGGGAGGTCCTACTAATATGTAAGTATCAACCTATGTTGGCGCGTAGTTCTCGGGCATAGGGAAGTTGACCCTTAACCCGCTCGATGCTAGACTCTTCTCCCAAAAACATGAAATGCTCTACATTGTATATAACGAAGATCAACATCATCTATTGATGAAGCTCATTAATGAAATCATGCATAGACTGGACATCATATGAAAATGAAGCTCAACATTTTCCTTCGACAAAGCTCATTAATGCCATACATCTCAATTATAAATTCATGCATATTAGAAGCTTTATTTCCAAACATATCATAAGCTCAATCATAGGTGGAAGCATCTACTCCAAATCATGTGGTAAGCTACATGTAGAAATATTTACTCGACATACCACAAGCTAGGATTCATCATAGAAATTGGAAAATTTCAGTTTAAACAATGTGATAAGCTTATGTCGGGAAAATCATCACTTTAATCAACATGTGGGAATTACCCTAAGATCTATCATTCTAGAATCCAATTGATTCCTTTAGGAAACAACATCAAAATCATGGGTAGTTTTAGAAACTTGCTTTTCATTATCAACTTCATCATCACCACACATTTACCATAAATCACCTCTGTTATGAACACTTCACCCATGGGCGTTTTAGATTCAATTTTTGGGAAAGTACTTTTTATAAGAGAGACAAGTTAGAATCTGCCCAAACTTCGTAAATCATCAATATCAACTCAATCTAATCATACCCATGAATAGAGATATAAGAATCATGCAATTGATCAAAACCCCATAATTGATTATTCATAATTTAACACTAATTGATAGGAATAGGGCATGGGTGTGGAAGGAAGACACCCATTAAAACCCTACATACCTGGAAATGGATTGACTCAACGTTCCTTGAATACCCATAAAGAAATTGATGGAAACTTGGGGAAGAAGACCTTGAATCTCCCAAAAATATCTCTAAAGTTCTTGCATGAGAATGGGCATGCATAGAGGACTTAAATCATCTTATCACACTCAAAAAATATCCAAAACGATGTAGTTTAGGGTCTAAAAGTGTGAAAAAGTAGAAAATTCCCTTAATGAACCTGCCCTGAAAACTGGCAGGATGAAACCACGGGTGGCACCAATGGGTCGTGGAAACAACCCATGGATCATTCTGACTTCTTGTTGAATGAATTGATGAATTCATTCTCTTTGGAACTTAACCAACGGACGGACAGGACAGGTTGTACTATGATCCAATGGGTCGTTCCTTCGGTCGTTGATTGCTCCCCCGAACCTTCTAAACTTCTATCTAACAAGTCTCACCACGGCTCGTCGCATGCTTCAACGGGTCGTGGTTACCATCATTCCTTTCTCATTGAGATCTGGGCTCCCTTACCATGACTCCCCAAAATGGGTCATTGCAAGCCACAATGGGTCATTGCATGACCTATCGTACCTTCCTACTGCCAAGTCCACTTCCTGCCACAACAACAAACGACGGCTCGTGGTTACTTACCACAGGTCGTTGGATCAACTGTTGTTTCCCCTGACATCAGAAACCTTGAACTCACAACCACAAACGACGGCCCCTTGTTACTTACCACGAGTCATGGTACCTGTCGTTCTGCAACTTTTTCCCAACTTTCAGCAGTTTTGCATTTTAACTTCCAGGGCCTACTCCTAAGCACTTCTGGGGTACTACAACACCAAGTTTTCTTTAAAATGAGAATATATATATATATATATATGTATGTATGTATGTATATGTTCTGATGTTAATGATACACTTCATCCATTGAGCTCTGGTATTTCAGCAGAATGCATGAAGAATATTAATTGTAATCTTGCAGTTCTCTTTAATTTGATATTTCCTCGTATAATTGCTTTCTAGATAATTGTTGTTGGATCGAATAATCAATAATCTTCCCATGATTTTCATCTTTTAGATTATATAATTGAAAATCTTAGCATTTATGAGTCTAAAGTTTCAGAAATGTGTATAAGTTTAACCATGGGTGGTCTCAGGGTAAGATTATCACTTGTGTAAATTAGCTATGCACAGTTAGTCTATGTTGTCCATATCCTAAACTTGGAATTTATTCTTTTAGGCCATTGATTACGACTTTGATTATGACGACTATTGTAGGTACTACTTCTTCTCTATGTTTCCTCTATTTATATTTCTTTTAAATGTGAAGTAACTAAATTCCTGATGAGTTGGTAATTTACCAACTCATTGGGCTCTAAAACTTGAGTATTTGCTTAGTTGTTGAGTTGATTCTATGGATTTTATGCCTTTTTTTGCTATTTTTGTGTGTAGATGATTAAATGTGAAGAAAAGAGTAAAAATGGAGCAAAAAGAAGGAAGTGAGAGGAAATCGGCGATCCACCGGTGGAAACCGGCAAAACACCTGCAAAGGCTGAACATCAGTACGTCTGAGGATTAATGCTACCAGTGGTTCATGGATTGCTAGCGGCGATTCACCAGTCCAATTGCCGAAAGACACCCAAAGTTCTGGAAAATAGCCTGAAGAGCCGGCGGTTCACGAATTGTCATCGGCAAAATGTCGGGTGAACCGTCGATGTTCACTGGAATTTAGTATGGGCTCAAAATATATACCAGGATTGGAACAAGCGAACCACCGGTGCCTTTGCTGAATCCAGAACAGTGCTCAGGGGTATAATCATGCCACACATGAAAAGATAAAAAGTGCCCTACTTTTCATGATATAGATAGAAAAAAAGTACTTTGTACAAGGAGGAGAAAAAAAGAGATAGAAAGAGAGATATTGAGAGAGAGCAAAAACATATATCACATCATTGTTTCCCTTTTTAGCTGTAGAACATTCTCTTAGTTGAAGTAGGGGGATTTTGATTGGTAAATTTGAAAAATGTAGTCTGCTCTCTTTCTTCTTTATACTAGTAAGTTTCAGCTATTATTGGAGATTATCTTATGAAGTTGATTTTTCTACTCTTTCTATTAAATTCAATGAATCTATTGATGAATGTGTTTCTGAATTTCTTAATCATGAGTAGCTAAATCATTAACTAGAGGTGTGTGATGATGAATACTTAATTAGATTTGGTATTGCTAGAGTCATCTATATATTGTTCAAATGAGTGTAAATCTATTAGATTCTCTTCAATCTAGAAAGGAAGGTCCATTGATTATGATATGGGTCTATTTATTCTTTCTTGATTATTGCTTTTAAAAGAATAATTAAGCATTGGAGGAGAATTTGATAGTGGGTATGGACAAGAGATTGTGAAATTGGGCTAGAAATAGCTGAAATTGCATTCTCATTCTTTATTAGCAGCTAATAGCTACAAATTAGTGCAGTTGCTAATCAAAATCAAATAGCGTTGAGCTAAATCATTACTAGAGGTTTGAAATAAATCTTGTAAGAGGTAATTAGAAGGCTGAAAAGCTGTAATTACCACTTCCTGAGATTATTTATACTGGTTGAACTCGTAAGATGACTTGGCATGTCCCGATTTAGTTAGTATTTCATCTACATCGTACCTCTAGTCTTTCACACTCTTGTTGACAAGTTAGCTGATCTTCTTGTTTTATTCACCAATTCACCCAATACAATTCACTAAAAATTTTAACCCCCCCCATTTTATTTGTTTTTATATTAAATCTCTGTGGTGTAAGCTAATGTCAATTTCTCAACCGACACTTGTAACTATCATTCCCTAGTCCTTGGGGAATTCGACCCCAGCACTCGTGGGGTTACTTGTTTTGATACTTAGGCCGTGTTTATTCTTTTCATGAAGGATATATTTTGGACGTTATCAAAAATGGCACCGTTGCTAGGCATTAGCACTTGATATTCTTGTGTTGATTGTTAAGTTGAAATAGTTTTGCATCGTAGCTACTTGACGTGAGTTTTATGTGTTGTTCGGATCTCATAACCACATGAATCCTCACTCCCAAGTAGGGGATAACTCAGTAGAAGGTAACATGGAGCACAATGAAGACAACCCGGTAATGTTGGAAGTTGCAGGAGCCATTCGCCTACCACCGACAGTAGGGAATGTAGTATTTTATGTCACAAGAATCATGTTGCACTTGTTGCAAATGAAGAGGCTCTTTGAAGGATAATCAAGTGAAGACGCGAATCGACATTTGAGAAGCTTCTTGGAAATATGACAACCCTTCAACAAATATCAGTCAAGAGTCAATCAGTTTGAGACTCTTCCTTTTTCACTGATGGGGGAGGCAACAATGTGCCGAGAAGAACTCCCTATGGGATGTATTACTTCATGGAAAGAGTTAACCGAGGCCTTCTTGGACTGCTTTTTCCCTCCATCAAAGATGCTTCAACTGAGGGATGATATTACAAATTTTAGGCAGGAATCAGGAGATCCTTTGAATGAGGCATGGTTAAGGTTTAAAAAGAAGGTTGCTCTTTGACCAAATCATGGATTGTCGGATGGATTGCTTCTCCAAAGCTTCTACATGGCCCTTGATTCAATTAACAAGTCTGTTGGCCAACAACCTAGCTGGTGGTTCTATTATGGATCAAACATATGGGTTGGCCAAAGCCCTCCTAGACAGAATGACAAAGACCAATAGGGATTAGCACACGAGAGAAACAAATGTGTCCACTCATGAAATCAGCTCAAGTGCGTTGGCTACTGAGTTGTGAAAAAGGCATGAAGAGTAGGATGAGAATCTTTCCAAGATAATGACACAATTAGAATTGATGACAAAACACGTGATGAGAGCAGGGCCCAAGGTGGTGAATGCTGTGGGAATGCAAGGTCCCTTACAATATGAGGGAAATTCATCACAGCCAAGATATGAAGAAGAATGACAATACATGGGGAACCAGATGGGAGGTCCTCGACCTGGATTCCAAGGAGCAAACCAAGGCCCATGGCGCCCAAGGGATGACAACCAAGGTTGGAGAAATCGTGAGCCATAGGGATGGCCCAAAAGGAATGAAAGGTAGGGTAATAGAGAGCCAAACCAAGAGGGTGATTGCTATCACCGGAGTTCGAACCCACATGTTCCCCCTCCAAAGGTCAAAAATTTCCAAAATCAGCGAGGCATGAATGCGGGTAACTCAAAAATTGAAGAAATGCTATCAAGAGTTTTGAAGAAGGTTGAGTCAATCGAGAGCGGGGTGAAAGAATTTAGAGGGGAGGTTTATAACCTTGCTCAAATAGTGAGTTCAAATTCCTCCTCCATCAAGCATTTGGAGGCCCAAATGAATCACTTATCGGCTAAAATAAACCCCCGGATGAAGGGAACACTACCTAGTGACACATTGCCTAATCCAAAGAAAGATGGTCAATGCATGGCTATTGTCACAAGGAGTGGCAAGGTGATTGGAGATGCCCTGATGAAGCCTAATGTGGTTGATAACTGGAAATTAGATGAAGAAGATGAAGTCAACTAAATGCCAATGACTCCAAGGAATGAAGAAAAGATTGATGAGGATGGAGAGGAAAAGGATGATGAAATCCTCGTACATGCTGATAATGATGAGGCGGGCATGAAGGCCCCAATGGATGACAAGGTTGAATCAAGAATCTCACCTCCTTATCCCCAACAGTTGGCCAAGAAAAAGAAGGATGACCAGTTCAAAAAGTTTGTTGACATATTTAGCAAGTTGTCCATAAATATACTGTTAGTGGATGCCCTACTCCAAATGCACGGTTATGCAAAGTTGATGAAAGAATTGCTGAAGAAGAAAAAGGTGGTTGATGCAGTTAATGCAGAGAAAACGCACCATTATAGTGCAGTGATGATGAGTAATCTTGCCCCCAAACGGGAGGACCCAGGAGCTTTCACAATCCCATGTACAATTGGGATATGTGTTTTTAAAAAAGCTCTATGCGATCTTGGCACCAACATAAATATAATGCCCCTTCTCATTTTCAAGAAATTAAGACTCGAAAGCATAAAGCCAACATCGATGAGGCTGTTCATGGAAGATAGATCAATAAAAAGACCGGTGGGGGTATTAGAAGATATGTTGGTAAGAGTGTACAAGTTTATTCTATCGGCTGATTTTGTTATTTTGGATTGTGAAATGGGTGTAGAGGTTCCCATTATTTTGGGAAGACCACTGTTTGCTATGGGGAGAGCCGTGGTGGATGTGGAGCTTGGAGAGCTAAAAATTCGAGTTGGAAGTGAGGAAGTCACCTTCAAGGTATGTCCATCAGCTGAAACACCCCTCGAATGCAAGGTGGTTGGAGTGTTGCAAAATGAAGAGGAAGACAAGGGATTGGAGCTGAAGGAGACGGAGTCCGATGATGACCCGTCAGAAAAGAGTTGGTGAAAAGAGATCCACGTCATGCCACAATATTTAACTAAGGCGCTTCTTGGGAGGCAACCCAAGTGTTTGGTGAATTATTTGATGTTTTTGTTGTTTTTGTTTTTGTAGGAGATGTGAAGTGAGGAACAAAGGGAGAAACAAACACTGAAGAGAAGAATGGCGTAGAACTAGTAAGTTGCCAGTCAAGAAGTGTGAACCGTCGGTGAAGGCGAGTGCAAAACAGAAGGCTAGGTTTAGAATGAAGGACTAGCGGACCCATTGGCGAATTGCTGAATCAAAACCGTGGACAACTGGTGGGTTGCTGATATAAGATAGAGGACCTGAAGCTCGGGCACATGAGCGACAGGTAACCAGCGGATCGCCAATTCCATCTATGAACGGCCAATAGGTCAGTGGCCAAGACACTGATAACTGGGCACAAAGTACATGGCAGAGGAAAATTAAAGCAGCGGAACACCGGTGTGATTCGGCGAACCGCCGATGAAACGCCGGTCGGGGTACAAGTTTGTTTTAAAATGGAATTTAAAGAGCTGGCCCACAAAATCCCAAATACCTGATCAACCGCCCTATTCTACAAATATTTCCGTAGTTCCCCTTTCTCCACCATTTTTTCATTCTATTTTTGTCTCTCAATTACCCAACATTCCCATTTCCCCATATCCCTCTATTTTCAACCTTTCCACTTTTCCACCTTTCCACCTTCCCACTTCCCACCAACACACCCACATTAAACTCTTCATCTCCCCCTCAACCTATCAAACTTCCATCTTTCACCTATAAAACCCTCTCCACATTTCCCTATCACACTCACTTCACTCACATATCCTTCCTCCACTATAGATATATCGAAGTGCCATCGTAAGATATAGCTAAGCTTTTTGAAGTTCTAGTGTGCAAGCAATCCTACAGTTTGGTAAAAATTATCTTGCCCTTGTCTTAATTTTCTCATTGGTGCTTAATTCTTTACCAGTAATACATTGTTTCCCCTTCTTATTAAATTAATGAACATGCTTTGGTTGTTGAATGGAATGGGAAATATGTGTTTATGTGTGTGAAATCTTGAAAAGTGTGAAGTCTGAGTAACCCAATTGAATAAATCCAATGTTTTACCCGATGATAGACCAGGTGACACCATTCTTAAGGGCTAAATGTCATGAGTGTGTTTGAATGGAGTAGTGCTAATTTTATCATGTGGTGTGTGAGTGTGTGTTAATGGGTATCTGTAAGTGTTAAGTTAAAAATATGGGGACGACGGGGTCCGGCGTTTCACCGGTCAGATTCGGCGAATAGCATATGGAACGCTGGCTCACTCTAAAAATTAGCTTCAAGTCTCTTAGTGGAACCCGCATTACATCGGCGGTTCATGAATCTTGATCGGAGATTTGCAGTTGAACCACCGATACTCCCCTCACTTGACCAGTTTTCTGTAAGGCATTCACAGAAAAATGACAGTTCGCGAAGTTGATCCTGCGAACAGCCAGTCCTTCGCCGGTGCTATTGGTTTTTTAAATGATTGTTTGGTTCCCCTTTTTTCTCAGCTCCCCCCTTAGACTAGTTTTTGATTATTTTAATTTTCTCTTCAAATAACTGTCACTAACATCATTCTCGCAGAAAAATAAACCATGTCTTCATCAAGAAACTCAAGCAAAGGAAAGTCCCCTTCCTTATTTTCTAGAAAGGGCAAGGGCAAGGGAAAGACCGACCCATAGTATGCCAATATCAAAGAAGCAATAATATTTTGTGTCCCCATCATGCAAGAGCACTACGTCATTTGTCAAGGACAATCTCACCGTGGAGAAGCGGTTTGACTTGGTAGGATTGAGAGGTGATTTTCCCATCATCACCGACCAGTTCACAGAAAGGCAATGACATGCATTTGCCAACCCTCTCCCACCTTACTATCCCATCTTGGTAAAAAAATTATATGCCTCATATTAAGCCCGACAAGAGAGCATGCGGCACAATGGAAAAGGGGATGATTTCCCTTGTTTGCTATCAGTTATGATCCGGGGAGTGGAAGTCGACCTAACCCCGGCTACCATAGATTACCTCTTCTGGGAGGATGATATTGACTCCGGTACAGAGTACATGGCACGAGTAGCTGATATGAAGGATCAGTTCACTTGGGTAACCCGCATCATCGCTGTTGATAATCCTCTCTAGGCCTCAATGGGTGCAAACTCTCTCGCCACAACATAAAGTTTGAGGCCAAGCTGTGGCAAGATTTTGTTTGTGCTCGGATCATCCCCTCTAAAAATGATCAGAGGGTCAGCCTTGAAACCAAAATTCTTATTGCTTGTATAATGATGGGAGTCCCCATTAACGTAGGGGAAATTATTTCTCAGCAAATGAAGAAAAAGGCTCGACAGTCCAGCACTTCAATGCCCTATGCCGTCTTGATTTCCCATCTTTTCTCAGCAGCTGGAGTGCCTCTGTTCCCCGATGAAACTCCTTCCGCTGCTCTAGGAGTGATAACATGGCACTATCCAATCCATACCCATAATTACATAAAAATCAATCATTTCTAGCTCCAGTAAATTGGCTAAGGTCTAGCGATCGATAATATCTACTGTACAACCCCAGTAAATTCTCTTAGTAATAATAGAGTCACCGATGGGTATAGGCACCGAGAATGGTTGCTGAAGAAATTATGGTATTTTACCAAACTTCCGTGCCACTAATGGAGTAACATAAGAAAAAGTAGAACCTGGATCTTTCAAAGCACAAACTGGGTGAGAACAAATATCTAACATACCTATCACAACATCTGGTGATGACTCTGACTCCTATCGCCCTGGTAAGGCATAAGTGCGATCCAGACCACTGTCAGAACTAGATGCCCCTAATCTACCTCTGCCTATGCCGGTTGGGGCTGAGGGTCTGCGCGTTGCCGAAGGTGCTAGAACATGTGATCTTACTGAGGACTTATTCTGCTGGTCCTGTTCACCATAATTTCTGGCCGGACAATCCTTCATCATATGACCCTCTTGCCCACAAGTATAACAAGTAGTAGAGCCGTATCTACACCTCCCAAAATGCCATCAACTGCAAATGCTACAATGCGGTACAGCGGGCCTTCTCTGATCTGATCTCCTCTGCTGCTGGGAACCTAACGCTCTTGAGCTCTTGCCTAGACCTGACAGTCCACGACGAGCGGATCTACTACCCTACTGCTGCTGAGGTGAAGGTCTGGGTGGCCTCCCTGATATTAACGGTCTAAGCCCGCCCTAAAATTCTTTCTGCATATCAGTGGACCAGGCCCTTTGGCGCTACTCCTGATTTGCTCTTTCTACCTTATGCTGATGCCACCTAATCCCTTCAATGTTTTGAGCAAAAGCCTGAATGCACGACATGTCCATATCCTCCCATAAGGTAGATGTAACACAGGTTTCCACATATTCTAGAAGAAGCCCCATGATGAACTAGTGTACCCTGGCTGGCATGGTATCTATAAATACTGGTGCATATCTTGCCAAAGAGTCTAACCTCATCGCATACTCTCGGACGCTTATCATACCTTGCTCTAGGTGCGGGAACTGATCCACCCGGGCCTATCAAATTTCTCAAGGAAAATAATGATCTATGAAGGCCTCTAAAAAATTGGACTAAGTCGGAGGGGGTACATCTCTGCCTCGGGACCTATCCCAACTCTCTTACCATACATCACTATGTCTCATAGATGAAATACTGCCAACTCAACTGATTCTGCGGCCGTAGCATGCATCACCCTAAATAACCTTTGCAATTGATCTAGAAAGTCCTGAGGATCCTCTCGTTGTCTGTCCCTATATATTGCGGAGGACTCAGGGTAAGAAACTCTCGGACCCTCAAACTGTCGGGCCCTCCAGTAGATTCAGCCATAACTGGTGCCACTGGCTGGTGATGAGCGGTCATCACCTGAGCTAGCATATAAACAATGCGCCTAACCTCCTGATCCGATGGTATAGGGATTACTGTGGGTGGTTCTAACATATCTTCTACCTTGGGGGGCTCTTGGCGTGGCAAAGAATATTGGGGAGATCTAGATGATGTCTCCCTATCGCCCTCAAGTTGGGCTGGCTCTAACTATGGATCTCTACTAGTGCCCTCTCCTACAAAGATATCTAATTCTCGACTAGCCATAATCTGTCGTTCATCGGATATTTTCTCTGTAGATAAGTAGAATAAAGTAAGCTTAGGGACTCCAGCATGACTAGAGAAGAAATGAGGGTAACCATGCTATCATGCCTCGTAGCTTCTTGCCTATCGAATATGGTGCACAACACACCCATAAAAAATATTCTACTAGACACGGCTTGTAGACTCCTTAGGATACGACGTTGTTCTGATACCAAGTTTGTCACGCCCCACCTTGGGGGTACCAAATAGTTGTATAACAAAAAGAGCAGACCTTTCCAACTATCAACTCTAGAGAAAAGGATCTGACTAAACTACTAACCCTGACTGGTAGATAAGAAGGTCCTGAACCACATCTATGCGCACCTGCAAGCAAGTATGCAGTGCCCCATAGTTGGGTATCAATACAATATGTATCGAATATGTAAAGCAGTAATAAAAATGACTGAATAGAGCTGATAAAAGAACTAAAAGTAATCAACAAGAAGGTTAAGAATTATCACCTGAATAGCCTCATAACCTGAAGTATAGCTAACAAATAACGATACAAACAAGAACCTTATTTGACCCCCATAATCTTGGAAGGTACAACCAGCATGAAATAAACTACCTGGCCCCCATAAGCTCAAGCAAGTACAATTCAATCTATATACCCCTAGTATGGTCAATATAATTCAACAGGTAACTATGGCCAACCTACCTGGCCTCTAGGTTTGCAACTGAGCCTACTGGGCTCCTATAGCTGTGTCTGAGCCCTCTAGGCTCCTGTGACTGCACTTAGGGCGCACAAGGCTCGACAAAGGGTTAGTGATACAATTATGGAATAAAAGAATTCCATTCGGGGATGGACTGTAATAGGGCCATATAGGCCTGAATATAGTCCCTTCAGACGTCATATAGCTTCTCTGAGCGATCTATAGCCCTGTAGGTGATGACACAGCTAGTAACCTTGATGTTGGTCGACGGAGGGCTATATTAGGTGGGGTCAGTCTTAATGGAAATAAACAACTTTAATCTCAAAATTATCTGTCCAGCTAATCACAATATTCATTCTTACGACTTGCTTACAAGGACATAGGTCGTATTACTATACGATGAGAATAACTTGCCGAAGAGGTTAACCTTAACATACCTTGAATGTCAATTCTCATTCACTCAAAATAGTTCCAACCTATGCCAACTATCCTACCAACCTGTCGCCCTACGCTGACAAAATAAGGCTATTTTCAATGCTAGGGCTTGGCAATAGTGACATCTTTAAATAATATTAACTATAACTCAACTTCGCTCAAGTCAGCTAAGAACTCACAAATTCCTGAGAGTTTAGAAGGTAGAAATGCTTACCTATCACTCGTAGCCGCCTAGGACTCAATTAGAAGTGATTTCTACAACTTTTACTCAGTGGATTTCTCAAAGAGAATTTTCAGACAATAATTCCATAAGGACATTCCTTGTAGGCCTATAACTAGTTATTCAAGACGAATTTGTGTGTGGATGGATTTTAGCGGCATAATGTGATGAAAAATGGATGAGATTTCCATTCGTACTCTACTTTCTATCGAGGGGAAATATTTAGAATGATTTAATCAAATCATGAAGGGCTTATATACTTGTTGAGGCAGTGGCAGGGTGGCGCGGTGCTCTGACCACAGCGCCAGGCCACTGGCGCGATGCGTCAGCAAGTATAGTAGGCTGGCAGCGTGGCGCGGTGCCAAGTGCGCCTAGCCTCTGGCCCCCGCCTCCTTCCCTCTCGCTACTGTGCTAGAATACTTTTCCCCTGAGACCTTTTTCATATGCACCATACCCCAAAACTCTTAACATATGTACGCACGCATCAGTTAAACAATATGAACTTACAGGGTGTAACATATATGTTGTTTAAGACTGATGGGTAGATTTTATACCTAAATTGGAAATAATTTTATGATTTCAAATCTTAGTCAATCTATGCCCAATTATGCAAAGTTTCAAGAAAGGTCAAGTTGTGATTCTATTATGATTTTGACCTTACTAAGCCTAAATTATGACCGATGATTTATGTTATGATTTCTATTCAATTACTCTTCATGGATTTTTGAATGTCAAGTACATGAATATCCATAATTATGCATGTTCTTCATGATTTATGAATTTATGACTTTTGGCCGACTCACGGGTCCTTATTCATGGCTAATCATATATTTCAAGTATGATAAAGTATGTTATGATTTATTTGTCCATGAACTTCTTGAATGATTTCACAATTACTATATGAGCCCTCATGTGCATGATTTTGGGAGCAATGTCTAGCACCGAGTAGACCCGGCATTCAGGTAAACCCTGTGGCCTCAGAACTACGTCCCACCGTAGGTATATGTATTTATGGATCCCCTTGTGATATCACATCATGCACGTCCCTTTCCTGGAAAACCTGGGACGGCTCTTCCCACTTGAGCGAGATAATTGGAGCATCATGTAAGCTCTATCATGATGGTGTCAGTTAAGACGAGTTCTCCTATTGTTCTTCATGATTTATGCTTGTATGTTTATGTTACTTTGGCTCAAGATATGTTTTTATAAGGTTTCTTTTATGATTATGACTATGACTAATATATTTAATGGTTTGAAAACCTTGAGCCTTTATATTTATATTATGATATTCACTTCATGTTTATATTGTCCTACTCTTATGAACTCTTTTGTATTTTAATTGTTAGTTTTTACTTACCTTGCATACTCGGTACATTCTAAGTACTGACCGCATACTCTATGCTGTATCATTTCATGATATAGGTCCATGGGAGGACATTCAGTTTGATCATTGTTATGTTATTTAAGTTACAGACTTTTGTCGAGCTAGTTGGAGTTGCTGTCCCATCAGCTCATCAGTTATGTTAGAGGCTTTTTCAGACAATATGTAGGAAATCAACTTGCCAGTGTTGGCTATGTTTAGATTGATATGTATGCAGACTTATGCTTAAGAATGTTTTATTATATCAGTTTTTGCTTGTAGTATGCTCTTAGCCGCTATGTTCATGCCATGAGTCGACTTGGAGCCTCTCGGGTTTCCTTGTCCTGTGTCTCTATCTGGGCCTATGTTCGGGTCATGAAAGAAAATGAGTAGTGTATAAAATTCTAATGTCAAATTAAATGTTACACCCTGTAAGTTTTCGTTGACTAACCAAAGCATACGCGTGCATGTTGAAGTGTTTTTAGAGTACGGCATGTAGGAGAAGGCTCGAAAGTATAACGCAAAAGTGCGTTATCGAGCAAGCAGATGGTTGGGGCTGGGGGCAGGCGCACCAGGTACCACGCCGCGCCGCCCCCACAACTCAAGGAAATCCGCGTCGCACGAGCATTGGGAGGCATGCCGCACCCGTACCCTACTGCGATGGGAGGCGCTCTACGGACACTCCCCCACAGTCTCTCTCTCTCTCTATATGTATGTATATATGTTAAGTGTGAATAAAGGTCATTTTAAATCTTTTCCCAAATGGAGTGCAGTGACCAAAGATAGTATCTCACAAGATTTTCATCTGATTTTTGTCAGATTACGCCGTTAAACTCCGTTGAATTGCAAACTCGTCTTGGACAACAAGTTCCAAACCTACGAGGAACGTCCCTACGAAGTGATTTCTTGAAATCTCACCCGGATTGTCGGAGCCTGGCCGAGTAAGTGTGGTAGAAATCACTTCTAATTAATTACTAAGCGGCTGCAGGTGATAAGTAAGCGTTTTTACCTTCTAAACTCTCCGAAATTTGTAAGTTTTTGGCCGAATTGGATAAAGTTTGAGTTGTAGTCAATGTTCTTGATAGAATATTATTGTTAGCCATTTCAATTATTGAAAATAGCCTTATTCTTTCAGCATAAGGACTGCAATTTGGTGGAATTATCGACTACAGGTTGGAATTATTTGGGTGAATGAAAGTCGGCATTCAAGGTATGTTAAGGCTAACCTCTTCGGTAAGTTATTCTCTTCGTACAGTTAATACGACCTATACCTTTGAAAGTAAATTAAATATATATATGTTGTGATTAGCTGTCGCAAATGGATAATGATTATATATTTTGTGATGAGCTGCTACTAGTAGATAATAAGTTATATATGTTGTAATTAGCTACTACAAGATGTATTAAGATTGAATCATAGTATCCTTCGACGGGGAAGAATTTATTAAGTGTGATTAACGCTAGGAACGTCGTTAAGATTACCCTGCTCACCTGTTTACCATTTAGAGGGGTTCTGATATCTTGCTCTCACACCAAGGCTTAAGAAGCATGTAGCTAGTCGTGGGGATTAACTTGGCAATGTTGGGAAGCATAGGGTGCAGCTGGGCGATATAACTTTATGGTTGACGCCTATATAGATAGTAAAGCTCGCTCATAGGCCATTGGCATACCTTGACGCCTCCAAGGATGGAATCTGGATAGGGTGGTCTTAGCTTCGAGTCAATGGCACCATGGTTGCCAAAAAAACTGAGCAACAGCTTGCCATATGCTTTTCTATTCTCATTAACTGTTAGCGCCGACTTATTGCTTGTCGTATAGGTCTCTCAGGAAACCACCCTGACTGTTAGGAATTTGATAGACCAAGTAACGTCCTAAGGGGGAAACCTTGTCAAGCATTAGACGAGGGGCCAATGCCCCAGGCTACTCTTATTGATTCCATGTACATGTTGCCGCGAAGGGCTAGGTCCAGATATACCTGCCTACGAGGCTATGAACCGCCCAGAGGAGCCATCCGAAATATGGAAAGGCCTAGTTGGCCTCTAAGGGACTAGAACCTTAGTATCACAACATTACTTCTAGGCTAAGAATTATAGCATGTTTCCTGTGGGAAGTTAGGGATGACTGCTTAGGAACGTATCCGATTGGTAGCAGCCCTATAGTCGTCCTAAGCAAAGGAATCATGTAGATGATCGCCTACGACCTTACTGTTTGCTTATGAACTACAATTGTCCAAGTATTCCCTTCAGAGTATTGCTCAGGCCACTCCAGACCTCTCCCTATTCTATCTAGGCCGTCAGAGTTTTCAATTGTTGCCATGTCCCCCTAGTCAGGTGTAGGCACCTGGGGTGTGCCTGTTGGAAACTATATAGACTCTTTTAGGAGCGAATACTGGTTGTGTTAGGCCTAAGGGGTTAGGTATGCCTTTTTGGGGGCTATATTGAGACTAAAATGTAGTACTTCAATCTGGATTGACCCCACCTAGTATAGCCTTCCATTGACATACTTAAGGGTTGCTAATTATGTCATCGCTTACGGGGCTATAGATCGCCGAGAGGAGCTATGTGATGTTCCTCAGAGGATCTATATGATGTCTAAAAGGACTATATTCAGTCCTATAAGCCGTATTTAAGTCCATCCATGTAAGGACCTCTTCTTATGCCGCACTGGTATTACTGACCCTCCATCGAGCCTTGTGTGCCCAGGGTGCAGTAACAAGAGCCCAGAGGAATCAGGCACAATTACATGAGCCCAACAGGCTCAGTTGCAGACCCAAAGGCCAGGTAGGTTGTCTATAGTTACCTTTAGAATCATAATGACCTTATTAGGGGTATATAGATTAAACTACAATTGCTAGGGCTTATGGGGGTCCTGGTAGATAATTCTGTGGTTCTTGCACCTTCCAAGCTTAGGAGGCTATGTTAGGTTCTTGTTCATTACTTTCTTGCTAGATATAGCTTATGAATGTATAGTCGTACAACTTGAACTCTTATTTGTATAGTGGCTTACTAGATGCATGTTATGGATAAGAAAGCTTATAGGTTAACCTCTACTCCTTGTCGCTAATTACTTTCGGTTGTTTA
This sequence comes from Datura wrightii, assembly GCA_035772735.1. Classification (NCBI taxonomy): domain Eukaryota; kingdom Viridiplantae; phylum Streptophyta; class Magnoliopsida; order Solanales; family Solanaceae; genus Datura; species Datura wrightii. The sequence continues at coordinate 106,608,924 of JASDFA010000020.1, read as the reverse complement.
TCATCTTCTATTCAGCTTTTATTACTGCATTACATATTCGATACATATTGTATTGATGCCCACGCATGGGGCGCTGCATACTTGCCTGTAGGTTCAGACAGATAGGTTTCGGGATCTCCTAGCAACTATTCAGAGTCGGCAGATTGGTCAGGTCCTTTCATTCAGAGTTTCCAGATTATATAGGTTTGCTTGTCTTTTGTTACATAGTTTTGGGTAGGCCGAGGCCCTATCCTGACCAATATTTTCATTTTTAAAGGCTTGTAGACTACAGTCTTCAGTTAGTTGTTTGTGTTGGCTATGTGGGGCCTATATATGTTTAGTTTTTTATGTTAGCTGTGTGGGGCCTAATATAGCTTTCAGTTAGCAGCCTTTTCGGCTATATTATATATATAACAACCTGTCTTTCCTTCTGTTATGACTAGAAATCATGGTGATCTTGTCAGCCTGCATAGGATCCCTTTATTGTCTTTTTTGCTGGGTTAGCTGTTTTCCTTAACAGGTGTGCTATGTGGCCTTGTCAGCCCGAGGCTGTGTTTACAACCGAGATATAGTTGGTTGTTTTCTTGGTTTTGTGTTGCTGGCAGGCACCAGAGGTGCATATGCATAGCTAGGTCAGCTCATATCCCAGTGTGGCATTAGGTGCCAGTCATGCCTCCCTAGCTAGCGCATGACAAACTTGGTATCAGAGAAACACCGTATCCTAGGGCATATGAAAGCCATGTAAAGTAGAGCCTTGTTTATAAATATGTTGTGCATCATATCTTTTAAGTAGGAGGCTACCAGGCATGATAGTATGGTTAGCCCTCCTTCTCAAATAGTGCTATAGATTCTAATTGTATAGGGTTGAGTCCCTAAGCTTTCATTGTTTTGTCTATCTAAAATAATGTTTGATACGAGACAAACTACAGCTAACTGTAAGTCAGATACAGCAGCAGGAGAGCATACTAACGGGGTGCCACACAGACATTCTTTTCAATCTCCCTAATATCCTCCCAGGGCACTAGGAACCTCACAAGGTAACAAATGTGCCAGCAACATTCCCAGCTCTTCCTACATCCTTGGATTAGGATGTCAGGAGTATAGTATATATGATGGCTTACCTGGTAGCTACTTAGTATTAGACTGGGGTAGCAGTTAGTATTAGATTATCTGAAAGGCACGAGGGATTATGAAATTATGGGACTCTTAACTCCAGCCCTTTAGAGTTTGTTGAGTTTCGTACCTTAGCTCCACTGTAGTATGATATAGTTATTTTCCTCCTCCCATCCTTTTTTCAGTATAACAGATAACATAAGTATTGACACTAGGTTACCAAGAGTAAATGGTAAATGAGGGCTAGAGTTGTTGATTCCTGGGGGATGTTAGAAAAGTGGTCAAGACCCCTAGTACTTAATTAAGCCACCTAGACCTTCACTATAATAAAAATCAGGATAACAAGTAAGATTTGTAGGAGCAGTCATGTACGTGTGAGAGTCCATAAGCAATTGATTCCCAGTAATAGTAAAGCTCAGGTTAGAAATAGGCTAATCCCACCACAATGTGTTGATAGCGGTAGAGAATATCTGGAGAATAATGCCTACGACTCCTCAGCTTATTATGTTGAGGGGCAGAGAGATTCTATGATGGGAACTAGCCCGAGTGCGGGTCAGAATGACATAGGTTAATAGACTTGGCCAGTAATGTCACTACCAGTACGGTGCATGGGGCACGAACCCTGACTTTTATCCTATAGAAGTAAGGACAAGACACGAACATCTAGTTTTAAAGGAGAACATAACCACACCTAGGTGGTAATGAGCTAATAGAGCTTGGAATCGCAGTTGAAGGTCGAGATATAAGCAACACGCTAGCACTTAGTGGCTAGTGAGACTATAACCTAGAATACTGCAATATCACCTCTAGTTGTAGAGGCAAAGGACTGACAATATGAAGACTATAGCCTAGTACAGCCTAGAGACAGGGCCAGCAAAAGGAATCATCGAACTTCGGGATAGCAGGGGGCGGGTTCTTGAGACCTGTAGGTCGACTCTACATTCCAAATGTGGAAGGGATTCGTTAGTAGACTGTAGCAAAGGTACACCATGTCCGTTATTCCCTCCACCCGGGTTGGATGAAAATGCGTCGGGTTAAAAAAAACAAAAAGATCTAGTGGGGGCACGGGAAGAAGAAGAGGCATTGTTGAGCTATAGAACGGTGCTCCAATTACCAGCAAGTAAAGGCTGGACATCAGGACCGTGATGGGCTTACTCAAAATATAGTCGTGCCTACGTGAAAGCGGGAAGTAGTTAACACGAATTTAACAATAGATTTACCCTGTACCAGGCCTAAATTTGACCCTACTTGAGTCAGTGTTTGAGGGCTAATGGGATCAACTCATTTCTTACTGGTCAAAATTATGTTTCAGCTAAAGAATAATCTGAGTTAATAATAAAAAGATAATCCAGCTACATGATGTCCTAGTGTCTATCAAATTCTGAAAAAAGGGCACCACTCATAGTTAGGTTTTAGAATGGGCGTCAGCACGGATTGGGATGCAAGTTAATTTAAGTACAACTTCTTGTCCACAGATAGATGGAGAAGCAAAGCACATAATTTAGGCGCTCAAAGATATGTTACAGGTGTATGACGGCCTAGAGAGGATAAGTCAGGATTTGTCGCAATCCATATTTTAAACCAAAGGGTTTGAATAAGGCGCAACGTTCGGGGCTCTATAGGATTATTGAAAAAATAGAATCGCCACCTAATTTTAGTAAAATTAGGAAACCAATTAATTTATTAACAAGTGTAACTAAAAGTTAGTTTATGAAACCAGTTAGATTCCAAGTAAGCATTCAAGTTAATCCAAAGGGAAGGTGTTAGGAACCCTACAGACTCCACAAGTGCGATTCCCGACTGAGTTCATTTTTTCAATGGAGGAGGTAAAAAATATTTTTCACAAATATAAACATGCAAAGTATCAAAAATATATACAAAGAATAAAATAAATCAAAACATGAAATACGTCATAATGCTTGCCTATCGATAAAAATAATAAATAATTATAAATAAAAGATCAAAAAAAATCTTCGGATTTCTTTCGCGTGTCGCCTTTAAAAAGAAACTTCGCATACCTACATAAACACTTAATAGAAATGTTAATAACAAATGAATATTTGTTTAGATAAACAAAAATGATAATAATGAATATATATTGTAACTTTAAAAAAAAAAATAAGCCGTCTTATATGCAAAGAAGGCCTCGAAAATCGACAGAGAATTTCTTCATCAGCCAAGTAATTATCTATAAATGCAAAATTTAAAATAAACTCAATCTTTATTATGGAGAGGCCTCAAAAACCATATGGGAAGGCCTTTTCCTTGGCCAAGTATAATTTTAGTAATAAATTGCAAGGAAAAAAAATGTGCTAGTCAAAATACTTTAAAAAAAAGTCCTAAAGTAAGGAATGTGGCAAAAAGCTTCTTTTACAAAGTAAAAGTGATTTTTGACATAAAGTCTTAAAAAGATGATTTGACAAAAGTATTTTTTTCTTGAAATAAATGATTTCACGAAATATTTTCTAGAAAAAAATGTGGTTCGACATAAAGTCTTTGAAAAAATATAATTTAATAAAAAGATGGATAAGACTTGATTTGAGTCTAAGATCGATGTGTAATGTGATGGTATTGACAAAAATAAAATAAAATACTCTCAAGTGTAAAGTTATATATAAAAAAATGTAAAAATAAAATAAAATATAGAACGATATGCATAGAAAATATGAAGAGAATGTACGAATAAAAAAATGTAAATAAAAATGCATGAATAAATATAAAAAAAATTTATGAATAAATGTAAAGATAATATATAAATAAATATAAAGACAAATGCAAGAATAAAGATAAATAAAAATGCATAAATAAATATAAATACAATGTATAATTAAATGTAAAGACAACAACAACAACAACAACAAACAAGCAACAATAACAACAAACAAACAAACAAACAAACAAACAAACAAACAACAACAACAACAACAAACAAACAAACAAACAACAACAACAACAACAACAACAACAATGATAATAATTATAATAATAATAATAATGATAATAAAAAGTAGTAGTAGAAGAACAAAGAGAGAAACAATAATAACAATAACAATAAATAAAATAATATATAGAAAAATATAAAGACAATATTTTTAAAAAATATAGATAGAAGAAAATATTTGCTAGTCTTCAAAAAAAATATGAAGAGTGTAGAAAGAAAAAAATGAATGTGAGGTAGTATGAAATTGTCCAAGTGAGAATGGAAGACCACCTTTATATAGGCAAAACAATACCACTTTTATTCAAAAATCATGTGCTCAAAACCATGGGCTCTTTTCTTTATCTGTGTTTTAAAATTAATTCTTTCGACTTTCTGTATTAAAATATTATGCTAAAAATAAAAATAATAAAATATGTGAATAAGATATAAAAACTATTTTATGTCAAGCAAAAAGAATGAGATTTGAGCTCTAAAAATAATAATAATAATAATTAAATAAAAAATAAAATTGATTGAAATGTCAATAAACTAATAAAAATTTTAATATCTGCAAAATAAGAATAATTATCAATAAATTGTGTAAAAACTAAGAAAAACATGTTAAAGTATTTTTATACTATTGAATATCTAGAAGCGTGAAGTATTGATTTTTTAAACATGACGAGCCAAAATTGGGTGTCAACAACTTGCCCCTTTTAAACCGGAGATGACGTAGAAGTCTACGGGCGAAAATGTTGATTGTAGTCAATTTTGGCTCGATAAAGAATTACTTTTCTCAAAATTGTGGCAGAACTCTAATATTGGGGCTCCTAGATATCTCAGTTTGCATGAGAATTCAGGCCACATGTAGTTTAGAAGGCTAGAGTTTATGCACAATTGGAAGATTTCAAAGCCTGTCTTAGTGTCGAGTTATGTAGAAGTTGAGAAGATCGAAAATGTGATGAGTAGAAATTTTTTGGAATGCAGCCGAGATTTCAACATAGGGCTCACCTACATATCCTATAAAATGAAAATCAGGTTGCTTGTAGTTCAAATCAATTGGTTGAAAAGGTATCTATTATGGTGAGGCAACCTTTGCAATTCAAGATGAATGACAAAATAATATGAGTGTTAAAAAGAGGCTTGCAAGCTCTTAATAATAAATGTGGCACGCTTCACATCCATAAGTAAGAACTTACAAGACCATAATTTCCACAACTCTAGGTATGTTATCACTAGAATTTGTAAAATAGGGAAAGTGCTCCAGCGTGAGTTTAAAGATTGTTTTGGATGCGAAGTTGAAAAATCAAAACAGAAGTAACCCACATGCCTTCTTACAGAGGTGTGGTTGGAATATGGTGAAAATCAATCTGCAACTCGCATTCAAAGAGTTTGATATTCCTATTTGGGATTATACCCCAGTTCGTTGCTAAGATAAGGGTCCACGTTGCTCCGCATGCACCTGGATCCTCTTGTTAAACAATCTTCAATAATTCTACATAAATAGCATCATCTGATGCTCTTTGTATATATTATGTTTGCTATGATCATGAATGTCCTTTCCAACAGTTGATGTCATTCTTGACCGAATATTAGGAATAAATAATGATGAACGTCGGCCTCCTCCAGTATCGACGTTGTAAATAAATATGATCAACGTCGGCCTCCTTTGGTAATCGACATTGTGAATAAATGTGATGAATGTCGGCCTCCTCCGGTATTCGACATTGTAAATGAATGTGATGAACATCGACCTCCTCCTGTATTCGACGTTCTGAATGAACATGGTGAACATTGGCCTCCTTCGGTATTCGTGTTGTAAATGCATATGATGAACATTGGCCTCCTCCGGTATTTGACGTTGTAAATGCATATGATGAACGTCGGCCTCCTCCAGTATTCGACGTTGTGAATGAACGTGGTGAACGTCGGCCTCCTCTGATATTCGACGTTATAAATGAATATGATGAACATCGGCCTCCTCTGGTATTTGATGTTGTAAATGAATGATGAACGTCAGCCTCCTCTGGTATTCGACGTTATAAATGAATGATGAGCATCGGCCTCCTCCGGTATTCAACATTGTGAATGAATGATTAACGTTGGCCTCCTCCAATATTCAACATTGTGAATGAATGATGAACGTTGGCCTCCTTCAATATTCGACGTTGTAAATGAATGATGAACGTCGGCCTCCTCCGGTATTCGACGTTATAAATGAATGATGAACATCGGCCTCCTCCAGTATTTGACATTGTAAATAAATGATGAACATCGACGTCCTCTGGTATTCGATGTTGTGAATGAATGATGAACGTCGGCCTCCTCCGATATTCGACGTTGTAAATGAATGATGAGCATCAACCTCCTCCGGAATTTGACATTGTGAATGAATTATGAACGTCGGCCTCCTCTGATATTCGATGTTGTAAATGCATATGATGAACTTCGACCTCCTTCGGTATTCGACGTTGTAAATGAATAATGAACGTCGGCCTCCTCCAGTATTCGATGTTATAAATGAATGACGAACGTCGGCCTCCTCCACTATTTGACGTTGTGAATGAATGATGAACATTGGTCTTCTCCGGTATTCAACATTGTAAATGCATATGAACATCAGCCTCCTCCGGCGTTCGAGGTTGTAAATGAATGATGAACGTCAGTCTCCTCCGGTATTTGATGTTGTGAATGAATGATAAACGTCGGCCTCCTCCGGTATTCAACATTGTAAATGCATATGATAAACTTCAGCCTCCTCCGGTATTCGACATTGTAAATGAATGATGAACGTCGGCCTCCTCCGGTATTCAACGTTCTAAATGAATGATGAACGTCGGCCTCCTCCGGTATTCGATGTTGTAAATGAACGTGGTGAACGTCGGCCTCCTCCGATATTCGATGTTATAAATGAATATGATGAATGTCGGCCTCCTCTGGTATTCAACATTGTAAATGAATGATGAACGTCGGCCTCTTCCGGTATTCGACATTATAAATGAATAATGAATGTCGGCCTCCTTCGATATTCGACATTATGAATGAATGATGAGCGTCGGCCTCCTCCAGTGTTTGATGTTGTGAATGAATGATGAATATTGGCCTCCTCCGGTATTCGACATTGTAAATGCATATGATGAACGTCGGCCTCCTCCGGTATTCGATGTTATAAATGAATATGATGACCCTCTCGGTAACTGAAAAAATATGATGGCCCTCTTGACATTTGAATGTGTGATGGCCCTCTCGGCAACTTCGATATTGCTTTCAAATTGCCCCGGTATCGAGCTATGAGATGTTGAGGATGCAAGGTTGAATACCTGCTGAGAAAGAAAGAGAATGACTATATTATGGTGATTAACCAATATGTCTCCTTGAAAGGTGGATGACCTAGTTTAAAATATGTCATTTCAACAAGGTGACGACCCAACATGTATTAAAAAATATGTCTGTTAAAAATTTTGAGAATCTTCAAAGCTTTCATTTTTTTGCCCAAGTTCCAGCTGCACAAATAGTTTCGTGTTATGTCGCTTCACTTCTGGCGAACTCCAATCATACGAATTATATATATGACAAAATCTGATATAAAATTATCAATAAAACAACACAATTATAAACTATACAAAATCTTACTTAACATGCCACTTTGGATGAGGTGCTGACCCAAATTTTGGAAAATGTGTCGTTTTGAATGGCATGACGCCCAATTTTTCAAAAAATGTCAATTTGAACAGGTTGACAACCCAATTTTAAAAAAATGCCCAAACAAAGGTGAGCGCCTGTAAAAAGTGGACTCCAGTTTTTCTTTTTTTAATAGAAAATAAAGTAGTGAAAAGAGAATCATGTCTTGACTATAGCTGATACCAACAATTAGTATTGCATATAAATTTCTTTCATCTTCTTTTCAGCTAATCGAGATTGACTTCGAGATAATTCCTATAGTTTCAAGTGGTACGTCAGTCATACTTAAGAACCAACAAGGTTTGGTCGTCTTGCTTCAGACAAAGGATTTGAACTAAACTTTTCCTCTTGTTTCAAGTGCCCTAACCAAAAGAAAGTCCTAATTTGCACACATTGAAAGTATTTTTATTTGAGGACATTTTGTCAATCACCCTCACACTTAGAAGAATGTTCAATGCATGCAATTATGTTTGACCTTCATGTAAGTATCCACTAATATGAGAACACTTGGAATGAGATTATGTAGGACTTATTATCATCTTGTAATGTTGGATTAGGGACGGGTAGGAATTATTTGGAATAAAAGTGACTTAATCCCTCCTTGAGCGTTGCACCGAATTTATGCTTTACTCGTTTGTGACACTTCGACACTTGATCTCTACATTGCCCTTTTTCTTTTTATTTTGACTTCATCAAATCTTGGTCTGCTTCCCCTTTTTATTTTGGTGCTTTCTCTCTTTTGAAGTTTTTCCTTCATTTTTTGAAGGTCCTTTTTTTTTTTTACAGAAATTTGTCCTTGTCTTGACCATGTGGGGGTTTGTTGGCTTCCCTTCTTTTTTCTTTTACTTCTTCTTTTTTATTTTTAAAAGAAATAAATAAATAAATTTGGATTCGTCCTTGTAACTCTGACTTTTGCATCTTTAGCAGCTTCAAACTGGATCTTTGTCCACAAGTTAGACGTTTTCAGTGCGCTTAGGGAGGTCGGGTAAATAGAGGGATAGTGTATGTAACCACTCAAAACAATATAGGCTAAATTTTGGTAGTTCAAGGAAAAGACTTTAGGCTCAATTGGGACATGCTAAGTATTAATGTTATTTGGCAGGATTTAAAAGGCACAACTGGGTAAAAAACAAAAAGCTTACGATCCTTTTCCAAATCAAGTGTTACTCATAATTTCGCCTCAACAAACATTCAGGCCAAGTTCTAGATCAATTTGTAATGCAAATGAATTTAATTCAAAGCTCACCACACAATGTACTGAAATAATGAGGTTGGTTTTGTTCTTATCTTTCATGCATAAGTGTCACTAAAGTGTGACTAAAAAGTACTCAAATGAATTTATGGTTTACCACGAAGTTGGTACTCCCTATTATGTCAATCATTTTTCTCATGCACATTCTAATTGTGTCGTACCAACCAAGTCAAAGATAAGATTTTTAAAAAAAAGTATTTTTTTGTTTTTTTAATAAAGTAAACAAAAAAAACTCATTTTTTTAATAAGGAAAAACACTTTTTTTAAATAAATATCATCGAACCCGAAAAAAGGCTACCTACGTATCATGTTGTCATGAATCAGGTGCGCGTAGTTCATCTAAATTAGACTTTTAAGAATATTAGAACTTAACTCAATAATACAAACTTTATTATTTTCTTGAAAATTGTATGAACAAAGAAAAAGTTTTTTTTTATAAAAATTTTATATTGAAAGTTATACAAAGAAATAATATATATATATATGTTGTGATTTATGTTGAGAAAAATTAAAAGTAAAATACTTTGGGATTTCATTTTTCCATTTGTTTTTTTAACAAAGAGAGTGAAAGCTTAAAAAAGAAAAATCTTTTTGAATCTTTTGGAATAATCTAAAAACTCCTCTTTTTGTTCGATGAATATGAACAAAATTAATAATTTTTGAATTTGGACCGACAGAACTTTTTAAATAAGGAATTGAACTTTCTTTCAAATTATTATATAAATAATTTTTTTTTAATTTTCTAGGGTCACCGAACCCAAGGCGGGTTGCCTACGTATCTCATAAGAGAGAGAATCAGGTGCGCATAGTTCTTGAAAACTCATTATAAAATGTCACACCCCACCTTGGGAGGCATGACCGGCACCTGCTGCCCTACTAGGACCTGAACTGCTGAGCTGACTGAGCCTAAGCACCTCTGGTGCAGGGCTGACTCTAACTCTGGAATCAAGAAAACAACGGGCTATATAGCGACTGTAAATACAACCCCCGACCGACAAGGCCTACAACCCCTGTGTAAGTAAACAACTAATCAAATAAAAAAACATCATAGGGAGTTCTATGCGGACTGACAAGGCCGCCAATCAACAGCTAAACAGGGCCCCACACAACCAACACACATCATCTAAAGCACATATGGACCCACACGATCGATAGACTCTAACCACAGGGAAGTAACACAATCTGCAAGTCTCTAGGAGTAATAAGATGGTCGGGACAGGGCCCCGACCTACCCATACTGTACAAACAAAAGGAATAAACCTCAATCACAACAGCCCCGAAAGAAGGGAGCTGACGGTTCTGTACGGCTGACTGGAACTACGAGTGACCTGCTCCTCATCTATCTGTACCTGCAGGCAAGTAATGCAGCATCCCAGGAAGGGCGTCAGTACAATATGTACCGAGTATGTAAGGCAATAGATAAGCTAAATAGAACTAGAAGTAAATAAAAAGAAGAGACGAAAGATTAACCTGTATGCCTGCTGATTCGTAATCTGCATCTAACTGACACTACATCTATATAAGCTAAGACTGCATCCTTACACATTTATACACTACAGCTAGCAGACAAGAATTCATACAATAACCCCACCTGGCCCCTATGAGCCGGGAGGTACAATCAGCACAGAATAACTCGTTCAGGCCCCCATAAGTCCTGGCAAGCACATCTTAATCTATATACCCCTACTTAGGTGTCTATCACTCTACTACCAGTAGCTAACCACAGGTCCTTGGGTCTACAACTGGGCCCACTTGGCCCCTGAACTGTAGTTGTGTCTGAGTTCAGAGGAATCCTGATATCTACACACCGGGTGTAAACGCTCGGCAGGGGTGTGTATAAGGCCAACCACGGCAATATGAGGATCTGGATCCCCATCTTCGTCCCTTGCGGACGGCATGCCGCTCCATAGAGCGACGTATCCTCGCCCCTAGTAGGCGAGCAACACAGCTATTAACCCTGGGGCGGTCATAGAAGGCTTCTAACTGAGGGTAACCCCAACCCAGGTGCTATACTAATAGACCAATCTATCTGTATAAAGAGAGTATCTGGCCTTCTGGGCCTCATCTAATGTTACTCGCTTCTGGGATAATCTGTATGGCTGTCTGCAGGCACGCCATGCACCCGTATCTGATCAGAGGATCCTGATAGTGATCATGATCTCTAATAGTCTGGGCTGAATAGAGCGAGGTCTGAAATCGCCTAACATTACTCTGAATGTTCTACTTGGACATCTGTAACTCATGAATAACTGTGGGGTTGTGGACAACTAACTACTTTATTCTTCTAATTAAACAACTATATCCTGGGCTCGGTTGAACTTGCTTCTACGCGATCGGCACCTTGGTCCTTCATAGGGAGCTTACCGATCTCCTTAACTTGTGGCTAACACTGTACTAGCAGAGTACTACTAACTCCCTATGCCTTAGCTAGATCCACTTGGATTTGTATTACTGTTCTGGGCAATTCCAAATTTTCTAGGCAATTCTATATAGACTGACCCTCTCCTAGCCCTCTGTACCTGAATACCTTACAAGAACCGGCTAGGGTGCTGGCCCATCAGTAACTACTGATAAGGAACCCCCCCACCGAAAAGAAAAACCAACGAGTGATGAAGTCATGCTTGACTCACAAAAAGAATTTTTTTTTTCAAATATTTCTCACAAGCATTACATTCACCAAAAATAGTTAAGCACAAAAATCTTATGCTCCAGGGGTGGTGGTGAAAAATTGTAAGGACCAAGCAATAGATGTTGCCTTTTGAACTTATTCATCCTTAAGTAAGCGAAGTCATTTTGTCTCTCCGAGTTAGCAAATTTCAAAATATACGGGGCTTGGTCCTCCTGTAGACATTTCTCTATAGGCTTGGAAGACTCTATTTCTCGGTTGTCAACCAAACTTAATGTCGAAAAATGCTTCGAATGTGGTCCAATACACCTCAACTCTGAAACTGCATTGTGCTTGACCTCCTTACTTGTATACACCTTCTCAACATTGACATCTATCTCTCCATTAATGTCAACTGGGGGATACTCTATCTCTTCTTCCATGAATGGATTTTCCATAAGTGTGAGCCCATCACGGGGACACTCAAGAGATTCTAATTGTTGGGCGTCATCCAAAAATTCACCCTTCTCTTCTTCTTGTAGTTCCTCTTGAGTATCGCCTAAAACCGATACCTGCAATTTACCACAAACTTCAGCCTCAACCATCATCTCCGTGACTTTGACGCTCATCCTTTCTAGAGCCTCTCCATTCTCTTCTTGCTGAATTCTCAATGCTTCCATCGCCTCCTTCTTTGCATCTGTTTGCTCAAGGAGCTGTTTCAGCATGTCTTCTATTCGAGCTTGGCGTCCCTAGTCCTCATTTTCATCATGCCTATATTCAGCAAAAACAACAGAAGGATCAGAGTAGGGGCTTAGGGGAGGGGAGTATGCATTCGGACAGCCATCCCAATGGCCATCTTGACCACCACATATATTGCACGTGTTACAGTGTTGCCACAAGTGGGGTCCTCCGCAATTCAGACAAGATTCACCAAAATATGAGTATCCACCATTTAAACCATTTGTATTCCATGATGGAATGTCAAGAAGGGTATCCGAAAAAAATCAAAAAGAATTAAAACAAATATCTACAATTTTTATTTTTATTTTTATTTTTATTTCAAAAATAAGACTAACACAAGAATTCTATACCTGCAGGAGAAAGGCTAAGACCAAGTTGTCAACACTTATATAGAATTTGTAAGCTAACACTAATAAAGTAAATTTACCAATTGCCAGTCCCCGGCAACGGCGCCAAAAACTTGTTCAGATGGTGAGGTGACTACACGCAAGTGCACGTGGTCGAACAAGTAGTAAAGTGGCTTAAGTAAAGCCAAGTATCGATCCCACAGGGACTGAGCTACGGTACTAATTAACTTAAGTGTTAATGAACTATATCTTTAAGAATGCAGACAACCAAATAAATAATATTTTGAGAGTTTGAGTTTACTAATTAATAAGAATCTAAGGAAAAATTATAAAGTGAGTCTGAACATTAGTAATGAGCAAGCTGAGGTTAAAACGAACATGCAGGGAATTAATTTATCAATGCAATTCAGTTAGTCTTTCCTTCGGTTGCTAGTCAAGAATTATTGCCTATGGATTGGAACTTTCGACTCCTATCCAACTTAAGAATCATGAGCCTTAATCTACATTTCTGTGATAAAAGAATTTCATGTTCTAGCCATACATTCCCGATTCCTTAATTGACTAATAGACTTTCAGATATATTTCTATTCTGAATGTAAATCAATTCTCAATTTTCCAAACTAAGAAGAGATCATATCCTACCAATTCACATCTTTCCAATTTCTTACCTTTTCAAAATCAAAATTGGATTTTTTAGATATACATTAACATTGGCCAAACATTAATGCAGTAAGAACAAGAATTGATAGAACAACCATTGAAGAAAAGATGAAAACTAAAATGATTAACAATTACATTCCACTACAATTGTTCTTAACCTCAGTAAGAAGTGAATTTAGCCACTCATTTGTGGATTACACATCATCAAATAAGTAGAATTCATACAAACAATTGAGATAAAAGAGAAAGAGATAGAGAAGAACCCTAGAATTTTCGTCCCTTCAACTGCCTGTAACCAACGTTCTTGCTCAACCAAGTCAGAATGTTTAAAATAAAACCTAAGTGTGCTATTTATACTAGTGGGAATATTTCCCGGAATAAAAAGCAACGTGTCACGGAGTGTATCATGGAGCACTGTCTCCGTGACATGGTGTGTATCACGGAGCACTGCCTCCGTGACACGGTGTGTATCGCGGAGCACTGCCTCCGTGACATGGAGGTATCACGGAAGCCCTCTGGAAATTGCCCAATTTATTCCAACTTTAGTGTTTCGCTCCCGTTATCATTCCTCTACTTCACCAAATCATAGATTGGGTCCTCCAATGCATTATTTCCTTCAAAAACAAAGACTAATCATGTTGGTTAATATTTCTTCTCATTTATATAAAAAGGCGTGAAAATGTACATAATTAAATACATAAACAAGACAAAACTAAGTTATAAAGTATCACTTTGGCATGTAATTATGCCCAAGATCACTGTCCGTCTCAACTGTAATCATATTAATGGAAGAATAGGCCCAACTTCGTTACTAAATTCTAAGAAAACAATAACTTATATATAAATATATTGACTACACTTCAACTTATCGAAAAACGATCAAAAACTTATAATTTCTCGGGAATCTAGAAAGGAGAAATACTTACTTTAAGCCTGTGATCATATTGACACTAGTTTGAAACAATTCCACCAACTTAGGCTCGGTGGGATGACGATTTGTCGGGCATATTTTACGAGAATATCTTCGCAGCGATGCTCTCTGCAGCCTTATACTTCACTACCCAGAGTTAATTTAGATTTGGAGGATTTTAGTAGCGTAATCAGATGATTTTTAATAGTTTCCCTTCGTCTATAATCTCTGCTGGACGAGGATTTATGAAAATGACTTAACATCTAAGTGTGAGGCCTTTATATACTTGAGGTAGCAGACAAGGCAATGTGGCACGCTGCCCAACGCGTTGATTTTGCTCCATGCCACATTGACTAAGGCGGAGGAGCAGCTCCGTGCCACTTTGCCCCTCTGGGCAACATGGTTCGGCCTCCTCCCGCGAAATCCCGACTTTGCACTCGTTCGGTCTTTCCCCCGGCCCTTTCCTCATACGTATGGCACTCTAAAACACTTATCCAATATACAAATAGGCTGATTAAAAGTTAGAAACTTACGGGGTGTAACATCCTCCCCTCTTAAGAACATTCGTCCTCGAATGTTAACTTCTACTTGCAAGAACCTTAACCTTGCAATTACTTATTCTAAAAAATTTCGGTAGAGTCTCTCCTATAATATGGACTATCCAAAAAACCTGAAACGCAAAAAAGTCCAACACAGGTACTCCACACAATACTATGGCATTCGTTTCACAATAGACTGAAGTCAGCTACTCCACATATACATGTATAAAATGCAACTTATAAAACAACAACAACAACATACCTCTAGCTGCACAATCTGACTAAGTCTGAAATAACTGAGGATATCTAGTTTTCATATCGTCTTCTGCCTCCCAGGTCATCTCCTCTCGGTTCTTATTTCTCCATAACACTCTAACGGAAGCAACATCTTTAGTTCTTAGTCTGCGGACCTACTTATCTAGTATGACTACTAGAGCTTCTTCATAAGTTAACTCCTTAGTGATTTGGATGTCTTTGATTGGGACAATCCGGGAGGGATCTCCTATATACTTTCTCAGCATTGATACATGAAACACTGGGTGAACGGATTCTAATTCTAGAGGTAAATCCAAGTCATAAGCCTCCTGGCCTATCCTTCGGTGAATCTGATACGATCCAATAAACCTTGGGTTAATCTTTCCTTTCTTACCAAATCTCGTCACGCCCTTCATCGGTGAAACATTCAGGAATACCCAGTCACCTACATTAAACTCTAGGTTTCTCCACCGCACATCAGCATAAGATTTTTGGCGGCTCTAAGTAGTCAGTAAATGTTCTCTGATAAGCTTTACTTTTTCCTTCTGCCCATTTTAACATGCCCAGGTTTGCTCCATCTGCCTTAAGTTATCCTTTAGAAGGCTTCCACTTCCATTTACAGTGGGCCTCGAGAGTCTGAGTTGTATATCCTACTTAGCCACTAGTTAGGGTATGAGGAAATGTTCTTAAGTTAACATATGTCACCATCTGTGCTAACGTCCTTTCCTAAAATTTAGTCGTAGATTGCGCCCCTCTATCGGAGTTTATCAAACACTGGGCTCCATGCACTCCATCTACTTATGGGGTATTTAACCTGAATAAGTCTTAGTGTTGACATAATTTCATCTGGCGAGGCACGAATTGACCTCATTGGTCTGATTATACTGACTCAAATAAGGTCAGGCTAAATCTGGTGTAAGGTAATCCTGTGACTGTATTCATATTAATTACTCTCCATTCCCTTGAGAACACGACCATCTCTTATATTGGATAACTCGGTTCCTGCTATTTCACCTTTTCTAGCCTATCACTAACGCTCTGCTTCTATGATTTAATAATATCTCCTGTCCTGTCATACCATCTCATTACATTTTTGTTAAATTCTGGGAGCAAAGAACACATGCACCTTAGCTATCGTCCGCTATTTGAAGTTTTGCCACCCTTGGAATGTGAGGTCAACATCCGGACCTTGTGATCTTGCTTGTTATTATATTGAAGGCCTGTAACTGACCGTTGGGCCTTGTTTCCAGGCTGCACTAGACTTGAGTCTCCGCAACATTTTAGGCTGCCCGTAACTTACCTTCCCCTTAGGCGGGTGTACCGCAAAAATTTAGGCTACAGCCTTACTTTCTCTTAACTGTTAGCCCAAGGCTTAGTCCTCAATATATGATGTTCTATCAACCTGGAGGTGATTCTAATTTCCCCCAAAATCTGGTATTCGAGCTTTTCCCTTTACCTTCCTTAGATTGAGCTTTGGGGTTCATGGTGTCTGCCTTACACTGTAAATAAGGTTATCGGCCAGGTCTCGGCCTATACTTCTTATGGCTTGCAGTCAGACCCATTTTATTCATATAACCTCCCTGTCATTCGATATCACAAACTGAGATCATAACCATTATCTTGCAGGTATATCCTGCCATCATTAGCATGCTACAGCGGATTCAGCCTTTTTATGACTTGAACTTGACTATTACTGGGAGTTTATCACTGATGAATTTCTTACACACACTTTGAGTAATCTGGTAGTCTTACCTGCTCTTTTGAATTATTACCATGAAGGTCTGGACAACTTACATAAACATTGGGGCTCCCTACTCATTCCGAACACTTTCGGGAGTCAACAAATCCAACCTTCGCTTACTATTTACTCCGGGCAACATCGCCTCAATTCTTACGCCCTTTGCTATACTGGAAACAAAACTATGAGGTAGGAATAGCCTTTTCTTACTACAATGAAATGGGAATATGGAACTGTACAACATTCGAAAGGATGGAGGTGGGAATCCTGCATTTCCCTCTCTTTCTCACATCCATCATGTAATCTAATATTAACTGTCGTCTTGACCAGATCTTGTATATCTAATAGATAAGTCAACTCGTATATACGCTATACTCCTGACTTCCTACTCTGAAGTTATAAAAATGAACTGGGGACAGTGCTGGTAGATGTGTCACAATGTGAGGTTTCTGGTACCTCGGGAGAGTATTGGGGAGATCAAGGACGTCCGCTCCCGTCCTTAGGCTGACTATCTCCCAACTTTGGAATCTTAATGATACCTCCTCCTGCCACTGTATTATCCTGTTGGTGTGTGTCCTATATTAAACATTACTCTAGACAGACATAACAAGGACAATTTAGGGACTTAACCCTATACAACTTTTCTCTATAGCACGATCTGAGAAGAAGAAAGAGTAACCCATCCTATCATGTCTTGCAGCCCCCTGCCTATAGTATGTGGTGCACAACACATCCATAGACAAGACTCTACTTAGCACGACTTGCATACTCCCTGGGATACGACTTGCTCTGATACTAAGTTTGTCACACCCCACCTTGGGAGGCATGACTGGCACCTGGTCCCCTACTAGGACCTGAACTGTTGAGCTAACTGAGCCTAAGCACCTCTGGTGCAGAGTTGACTCTAACTCTGGAATCAAGAAACAATGGGCTATATAGCGGCTGTAAATACAACCCCCGGCCGACAAGGCCTATAGCCCCTGTGAAAGTAAACAACTAATCAAAGACAAACACATCATAGGGAGTTCTATGCGGGCCGACAAGGCTGCCAATCAACAGCTAAATAGGGCCCCACACGACCAACACACATTATCTAAAGTACATATGGGCCCCAAACGGCCGATATCATCTAACCACAGGGAAGTAACACAATATGCAAGCCTCTATGAGTAATAAGATGGTCGAGACCATACCAATCTGTGCAAACAAAAGGAATAAACCTCTATCACACCAGCCCCGGAAGAAGGGAGCTGACGGTTCTGTACGGCTGACTGGAACTACGAGGGACCTACTCCTCGTCTATATGTACCTGCAGGCAAGTAATGCAGCACCCCGAGAAGGGCGTCAGTACAATATGTACTGAGTATGTAAAGTAATAGATAAGCTGAATAGAACTAGAAGTAAATAAAAATAAGAGCCGAAAGATTAACCTGTACGCCTGCATTATTAATCTGCATCTAACTGACACTACATCAACATAAGCTAAGACTGCATACTTACACATTTATACACTACAACTAGCAGACAAGAATTCATACAAGAACCCCACCTGACCTCCATAAGCCGGGAGGTAGAATCAGCACTAAATAACTCGTTTAGGCCCCCATAAGTTCTGGCGAGCACATCTCAATCTATATACCCCTACTCAGGTGTCTATAACTCTACTGGTACTGTAGCCAACCTACCGGTTCCTTGGGTCTACAACTGGGCCCACTTGGCCCCTGAACTGTAGCTGTGTCTGAGTCCAGAGGACTCCTGATATCTACACCCCAGGCGTAAATGCTCGGCGGGGGTGTGTATAAGGACAACCACGACAATATGAGGATCTGGATCCCCATCTTCGTCCCTTGCGGATGGCATGCCGCTCCGTAGAGTGACGTATCCTCACCCTTGGCGGGCGAGCGACACATCTATTAACCCTGGGGCGGTCATGGAAGGCTTCTAACTAAGGGCAACCCCAACTCAGGTGCTATACTGACACATCAATCTATCTGTATAAAGAGAGAGTATCTGGACTTCTGGGCCTCATGCTAATGCTACTCACTTCTGGGATAATCTACATGGTTATCTGCAGGCATGCCATGCGCCCGTATCTGATCAGAGGATCCTGATAGTGATCATGATCTCTAATAGTCTAGGCTGAATAAAGCGAGGTCTGAAGTGGCCTAACAATAATCTGAATGTCCTACTCGGACATCTATAACTCATGAATAACTGTGGGGTTGCAGATAGCGAACTACTTTATTCTTCTAATTAAACAACTATAGGGCTGGGCTCGGTCGAACTTGCTTCTACGCGATCGGTACCCTGGTCCTTTATAGGAAGCTTACCGATCTCCTTAACTTGTGGCTAACACTATACTAGCAGAGTACTACTGACTCCCTAAGCCTTATCTGGATCCACTCGGATCTATATTACTGTTCTGGGCAATTCCCAATCTTATAGGCAATTCTATATAGACTGGCCCTCTCCTGGCAGTCTGTACCTGAATACCTTACAAGAACCGGCTAGGGTGCTAGCCCATCACTGACTACTGATGTGGACCCCTCCTTAGGGTACCCACGGGTTTATCTGACTCGGATGACTGGGATGGCTTGCTAGGCCTCCTACGTGATAACTGTTAAGTCGACTAAGACTGACAATCACTGATAAGGCTAAAAGGATGGAGGACGATCACTCAATACACTGGAGAACCTTGGTGTCACTAACTCTAGAATATACCTATTCTGTCTCTATTTCTGGTTCTGGAACGTGCGATGACGTCAATGACCTTTAGGGATGCTTTCCTGCCAATACAGGTGCCAACTGCTCGTTAGACCACCTAACTGCGCCCATACTGTTTAACCAACTGATTCAGGCCAATAACTCTTATGAGCTTCTGAAGTCTAGGCCTGGCAACAAACATATAATTCTACCATCACAATAAACTGAGAACTAAAAGAGTTTCTATAGCGTTCATAACGCGAATCACATTTAACCTGCGTTTTTTGTTAGTTGTTCGAGTTGATTCTACGGATTTTATGCCCTTTTTTCTTTTATTTTTTTTGTGTGGAGATGACTAAATGTGAAGAAAAGAGCAAAAAGAAGGGAGTGAGAAGAAATCAGCGATCCACAGGTGAAAACCGGCGAAACGTCGGCCAAAGGCCGAACATCACTGCCTCTGAGGATTAACGCCACTTGTGGTTCACAGATTGCTAGCGACGATTGACCGGTCCAATCGCTCAAAGACACCCATAGTTCTGGAAAATAGCTTTAAGAGCCGGCGGTTCACGGATTATCATCAACGAAATGCTAGGTGAACCGCTGGTGTTCACTTGAATTTAGTAAGGGCTTAGAAAAGATACCCGGTGGTTCACGGATTTGAACCGGCGAACCGCCGATGCCTTCGCTGATTCCAGAATGGTGCTCAGGGGTATAATCATCCAACACGAAAAAAGAGATAAAAAGTGCCCTACTTTTCAGGATATAAATAGAAGAAAAAGTACTTTGTATAGGGAGGAGAAAAAAAGAGATAGAAAGAGAGATATTGAGAGAGAGCAAAAGCATATATCACATCATCATTTCCCTTTGTAGCTGTAGAAATTCTCTTAGTTGAAGTAGGGGGATTTTGATTGGTAAATTTTGAAAAAGTACATTGCTCTATTTCTTCTTTGTACTAGTAAGTTTCAGCTATTGTTGGAGATTATCTTGTGAAGTTGATTTTTGAAGATATTGATGAATTGTTTCTCAATTTCTTAATCATGAGTTGCTAAATCATTAATTACAGGCGTGTGATGATAAATACTTAATTAGATTTGGTATTGCTAGAGTCATCTTTATACTATTCAAATGAGTGTAAATCTATTAGATTCTCTTCAATCTAGAAAGGAAGGTCCATTGATTATGATATGGGTCTATTTATTCTTTCTTGGTTTTTTCTTGTAAAGGAATAGTTAAGCATTGTAGGAGAATTTAATAGTGGGTATGGAAAAGAGATTGTGAAATTGGGCTAGAAATAGCTGAAATTGCATTCTCATTCCTTATTAGCAGCTAATTGCTAGAATTTAGTGCAGTTGCTAATCCAAATCAAATCGGGTTGAGCTAAATCCTGACTAAAGATTTGACAAAACTCTAGTAAGAGATTATAGAAGGCTGAAAAGCTTTAATTACCCACTTTCCAAGATTATTTACACTTGTTAAACTCACAAGATGACTTGGCATGTACCGATCTAGTTAGTATTTCATCTACACCGCACCCCTAGTCTTTCAAACTCTTGTTGACAAGTTAGCTTATCTTGTTGTTTTATTTCACTAATTCACCCAATAAGGTACACTTTTATTTATTTTAAACCTGCTTCACATGGAAATATATTCTTGGTTAGTGGCGGTGAGATTCAATTTTAAGTATCATATTCCTACTCTTATACCATATTGACCTACGTATACTGCATCATCTGAAAGTTTAAACTATTACTTATAAAACTTTTCTAATTATTATTTTAGACTTGCAATAATGTATTGTAAATATTTTAATATTTCCCTCAATGCCAAGTCCACTTACCCTCCACTCTTTCTCAAAAAGAAAAAAAGTAAAAAGAATAATAAAAAAAGGGAAGAGAATACGAAAGATAATCTCTCTTAAACTAGACTAGATACTCGAAAGTTGCTTCGATCTGAGTCAAAATGGAAAATAGAGAAGTATCTTGAGATTGGATGCAGGTCCCTCCTCAGATTACTGGAAGATAAACTTTTTGCTTTAGGTGTATGAGTCATCTATCATTTTTCTTCTTACCTTTCGACATCAGTATGTTCTCCAACTAGAATATTATTCAAAGACGGCATAAACAACTTCTTTACCTTTTCTTTTTTGTGAATAGAGATTGTTCCATCAATATCTATAATTATAGAGATGGCTAGAGACATGATATGTGGTTTTCTTTAGAAGATTAAGATGGGGACATTGAATCTTGTCATAACTGTTGATGACTGTGGCAAAAAGGTATATATTTCTCCCGTGCAATTTGTTATGAACACTAAGTTAGAATGTTAAGAAGCACATATTTCTTTGGTATCATCTTCTTTGTTCTTGAAAATTCTTTGGATTACTCATTACTTTATAATGGATGAATTCACTAACAAAAAGAAGAAGAAGTACCAAGAGGTAGGTAGTGGAAGAGACAATAAATGTGGAGAATCTTCAATGGAATGCATCAGCCAGAAATCCTCCCGGCAATGGCATCAAAGTAGTGACAGTTGACCAGTAATTGACATTTTTTGCTGCTATTTTGACGTCTTAATGGATGACTTTTGTTAGGTATAACAGGATCTGGGTACAACCGCTACGTCAGATATTTTTCAAATAATATCCCATTTATAATGTTTATAGGTAACTGATTCATCTCTACACGAGAATCATAGGGCATTTAATGCCAAGGATATTGGAGTGAAGATTATAGTGGATGACATCATTTCCCCTTCATCATTGGCTACAGAAGAGGGAGAAGAGAGCCGTGCATGAAATGAGAAAAGCCCCAAAAAGGAGAGAGCAAGAAACAAGGCAACGAAAATCCTTACACATGCTGGCAAGTCTGTTGGTGGTGGCATAAAGAAATTGATATCACGGAAGCCATCAGGAAAATCTAAAGGGGACTAGAATCATCAAAGGAAGAAAAGAGATTCAGCTCTGTAGAATTTGGTTCCTCTAATGCAAAGTCTCAACCTTCATCATTTGATTGACCTCGAGTTGTAGCACCTTCAATTAGCAACACTTCCATAGCCAAATCTGCTATTCAGAGCTTCGACACCACTATAAGCACTAGTGAATTGGTAGATAGTGAAAGCATCAAAGCTCCAGATGAGGCAGCAGGGGACTCAAAAGAAAATTGTAACACACTAAAAGTCTCTAAGATTAGACCCCAGACTTAGAGTGGGAACTAGCTGGAAACCTACAATTGTTGCCTCAAGATAATTCGTCAAATGAGCCATTGTGATAACCAACAACTCATTAAGATAGTTGTTGTCAGCTCCTACATTTTCTTTCTCTAGAATTAATGAGCCATAGAATGATCCATTATAGGAAGAAATGAGTCGTTAAGTTCTTTGTCTTGACCGAGATCAAAAAGTGTTCTAAATTTTACCAGTGACAAGGACTAGATGTGATGACCCATCATATCACCTAATGAACCATCCCTTATTCCAGTTGGAAAAAGATCAGAAATTGGAAATTTTAGTCCAAAACCAATGACTGGTCCCAACAAGTCATAAATATTACCAATGACTCATTGTGTGACCCGTTAGGACTAGACGGGTAGCTTTTTAGATAACCTCCCAGGGGTATTTATGTAACTCCCCACTCTTTTAATTCCTTAACTACATAGTATTGGGGTAATTTGGAAGGCGATTTAGGGAATTAATTCATCATTCCTTCTCATTCTCTTCAATTCTCTCAAGCATAGTACGTAAAAACTCAGGGACTCTCCTAAGCAAGGACTAGGGTTCTTCCTACAACTTTAAAAATTCAAGCTTCCTCTCAGGGTTTTCTTCTATAGGTATGTGGGGACTCAATAAGGAAAATTCTTACACCCATGTGTCCTAAATATTTTTAGAAAAACCTAACACCCCTCAACTCTGTAGAAAATTATGTCTCAGGGTTTTTCAGTCTCTTATGAACTCCCTAAATTTCTTATTATTTCAAGTCCTCCATGATTGTTAATAAGTAAAAATTCATGTCTTATCTCATACTATAAAGTGCATTTTCGTAACCATGATTTTGACATGTTTTCAAGCTAAGCCTGCCTAATTTAGCATTTCTTTTAGAAAGATTGTCTTATTATAAGTATATAGCCTTAACATGATTTTATCATGAATATTTCTCAGCATAATCAGTATATCCAGATTATTAGTACTATCAGTAATACCAGTATTAACAATATTATAAGTTTATCAAGTCCTTTAGGATCTCAAGACACTTCCAGATAAGTAGTTCTGACTTAACCTTAGGACATTAGATTTTGAGCTATCGGTATTGTTAGATATAGTTAGGTCTTCAATTGGGAGTGGTACTCAGCATCGAGTTGGATGGGGTTTAGCACACCTAGGTTCCTAGAACTACATGCCACCATAGGTCTTTAGCCTGCATGGGCCACAATTCAGTGATCACATGCCATTTTTTTATACCTATAATGACCCGTACATCATTACGAGTGGAGTGAGTTTAGAACACCCTAACTGGCATAGGTTATGGATAAAAAAGTTTTATTATATGGGATAGTGAAAATTTTAATGTTAGGCAGTGGGTTGAGAGCAGGATTGGGAGTTACTGGTTATGGGGGACCACTACAGCGAGACCGTCATGATGGTCGGAGTCCCACTGTAATGGACCTAGAGAATAACAATTGGATCCATTGTAGCGGTGTCCTGACCGCCATAGCGGGTTCACTGCAGCAGAAAAGAGACCGCTGCAACTAATGACAGAAATTAGAAAGTGGGTATTACGTGGAATTTTAGGGGTTATACTCCATTATTTCCAAAGCACGAACTTCCAAGAGCTACAGGCAATTTTCCCCTAGAGCATTTCAATTTCCCTTCTCAAGATAAGAGACTTGACTTACTTCTTCTATGGTTAATTACTTAACACCTATGAATCAAGGGGGGACCCCTAATGGTGATTTTTCTAGCAAGAGAACCCTAGGTTAGTAGAATTAGGGCTGAATCATGGGGAACTAATGGGTGTTGATTCTAAGTTAAAAAAGGGAGTAATGATCACTCCCAAAGGCATAGTTCATATAAAACGTGGTTCATGTGTAAATTAAGACTTAGAACTAGGTGAAATTGAAACTTTACCCTTAAAGGTTGCCTTAAAGAGGGTTTGAGGGAGTAATGTTTAAGAATTAAACCATGGGAAACAAAGTGGTTTGTGATAATGGGTAGAATGGGGTGGGTTTGAATCCTCAAAACCCTTGTTTTGGTAGTAGACTATTGAATTATTTTAATCTCTTATTTTTAGACTTTGAACGTTCGGAGGCATTGAGGAAAGACAAGGCTCCAGCAGAGTGATTGTCATTCGAACCCTCCAAATCGAGGTAGGTTATGGTTTAAAAGGAGTTAGACTTTATATAATGACATGTATGTGTGTGGAATGAAAATGTGTTGGACATTAGTTGTTGTGATAATTTCCTTGTTAAATTCAATTGCTGAAGTGACTTTGATATGTTGTTGTTACTGAAGTCATGTGAATGTTTGAGATGTTATATGTGTTTTTTTGTATTGTCATGAAAGTGAATGATGAATTGTTTATATAATCAAGTTGAGGGAGGTAAGATGAGATCTCCTAAAAGTTATAACAATGGACTTAATGATTATATATTTATTATGAGAATGATGTGGATAATATGAATATCTTGAGATGAGTGGCTTCTCTCAAGGGGAGCATCCGGGTGAGCAAGATTGACTGAGTGGCTCATGTCCGATAGGAGCATCCTGACATGTATATGAGTGGGAGTGGGTATCACGCCTGTATAGTACATGGATTTCTAGAGTCTTCTACAAGTCATGACTGGAAGGGAAAAAATAAGACCCTCTAGCATGTGTGTACATTGATGTTTAGTGACTGAGTGTTCATGGTGATGTGACGAAGGCATGTGCCCGGCATGTCACCATTCGTTGTGTTATTTGATGTATTATAAGAATGTGAGAATGGAATTGAGTATGTGTATCAGACTAAACTAAACTTGTGGTCATGTGTTGCTATCTGAATTGTTGAGGCATTGTAATGACTTGATGGATGGAATATTTAAAGGAGAACAAGTGATTGAGTTGTGCAACCTTGAAAATGACTCATTCTATGACTTATTTGGTTATGTGGTATCTTTCGTCTAATGATGACTGTGAAATATGATGATTATGATGATGTGTAGGTTGTAAAGAGTTGGTGAAATGTTGAATGTGCAGCTAAGTCAAGCTACTACTAAAGCAGTACCGCTGCAGCGAAACTTATCCCGCTGTGGCAGAGGTCAAAAGACTGCTGCAGCGATAGCCTAATTCAGTGGGTAGGATAGTTAGCACCTGAGTAGATTTAATTCCTGAAATGAGTATGGGTATGTATGAATAATATTCTAGGCTAATTATATATTGTTTTCTGTATATATGTATGTTATTATGTAAGGTCGGCCGATGATGCCTACCAGTACTGTATTTCGTATTGATACTAGTCCTGCACTTTTTTCTGAGTGCAAAATCCAATCCCAAAAGCTCATCTCGACCTCACTTTTAGAGCAGCGGCAGACTATTTGAAAGATGAGCGACGTAAGATGTGCAGTTCTACTCGATGATGTCCCTTTTCCAGATATTACAACTTTTATTAATTTTGTCTTGATTCAATCCTAAACAATGTTAGATAGACATTATAAAGTGCAATGAAAATCAAGTTTTGGGAGTACTACTATAGTGGATGATTTTTGGGTTCCTTTAATTATAACGACGTTCCATTAATTTATTCATAAACGTGTTTTATTTCTTCTAAATGTCGATGGTTTTGGGGGTAATAGTTGGGAACGATTGATTCACCCACCGGGAGTTAGTGCAGGTGCCAATTACGATCATTCGAGTAATGAAAATACCCTAGCAAGATATATTGGGTCCTATCGATAAGCGTGTACATCGAACTCCCTGTTTAGCTCACGTGGTTACATGTCGGTTAACAGGGACTCACATAGTACAATTACAGTATTTAATGTAGTCTCAATTCTTAGATATTCAGGATATGTATACGACCCTAAAACTAGTTTTTCTATCCTTCACAGTATTTTGTGATTCTCAGGCTATTCCAAGTATCTATGATTTCAGATAAGGTCATTACCTTTCATTTTAGTGGTACTTTTAGATTCTACTAGCATGTTTATATTTTCAGTTGCATATCTCAAATATTTAGTATATTCAAAGTATTGACCGTATACCTTCTATCTATATTGTTTATGATATACGCTCAGGTACCCAGACTCAGCATCGTAGCTAGATCTTCCTTCGGCGACATCCAGTAGACTATCAGTGACGAGTCCTCATCTCCCGAGGACTGAAGTGATTTCCTTTATTTTAGTCATCTTTTTTTAGTTACAAACTTTAGAGTTGGCTGGGGACTTGTTCTAGTAGCTCATCAGTAGTAGGGGCTTTCAGACGGTATTAGAATTTCAGCTTACGACTTAGTAGAGGCTTTCAGACAAAGTATTTATCTTGCTTTATTAGTATCCGATCTATTTCAATATTTACTTGTGTAATATTTTTTCTATAAACTAAGTTAGCTTCCACTCAGTTTTCTATCTAATTCAGATTATGTATTATGCTATGCCATGGATTAGCTTGGGGTCACTTGTGACTCTAGGCACCATGTCGCGTCCAGGGTGTAGACTCGAGTCGTGAAAAATTTAGTATTAGAGCATCAGTTTTAGAGTGTTCTAGAGTGTCTAAAAGCCACGTTAAGTAGTCTTTTTCATAGGTGTGAAGTGCACCACACTTATTGGGAAGAGATTGCGAAATGTTTTAGGAAATTTTCTTCCTTCATGATTCTTTTCGTGTGATAGAGTGTCGAACTCTAAGAATATCCTTATAACTCATGCTTTATGCATTTACATACAATGCCTCCTAGAAGAGCTAATGGTAGAAGGAACGAAAATGCAAACCAGCAAACCCACCAACTCCAGCAACCCCTTTAAACGAGCAGGTGACATACGCTAAGTTCCGAGTTGTGTTTCAAATGCTTGCCCAGTTAATCCAAGTGGGAATGTAGCTGATGCCAGAGTTCCTCCATAATTTCATGGGTCTAACATAGATGAGGAACCACATGACTTTATTGACGAGCTTCAGAAGATCACCTAAATCATGGGTGTCATGCTATAGAAAGTGCAGATTTGGCAACTTATCAGCTGAAGGGAGTGGCCTAGATATGGTACCAATAGTAGAAAGAAGGAAGACGGGTTGGTGCAGGTCCGGTGGAGTGGGACGAGTTCATGACTGTGTTTTTGGATAGGTTCTTTCCCCTGAGTTGAGGGAAGCTAAGGTGGAGGAGTTCATCAATCTGAAGTAGAAATCCATGATTATTCAAGAGTATGGCTTGAAGTTCACTCAGCTATCTAGGTATGCTCCAGAGATAGTGGCTGAACCCAGTGCTCGGATGAGCAAGTTTGTATCTGGAGTTTCGGACCTGGTGGTCAAGGAGTGTAGAGGCGCCATGCTCATTAGCTACATGGACACTTCTAGGCTTATTATCCATGCTCAGAAAATTGAGGAGGAAACACCGAAAGAAAAGGAGAGGGAGAGATCTCCAACACCCTCTTCAGCTAATGCTCCTCCTCCTAGACCCTATAACGATCGGAAGGTTAGAGCATCAGGATCTCAGTCTCAAAGTCATGAGTACTACCCCGAAAGTCCTAAGATTAGACCCGAGGGTTGAAATGAGGAAAACATGATTTTTTACACCAAGTCATAGGATGAGTCATCCAGTGACCTGTGAGGTGCACCATGAGTCGTTAGGTGACTCATAGAGAGGAGGATCAGCTTGGTTGGATTTTGTGTTTTAGGGTTCACACAAGTGAAGTCATGAGTCATGGTCAACCACACGAGTTGTTAGGTTGACCATGGTCAAGGTCTTGCCTTGGATGTTGAAAAGTTGGAAGTATTCCTAATGACTAGTCACCACGAGTCATCAGGTACACCATTTGTCGTGGTGTCCCTCATGGTGACCCTTGATAAGAAATTCCCAACGCTGGCGACGAGAAAGACCAAGGTCATGGTTAATAACAACGAATCATCCAGTCCCTCTTTAGGACTGGCAGTATGATTTTTCTGCGAAATTTTTAAGGACTTTTTCATAATTACCAAAACTCCTAGACTTTAACCTACGTCGTTTTGGGCACATTCAGGAGAGAAATTAAAGGAGTGATTGACGTATTCAGTCTCTCAACACCCAGAATTAGCACAAAGAACTCTAAGACAGACTCCTCAGGGCAAAGCTAGGGCATTTGACTTTTCTACTAAATTTACCAAGGATTTTCTCCGGTATTTCTACACCAGGTATGTGAGAAATTAACAAGGGAATTTTCTACCACTTATGCACCAAAATCCATCTAAAATTTCTTATCAGTTCTAAGCCTTGAGACTTTTGAAATTAATGGATTTTTCAGTCATGTTCCAATTAAATCATGTGAAATGTTGTTCATATTGTTTGTTGTTATATTTCCACTATCTAGTGATCATGTTGATACTTGTTTCCTGAAAAATGACTTTAGCCCTAATTCGATAAGTGTAGTAACTAGGGTCCTGCATAATTGTATAGAAATAATATTGCTTGACTCTATCAATGTTTGAAATTCCATGTTATTATTATCAGATGAATTCTCAGTCAGTTGCATGCTAGCTCATTTTTCATGATGTTAATATCTTCAATATCATTCAGTAATGTCAGCGGATTAGTTTGACTATAGTCAGTTCTTGAGGTGTTAGTAATGCCTCCCAGTTATCAGTTATCAGTTATCATTTACTAGTTATCAGTTTGTTCTACAGACAGTTACGACGCTTCCAGATAAGCATCTATGACCAGTCTTAGAACACCAGTTACAGCATTCGGTCGGATAAGACTCTCAGGGTACTTCCAGATAAATATCCTTGACTTAGTCTTGGGCCCCAACTTCGAGCTATCAACTTGGTAGTAGTAGTCATGTTAAGACTATCCAGTGGGAGTAGGACTTAGAACTGAGAGGGCTGGGGTTCCAACGCACCTAGGTTCCCAGAACTATATTGCCACTGTAGGTTATTTTTGCCCGAATGGGTCCAAAGAATGATTATATAGTCCATGCCTTTATACCCTGGCAAGGTATATTGGGTCCTATCGATGGGGCATTTACATCGAACTCCATGTTTAGCTCACGTGGTTATATGTCTGTTATAGACTTTTGCTATTCAGTACAGTCTCAGTTCAATTTAGTTTAATTTAGTTGAGTCTAGCTCAGTTCAGTATCTCAGACACAGGATATGTCTATGACCATCATCTAGGGTCATTATTGACCATATCAATTATATTTCACTAGTATCAGTTTTCGGTATTTCAACTGGTCATTTCAAGTCATTTTAGTTTAATTATGTCTTCTTTCATGCTTATTATATCTCTCACTTTCTCAGTACATTCAAAGTACTGACGCATACCTTCCATGCTGTATTATATCATGATACAGGCGTAGATTCTCAGTCACAGCATCATTAGTTGTTTTCCTTAGATGATATCAGCAGTAGCATTTGGTGAGTCCTCATCTTCTGAGGATGATAATTATTTTCATTTAGTTCTTTTTAGGCAGATTTTAAGTTAACTGGGGGCTTGTCCCAGCAACTCATCATTTAGTAGTTGTATTTTAGACATAGACATAGATATTCAGTATTTTTTCAGATGTATTAGCTCTTGTCAAATCAATTTTCTTAAATGGTTTTATTTATTTAATGCTTCCTCGTATGTTTACTCAGTTTACCAGTATAATGATAGACCATAGGTTAGCTTGGGGTCACTTGTAGCACCAAGTACCGTGTCTTGTCCAGGGTATAGACTTCAGTCCTGACAAACTTGGTATCAGAGTACTAGATTTCGAGTATCCTAGGATGTCTTCAAGATGTGTAGAGTAGAGTCCTTTTCATGGGTGTGAAGTGCGCCACACTTATGATGGGGAGGCTACAAGACGTTATTAGTAAAACTCCCTTTTGTTCATACTCCTTATTGTGTAGTGAAGTTCAGTTCCAAAAGTGTTCTCCTAACTCATACTCTATTTCATTTCACTGAAACAATGCCTCCACGATGAGGAAACGGAAAGAGGGCTGGCAATGCCAACCGACCTACCCCACCAGCTCCAGTAGTCCCTTAGGACGACCAAGTCTCCTTAGCAGAATTCAAAGAGGCAATCCAACTATTGGCTCAGACGGTGATTAACTAGGTGAACCAGCAGGTGGTTTCGGTGAATACAAATGGGTCCATAGCAGCTGCTAGGATTTGGGACTTTACTCGAATGAAACCTCCAGCTTTTCATGGATCCAAGGTAGGAGAGGACCCATAGGAGTTTGTAGATGAGGTGGAGAAGATCACTCGGATTATGGGTGTTAGCTCCGCGAAGAGTGCTGATCTAGCCACCTACCAGTTGAAAGGGGTGGCTCTGATTTAGTACAATCAGTGGAAGGAAGGGAGACCAACAATAGCATAACCAGTAGAGTGGGAAGAGTTCACCACAACATTTCTAAACAGATTCTTCCCCTGGGAGTTGAGGGAGGCTAAGGTCGCAAAGTTCATGAACTTAAAGCAGGGTAACAGAACCATAGAGGATATGCATTAGAGTTCACACGATTGTCAAGGTATGCTCCAGAGATAATAGTCGAGCCAATGGGCTCGCATGCTCAAGTTCTTCAACGGAGTATCAAACCTCGTACTTAAGAAGTGCAGGACTGCGATGCTCATAAAGGATATTGACCTCTCCAGCCTTATTGTTCATGCCCAATAGATTGAGGCAGAAAAGTTGAAAGATAAGGAACGGGAGAACAAGTGGGATAGAATGGGTCAATCAAACTATTGCCACCAGAGGTCTAGTAGCAGTATCCGCCCACAGCAGTAGCAGAAGACTCCAACACCCACCTCAGCCATCACCCCTTCTTTTCGATCCCGCAAGGATCAGAAGGATGGGGCATCTGGCTCTCAGTCCCAGAGTTACAGTGCCAGCAACCATTACCCCGCTTATCCAAAGTGTGGAAAGAACCATCCAGGTGAATGCCTTATAGGAAAAAAGGGTTTCTTTGGATGTGGACAGCTAGGTCACAGGCTAAAGGAATGTATGTTAGCAGGATGGGGGAGATCACAGTCTACCACTTCAGCAGACCCAGCAGGCCCTCCAGCTCAGCAAGGTAACACTTCAGGTATGGATAGCAGTCAGCGCTAAAACTGCTATGGTTTGTCCTCTCGTCAAGATCAGGGGAGCTTACCTGACGTGGTCACGGCTATGTTACGTCTCTTTCATCTAGATATGTATGCCTTACTAGATCCAGGAGCCACACTATTATTCGTGACTCTCTATGTAGCTTTTTAGTTTGAAATCTATTCAAAAGTTCTCTCAGAACCATTCTTAGTCTCTACCCTAGTTGGTGAGTCAGTTGAGCCAACCAGATATATAGAAACTGCCCAGTCTTAGTGTTGGATAAAGTCATTCAAGCCGATCTAGTAGAGCTAGACATGGTCGATGGTCGATTTTGACCTCATTCTTGGCATGAATTGGTTACACTTTGGTTATGCCTCAGTCGACTGCAAAACTAGAGCCGTCAGATTTCAGTTTCCAAATGAGCCAATTCTAGAGTGGATGGGTAGTAGTTTCGCGCCTAAGGGTCAGTTTATTTCCTACCTTAAGGCTAGGAAACTCATGTCGATAGGGTGCATCTATCACCTAGTTCGGGTCAAAGATTCTAGCTCCAAGACCCCAACTATCTAGTTAGTTCTTGTTGTCATCGAATTCCTTGATGTGTGTCCTGAAGATCTCCCTGGAGTCCCTCTCGAGTGGGAAATAGACTTCAGCATAGACCTTCTTCTAGATACTCAACCCATTGCAATTCCATCCTTATAAGATGGCTCCAGCTAAGCTTAAGGAGTTGAAGGAACAACTAAAAGACCTCCTTGATAGGGGTTTCATTAGGCCTAACATCACTCCATGGGGTGCTCCAGTGTTTTTCATGCGAAAGAAAGATGTCACTCTCAGAATGTGTATCGACTACCGTCAGTTGAACAAAGTTACAGTTAAGAACAGGTATCCCCTACCCGGGATTGACGACTTGTTCGATCAGCTTCCAGGAGCCAGTTGTTTTTTCAAGGCAGATCTCAGGTCGGGGTATCATCATCTTAGAGTTAGAGAATGTGACATACCAAAAACGACCTTCAAAACTCGATATGGTCACTATGAATTCATATATTTCCTTTGGACTAACTAAATCCCCTACAACTTTCATAGACCTAATGAACAGGGTTTTCAAGCAGTATCTAGACATGTTCATCATTGTATTCATATATGACATTCATACTCTAGAAATGAGGAGGAGCATGCTAACCATCTGAGGATAGTGTTATAGATGCTTAGAGACTGCCAATTGTTCGCTAAATTCAGCAAATGTGAATTCTGGTTGAAGTTTGTGACTTTCCTTGGTCACGAGGTCTCGGGTGAGGGTACTCAAGTAGATCCTCAAAAGATAGTAGCAGTGAAAGACTGGCCCAGACCTACTTCCCTAACCAAAATTAGATGTTTCTTGGGTCTAGCTGGTTATTACCGACGTTTTGTGGAAGGTTTTTCCTCTATTGCATCTCCTATGACTAAGTTGAATAATAAAAAAGTGAAATTTTAGTGGTCAAATGCGTGTGAGAAGAGATTCTAGGAGTTGAAAACTTGACTCACTACCGCTCCAGTTTTGACCTTACCAGAAGTAGCAGATGGGTTTGTAGTGTAATGCGACTCTTCCAAAGTTGGACTCGGTTGCATTCTGATGTAGCGGGGTAAGATGATAGCTTACGCATCCAGACAGCTAAAGGTTCATGAGAAGAACTACCAGACTCATGATCTGGAATTGGCAGCAATGGTGTTTTCTTTGAAGATATAGAGGCATTACCTCTATAGGGCTCATATGGATGTTTTTACTGACCACAAGAGCCTTCAGTACGTGTTTGTTCAGAAGGATTTGAACCTTCATCAAAGAAGGTGGTTGGAATTACTAAAGGATTATGACATGAGCATGCTATACCACCCGGGCAAGGCAAATGTGGTGGCTGACGCCTTAAGCAGAATGTCTATAGGGGAATGTTGCTCATGTTGAAGAGGGCAGAAAGGAGTTAGCAAAATATATTCACATGTTAGCTCAGTTGGGAGTGCAGTTGGTTGATTTAGCTGAGAGTGGAGTAGTAATGCAAAATAGGCTAGAATCCTCGCTAGTTGTTGAGGTTAAGTCAAAGCAAGATGAAGATCCCATACTGCTTAAGTTTAAAGAAGCATTTCTCAGAAAAGAAGTAGAGGCTTTCTCCAAAGTGGGAGATGGTGTGCTTCATTATCAGGGCAGACTATGCGTTCGGGACGTGGGTGACATGAGAGAACAGATACTAGCAGAAGCACACAGCTCCAGATTCTATCCACCTAGGTGCCACTAAGATGTACCGTGATCTACGGGAAATCTACTTGTGGAACAACATGAATAGAGATTGAAAAATTTATGGCTAAGTGTCCGAACTGGCAGTAGGTTAAATTTGAACATCAGAGACCTAGAGGTATCACTTAGGATATCAACATACTCATGTGGAAGTGGGAAGAAGTGAAGATGGACTTTATTATAGGTCTACCACGTACTCATTGGCAGTATGATTCAATTTGGGTGATAGTAGATCGGGTGACCAAGTCAGCACATTTACTCCCAATTAAAACTACATACCAAACTGAGGATTATGCTAGGCTATACATCTAGGAGTTAGTTAGACTACATGGGGTTCCCTTATCTATTAGTTTAGATAGAGGTACCTAGTTCACCTTGCATTTCTTGAAGTCATTTCAGAAAGGACTTGGTACTCAGGTCAGGCTCAGCACAACATTTCACCCTCAAACAAATGGACAAGCTGAGCAGACAATTCAAACCTTAGAAGTTATGCTGAGAGCTTGTGTGATCGATTTCAAGGGATGTTGGGATGATCACCTACCTCTCATTGAGTTTGCATATAACAACAACTACCTCTCTAGTATTCATATGACCCTGTTTGAGGCATTATATGGTAGGAGGTGTAGGTCTCCTATAGGGTGGTTTGAAGTTGGTGAAGCTACCTTGATAGGACCAGATTCAATTCATGAAGCTATGCAGAAAATGCAACTTATCAGGGAAAGGTTGAAAGTAGCTCAAAACCGACAGAAATCATATGCTGATGTGAGGAGGAGAGAGTTAGAATTTGATAAATGATTGGGTGTATCTGAAAATTTCACCCATGAAAGGGGTGATGAGGTTTGGAAAGAAAGGGAAGCTCCATCCGAGCTATGTAGGACCCTATAGGATTCTGAGGTGAATTGGCAATATAGCCTATGAGCTAGAATTACCTGCAGGATTAGCATTTGTGCACCCAGTCTTCCATGTGTCATGATTGAAG
This sequence comes from Datura wrightii, assembly GCA_035772735.1. Lineage (NCBI taxonomy): Eukaryota > Viridiplantae > Streptophyta > Magnoliopsida > Solanales > Solanaceae > Datura > Datura wrightii. The sequence goes on along the minus strand of JASDFA010000020.1, from coordinate 106,574,036 downwards.
AAGTGCATTGCTGTTTTAAGCTCAATTGTGCCATTAGACAACGTGGGGTGAAGGATAGCCTCTCTTATGAAGAAGTCCCAGTTCAGATCCTAGACCTTTAGGTCCGTAAGATGAGGAACAACGAAATCTCTTTCATGAAAGTCTTGTGGAGGAACTAGCTAGTAGAGGGAGCCACATAGGAGGCCGAAGCAGACATGATGGCAGAAGACCCTCATTTATTCCCTTCCAGTTTAGCTTCAACATCAGGTATTAAATTCCTCCTTAGTACTCTATTAAGTTCCAATTTCAGTTCATGTGCCCCAGTTTCATTCATATCTATGTACATAAGCTGATTCATGTTCAGCCATATAGTGTAGTCGAGAGTCAGTCACTCCGTCAGTTTTCAACTTAAAGTGTTTAGTATTTCATATGATGATTGCATTTCTCAGCTTTTCAGTGTGCTTACCAATATTTGAGGATGAATGTTCCCAAGGGGGAGATATTGTAATACCCTAAAAGCCCTAAAATCAGACTCAAGGGTTGAAATGAGGAAACTAGGATTTTCTACACCAGGTCATAGGACAAGTCATCCAGTGACCCATGAGGTGCGCTGCGAGTCAATAGGTGACTCGTGGGGAGGAGGATGAGCTTGGTTGGATTTTTAGTTTGAGGGTTGACCACGAGTGAAGCCACGATTCGTTAGGTTTGTTATGGTCAAGGTCTTGCCTTTGATGTTCAAAAGTTTGCCGTGTTCCCAATGACTAGTTACCATGAGTCGTCGGGTCACCACGACCGTGGTGAGAAATTTCCAGTGCTTGCAATGAGACAGACCACGAGTCATGGTCAGTAACAATGAATCGTGCAGTCCCTCGTTGGGACTGGCAGTGTGATTTTTCTGTGAAATTTGTAAGGACTTTTTCATAATTTCCTAAACACTTAGACTCTAAACTACGTCATTTTGGCCACATTCAGGAGAGAATTAAAGTAGTGATTGACGTATTCCTCTGATTCCTTCTCTCAACACTCAACTCAGTACGAAGAACTCTTACAAAAACTCCTCAGGGCAAAGCTAGGGCATTTAAGTTTTCTTCCCAATTTCCCAAGGGTTTTCTCCAGGATTTCTACACCAGGTATGTGAGAAATTAGCAAGGGAATTGTCCTTCCCTTTTGTCCCAAAATCCATCTAAATTTTCTTATCATTTCTAAGCTCTGAGACTTTCAAATTTGAGGAATTTTTCTGTCATGTTCCTAATAAATCATGTGAAAAGTTTTTCATATTGTTTGTTGATATATTTCCACTATCTAGTGATCATATTGATACTTGTTTCCTTAAAAGTGACTTTAGCCCTAATTCGATAAATGTAGTAACTAGGGTCCTGCATAATTATATAGACATAATGTTGCTTGACTCTATAAATGTTGGAAATTCCATGTTATTATTATCAGATGAATTCTCAGTCAGTTGCATGCTAGCTCAGTTTCACTCATGATGTTAATATCTTCAGTATCTTCTAGTAATGTCAGCTAATTAGTTTGACTATAGTCAGTTCTTGAGGTGTTAATAATGCCTCACAGTTATCAGTTATTAGTTTTCAGTTATCAGTTAGTTCTACAAACAGTTACACACTTCCAGATAAGCAACTTTGACCAATCTTAGAGCACCAGTTACAGTGTTCGGTCCGATAAGACTCTCAGAGTACTTCCAGATAAGTATCCCTGACTTAGTCTTGGGCCCCATCTTCGAGCTATCATCTTGGTAGTAGTAGTTATGTTAGGACTATCCAGCGTGTGTAGGACTTCGCACTGAGAGGGCCGGGGTTCCATGCACCCAGGTTCCCTACACTACATTACCATTGTAGGTTATTTTTTCCCGAATGGGCCCAGACAGTGATCACACAGTCCATGCCTTTATACCCTGGCAAAGTATATTAGGTCCTACTGATGGGGCGTATACATAGAACTCCACGTTTAGCTCACGTGGTTATATGCCTGTTATCGACTCTCCAACTAGTCAGTACAATCTCAGTGCACTTTAGTCTAGCTCAGTTCAGTATCTCAGACCCAGGACATGTCTATGACCATCAGCCAGGGTCATTATTGACCATATCAGTTATATTTTAGTTGTATCAGTTTTTAGTATTTCAGTTGTTCATTTCATGTCATTTTAGTTCAATTACGTGTTCTTTCATGCTTATTATATTTCACACTTATTCAGTACATTCAAATTACTGACAGATACCTTCCATGTAGTATCGTATTATGATACAGGCACAGGTTCTCAGTCCTAGCATAGTCAGTAGTTTCCCTCAGATAATATCAGCAATAGCATTTGGTGAGTCCTCATCTTTCGAGGACGATATTTATTTTCAGTTAGTTCTTTTAAGTCAGATTTTAGAGTTAGCTGGGGGCTTGTCCCAGCAACTCATCGTTTAGTAGTTGGGTTTTAGACATAGACATACATATTCAATATTTTTTTTATATGTATTGACTCTTGTCAAATCAGTTTTCTTAAAAGGTTTTATTTATTTAAAGCTTACTCTTATGTCTACTCAATTTACCAGTGTAATGTTAGACCATGCGTTAGCTTGTGGTCACTTGTGGCACTAAGTACCGTGTCTCGTCCAGGGTATAGACTCAGGTCGTTACATCATGTCTCCAACAACCGCACTTTCCCAGCATGTCTGAAGTGTGGTAAGAACCATCTTGGTCAGTGCTGGTTAGGCAAGGAGGTTGCTTGGCTATGGGCAGCTAGGTCACAGGTTGTGGGATTGCTCGTCAGCCGGATTAGGGAAGGCCCAATCCACCACATTAGCAGCTCCGAGAGGTCTCTCAGGTGTATTGGGTACTATAGGTATAGGTGGTGGTCAGCACTAGAACTGCTTTATGCTCTATCTTCACGTCAGGACCAGGAGAACTCATCTGATGTAGTTACTGGTATGTTACGTCTCTTCCATACTAATGTTTATGCTTTACTAAATCCAAGAGCCACACTTTCTTTGTGACTCCATACGTTGCAGTTCAGTTTAAGATTCTCCTGGAAATCCTCTTAGAATCCTTTCTAGTCTCTACTCTTATTGGTGAGCTAGTTATAGCCAATCGGGTATACGAAAACTGCCCGATCACAATTTTACCAAAAGTCACCACTATCGATCTAGTAGAGTTAGATATGATCAATTTTGACCTCATTCTTGGCATGGAATGGTTGCACTCTTGCTATGCCTCAATTGACTGCTGATAACGCTCAAACTCACACTTTCTGGCAAAGTATGAAGCGGACGTTGTCAATAAAGAACCCAACTAAGAGGTTGGGATCGAACCTAAGGAAATAGGGTAAGATCTAGACTAATGCCAATTATTAAACTTGTTGGTGAGTTATCTCCAAATTGGAGGGTTTTAAATAGAACAATACTAAAGCAAAGATTATAATTGTGGTATAAATCAAGATTTGCAAACAACTAGGGTAAGTGTCCCCATGGATTCATAACTACTCTGGGTTTACACACGTGATAAATCCCAGTGCTTACTTGTATAACTGATAACTAGGGTTCATTCAAATGACTAGTTCGTCCCTATTGGATGTCTATACTCAATCATCGGGTTAGGTCTCATGAGTGATTTCAATTTAACCATTATTAATATGTTCCAAATTTAATTATCCTACGACCATAGCTCAAGTTAATACAATGATCATGAAGACCAAGGCTTTGTTGTAATTCTCTTTTCCTAATCTCTACTTTTCTATGTTCAAGAAAGTAAAGAATTCATGCAAGTCCTAACATTGTACACCATTAAGAAACATTTAAAGATGAATAGAATACAATACAAGCGTTTACCATTGGTTCTGAATCACTTTTGTGTAACCCTATTTCGTTAATCCATCATGGTTCCCACAACCCCTAGTTGTGGAGGTTTTAGCCTCTCATGGTTGTAAGACTAAAATTTGTATTCATAGAAAAACACATAATTAAATACTTACAGCAATAATTGGAAGAAAACCAAATCTAAATATCAAAGAACAATATGAAGAACAAAGTAGGAATTCAAGAATTTTATCCTAAGAATTGCTCTCCAAAACTTGATAAAAATTCACAAAAAATATTCTTCATATGTCCACTACTTCATTTGTAATACCCCCGAAAACCCTAAGATCATACCCGACAGTTGAAACGAAGAAAATTGGATTTTCTGCACTAGGTCACAGAATGAGTCGTCCTGTGACCCGTGGGGAGTCCATGAGTCGTGGATTTACTCATGGGGAAAGGTCCAAACTTGGCTGAAAATTTGGGAAATTTAGTGACCATGGGTGTGACCATGAGTCATGGTCAACACCACGAGTCATCATGTGAGTCGTGGTCAAGGGTTGACTGAAAGTTGGAAAATTCGAGCAATGCACTTAACAGGTCCTCACCACGACTCTTTTGGGACACCACGAGTCGTGTTGTCGCCCGTGGTGACCCCCAGGTGGTTTTCAGTAGTGAGGACGATGGGAGGTGACCACGAGTCATGGTCACTGACAACGGATCGTCATGTAGCCCATGGTGACCCTGAAGAGAAATCTGGGTTCACTGGCAATGGGAGACATCAAGAGTCGTTTGGTCTCATGATAACTCATGAAGTTAGTTGTTGGCAGGTTGTAGAATCTGTAGAAAATTTCAGTGCACATCAAGATTGGGCACCATGAATCATCCCTGACCTCACATCTCATGGAGTTCCTCATGGGGACTAGCAGATTCCTTTTTCTTGCAAATTTCCTAGGGAGTTTTACGTAATTTTCTAAACTCCTAGACTCTGCACTACATCGTTTTAGGTTTTAATCAGGGATTTTAGAGTGGATAACCGACAGTTTTTTACTTCATTCCTCACATCCTATCACCACCCGAGAGTACACCTGGATCATAAACACGTGACAAAGAGCCCCGAAAGACCCCAAGTTGACCCATGGAAGGAGCATACATCTAAACTATTCACATGAAGTGGAAGACTTAACATAATCACATGAAATAAAGAAAATCATGACATAAAATAGGAAAGACGACAATACAAGATTCACATATAAACGCTAACTACTACATACAGTCTGAAAAGCCTCTAGTCAGAATAGTTGGGTTGGAGGGACAAGACCCCAACTAACCCTAGCATACCGAAACTGAAGGAAAGATAAAGTCTAAACATAAGGCCCTCGAAACATGAGGACTCCCCAACTAGGACTGAGGGATGATACCGGAAGCAATCTAGGAGCGAGGTTGAGCCTGAGAACCAGATCCTGTATCATAAAATAACACAACATAGAAAATATGCGGGTCTACACTTGGAATGTACTGAGTATACAAGATAAGTAAAAATCAACATTTAAAACATAAGAGTCATAAGAGTAGGACATCATGATCATAAATACTGAAATCATAAAAATATCATAAGGCTCAAGGTTTTCTAAACATTCATAAACCTATCATAGTCATAACATGAGATAAAAGCATTTCATAAACATGTCTTGAGCCAAGAAACGTAATCATAACATGCATGAAAAACAATGAGGAATAGTGGGAGATTTCTATAACCGACATACCCCATATGAGCATATATGGAGCCCGACCTGTAAACCTAGTCGGGAGGCCATTCATACCTTGCTAAGAGTAGAACCATGAAAGACGTGATATCACTCATGAAGACCCCATAGGGCAAAGGGGACAGTCACTGAGGAGGTCCCAAACATACCTATGGTGGCACATAGTTCTGAGATTCGGGGCGTAACCTGGGCCCCGAACCTACTCAGTGTTAGTACTACTCCCAAAACATGCATGTGCTCATAAAATTCCTACATGACATGCATGGCTAGTTAAATCTTGATAATCATAACATGCTTGTAAATTCGTAAGACTAGCCATGGGACCGGGCCTGTGAGTCGGCCAAAAACCATAATTCATGAATCGTACTTAACATGTGGGCATAGCCCAATACTCATACATACTTGAAATACTTGAATTAATAGTAAGCATAGTCATATTAACATGGGTAATTGAAAACATGTTTAAAATTCGAAAATGCATATCATACTTGAAGGATCACCATATTTATAAACTTCAATAGAAACCACATGATTGGGCACTTGTGATTTTAAACGTTAGATCGTCAAAGCATTGAGTAAAAACAAATAAAACAGCCCAATGACTCAAAATCCACAATTTATACATGCTACAACGTATTTATATCGATTTTGGAAGAATCATGTAATTAGGTTAAGACCCATAAGAATTTAGTCAATCATAACCATGGATTAGGGAGAAATTGGGTATGGGTGTGGACTAAACCACCCATTCAAAACCCCATGTAGCTAGGACAATTGATTTCTAATCTTCCCTTGAAAGTCCAAGATGAAATTGGAAGAACTTGAAGAAGGAAACCTTGAATCACCCTACAATCTCCCCTCTAACTCTTGCATGCATGAATGAAGCCTAACATGAACTGATCCCCCTTAAAAGACCCTATTTTGAGCTTAAAATGACGAAGTTTAGGCTTTAGGAACTTAGGAATTAGGAAAACACCCCTTATTAAGACGCAGGAAAAGCACTGCCAGGACCCCTAACGAGGGACCTCATGAGTCGTTGCCAAGGGGTACGACTCGTGGCTCAGACCCTTGAAGTCCATTGCCCAAAACACTCAGGGGGACACCACGAGGGACCCCATGAATCATGGTGGCTGACCACGACTCGTGGTCACCACCCGTGACCCCTACTGCCTACAAGCCTTGAAAAACCCTCCAATGCAGACCACGGGTGACCTCACGAGTCGTGATGTCTGACCACAACTCGTGGTCAAGCCCGTGGCCTCCTCAACTTGAGCTTTCCCAACCTGCTAACCATGAGTCACATCACGACTTGTGGTCACTCCTCACAACCCACCTCACAAGTCGTCCTGCAACCTGATGCGAATTTTTAGTTTTTGTTCGTTTTGACTCCCGAGTCTGATCCTTGGGTTCCCGGGGTATAACAATATCTCCCCCTTGGGAACATTCATCCTCGAATGCTAGAAACATGCACAAAAATCAGAAAAAAGCAATCATCATATGCAATTACTGATCAATTAAGCTGAAAACTAATGGATTGACTACCTTCGAAATGAACTACATAACTGAACTGAATTCAGACATCTCCTACATTTACCACATCATAAAACAAACTTGTACGCATGAACGGAACATGAAACTTAATAGAGGTTTAGGGCAAAAACTGATACCTCAAACTGAAACTGAGCCAGTAGGGAACAAGTGTGGGTATCTAGCCATCATATCCACTTTGGCTTCCCACATAGCTCTTTCAACATGTTGATTTCTCCATAATACTTTAACTGAAGCTACTTCTTTGTTCCTCAGCCTCCGAACCTGACGGTCTAGGATTTCCATCGGAATTTCTTCATAGCTGAGGCTATCCTTTAGACCAACGCTGTCCACTAGGAGTACTAAAGCTGGATGGCCCAAGCACATCTTCAAAAGTGACACATCAAACACGAGGTGAACTGAAGATAACTCTGAGGGAAAGTCCAACTCATACGCCACCTTACCAACTCTCCTCACAACCCGGTAAGGGCCAACATAGCAGGAATTGAGTTTCCTTTTCCTTCCGAACTGCATGACTCCCTTCATGGGAGATACCTTTAGAAATACCCAGTCGTCCACATCAAACTCCAAATCTCTTCTCCTCATGCCAGCATATGATTTTTGAAGGCTCTGAGCGGTCTTCAGCCTGGCCCTTATCAACTGAACCTTCACCATGGCCTCATGAACTGAATCAGGTCCTATAATGGCTGCCTCACCAACCTCAAACAATCCGATGGGCGATCTACACCTTCACTCGTAAAGAGCCTTGAGCGGTGCCATTTGGATACTGGAGTGATAGTTGTTATTATAAGCAAACTCGATTAAGGTAAAATGATCATCCAGACTACCTTTAAAATCCATAACACATGCCCTCAACATGTCCTCAAGAGTCTGGATGATTCGCTCGGCTTGGCCATCCATTTACGGATGAAAGGTCGTGCTGAGCTTGACTTGAGTTCCAAGTCCCTTCTGAAAAAACCGCCAAAACTAAGAGGTAAACTGAGTACCTCGGTCTGAAATAATAGACAAGGGCACTCCATGAAGTCGAACCAACTCCCGAATATACAACTTGGCATAATCATCCGCTGAATCCATGGTCTTAACCGGTAGAAAGTGTGCAGCCTTGGTTAACCTGTCCACAACAACCCAAATGGAGTTATACTGTCTTTGAGTGCAGGGCAAATTTGTTATAAAGTCCAGGTTAATCTTTTCCTTCTTCCATGTGGGAATGTTGATATCCTGAAGTACGCCTCCTGGCCTTTGATGCTCGACTTTCACCTGCTGACAGTTTTGACATTTGGCTACAAACTCTGTAATATCCTTCTTCATACCATCCCACCATTAGATTTCTCGCAAGTCCCGATACATCTTCTTGGATCCAGGATGGATAGAATATGTTGTACCATGTGCCTCATGTAATATCCAAACTCTCAAATTATCCATGTACGGAACACATAGTCGACCCTGGTATTGCTGCACACCATCTCCCCCTTGGGAGAAAACCTCCACCTTTTGACTCCACACTACTTCCTTTAGCTTCCTTAAAGTTGGATCCTCATCTTTCTTAGATTTGACATCGACCACCAAGGACGATTCTGACCCATTCTGCATAATAACGCTGCCATCAGTCGAGTCGATCAATATAACTCCCAATCTTGCAAGTCGGTGGACATCCTTCACCAACTCCTTCTTTCCCTCATCCACGTGGGACACACTCTCCATAGAGAGCATACTAAGTGCATCGGTAACCACATTAGCCTTGCCCGAGTGGTAAAGGACACTCATGTCATAGTCCTTAAGTAGCTCCAACCACCTCCATTGCCAAAGATTGAGATCCTTCTGTCTGAACACATATTGCAAACTCTTGTGGTCCTTGAATACATCTTCATGAACCCTATACAAGTAGTGTCTCCATATCTTCAAAGAGAATACCACTGCGGCCAACTCGAGATCATGGGTTGGGTAGTTCTTCTCATGGATTTTCAGCTGTCTAGAGGCATATGCTATAACTTTCCCACGCTGCATCAATACACACCCCAGTCCAACACTGGAAGCATCACAATATACTAAGAATCCATCTGTGCCCGCGAGTAGGGTCAATATAGATTCTGAGGTGAGTCGGGTCTTCAATTCCTGGAAACTCTTCTCACACGACTCCGACCACTGAAACTTGACCTTTTTCTAAGTCAACTTGGTCAATGGGGCTGCAATTGATGAAAAGCCCTCAACAAACCTTCGGTAATAGCCTACTAGGCCCAAGAAACTCTGAATTTCTAAAGGATTCACCGGTCTACGCCAATTATTCACCGCTTCGATTTTCTGAGAATCCACCCTTATGCCCTCACTCGACACCACATGGCCCAGAAACGCCACTGAGTCTAACCAAAATTCACACTTGCTAAAATTTGCATACAACTGGTGATCTTTGAGGGTCTGAAGCACTACACTCAAATGAGCGGTATGCTCCTCTTTGCTCCAGGAGTATATAAGGATGTCATCAATGAACACAATCCCGAATAGGTACAGATATTTCTTGAACACCCTATTCATCAGGTCCGTAAAAGCTACATGGGCATTGGTTATTCCAAAAGACATAACGACGAATTCATAATGGCCATACTGGGTCCTAAAAGCGAGTTTCGAGATGTTACTCTCCCGAACCGTGAGCTTGTGATACCCGAACCTGAGATCTATCCTGGAGAAATATATGGCACCTTGAAGCTGACCAAATAGGTCATCAATCCTGGATAATGGGTATCTATTCTTGACGGTGTCCTTATTCAATAGCCTATAGTCAATACATATCCGAAGAGAACCATCTTTCTTCCGGATGAACAACATTGGTGCACCCCATGGGGACTTGCTCAGTCTAATGAAGCCCTTATCTAACAAATCCTTCAACTGATCCTTTAAGTCTTTTAGCTCGACTGGAGCCATTCTATAAGGAGGAATCAATATGGGCTGAGTGTCGGGCAAAAGATCAATCCCTAAACCAATCTCCCTCTCTAGAGGAACACTTGGTAAGTCATCTGGAAATACCTCAGGATACTCACATACCACGGGGACTGACTGAATGGTCGGGTTCTCGGACGCTGTATCCTTAACCCTCATCAGATGGTAAATACAACCCTTAGAAATCATTTTCATGGCCTTGAGATAAGAGATAAAGCGACCTACAGGTACCGTTGAATTACCCCTCCATTCTAAAGCTGGCTCACTTGAAAAATGGAACTCCACCGTTTGAGTTCTACAATTAACAAAAGAATAACATGTAAGCAACCAATCCATGCCCAGAATAATATCAAAATCAGTCATAGCTAATTCTACTAAGTCTGTGGAGGTGACCTTATGAAATATTGTAATGGGGCAACCTCTATATACCCGCCTAGCTACAACTAAATCACCAACCAGAGTAGACACAGAGAATGATTCTAACAGAATTTCAGGGCTAACTCCAAGGCTACTAGCAATGTAAGGTGTCAAAAAAGACAATGTAGCTCCCAAATCCAACAAAGCATAAGCATCAATATGAAAGACTTGAAACATACCCGTGACCACATCGGGAGAAGTCTCCTGCTCCTGTCGAGAGGCAAGTGCATAAAACCAGTTCTGGCGTTGGCCGCCAACCGAACTAGTCGAAGCACCCTGCTGAGGAGGGCGTGTCACTAGAATTGCTGAACTAGCAGCTAGGGTACGGGCTCCACCACCCCCTAATTTGGCTGCGGGGAAATCCCTGAGTCTGTGTCCAGGTCTTCCACACTCGAAACAAGCATCTGAGCCCACAAAACACCTCCCTGGGTGATTCTTGCCACAGCTAGCACAAGATGGCAATGTACGCTCTATGCGCATGCTACTCTAACCCCTCGAACCTAATGCCCTGCTCCTCTAATCATATCGAGGCCTGAACAGGGTACTAGATAAAGATGGTGCTGTTGTGGTAGACCTGTGCTGAGACTGCGCGTGAGGCCCAACTCCTGGCCTTGGTTGAGAGAACCTGTAGCTATCAGTCCTGGCCCTCTTGGCCTCTTTCTCCCTCATATGGGCTGCCTCCATCTACTGTGCATAAATGACTATACGGGGATAGTGCCTATCCTAGTGAAGCATGGCTTTCCTGTAGTCCTTCTCCATATACTCGTCTACTCTGTCCACAAAGCTGCTGACTCGCGCCCTCTGGTCCACCACTAACTCCGGGGCATACTTTGACAAGCAAGTGAACTCAAGTGAATACTCTAACACTGTCATCTTCCCCTGCTTGAGATTGATAAACTCTGCTGCCTTCAACTCCCTCATCTCCCCAAGGGAAAAAACTATCAAGGAAGGCCATATAGAACTCATCCCAACTGATAGGACCTGATCCTACTACTCTGCCATCTATCCATTGCTTGTACCATATATGAGAGACCCCCTTGAGATGATAGGCAGCCAAATCCACACACTCCCCATTTTCCACCCCCATAACCTGGGTGACCTTCAAGATCTCCTTGATAAACTCGTGTGGATCCTCGTCCACCATAGAACCCGTGAACTTAGGAGGGCTCATCCTCAAGAAATCCCTCACCCTTGCTGCCGCCGCATTCCCATTTTGAGGGTAATGTGCCACTGTTTGGTGATGAACCTGGGCATCCATGGCCTATGCCAACATATGAACCACTGCCCTAAACTCAGCATGGGCAGCTGGCTCTGGTGCGTGCTCCTCGTGAACTAGTGGGGTTGGTTGATGCCCATCACCATTGTCTCTCTGATGATCATTGCCATTTCCAGTTCTTCAGACGTTCACTTGGCGTGGAGGCATGATTTCTGTAAATGTGAATAGCACGAATTAGAAGGATGGAAAGACTTTCACTGCATGACATAGATCATGAAAGATGGGAACATTTCCTAAACATCTAGTAGTCTCTTCATCATGTGTGGCGGGCTTCACACCCATGAAAAAGATCTACTTAACGTGGCCTTCAAACTGCCTAGGACACTTCAAACCTATGGCTCTGATACCAAGTTTGTCACAACCCAAGAGTACACCCGGATCGTAAACACGGGACAAGGAGCCTTAAAACACCCCAAGTTGACCCATGGCAGGAGCATACATCTAAACTATTCACATGAAGTGGAAGACTTAACATAATCACATGAAATAAAGGAAATCATGAAGTAAAATAGGAAAGAGGACGATACAAGAATCAGATATAAACGCTAACTACTACATACAGTCTGAAAAGCCTCTAGTCATAATAGAAGGGTTGGAGGGACAAGACCCCAACTAACCCTAACATACTGGAAATGAAGGAAAGATAAAGTCTGAACATAAGGCCCTCGAAACATGAGGACTCACCAACTAGGACTGAGGGATGATACCGGAAGCAAGCTAGAAGAGCTAGGCTGAGCCTGAGAATCGAATCCTGTATCATAAAACAATACAACATAAAAAATATGCGGGTTAGTACTTGGAATGTATTGGTATGCAAGGTAAGTAAAAATCAACATTTAAAACATAAGAGTCATAAGGGTAGGACATCATGATCAAAAATACTAAAATCATAAATATATCAAAAGGCTCAAGGTTTTCTAAACATTCATAAACCTATCATAGACATAACATGAGAGAAAAGCATTCCATAAACATGTCTTGAGCAAAGAAACATAATCATAACATGCATGACAAACAATGAGGAACAGTGGGAGATTTCTATAACCGACATACCTCATATGAGCACATATGGAGCCTGACCTGTAAACCTAGTCGGGAGGCAGCTCATACCTTGCTAAGGGTAGAACCATGAAAGGAGTGATATCACTCATGAAGACCCCATAGGGTATAGAGGACAGTCACTGAGGAGGTTTAAACATACCTACGGTGACACGTAGTTCTGAGATTTGGGGGCGTAACCTGGGCCCTGAACCTACTCAGTGTTAAGTACTACTCCCAAAACATGCATGTGCTCATAGAAATTCATACATGACATGCATGGATTGTTAAATCGTGATAATCATAACATGCTTGTAAATTCGTAAGACTAGCCATGGGACCGGATAATGGTTTTCAGACACAGACACAAATTCAAATTCTTAGTTTTGTTTTAGGTGTAGTAAAACTTTAAGATTTCATTCTTCTTCATAAATGTTTTATTTTACTATTTTAAAGCTTCCTCTATGTTTTTACTTAGAATGCCAGTGTTATGATAGACTATGGGTTGACTATGAGTTACTTGTGACTCCAAGTACCGTGTCTCATCCAGGGTATAGACTTGGGGCTTGACAAACTTGGTATCAGAGCACTAGGTTTAGAGTATCCTAGGATGTCTGAAAGCCGCGTCGAGTAGAGTCCTTTTCATTGGTGTGAAGCGTGCCACACTTATGACGGGGAGGCTACAAGATATTATTAGGAAAACTCTCTTTTATTCATACTCTTTATCGTGCATTGAAATTCAATTCTAGAAATGTTCTTCTAAATCGTGCTCTATTTCATTTCAGTGAAAATCATGCCTCCGTGACGTGGTAATGGAAGAAGGGCCAGTAATGCTCACCGACCTACCCCACCAGCTCCAGCAGCCACTCAGGATGACTTAGTGTCCTCCATAGAGTTCAGAGTGGCTATCCAGCTGCATGCACAGACAGTCACAAATCAGGTGAACCAACAGGTGGTTCCAGTCAATAATAATGGGTTCGTAGCAGCTGCCCGAGTTCGGGACGTCACTCGGATGAACCCTCTAGGTTTCCACAGATCTAAGGTGGGAGAGGACCCACAGGAGTTCATGGATAAGATTAGAAAAATCACCCAAATTATGGGTGTCAGCTCATCTGAGAGTGCCGACCTGACTGCCTATTAGCTGAAAGGGGTGGCCCAAATCTGGTACGAACAGTGGAAGGAGGGGAGACCAGCGGGAGCAGGACCGATGGAATGGGAGGAGTTCACTACAGCCTTCCTGGACCTATTCTTCCCCTAGGAGCTTAGGGAGGCTAAAGTGGCTGAATTCATGAATCTAAACTAGGGAAATCGAATGGTGAAGAGTATGCACTAGAGTTCACAAGGTTGCCTAAATATGCTCCAGAGATGGTAGCCGAGCCAAGGGCTCGTATGCTAAAATTTGTTAATGGAGTGTCAAACTTGGTCCTAAAGGAGTGCAGGACTGCAATACTTATTATAGACATTGATCTATCCAACCCATAGTTCATGCCCAGCAAATTGAGGCATAAAAATTATAAGACTTGGAGCAGGAGAACAAACAGGCAAGAACCGGCCAGTCAGATTATGGCCACAATAGATTTGGAGGTAGTATCCGCCCACAGCAGAAGTAGCAACAACAACAGTAGAGGGCTCCAGCACCCACTTCAACTAGTGCCCTTACTTTCCAGTCCCACAAGGATCAGAGGAGTAGAGCATCTGGCTCACAATACTAGAGTCATAGCACTAGTAATCGCTACAGTTACCTAGCTTGCCCTAAGTGTGGAAAGAACCATCTAAGAGAATGCCTTCAGGGCCGAGAGGGCTATTCGGGTGTGGACAACTTCGTCATCGGCTCAAAGAATGCACGTAAGCAAGATGGGGGAGATCATAATCCATCGCTTCAGCAGCACCAACAGGCCCACCATCTCAGTAGGACAACACTTCAGGTACGGATGGCGGTCAGGACCAAAATCGTTTTTATGCTTTGTCCTCTCGTCAGGATCATGAGAGCTCACTTGACATGGTCATGGGCATGTTATGCCTTTTCCATCTAGACATGTATGTCCTACTAGATCCAGGAGCCATACTATCGTTCGTGACTCCCTATGTAGCTGTCCAGTTTGATATCAGTCCATAAGTCCTCTGAGAAGCATTCTCAGTCTCCACCCCAGTTGGCAAGTTTGTTAGACCCAGCCAGGTGTATAGGAACTACCCAGTCTCAATTTTTAATAAGGTCATTCCAGCTAACCTTGTAGAGTTAGACATGGTTGACTTTGACCTCATTCTTGGCATGAATTGGTTACAATCCGGTTATGCCTCAATCGACTACAGAACTAGGGTCGTCAGGTTTTAGTCCCCTAATGAGCTAACTTTAGAGTGGACGAGCAGTAGTTCAATGCCTAGGGGTCGGTTTATTTCCACCCTTAAGGCTAAAAAGCTTATTTCCAAATGGTGTATTTATCATCTCGTTCGGATCAAAGATTCTAGCTTTGAGACCCCAACTATCCAGTCAGTTCTAGTTGTCAGCGAGTTCCCTGACGTGTTTCCCGAAATCCCTTCTGAGCGGGAAATAGACTTCGGCATAGACATTCTCCCAGACACTCAGCCTATCTCTACCCCTCCTTACAGAATAGTTCCAACTGAGCTTAAGGAGTTAAAGGAGCAACTAAAGGACCTTCTTGATAAAGGTTTTATCAAACCCAGCATCTCTCCCTGGGGTGCTCCAATACTATTCGTGCAAAATAAAGACAGTACCCTCAGAATGTGCATCGATTATTGTCAGTTGAACAAAGTCACTATCAAGAATAGGTATCCCTTACCCAGGACTGACGACTTGTTCGATTAGCTTCAAGAAGCCATCTGTTTCTCCAAGATAGCTCTCAAGTTAGGGTATCATCAACTAAGAGTCAGAGAGTGTGACATATCGAAAACAGCTTTCAAAACTCAGTATGGTCACCATAAATTTGTGGTTATGCCTTTTGGACTAACTAATGCCCCCATAGCTTTCATGGACCTGATAAACAGAGTCTTTAAGTAGTATCTAGATATGTTCATCATTGTATTTATTGATGACATGCTAATATACTCCAAAAATGAGGAAGAACATGCTAACCACCTAAGAATAGTGCTTCAGACGCTCAAAGACCGCCAGTTGTTCACTAAGTTCAGCAAATGCAAATTCTAGTTGAATTCTATGACTTTCCTTGGTCAAGTGGTCTTGGGTAAGGGTATTCAGGTAGATCCTCAAAAGATAGTAGTGGTGAAAGATTGGCCCAGACCTACTTCCCTAACAAAAATCAAAAGTTTCTTGGGTCTAGCCAGTTATTACCGATGTTTTGTGGAAGGTTTTTCCTCTATTGCATCCCCTCTGACTAAGTTGACTCAGAAGAAAGTGAAATTTTAGTGGTCAAATGCGTGAGAGAAGAGTTCCCAGGAGTCGAAAACTCGACTCACTACCTTTTCTAGTTTTGACCTTACCAGAAGGAACATATGAGTTTGTAGTGTAATGCAATGCTTCTAGAGTTGGACTCAGTTGCATTCTGATGCAGCGGGGTAAAGTGATATCTTACGCATCCAGACAGTTCAAGGTTCATGAGAAAAATTATCCAACTCATGACTTGGAGTCGGCAACGATGGTGTTTGCATTGAAAATATGGGGCACTACCTTTACAGAGCTCACGTTGATGTGTTCACCAATCACAAAATCCTTCATTATGTGTTCAGTCAGAAAGATCTAAATCTCCATCAAAGAAGATGGTTGGAGCTACTGAAGGACTATGACATAAGTATGTTGTATTACCCAGGCAAAGCCAATGTGGTGGCTGATGACCTAAGTATGATGTTATGGGGAGTGTTGCTCATGTTAAAGAGGGCAAAAAGGAACTGGCAAAGGATATTCCACAGGTTAGCTCAGCTGGGAGTGCAGCTGGTTGATACAGCTGAGGATGGAGTAGTTGTGCAGAGTAGGTCATATTCCTTCATTGGTAGTTGAACTTAAGTCAAGGCAGGATGAAGATCCCATATTGCTGAAGCTGAAGGAGGAGGTTCTCATAAAAGAAGTGGAGGCTTTCTCCCAAGGGGGAGATGGTGTACTCCGTTTCCAAGGTAGGTTGTGCATACCAGATGTAGGTGAGTTGAGAGAGCAGATACTGGCTGAAGCACACAGTTTGAAATATTCCATCCACCTAGGTGCTACTATGATATATCGTGATTTATGGGATATTTACTGGTGGAACGACATGAAGAGAGACGTCACATAATTTGTAGCTAAGTGCCTGAACTGCCAGCAGGTCAAAGTAGAACACTAGAGACCGGGAGGTATAACTCAAGATATCAACATAGCCACATGGAAGTTGGAAGAAGTAAATATGGATTTTATTATAGGTCTACCTCAGACTCATCGACAACATGACTCAATCCGGGTGATAGTAGACCAGATGACTAAGTCAGCATATTTCCTCCCAGTTAAATCTACAGACTCAACTGAGGATTATGCCAGGCTTATATTCTGGAGTTGTTCAGAATTCATGGTATTCCCTTGTCCATTATTTCAGATAGAGGTACCCAGTTCACCTTGCATTTTTGGAAGTCTTTTCCACAGGGAATCGGTACCCAGGTCAAGCTCAACACAACTTTTCACCCACAGACAGATGGACAAGATACGTGGACTATTTAGACCTTAGAAGATATATTGAGAGCATGTGTGATCAATTTCAATGGCATTTGGGATGATCACTTGCCTCTCATCAAGTTTGCATAAAACAACAACTACCACTCCAGTATCCAGATGGCCCTGTTTGGGGCATTGTATGGTAAGAGGTGTAGATCTCCTATCGGGTGGTTTGAGGTTGGTGAAGCTACTCTAATCGGGCCAGACTCATTCCATTAAGCTATGCAAAAAGTACAACTCATCTAAGAAAGATTGAAAACAACTCAGAGCCATCAAAGATCTTATGCTGATGTGAGAAGACAATTAGAATTTGTAGTGGATGACTGGGTTTATCTAAAAATTTCACCCATGAAAAGGGTGATGAGATTTGGCAAGAAAGGAAAACTCAGTACGATATATGTGGGACCCTATAAAATTCTGAGGAAAATTGGCAATGTAGCCTATGAGTTGGAATTACCTTCAGAGTTATCATCTGTGCGCCCAGTGTTCCATGTGTCACTATTGAAGAAGTGCATCGGTGATCCAACTTCAGTGGTTCCACTAGACAGTGTGGGATTGAAATATAGTCTCTCTTATGAAGAGGTCCCAGTTCAGATCCTTGATCGTTAGGTTTGTAATGTGAGAAACAAAGAAGTAGCTTCAGTCAAAGTCTTGCGGAGGAATCATCATGTTGAAGGAGCTAGGTGGGAAGCCAAAGAAGATATGATGGCTAGATACCCACATTTATTTCTTTCCAGCTCAGTTTCAGTTTAAGGTATCAATCTCCTCCCTAAAACTCTATTCAGTTACATGTTCAATCCACGTGTCCTAATTTCTTTCATTTTAATGAATGTGTGTATGATTCGTGAATTCAATTAAGTCATTTAGTTCAATTTGGAGGTAGTCATTCTATATAGTTTTTAACTTTCATGATTAGTATTTGAGTTTAATGATTGCAATTCTCCGTTTTCTATATGTTTTCCAACATTCGAGGACAAATTCTCCCAAGGGAAAGATATTGTAATGCCCGAAAAACCCTAAGATCAGACACGAGAGTTGAAACAGAGAAAACAAGATTTTTTATACTAGGTCACAGAATGAGTCGTCTTATGATCCGTGGGGTAGTCGTGGGGAAAGGTCCAGACTTGGTTGAAAATTTGGGAACTTTAGTGACCACGGGTGTGACCATGAGTTGTGGTCAACACCATGAGTCATCATGTGAATCGTGGTCAAGGGTTGACTAAAAGTTGGAAAATTTGGGCAGTGTACTTAGCGGGTCCTCACCATGGCTAGTTTGGGACACCACGACCCATGGTGACCCCCAGGTGGTTTTCAGCAGAAAGGACGATGGGAGGTGACCACGAGTCATGGTTACTGGCAATGGATAGTCAAGTAGCCCATGGTGACCCCTGAAGAGGAATCTGGGTTCAGTGGCAATGGCAGACGTCACGAGTCGTAGGTCTCCTGACGACTCGTGAAGTTAGTCATTGGCAGACTGTAGAATCTGAACGAAATTTCTAGTGCATATCAGATTGGGCACCACGAGTCCTCGCTGACCTCACCGACTCGTGGAGTGCCTCATGGGGATTGGCAAGGTCCATTTTCCTGTGAATTTCCTAGGGAGTTTTACGTAATTTCCTAAACTCCTAGACTCTAAACTATGCCATTTTGGAGTTTAATCAGGGGTTTTATAGGGGGTAACCGTTGGTTTTTACTTTATTCCTCACATCCCCACAAAAGTTAGAATGTAGAACTATTTTAGAAAGACTCAGAGCAGAAGCTAGGGCAATCGAATTATCCTCAGATTTTCAAGGAATTCTCTCAGGGATTTCCATCACCAAGTATGTGGGAATTCAACAAGGGAATAGTTCTTCCCTTGTGTCCCCAAAGTCTTTGTTATTCTCCTCTTTCAGTTTAGCCCTATGGATCGAAATGTAGAAGATTATCAGACGTATATCTTTAATATTTCGAGTAGTATCTTCCTCATGATTTTAATTACTTTATTATTCCCTATTTATTGAAATTTGTGGAAATTGTATCTAGCAGAATCATTTAGCCCTAGTTCCCATCTCAGTAGAAATTAAAATCTTGCGGGTTGGACTAGTCTCCCTGTAGCTTGATTCTAACAGATTGAAATCCCCATATTATTAGTGTATGTGGAAATTTTGTCAGAAACTTACATGTCCAGTCTCATTCAGATTGATAGACTCAGTGTTGCCCAGAAAATGTCAGTTGATCTGTTTGACTATAGTTAATCCTTGAGGTGTCCGTGATGCCTCCTAGTTATCAATATTAGACTCAGTATCTGATTTAAGTGGTTCTTTAGGCAGTCATGAAACTTTTAGCTAAGAAGCTCTGACCATCCTTAGGCCCCCATCTTCATATTACAGTTATTTCTTTGGACTGTTACGACGCTTCCATATAAGTAGCTCTAACTAATCTTGGAACACTAGTTACAGAATCTGATCCGATAAGACTATCGGGGTACTTCCATATAGGTATTCCTAACTTAGTCTTGAGCCCCAGTTTTGAGCTATCAGCTTAGTAGTCAGTCTAGGACTATCCTGTGGGAGTAGGACTTAGCACTAAGTGGACCGAGGTTTCAGCGCACCAAGGTTCCCAGAACTACGTTGCCACAATAGGTTATATTTTATTGGTCTCATGGCCCCAGACCTGTGATCACTCAATTCATTCCTTTATACCCTAGAAAGGTATATTGGGTATACTGATAGGGTGTATACATCGGACTCCACGTCTACCTCACGTGGTTATATGTCAGTTATAGACTCTCCCATAGTCAGTTAAGTTTAGTCTCAAATTAGCTCAGTTAGAACAGTTTCAGACTACCCAGTTCAAATCAATTCAGTACAGTACTTCATATTAGTATCTCAGATTTAGGGCATGTCTCTGACCATCAAACAGGGATATCTTAACCATCTCACTATATCACAGTTTATTCTATTTTAGTATTTCAGTTAGTCATTACATGTCTTTACAGTTCAGTTGCTTTATTTTTCATTTTATGGTTTCTTCACTTACTGAGTACATTCAAAGTACTGACAGATACCTTTTATGTTGTATCGTTTTATGATACAGTTGCAGGTTATCAGTCTTAGCTTCATTATCAGATCTCACCCAGAATTTTTTAGCTGCATCAGTGGTGATTCCTCATTTTTTGAGGATGAGGATTACTTCTTTTTAGTTATATTTCTTTCAATTATTTTTTTGAGTGAGCTTGGGGATTGTCCCAACAACTTATCAGATAGATGGCTTTCAAACATAGACATAAATTCAGATTCTTAGTTTCGTTTTCAGTTGTAGTAAAACTTTATGATTTAGTTCTTCTTCGTAAATGTTTTAATTTATTATTTAAAAGCTTCCTCTATGTTTTTACTCAGAATGCCAGTGTTATGATAGACCATGGGTTGAATTGGGGTTACTTGTCACTCCAAATACTTTATCTCGTCCAGGGTATAGACTCAGGGCATAACATCGTTTCTATGTTCTTCTCTGACTAAAATATAACATAAAAGCTATTTATACAGACATTGGAACTTTTTCCTAAGCTAACAGGGAATTTTCCATATTTGGTGTCGACTATCGACTAGACCTACGACCTAGCAAGATTGTACGGGTCGTACCTGCTTCTCGTACATCCTTGGTTGCTACAGATTTTTCTAAGTTTTGGTAGGTACATAGGACTCGTACCACAGTCCAACGAGTCATACAATACATCCATGGTTTAGCCTTGGTAACTCTGACATCTTCTGAAGTTCTCCACAAGTGTTGTGGAACGACTTGTACCTTCCTCCTAAAACTTGTATTGTTTGTAGTGTCTGAAGTTCTACCAATTCTTGAAGAATCTTTTGAAGTTCATCATGGCTTATGGTACAGTTCACATGTGCATGCTACAATCCATGAGTCCATCTGTACCAAGAGACTGCCTTTATGCAAATTTCTCTAAATAGTTCCACGATTCTAGCAGTGACCCATACCATCTTGGTAAGCCTCATACTGAGAGTCTTATGTTGCCTTTCTCTTAATTCAGCCTTCTGACTTTCACTACGATTCTCAGTACAGCTCATACAATGAAGGTACGATTCGTACCGATACTTGAACTTGGGTGTTTTTCTGCATTTTTAGGCTTTTTTTACATATTTTTGCTCCAACACCTATTTTCCATGAAATCAAGCTAAAAGTGCCTCATATCCATATAAATATATCTAAGTCCACACTATTTTCTTCATTTTAAGTGTTACAAGTGTTGTAAACTCACAACACATCAACACCCTCAACATAAGACTTTTGCATGTCCTCGGGCAAGGAAAATAAAAAAACTAAACACGACACTTAACTAGAAAATATACCTAGGATACTACAGCGAACATAAACCAAAACTTGCACTATAAACTCAAAAAGATTTTGACCCTTTTTCCAGGAACCAAATCAGCACATGCACATCAAGCAACCACAAAACATGATAAACAGGGACCAAGATATGTCATCTAGCTACTAACAGATAGTCAAATCATCACCAATGTTTTTTACACAAACAACTGGTAGAATTAAACACAAACCATGTACTCTCACAGCAAATGAAGTCCCCCACTCATAGATATAGTAAAATATGAAACATGGGACTGAGAAAGTAAGACTCTCACTCTCAAAAGAAGTTTGAAATACTGCATATCGGATACCATAGCCTTGTCCTTATTTTCTCTACTTCGGTTTGTCAGATGGTCAGGCTAGGATCACTATAGGACTTGCTTTGACTTGTAATGTAGGATTTCAGGTTGGGTATGGTAGATATGGGATCTTTTGAGTGAGTAAACCCCTCCTTGGCACTATACACATGTGGCTGCATTTTTTTCACTTTTTGGTTTACCCTTTTACTCTTTTTCCACTTTTTTCTCCCTTTTTACCCTTTTTTCCACTTGTGTGAGTGTGGCCTGTTTCTTCAAGCTTTTCATGCTTCATTCTTATTTTATATTTTCTTTTTTAGTTTTATTTCTTTTTCTTTTTTCTTTTGGTACTCCATACCTCATTTTTCACCTTTTTCTTTTTCTTTTCCTTTTTCACTTTTTCATTATTTATGCACCCCTACTCTAGCCACCCTCAAATTAGGCATTTTACCAATGTTGAGGTTCACAATTTCCAAGGACTGACCAGGGACAAAACAGTTTCATTATAACAAAGATACGGTTAATTGGTTAATAAAAGAAAAATGGTCTATTTAAGGCTCAAAATTTGGATCAAGTGAATTTATTTTGGTAGGATCGCTTAAGATAAAAATGGGCAAAACAAAAATGGCCTATGATCCTGTTATACCCCGAGAATTCAAGAATCAGACCCAGAAGTGAATTAGAGAAAAACAGGAAAATGTTGCAGCAGTTGCAGAACGAGTCATTGAATGACTCGTGAGGAGACCCCACGAGTCGTCAGGTGACTCATGGGATGTCCTGGAAGGATGAGGTACTTGAAGTCCCCAAGGGCGATGTAATGACTCATGGTCGGATGCCATGAGTCATCATGTCAGTTGTGGGGTGGTTCTAGAGGAAGATTGGAAAATTGATCTAGTGCACTTGACATGAAGTGGCAACGAGCCGTGGCTACTGGGGACGAGTCGTCACATCACTCGTTAGGAGTCATGGAATACCATTTATCCAATGAACCTTACGAGCGAACCAACGAATCGTGAGCCCTAGAGACGAGTCGTCAGGTCGTCCGTTAGGACCCCCAGACAGTTATTTTCAGCGATTTCAGTAAGTGCTTTTTCGTAATTTCTATGTTCTAAGGGCCTATACTATGTCGTTTTAAGCTTGTAACAGAGGGTTTTCAGTAGAGAAAAACCCATCTTAGGCCATTACTTTCATGCATGCAAGGTTGGGGTTTTGAGGAGACGAATCAAGGTGAATTCTCAAGGTTTCCAATTGGAATCTCAGTTGTGCATTTAGGAAGGGTTAGAATTCTTCAATCCTAGGTATGTAAGGCTATGAGTGGGTACTTCCTTCCACACCCATGCCCATTCCCTATCAATTTGTGATTGGTTTGTGATGATCAAGTATGGATTTTCATTCAATTGCATGATTCTTACATTTCTACTCATGGGTATGATTAAATTGAGTTGACATTGATGATTTATCGAGCTTGGGAGGATTCTCACTTAATTTCTTTTACAAAATTGTCTTTCTAAAATTTAATCGAAAACGCCCATGTATGGATAGTTCATATAGAATGTGATGATGATGGAGTAGTTGATGAAAGGCATGTTTCCAACCTTACCCATGATTTTTGATGATGTTTTCAAAGGAGATTAAATAGACCCAAGTATGGTAGAACTTTGAGTGATGCCCATGTGATGTTTTCAAATTGTGATTTCTTTCCCGAAATGAGCTTACCACATGGTTGAGATGGAATTTTCCTTTTTACCCTTATTACGAATTCTAGCTTGTGGTATGTTTCAAAGTAAAGCCTTCTCTATGTGTAAATCCTTAATTGATATGTATATTATTGTCGAGCTTTGTTAAAAATAATGTTAAGCTTCATTTCACATGATGTTGAGTCTAACTATGATTTTTTATTCAAAGCTATGTCGAAATGACATTGTTGAGCTTCTTATTTATATGATATCTAGTGTATGCATGATTTCATGTTGAGCTTCATCACTATATGTTGTTGAGCTTTGTATTTATATGATGTAGAGCATTGCATGTTTGGGAGAAGAGCCTAGCACCGAGCGGGCTAAGGGTTGATAACCCTACGCCCCAGAACTACGCGCCAATATAGGTTGAGTTTATTATGTTATTGGGACCTCCCTTGTGAGCTATCCCTGACCCGATTGGCCCCTTTCAGCTTGATATCGATATCATGGTAGTGTCCCTATCCCTAGCAAGGTTTTGGATGGCTCTGCCCACTTGAGTGTTATAGTCGATACCACGTAAGCTCTATCGTAGTATGTCGGTTAAGTGACGAGTCTCCCACTGTCTATATTATTCAAATTTGCATAACCCTTACTCATGATAATTATCGGATGTATGCATGTTCAAGAAACAAGGTTTGACTCATTGTTCAGCTTCTACTATAAGTGTTGTGTTTCATCTTTGAGTCAATCATGATGTTCTAAAGCTATGCATGGTCATGTTATGATAAGAATACGACTTTAGAATGATTTCTTGTAGCCTTCTATTTTCACATAAAAGCTTTTGATATGTCATGAAATGTTTTAAATGATTTATTTACTTAAGAAGTTTTACTTACCTTACATACTCGGTGCATTTCACATACTGACCGCATACTTTCTATGCTGCATCGTTTCATGATGTAGGATCTGGTTCTCAGGTCCAGCCCTATTCATAGTTGCTTATCAGAGTCAGTACCTGCTTGGTTAGTGAGTCCTCATCTTTTGAGGACTAGATTTTCAGTTATGTTGGTTGTATTTTCAGTTTTAGTATTACGTATCTTGTTGGGGGTATTGTCCCATCAGCTCATCCATATTAGAAGCTTATCATACTCAGACATGTACTCCGCTTTCGATGTTCATTCCGTTATTATGTTAAGTTAGACTTTCGCTGAGTTTATGATTATGTTTCTTCATGTTTATTGAATGAGTTAGTGAATGCTTATTCCATGGATTAACTTGGGGTCTCTCTGGGTCCCTTGCCCCATGTCTACGATCTGGGTCTACACTCGGGTCGTGAAAAAATTGGTATCAGAGCCATAGGTTTAAAGTGTCCTAGGGAGTCTAAAAGTTGAGTTATGTAGAGTCTTTTTCATGAGTGTGAAGCGCCCCACACTTATGACGAAGAGGCTACAAAACATTCTAGGAAAGGTTCCCATCTTTCATGGTATATGTCGTGCGATGGAGAGTCTTTCTATCGCTCTAATTCATGCTATTCGCGATTGCAAAATCATGGCTCTTTGAAGGATGAATGGTAGGAGGAATGGAGACGGTGAAGGCCATGAGGATGACATGGGTCGGGGGCATTAGTAGGTCCCACCGGTTCAGGAGCCTCAGCCACCGGAGCTAGCTGCCCACGTTGAGTTTCGAGCCGCTATCCAAATGCTTGCGCAGGACTTGACTACTCAGGTCAATCAGTAGGTTGTTGAACATTTTCTACAGAATGGCAGTACAGCGGCAGCTCGAGTCGGGGACTTCTTGAGGATGAACCCACCGGAGTTTCTTGGTTCCAACGTAGATGAAGACCCCACATGAGTTCGTGGATGAGGTTATCAAGATCACCCAGGTTATGGGGGTGAGTACTGTTGAGTGTGCAGAATTGGCCTCCTATTAGTTGAAGGGGGTTGCGCATATTTGGTTCTGCCAGTGGAAAGACAGTAGGGTTATTGGAGCAGGTTCGGTCACTTGGGAAGAGTTCCATGTTGCTTTTCTGGATCGATTCTTCCCTCGGGAAATGAGGGAGCTAAAGGCAGCTGAGTTCGTAAATTTGAAGCAAGGGAGGATGACGGTACTAGAGTATTCCCTTGAGTTCACCCGCCTATCGAAGTATGCTCCTTAGTTAGTGGCTGACCAGAGGGCACGAGTAAGCAGGTTTGTGCATGGGATAGTAGGTTACTTGGATAAGGAATGCAGGATTGCTATGCTCCATCAGGATATGGACTTCCCTCGGATGGTGTTGTACGCCCAGAAGATGGAGGTGGACCATTCGAGAGAGAGAGAGGCCAAGAGGGCCAGGACTGAGGGCCACAGATTCTCCCAGCAGAGGTCCGGCGATGGGCACCGTCGGCAGACCCACCAAAGATCATATGTCCCAGCTTCATTAGCCTTAAGTGTTCTATCTTGGCCTAGGCATGATTAGAGAGGGCGAGCATCAGGCTTGAGGGGTTAGAGCAGCAGGCCCGCAGATTCAGGTGTTCCAGCTTGTCGCAGATGTGGCCGAGGGCGTATAGGCCAGTTCTTGGTAGGTTCGGGTGTGTGTTTAGGGTGCGGGAAACCCGAACACATTCTAAGAGATTGTCTAGTAGTGAGACAAGATCAGGTTGGGGGCCATGGCCCAGCTTCTAGCTAAGCATCCCCACCCCCTCATTCATCACATCAGAGGGCATCTACCAGTGCAGCTGGCGATCAGCGCCAGAACAGATTCTATGCCCTAGCATCCCATCAAGAGCAGGAGGTCTCCCCGGAAGTGGTTACTAGTATATTACGAGTCTTCCATGATGATGTTTATGCATTGTTAGATCCAGGGGCCACCTTGTCCTTTGTCACATCTTATGTAGCAAGTAGCTTCAGAGACAGTCCTAATTTCTTGTCAGAATCCTTCTCGGTTTCTACTCCAGTAGGTGACACAGTTATAGCTAGACGGGTGTATAGAAATTTCCCGGTCTTGGTTCTCCATAAGATCACCTCAGCAGATCTGATCGAGTTAGCCATGATTGATTTTAATGTTATTCTCGGCATAGATTGGTTGTCTGCTTGGTATGCTTCCATTAATTGCAGGACCCAATCAGTAGAGTTCAGATTCCCAGGTGAGCCAATCTTTGAATGGAAGGGAAGTTCAGATGTGCCTGTAGGTCACTTCGTTTCTTACCTCAAGGCTAGAAAGATGATTTCTAAGGGTTGCATGTATCATTTGGGTAGGGTCAAGGATGTTGAGTCCGAGACCCCGACTATCCAGTTAGTTCCAGTAGTACGTTAGTATCCAGAGGTCTTTCCTAATGATTTGCCAGGTATTTCTCCCGAGTGGGAGATTGATTTCGGTATTGACCTTTTTCTCGATACGCCACCTATATCTATTCCTCCCTACAGGATGGCTCCAGCCGAGCTAAAAGAGTTGAAGGATCAGTTAAAGGATTTGCTAGATAAGGGTTTCATTAGATGGAGCCAGTCTCCATGGGGCGCACCAGTATTATTTGTTCGGAAGAAAGATGGTTCCCTTCGTATGTGCATTGATTATCGACAGTTGAACAAAGTCACTGTCAAGAACAGGTATCCCTTACCCAGGATCGATGATTTGTTCGATCAGCTTTAGGGTGCTAAGTGTTTCTCGAAGATACCTCTCAAATATGGGCATCATCAGCTCAGAGTTCAATAGAGTGATATCTCGAAGACGGTATTCAAAACACGACATGGTCATTACGAGTTTGTATTTATGTATTTTGGACTAACGAATGCTCCTACAACTTTTATGGACCTGATGAACAGAGTGTTCAAGCCATATTTGGACACATTCGTTATTGTGTTCATTGATGACATATTGGTATACTCTCGGAGCGAGGAGGAGCATGCCTCTCACTTGACAGTAGTGCTCCAGACCCTCAAGGACTGCCAATTGTATGCAAAGTTTATCAAGTGTGAGTTTTGGTTGGACTCTGTCGCATTCTTGGACCATGTGGTGTCTAGTGAAGGAATAAAAGTAGACTCGCAGAAAATTGAGGCGGTGAAGAATTGGCCCAACTGTTGAATCCTTCGGATATTCAGAGTTTCTTGAGTTTACTAGCTACTATCAGAGGCTTGTGGAGGGTTTCTCATCCATTGCAGTGCCTTTGACTAGGTTGACTCAGAAGAAGGTAAAGTTTCAATGGTCGGAGGCCTGTGAGAAAAGCTTCCAAGAGTTGAAGGCTCGACTTACTTCGGTAGCGTGTTGACCCTACCCGAGGGTAACGATGGTTTTGTGGTGTGTTTTGATGCTTCTAGAGTTGTACTTGGGTGTGTGTTGATGCAGCGGGGAAGGGTGATAGCTTATGCCTCTCGACAACTGAAGGTGCATGAGAAGAATTACCCGACCCACGATCTTGAATTAGCCGCGGTGTTGTTCGCATTGAAGATATGGCAGCATTAGTTTTATGGGGTCCACATGGATGTATTTACGGATAACAAGAGCTTGCGATATGTGTTCACACAGAATGATCTAAATCTTCAGCAAAGGAGGTGTTGGAGTTACTTAAGGATTATGACATGAGTGTCCTTTACCACCCGGGAAAGGCTAATGTGGTTGCGGATGTGCTTAGTAGACTCTCAATGGAGAGTGTGTCCTATGTGGATGAGGGGAAGAAGGAATTAGTGAAATAGGTTTATCGGCTTGCAAGGCTGGGAGTTAGATTGATCGATTCGACCGATGGTAGTGTTGTGGTGCATAACAGGTCGGAATCGTCCTTGGTAGTTGATTGTTATATCCAGGCAATATGAGGATCCAATATTGAGGAAGCTGAAGGAGGCAGTGTGGAGTCAGAAAGTGGAGGTTTTCTCCCAAGGGAGAGATGGTGTGCTACGATACCAGGGTCGACTATGTGTTTCAGACGTTGATAATTTGAGAGTTAAAATATTGCATGAGGTACATAGTACCAGGTATTCTATTCACCCAGGATCCACGAAAATATATTGGGATTTACGAGAAATCTATTGGTAGGATGGTATGAAGAAGGATATTGCGGAGTTCATAGAAAAATGTCCAAACTGTCAGCAAGTGAAGGTCGAGCATCAAAGACCTGGAGGTGTACTTCAGGATATTACCATCCCCACTTAGAAGTGGGAAGAAATCAATATGGACTTCATTATAGGTCTACCTCGTACTCACCGGCAATACGACTCCATTTGGGTAGTGGTGGATAGGTTGACCAAGACTGCACACTTCCTACCGGTCAAAACCACGGATTCAGCAGACTATTATGCTAAGTTGTATACTCGGGAGTTGGTTCGGCTTCATGGAGTTCCCTTGTCTATTATTTCGGACTGAGGTACTCAGTTTACTTCTCAATTCTGGCGTTCATTTCAAAAAGGGCTCGGGACTCAGGTTAAGCTAAGCACGACTTTTCATCCTCAGATGGACGGCCAAGCAGAACGAACCATTCAAACTCTGTAGGATATGTTGAGGGCATGTGTTATGGATTTTAAAGGTAGTTAGGATGATTATTTGCTCTTGATCGCGTTTGCTTATAATAATAGTTACCACTCTAGTATCCAGATGGCACCATTTGAGGCTTTCTACAAGTGAAGGTGTAGATCTCCCATCGGATGTTTCGAGGTTGGTGAGGCAGCTATGGTAGTACTAGATTCGGTTCATGAGGCGATGGTGAATGTTTGATTAATAAGGGACCGGTTGAAAAGCGCTCAGAGTCGTTAGAAATTGTATGCTGATGTGACGAGAAGAGAATTGGAGTTTGGTGTAGACAACTGGGTGTTTCTAAACGTATCTCCCATGAGCGAAGTCATGCAGTTCGGAAAGAAAGATAAACTCTTTCCTTGCTATGTTGGCCCCTACCGGGTTGTGAGAAGAGTCGGTAAGGTGGTGTATGAGTTGGACTTGCCTTCAGAATTGGCCTTAGTTCATCTCGTGTTCCATGTATCAATTTTGAAGAATTTCTTGGGTGATCTGGCCTTGGTATTTTCGGTAGACAGTGTTGGTATGAAAGGCAGCCTCAGTTATAAAGAAATTCCGATTGAAACTTTGGATCGACATGTTCGAAGGCTGAGGAACAAAGAGGTAGCTTCAGTTAAGGTTTAATGGAGGAATCAGCATTTTGAAGGAGCTAAGTGGGAGGCCGAAGCGGACATGATGGCTAGATACCCACATTTGTCCTCTACCGGCTCAGTTCAGACTTGAGGTATCAGTTTTTTCCCTAATTCTCTAATCAGTTTCCATGTTCAGTTTATGTGCGCAAGTTTGAATTATGTTATGATAAATGTATGTGATGCCTGAATTTAGCTCAACTATGTGGTTCTTTTCTGAGGTAGTCATTCCGTGAAATTTTGATTAAAATAATCAGTATTGGAGTATGATAATTTCTTGTTTTTGTTTCTTGCTTGTTTCTAACATTCGAGGACGAATGTTCCCAAGGGGGAGATATTGTTATGCCTCGAGAATTCAAGAATCGGACCCGGAAGTAAATCGGAAAAAAATTGGAAAATGTTGCAGCAGTTGCAGAATGAGTAACTGAACGACTCGTGAGGAGACCCCACGAGTCTTCAGGTGACTATTGGGAAGTCCTGGAAGGATGAGGGACTCGAAGTACCCACGAGCGATGTAATGACTTGTGGTCGGACACCACCAGTCATCATGTCAGTAGTGGGGTGGTTCTAGAGGAAGATTGTAAAATTGATCCAATTCACTTGACGAGAAGTGGCAACGAGTCGTGGTTGCTGGGAATGAGTCATCATGTCACTCGTTAGGAGCCCCGGCACACCATTTACCCAATGAACCTGACGAGCGAACCAACGGATCGTGAGCCCTGGAGATGATTCGTCGGGTCGTCTGTTAGGACTCCCTGACAGTTATTTTCAGCGATTTCAATAAGGGCTTTTCCTTAATTCCTAAGTTCTAAGGGCCTATACTATGTCGTTTTAAGCTTGTAATAGAGGGTTTTTAGCAGAGAAAAACCCATCTTAGGCCATTACTTTCATGCATGCAAGGTTGGGGTTTTGAGGAGACGAATCAAGGTGAATTCTCAAGGTTTCCAATTTGAATCTCAGCTTTGCATTTAGGAAGGGTTAGAATTCTTCAATCCTAGGTATGTAAGGCTATGAGTGGGTACTTTCTTCCACACCCATGCCCATTCCCTATCAATTTGTGATTGGTTTGTGATGATCAAGTATGGATTTTCATTCAATTGCATGATTCTTACATTTCTACTCATGGGTATGATTAAATTGAGTTGATATTGATGATTTATCAAGCTTGGGCAGATTCTAACTTAATTTCTTTTACAAAATTGTCTTTCTAAAATTTAATCGAAAACGCCCATGTGTAGATAATGCATATAGAATGTGATGATCATGGAGTAGATGATTAAATACATGTTTCCAGCCTTACCCATGATTTTTTATGATGTTTTCAAAGGAGATTAAATAGACCCAAGTATGGTAGAACTTTGAGTGATGCCCATGTGATGTTTTCAAATTGTGATTTCTTTCCCGACATGAGCTTTCCACATGGTTGATATGGAATTTTCCTTTTTACCTTTATTACGAATTCTAGCTTGTGGTATGTTTCAAAGTAAAGCCTTCTCTATGCGTAAATCCTTAATTGATATGTATATTATTGTCGAGCTTTGTTGAAAACAATGTTAAGCTTCATTTTACATGATGTTGAGTCTAACTATGATTTTTTTATTCAAAGCTTTGTCAAAATGACATTGTTGAGCTTCATATTTATATGATGTCTAGTGTATGCATGATTTCATAATGAGCCTTGTCGATAGACAATGTTGAGCTTTATTTTATATGATGTTGATTTTATGCATGATTTCATGTTGAGCTTCGTCACTAGACGTTGTTGAGCGTCGTATTTATTCGATGTAGAGCATTGCATGTTTGGGAGAAGAGTCTAGAACCGAGCGCGCTAAGGGTGGATAACCCTACACCCCAGAACTACGCGCCAATGTAGGTTGAGTTTATTATGTTATTGGGACCTCCCTTGTGAACTATCCTCGGCCCGATTGGCCCCTTTCTGCTTGATATCGATATCATGGTAGCGTCCCTAGCCCTGTCAAGGTTTTGGATGGCTCTTCCCACTTGAGTGTAATAGTAGGGACCACGTAAGCTCTATCGTCGTATGTCAGTTAAGTGATGAGTCTCCCACTGTCTATATCATTCAAATTTGCATAACCATTACTCATGATAATTATCGGATGTATGCATGATCAAGAAGCAAGGTTTGACTCATTGTTCTGCTTCTAATATAAGTGTTATGTTTCATCTTTGAGTCAATCATGATGTTCTAAAGCTATGCATGGTCATGTTATGATAAGAATACGACTTCGGAATGATTGCTTGTAGCCTTCTATTTTCAATTAAAATCTTGTGATATGTCATGACATGTTTTAAATGATTTATTTACTTAAGCAGTTTTACTTACCTTACATACTCGGTACATTCCACGTACTGACCACATACTTCCTATGCTGCATCATTTCATGATGCAGGATCTGGTTCTCAGGTCTAGCCCCATTCGTAGTCGCTTATCAGAGTCAGTACCTACTTGGTTGGTGAGTCCTCATCTTTCGAGGACTAGACTTTCAGTTATCTTGGTTGTATTTTTAGTTTCACTATTATTGAGCTAGTTAGGGGTATTGTCCCATCAGCTCATCCATATTAGAGGGTTATCAGACTTAGACATGCATTCAGCTTCCGATGTTCATTCTGTTGTTATTTTAAGTTAGACTTCCGCTGAGTTTATGATTATGTTTCTTCATGTTTATTGAATGAGTTAGTGTATGCTTATGCCATGGGTTGACTTGGGGTCTCTCGGGGTCCCTTTTCCCGTGTCTACGATCCGGATCTACACTCGAGTCGTGACAGATCCTTTCCTAACCAACCATCCTAAAACCTATATAAAGACCAACTGGGTAAGTTCTAGATCCTCTACGCAGTATTGAACTAGGTATCAGACCTCACTCACTGAGGGTAAATGTCTTTCATTCACTCTACTTTTCTGGTTTATTAATGTCTTAACAAAACTATTCATGCTAATATACTAAATGACATACAAAGATCCACAGAAATCATGCTTGCAATCACAAGTATACAACTAATCATCAAAAATTTTAAACAACGTCAATTTTTAAAAATCCAAAACTAGTGCAATTTATTGGCTGAGTACTCATAAGCTACTTTCTAATTAGACAAAAAAATCACAAATACAAAATTCTAAACATGCCGATTCTACTAGATGGCATGCCCGAGGGAAAAGAAATACGACAAGAAAAAACCTCAGACGAATCAAAATTCCAAAAATTACAAGTATACCCCCTCCCCTTTTTAAAAGCATGCTTCGTCCATGAAGCATAGAATGTAAAAATAGAGGGAAGGGAACATACCTGTGGCTACGCAGACTTCACCATCCAAGGGTTGCCTCCCATGTAGTGCCTGATTTAACGTTGCGGCACGATGTAACTTTTGTGATTCTTCAGGCATCATCAAGGTACACTGCCTCAATTCCTTTTATTTCCTTCGTCACTCCCAGATATAGCTTTATTCTTTTCCTGTTCACCTTGAACCTTTTTTCATCTTTGTTCTCAAATTCCACTGCATCGTATGGTGTCACATTCACCACTCTGTAACGTCCTATCCATCTAGATATCAATTTTCCAGGATGCAAACGGAGCCTTGAGTTTAACAATAAGACCAAATCACAAGTGTTGAACTCCCTTTTTGCAATCTTCCTATCATGATAAATCTTCATTCTTTCTTTGTAAATGGCCGCACTCTCATAAGCTCTAAGCCGGAATTCATCCAACTCATTGAGCTGGTCAAGTCTCAACTTAGCTACTTCATTCCAATTTAAGTTACGCTTTTTCAAAGCCCATAATGCCTTATGCTCTAATTCAACCGGCAGATGACATGATTTTCCATAGACTAGCTGATATGGATATTAACCAATGGGGGTCTTATAAGCTTTTTGATAGGCCCACAGTGCATCATCGAGCTTCCTAGACCAATATTTCTGATTAGTATTCACTATTTTAGCAAGAATGGTCTTTATCTCCCTGTTTGAAACTTCTACTTGCCCACTTGACTGAGGATGGTGAGGTGTTGCCACCTTATGCTTGACACCATATTTCTCCAATAGAGTTCTAAAGAGGCGGTTACAAAAGTGCGATCCACTATCACTGATGATTTCTGTGGGGATACCAAATTTAGCTAATATGTGCTTCCATATAAATGTTATGAAACTTTTGCCTTCATTGTTAGGTAGTGCAAGCCTCCACCCATTTGGAGACATAATCCACTACCACCAAGATGTATTTCATCCCATATAAGCTAACAAATAGGCCCATGAAGTCTATACCCCATACATCAAATAACTCAACTACCAGAATAGGAGTTAATGGTAACTCATGCTTGCAGGTAATGTCGCTCTGTCTTTGACATTGATCACATGCCTTGGTGTAATCATAGGCATCTTGGTGAATAGAGGGCTAGTAATATCCACATTGCAAGATTTTGTGTGCAGTTCGGATACCACTATCATGACCCCTAACTGGAGATGAGTGACAGGCCTCCAAAATGCTCAACATGTCTACCTCTGGCACACACCTATGAATGATCCCATCTGCACAAATGCGAAATAAGTATGGTTTATCCTAATAGTATCTTCAGGCATCAAATAAGAACTTCTCTTTTTGCTGTAGAGTCATATCTACTAGGATCATGTCGCTGACCAAATAATTTGCAAAGTCAGCGAACCAAGGAGTCAAATCCTGGGGTGCAGCTAGTACCTGCTCATCTGGGAAAGTGTCACCGATATCAATCTCCTTTCTTGCCCTAGCCTCAGACTTTAGTCTGGATAAGTGATCAGCTACTTGATTTTCAGTTCCTTTCCGGTCTTTCAGCTCAAACTCCAATTCTTGAAGCAACAACACCCACCTAATCAACCTTGGTTTAGCATCCTTTTTAGACATCAGGTATCTTAAAGTGGCATGTTCTGTATGGAAAATCACCTTAGTTTCAAGAAAGTATGCTAAAAACTTCTCGAATGCAAAGACCACTGCTAGCAACTCCTGCTCTGTGACACTGTAGTTCTTTTGGGTTCTGTTGAGTGTTTTACTAGCGTATAGATAGGATAGAAAATCTCTACTCTCCATTGGCCCAAGAAAGAACTAAGAGCAACCCCTCTAGCATCACACATTACTTCAAACGGAAGAGACCATTCTGGAGCTTGATGATAGGAGCAACGATGAGTTTCTCTTTCAAGCACTCAAAGGCCTTTAGACATGCCTCATCAAATACGAACTTCACCTCCTTCTCAAGTAGTTTGAAAAGTGGTTGGGCAATCTTTGGAAAGTCCTTAATTAACCTCCTATGGAATCCTACATGCCCTAAGAAGCTTCTGACCCCTTTTACGGAAATAGGTGGTGGCAATCCTGCCATAACTTTAATTTCGCCTTCTCCACCTCAACCCCCTTTCCAGAGATTTTGTGACCTAGCACTACTCCTTCCTTGATCATAAAATGACATTTTTCCCAATTTTTGATTAGATTAGTTTCTTCGCACCTGTTCAACACTTTGCCCAAGTGTTTTGGGAAAGATTCCAATGAGTCACTGATGTGCTGTGAGTTTACATCACTTTCCACGCTCAAAACTAAGAAAATAGCATGGACTTAGGTATATTTATATGGATATAAGGCACTTTTTCTTTGGTTGCAGGATAAATAGATGTTGGAGCAAAAATGTGCAAAAAATAGCCTGAAAGTGCAGAAAATATGCTTAACTCACAATCCTCACTACGAGCCATAGGAATGTGCTACGAATCATACTGTTGGTCGTGAGAAGTTTCAAAAGGATAACGATGGAGAGGTGTATCCTATGACTCTCAGTACGAGTCGTACAAAGCTTTTATGGGCCGTAGTGTATAAGTAGTGGGAAGATTCAAAAGATTTGCACAAGAGGCTGACTCCTGCTACGGATAGACAGTACGAGTCGTGGAAGCCAGGTAGCAGTCGTACCAAAGAACTCGTGATGAACGTTAGAAATTTCAAAGTATTAGATTCAAGCCATGGAAGCTCAGTACGACTCATAGGAAGCATGTACAAGTCGTACCAAGGTCAAACACTTAGCCAAATTTCTGCCAGCCAATGACCTACGGGAAGCAGGTACGACCTGTACATACCTGCTACGGGTCGTAGAACAAGTCGTGCCGCAGGCGGCTTCAGTTATGGAAATACACCCTGTTAGCCTAGGAAATTTTTTTTTATGTCTGTATAAGTACGTTTTATGTTTTATTTTCAAAAGAGAGGCAATTAGGAGTGATTAGAATTGATTAGCAACGAAGTTAGGGAGGCTTAGACGTGAGAATTGAGTTGTTCAACTTGTGATCAATCTTTTCTTCATTTTCTTTTTGATCTTCATATTGTTCTTAAGGATTTTGCTGATTAATACAAAAATGTTTTTCTCTCGTCCGTAATTATAGGTATTTAAATATGAATGCAAGTCATAATCTTGCAACTATGAGAGGCTAAAACCTCCAAGCTAGGGTTATGGGAACCATGATGGATTAACAAGCTAGGGTTACATAAAAGTGATTCAAAACCAATGCAAAATACTTGTATTGTATTCTCTTCATGCTTAAACATTTCTTAACGGTGTACAATGTTAGGACATGCCCAAATTCTTTACTTGCTTGAGCCTAGAGAGGTAGAGATTAGGAAAAGAGAACTACAACAAGGCCTTGATCTTGATAATCATTGTATTAACTTGAGTTGTGGTCGTAGGATAGTTAAATTTGGGATATATTGATAACGGTTAATTTGCAATCGCTCATGAGACCTGACCCGGTGATTGAGTATAGTCATTCAATACGGATGAGCCAGTCGTTTGAATGAACCTAAGTTATCAGTTCTACAAGTAATCATTGGTAATGATCACGTATGTATAGCCGAAGCAGTTATGAACCCATGGGGAACACAAAACCATAGTTATCTTTCATTCTTGATTTCAACTAAAGCTTTAACTGTGTTTTTAATTATTGTTTTCTTTAAAACCCCCCTATTTGGAGTAACTACCTAACAAGTTCACTTACTGGCTTTAGTCTAGCTCTTCCATATTCCCTGTGGAATCGACCCCAACCTCTAGTTGGGTTCTTTACTGACAACGTTTGCTTTATACTTCATTAGGAGGTGTGGTTTGAGCGTTATCAAAAAGTGGCGCCGTTGCGAGGAATATGGCTAAGACTAGATTATTTGGTTGTATTTGACTTTTTTGGTAGTTATTTCCTTAATTACGTTTTCTTTTTGTTTTTGATACCCACAGGCTGTTTTTCGGTGAATGCCAAGCACTCGGAGTAATGGAGATCCCCTGATTCTATTGAACCCAGAAACTGAGCGAACACTATACAGGATGGAGAATCAGGAACAAAGAGATGTCCGCATAGCTGAAGAAGCTAGGCCAGCTGAGCTAGCTCGGCAAGCTGCACTTCAGGATGCGGAAGATCATAGAGAAGAAATAGTTAATGTTGGTCGACACGGGAGCAATTGTGCCACCACCACTTCCGGCTGGGGCCAAATTTGACATCACGAGCACCATGATTCAATTGTTAAACATGAAAGGGGTGTTCAGTGGTCATGCAACGGATGACGCCAACCTGCACTTGATGAACTTCAGAGGAATATGCAAGGCGTACATGTTGCCTGGAGTTATCCAAGATGCCATTCAGCTTAGAATTTTCCCTTCTCTCTAGAAGAGGAAGCCATTTAATGGTTATTAGAGTTGCCCAAAGACTCCATAACTAACTGGAGGGAACTCAAGCAGGTCTTCTTAGAGAGATTCTTTCCCCCCTCCATAATGTTGCAGCTAAAGGATGAGATCTACAATTTTTGACAACTCAAGATAGAGGTATTTCATGAAACCTAGTTAAGGTTCAAGAAGAAGTTGAAAAAGTGTGCGAACCATAAAATCCCACATGACAGTTTGTTGGAAATTTTTTACAGGTCTTTAAATAATAGCACAAAATCTATTGCAGACACGGTGGCAGGAGGAGCACTGATGAGTCACGCCTGGGAGCAAGCAGCTACAATCCCTGACAGGGTGACTAAGACAAATAGGGCATGGCACAAAAGGGATGCTGATGCAGCGGTTGGTACATATGTTGTTGGTTTGAGCATAGACCAATGAAGGAAGGAAGAAGATCGCAACCAAGAGTTGGCTCATATGTGCACATCATTGGATTTGCTTACAAACCACATCATGAGATCAAGAGCCAAAAAGGTAAATGCAGTGAGGACACAAGGAATGGAGCCGGGAGCTGATCACTCTGATTCTGAGGAAGAGGAAAATTTCTCGGATACCCAAGTGGCGGGTTTTCGAGCCAACGCCCAAGCGTCTGGACAAGAAAATTGGTGCCAAGGTTTTGGAAACCAAGGTTAGGACCAATACAGAGACAACTACAACCGAAATGGGTATAGAGATAGGAGCCGCGGTCGTGAGCACGATGGAGATTGGAGAAGAAACGATGGCTACCGCAATGACCGTGCTGGAGTTTATATGCCTCCTAATGCACGAGAAGAGGAGACTGGGAAATCGAAGTTATAGAGAATGATGGCCGAGATGCTGAAGAAGGTGAGGTCCACTAATAAGCAATTGAAGGAGATCCATGGTGACATATCTAGCATGGCTCAAAGAGTGGAATCTCATGCAACCTCTATCAAGCAAATTGAGCAGCAACTTGGCCAACTGTCAGCACCACTAAACCCTAGAAAAAAGGGTACACTGCCTAGCAACACCATCCAGAACCCAAAGAGTGATGGCCATTGCATGTCGGTGATGACTAGGAGTGGTAAGACCATAGTTGAACCCCTTTTTGTAGTTGCAGTTGAACAAAAGAAAGAGAGTGTTATTGAGGAAAGTGATAAGGGTGTTGAAAGTGTTGAGTTTCCACAGGCCCTGATAGAGGAGAAAGAATCTAACATTGATCAAGGAGCAACTCAAGTGCACAGAGCTATCCCGTGATCACCGCCACTGTTCCCTCAAAGAATGAAGAAAAAGGCAGAAAATGGTAAGTTCCAGAAATTCTTTCGATGCTTAAACCACTATCTGTGAACATACCATTGGTAGAGGTATTGGAACAAATGTCGGAATATGCTAAGTTTATGGAAGACTTGGTGACGGAGAAGTGGTCTGTAAGCTGTGAGACGGTAGACAATGTACATCACTATAGTGCCATAGCCACGCGGGTCCTAGCTCAAAAGAAGGAATACCTAGGTTCTTTTTCTATACCGTGCACAATTGGAAATGTCGAGTTTGCAAGGGCACTTTGTGATTTGGGAGCAATCATCAATCTGATGCCCTTGGCAGTATTCAAGAGATTGGGCTTAGGAGCCCCCACACCGACCACTATGCGGCTACTGATGGCCGACAGAATTGTGAAGAAGCCAGTAGGGATCCTGTTCGATGTACTGGTCAAGGTGGACAAATTCACATTCCTAGCCGACTTTATGATTTTGGATTGTGAGGTTGATTATGAGGTCCCCATCATTTTGGGGCGACCATTCCTTGCAACTGGGAGGGCCTTAGTAGATGTGGAGGCTGGCCAGCTGAAGTTCAGACTAAACAAAGAAGAGGTCACTTTCAACATCTGTCGGACAATGCAGCAACCCAAGGAGTATAGTGTAATCTCAGCACTGCAGAATGAGTATGTGTCACTTGACGAATTCTGAGTAGTCAAGAGACTTGTGTCATTCTGTGACATTAAATTAGGCGCTTTTTGGGAGGAAACCCAAGTGGTGGGTTAGTGAAGTCTGAGTAACTGGGCCACCTGCATCGTGCCGCAATGTTAAAACAAGAACTTCTTGGGAGGAAACCCAAGTTATTGAACTAATATATTATTAGTGTGTAGGGAAAACAAAAACAGGAGGCAGAAAAATTGCTAAAAAAGAAGCTGCTATGGCTCTTAGTACGACTCGTGACAGTATCCTACGAACCGTAGCAGGAGGGGTGGTTAGGTTCAGAGGTGTAATTCAAAGCAATGACCTACAAGTCATCCTACAGACCGTGCCCACCTTGTATGAGTCGTAGGATGTACTCGTAGGTCCCTAGGTAAGTTTTCAAAACTCTGACTCATGAGACCAAGGGATGAGTCGTACGTCCTTCATACGACTTGTGGTACGAGTCGCAAAACGGGTCAAAATTTTAAAAATCACCCGACTCGACCCAGGTTTTCACACATGCCCTTTTTCCTATTTTAAATCAAACACCTCACACGACCCATCTTCCCATGCAAATGAAACCAACCTACAAACCCTACCTTCAAACCTCTCACACCCATAACTCAAAAGCTAGGAGTCTTCAAGCAATCTCGTGCTCAAATTAAGCGTGATTCTACTCACATTTGTGATTACCAGTTGAAGAAAGAAGCAGCAAGTAAGTAATGCATTGAATATCAAAAAATCTTAACTTGCTTGAAGCTTTCACTATCAAAACCCCTGTGAGTATTGACTTTTCTCTAAGAATTTCAGAAATACAATGATCAAGGATGTTATCAACCTATGAATGACTGAAAAACATTATCTTTTTGTTGGGTTAAACTTATGAATGGAAGTTTTCAAAATTTGAGTTATGGGTAGTGATTTAGAAGGGGATGGATGAGTAATGATTAATTGATTGAATGATATGCCTAGACCGGGGAAATCTGAGTACCCAAATTGTGAAAAAGAACCCCTGCAAACTGAAAAATTTTTGAATAAGCCGAATTGGTATGAAACACAGTATGGTTCGTAGTTTGTCACTACGAGTCATACTGAGCATTCATACCAAAGAACTAAACAGGGCTAATAAGAAGAGTCCTTCCTACGACTCGTGGAATCGACCTATAGGTTGTACCACGAGTCGTGGGAAAATACAAAGGAAATGATAATGTTGAGGCTTCATCATATGACCAAGGTACGGGTCGTACCTTCGTGGTATGAGTCATAACATGCATATAGATTGTCTGGCCTTTATATGAGTCATACCTTTAGGGTACGACCCGTATTGTCGACCCGTGTTAAGAATATGAAAGTGTTCTCATCTTGTTCTTTTTTCTCAAATATGGAATTCTAACTTTCTTCTCTACAGGAACAATGATAATGAAGCGAAAAGTATCCAAAGCAACAATCCGGAGAACATTAATTGATGAAACATCTGAGTCCGAGGCTGGGCAAGTAGGCAACTCCCCTAGTGGTTCGGTTGAGGATTACCAGCTAGATACTTCAGAAACTGATGGAACCAGAACCACTAGGGCAAGAGCAATATCACAAGCCGAAGCAACTACTGGCACATCTTCCCAAGCTCCCTAGTCTGAGGAAGGAGCTAGAGAAGGTAGTCAGGAGTTGGGAAATGACTTAAATACAGAGGAAGGGTTTGAGGAGACCCAATCAGGTGAAGCAAGTGGCAGCGATAAATCAGGGGAGGAGGCTCCAAATGCTGTACATGTACAGACCTTACCTAGAGAAAACTGCATAGTCCGGTGGAGAGTGCCGGGAGCCAGAGAGATTTATGAGCAAGGCATTTCTCTCACCCCCAAGAACAAGCCAAGGTGGAGCATCCAGGAAGAACCGTGGATCCTCACAAATACACTGAATGAAGTTGAGGAGATGAAGCAGATATTTAGCTTCTATGGTTTCGGGTGGATGGCCAAGACTCCATCCTGGTATACAACAGAATTAGTCCTGGAGTTCTACGCCAACTATTTGGCCACCATGGAGCAAAAGGCAAAGGAGGAGCAAAAAATAAAAGTGATCCAAGGACTAGAGGTAGACATACCAGTGAAGACCATCTCTCGAGTTCTTTATGGACCATAGTTCGGGCCTATACGGATGATGCCTGAGTATTACTACAGGGTGGAGGCAATGAAGCAGATCGGGAATTTGGCATTGGGGGAAAGACAGAGGGAGCTCAATGGTTGGCAGGTGTGATTGCTAAGAATAAGGAAGAAGCTGAATAGGTTACTGGTGGAAAGCAGGTGACAAAGAACTCGCTCAACTTCAAAAGGCCTGCTGGACACTAATATGCCATCGGTTAGCACCCAAGGTCAATGACAACACATTGAGTGCTGATAGAGCAGCTTTGGTGGCATGCCTCATCTCCCTTTATCCTATCAACATCCCGAGGATCATCGCAGAGGAGATACGAGACTGGGTGGTTGGAGTGATCACTACCATCCCATTCTTGAGTCTTGTATTCAGGCTATGCATAGAGGCAGGTCTCTAATACGATGGGGTGAGGAGCGACTGATCGGAGGCCATAGGATTGTAGACATCGGCTTTATCTAGGATGATATAAACCCGGTAAGCCATGCTAGAATACCCACCGTAATTCCATCAGTCCAGCTAGCAGGGGAGCACAAGTGAATGTCCCTACTGTCCAGGAGCATAGCGAGAGACTGGCTACAGATGTCGGTCATTAAGAT
The DNA here is from genome assembly GCA_035772735.1 of Datura wrightii. Classification (NCBI taxonomy): domain Eukaryota; kingdom Viridiplantae; phylum Streptophyta; class Magnoliopsida; order Solanales; family Solanaceae; genus Datura; species Datura wrightii. Next base: position 106,531,824 of record JASDFA010000020.1, on the reverse strand, counting down.
TCAAGACACCAGCTACAGATGGCAGTCATTTAGAGTCAAATCCTAGTATTTCAGCAGCACCACAGCCTAGCCTGCAGACTCAGAATCCTGCAACGCATATTTTGGTGCCTCATGATTTCCTCCAAAAACTGGCTAAACGGTTGACCAAGGCCGAACGAAAAATTCAAGCTATGATGGAAAATGTAAAGCCATGGTCAAAGTGGAGATAGATACAACAACTCAGGATCTACATGCTCTCTTGGATGGATTTGAGAGTCGATTCAATGTGTAGATGGCAGAGCAGACCGACACCAGCAATCTCCATGAGAAGTTAGGGGCTCGTCGGAGCCAAGTAGTTGAGTTGTCATAAAGACAACTGGTAGTTATAGCAGACCCCACACTTCCAGACCTAGATGTAAAACTTGATGAGGAGATTGACTTGGCAGCTTACTGGGAGCCGACAGTAGCAGCTGGAGAAAAGGGAAAGAAAAGAGCTTCTGAGAAGGTTGGAGAGGAGAGTATGAGAAAGAAGAGGAAGAAGGAAAGGACAGAATGCAAGCAGGCCAGAGTAGAGAGCCTGCAGACTCATGACGCACATATGTCAGAGCTGCAGGATAAGCTAGAGGAGCATGTAGCTCCACCATGACTCAGCCCATCTTGTCGGTGGTTGTACCTTCGGGTGAGCCACATTCAGCCCAGATTGACACTGTGGCCATAGAAGCAGCCAAAACTACAGAGGGGGTAAACACTACCCCTGTGGATACTTTATTCACTGCGCCGTCCACCGCTAGCGCCACAATTACAGCGGAGGTGCCTCCTCCACAGGACGACAGGAGCGCCTAGAGCACCACAGGTATGTTCCCTTCCCTATGATCTTATAGTTCATGCTTCAGGGATGAATCTTCATTTATCAAAAAGGGGAGGGGGTGCACTTGTGATTTTTAGGATTTTTTCATTTGTCCGAGGGTCTTTCTTGCCGCGTTTCTTTTTCCTTAGACATTTTATGTAGTAGAACCGACATGTTTAGAATTTTTATTTCTTATTTTGTGATTTTTGTATAATTAGAAAATAACTTAGGAGTACTTAGTCAATGAAAATGTACTAGTTCGATTTTTGAAGAAAAAAATTGACCCTATTTAAAAAATTTTGATCTATTAGCTATGTATTTGTGACTGCATGCATGATTTTTGTGGATCTTTTGATGTCATTTAGTTTATTAGCATGAGGAGTCTTATTAATCCATGTATAAATCAAACGGATGAGGTGAATATAAGTCATGTACCATGAGTGAGTGAGGTGTAGTACTTAGTTCAGTATTGCGTTGAAGATCTAGAACTTGCCTGGTAGGTCTTTGCATAGGCTAAGGATGGTTGGTTAGGATATGATCATAGGACATTTTTGTTTAAGATCACTTTTATCCTAAATAGCCCTACCAAAATCATATGATTGCCTTGATCCCAATTTTGAGCCTTTAATAGACCCTTTTTCTTTGATTCACTAATTAACCATGCCCATTTCTTTATAATGAACCTGTTTTGGCCCTGGTCCTTTCTTGGATATTGTGAACCTCAACATAGGCAAAATTCTAAGTTTAGGGTGGCTAGAGTATGGGTGCATAACTGAAGGGAGAGAAAAAAGAAAAGATTAAAAATGAGGTGTGGGGTGAAGAGAAGAAAATAAAGAGAAAAACAAGGGGGTTGAAAATCTTGAAAAAAAGAAAATTCAAATGAAAAAATGGTGGAAAAGTTGAAAATACACCACACTCATACAAATGTACATAAAAGAGGTGAAAAGGGAAGAAAAGGAATGAAAAGCAGAAAGGGCAAAATAGGTGAATGGTGTAGCCAATGTATGTAGTGCCAAGGATGAGATAGTCACTTATAAAATCTTTCATATTTATCATGTCCAGCCCTAAAGCTTACATTACAAGCCACAGCAAGTCCTTTTGTGATCCTAATCCAACCATCTGATAAAACAAAGCAGAGAAAATAAGGGAAAGCCTATGGTATCTGATGCATAATACTTGAAACTTCTTTGTGAGAGTGAGCGCCTTGCTTGTTTAGTCCCAGGAAATATTTGACTCTATATATGTGAGTAGGGACTTCATTTGTTGTGAGGGTACATGGATTATATTTACTTTTACCATTGGTCTATATGAAAAACATTTGTGATGACTTGATTTCCTGTTGATAGCTAGATTACATGTCTTGATCCCTGTTTATCATGTTTTGTGGTTGCTTGTGGTACATTAGCTGATGTTGGTTCATGGAAAAGGGTCAAAAAATTGCTAAAAGTATAGTGCAAGTTTTTTTTAGTATTGGCTGTAGTATCCTAGGTTTATTTTCTAGTTGAGCGTCATATTTAGTTTTTCTTTTTCTTTTCCTGATGACATGCAAAAGTCTTAAGTTGAGGGTGTTGATGTGCTGTGAGTTTACAACACTTTCAACGCTCAAAACTAACAAAATAAAATAGACTTAGGTATATTTATATGGACATAAGGAACTTTTTCTTTAGTTATAGGATAAATAGGTGTTGGAGAAAAATTGTGCAAAAGATAGCTTGAAAGTGTAGAAAATAGGGTTAACTCATAGTCCTCAATACGAGTCATAGGAAGGTGCTACGAATCGTACTACTGGACGTGAGAAGTTTTAGAAGGCTAAGGATGGAGAGGTGTATCCTACGACTCTCAGTACGAGTCGTACAAAGCTTGTACGGGCTGTAGTGAAGAAGCAGTGGGAAGATTCAGAAGATTTGCACAAGAGGCTGACTCCTACTATGGAAAGATAGTATGAGTCGTGGTAGCCAGGTGCGAGTCATACCAAAGCACTCGTGATGAACTTCAGAAAAATTTCAAAGTCTCAGAGTCAAGCCACAGAAGCTCATTACAACTCATAAGAAGCATGTACAAGTCGTACCAAGGTCTAACACTTAGCCAAATTGAAGCTAGCCAATGACCTACGGGAAACAGGTATGACCCGTACATACCTGCTATGGGACAAGTCGTGACGCAGGCGGCTTCAGTTGTGGAATAACACCCTGTCAGCCTAGGAAAAGGATTTTTACGTCTATATAATATGTTTTACGTTTTATTTTGAAAAAAGAGGCGAATAGGAGTGATTAGAATTGATTAGCAACAAAGTTAGGGAGGCTTAGATGTGAGAATTTAGTTGTTCAACTTGTAATCAATCTTTTCTGGGTTTTCTTTTTGATCTTCATATTGTTCTTGAGGATTTTGCTGATTAATACGAAGAAGTTTTTCTCTCATCCATAATTGTAAGTATTAATTTATGTATTTAAATATGAATGTAAATCACAATCTTGCAACTTGAGAGGCTAAAACCTCCATAAGGGTTGTGGGAACCATGGTGGATTAACAAGCTAGGGTTACATAAAAGTGATTCACAACCAATGCAAATCACTTGTATTGTATTCTCTTCATGCATTAAGAAATGTTTAAATGAAGAGAATACAAGACAAGCATTTAGCATTCGTTCTGAATTACATTTGTGTAACCCTATTTCGTTAATCCACCATGGTTCCTACAACCCCTAGTTGTGGAGGTTTTAACCTCTCATGGTTATAAGATTATAATTTGTATTCATATACAAACACATAATTAAATATTTACAACAACAATTGGAAGAATACCAAATTTGAATATCAAAGGACAATCTCAAGAACAATGTAAGAATTCAAGAATTTTATCCTAAGAATTTCTCTCCAAAACATGATAAAAATTCACAAAAAATATTCTTCACACATCCACTACTTTGTTTCTATGTTCTCTGACTAAAATAAAACTTAAATGCTATTTATATAGACATTAGAAACCTTTTCCTACGCTAACATGGAATTTTCCATATCTGGTGTCGATTGTGTCACGACTGGACCTATGACCCGTAGTAGGATTGTACGGGTGGTACCTGCTTCTCATACATCCTTGGCTGATATAGATTTGTCTAAGTGTTGGTAGGCTGGTATGACTCGTACCACAGTCCTACGAGTAGTACAATGCATCTGTGGGTTGGCCTTGAGAACTCTGACATCTTCTGAAGTTTTCTACGAGTGTTGTGGTATGACTGTACCTTCCCCCTACAACTCGTACTGTTTGTAGTGTCTAAAGTTCTGCCAAGTCTTGAAGAATCTTCTAAAGTTCACCACAGCTCATGGTATGGTTCATATATGCATGGTACGATCCGTGAGTCCATTTGTACCAAGAGACTGCCTTTGTGCAAGTTTCTCTGAACAATTCCACAGCTCCAGTTACAGATCATACCATTTTGGTACTGCTCGTACTGAGAGTTGTATGTTGCCTTCCTCTTAATTCCGCCTTCTGACTTTCACCACGATTCTCAGTATGGCTCGTACAGTCAAGGTACGACTTGTACTGACACTTGTACTTGGCTATTTCTTTGCATTTTTAGGCCTCGTTTGCACATTTTTGCTCCAACACTTATTTTTCCTGAAATCAAGGAAGTTCCTCATATCCATATAAACATACCTGATTCCATTCTATTTTCTCAGTTTTAAGCATTGAAAGTGTTGTAAACTGACAACACATCAACTACAGAACCAAGATCGTTAAGTTTCAGTTTCCTAATGAATCAGTCCTAGAGTGGAGGGGTAGTACTTCATCACCAAAGAGTCTGTTTATCTCTTACCTTAAGTCTAGGAAAATGATTTCTAAGGGATACATCTATCATCTAGTTTGGGTTAGGGATTCTAGTTTTGAAACCCTAAATCTTCAGTCAGTTCCAGATATAAATGTATTCCCAGATGTATTTCCCTATGATCTTCTCGGAGTCCCTCTTGAGAGGGAAATCGACTTATACATAGACCTTGTAATGACCCGCTCGATCGTCATAGCACCTCAATGACATAAATGTGGAAAATTTTTAAATTTTGAAAGTCTGGATTATGTTCTCGGATAAGGTGATGATGTGGTTGACAAATTGTAACTCCCCAAAGTTTTCTAAGACTATACTCGGGATTTGAAATTTGGTCAATAGAAAATCTATAATTTTTCTTAGAACAACTCATCGTATGGATCGTGGTTTCATGTCACAAATCATTGGATGAGTCATGGTAAGCTTCTGAATTTTCATCTCTCAGGCCATGAGTTCACACCACGAGTCGTGGTAGGGTAGTACGACTCGTGGTCATGAGTCATTGGTTGCATCTGTAGGAACAACCCAGATATGACAGGTCACGATACGACTCGTTGGTCCTTGTAACGAGTCATATTCAGGAGTAATGACATCTATCTGAGTGGTAGGATTTGGAGGTAACGAGTCATGGTATGACTCATTGTGCGTGATGAGTCATGAGGAGCAGTTGTGGCATCAAAGTTCAGAGAATGGGGTAAGTTAGATTCCCTAATCACGATTCATGTAATGACTCATTGTAGGAAACAACAAATTGTAGTGAATGTCAGTTGTATGAGGATCAGAGAAGTGGAAAAATGGACTAGCATGTGACTGATGGATACCATAAGTCGAGTAGGAAGGTACAACTCATGGTACGAGTCGTGACTGGCAGACAACTTTTTAAATATGATTTCCCAGGTATATTTTTGTAACTTCCTAAGCTTCTAACCCCTAAGTAATATTGTTTCGGATTTCTTAAAGAGAGTATTAAGGGGTTTAACCTAGCCTAAGTCTTATTCTTTCAAAACAACCGTAGATTGAAGGTCCCTTCTCAAATCAAGCTAGGGTTCATCATCTCCTTTATCTCAATTTCTCTTACGTTTTCAAGGCAAGTCAAGGGACCAATTCTAACCAGGTATATAGGGTTTTGAATAAGGAAAATCCTTCCACCCTCATGCCCTTTTGTCATGGCCCGAGTCTACACTCTACACACAAATGGTACCTGGTGCCACAAGTAACCCCAAGCGAACCAATGGCTTAACATCACACTGGTATACTGAATTAAATAGAAGCGGAAGCTGAGAAAAATATAACTAAATAACCTTCTCAAAAATAAGAAATGTCTAATAAGGTGCTGAAAATCTACGGAACAACTGCAAAACATACTGAAATAATACTTTGTCTAAAAGACATCTTGTTCAGGGTGTTATACAGGTATATAACTACACGCAAGTGCACGTGGTCGAACAAGTAGTAAAGTGGCTTAAGTAAGCCAAGTATCGATCCCACAGGGACTGGGATGAAGTGCAATCTGCTCAAGTGTATTATATTTTGATTTTAAAAATGCAGACAACAGTGTAACCAAGAGTTTGATATTTTGTTTTATAATTTTTATGCTAAAGCTAAAAACAACTATCTAATTTGAGTCTAAACTATGAATGAGAGCAGGCTGAGGTTAATCGAACATGTAATGAAATTAATTATCAATGTAATTTGGTTAGTCTTCTCCTCCGGTTGCTAGCCAAGAACATTTGCCAAGAGATTAAAACTCACGTATTTAACCTCACTTAAGAATCATGAACCATCCACCAACATTTCTGTGATTAAATGCAATTCATGTTCTAGCCATACAAACCCGGTTCCTAAATTGACTAATACGACTTTCAGGTATATTTCTATCCTAAAAGTAAATCAATTCCCAATTTTCACAAACCAAGAAAAGATCATATCCTATTAATTCACAACTTTCCAATTTCTTGCTCTCTCGAGTGAAACCGGACTTTTTAGATGTACATTAACTTAGGCCACACATTAATGCAGTAAGAACAAGAATTAATAGAACAACCATGGAAGAAAAGATGAAAAACCAAAGAATCAATGATCACATTTCATTACAAGTGTTCATAACCTCAGCAAGAAGATGATTTAGCCACTCATTTGTGGATTAAACATCGTTAAATGAGTGTTAAACATACAAGCAATTGAATACAAGGAGAAGGAAAGAGAGAACAAACCTGATAATTTCGTCCCCTCAACTGCCTGTAACCCACGTTCTTGCTCCACCAAGTCAAAATATTGAAAAATGAACCTAAGTGTTCCATTTATACTAGTGGGAATTTTTCCCGGAATAACAAGCAACGTGTCACGGAGTGCATCGCGGAGCACTGCCTTCGTGACACGCTATGGACGCGGACCTTCACTGGAATTGAGGGTCCAGGAAATAAAGCCCAACGTGGCACGGCGTGCAACGCGGAGCCAAGCCACCGTGCCACGGACCCATCGTGAACCCACACTGGAATTTGGCTGAAAATTCCCATCCAGGCAGAAGGCCTCCGCGATGGGAGCGTGACACGGCTCCATCGCGAAGCCCCTTTATTTTATGCTTTTCAATGCCTTGTCCCGTGCTCACTTCCGAGTTCAACCCCGATATCTTCCAACATGCATTTAAGCTTCCCAAAATTACATTTTACCGGCAAAACAATGCTAATCATGTTGGTTAGTATAAATTCACATTTTATTACCAATTACATGAGAATGTCTACACATTGATAGATAAACAAGGCTAAAATGACACTTTTGAGTATCACTTGGGCATATAAATTTGCCCAAGATCACTTACCCCACACTTAAATCCTTGTTCGTCCTCGAACAACAATCTTACACTTCATGCAATTTACATCCCAACCTCGCTACTTTGGTTCGACAATTTAGGCTACGGTCATACCGATTATTCAATACGGCAAATCATCAAGAAAACATGCATGGTCCTATCAATGCAATGACCTTCAATACATCAAGACCTCCTAGACTTAAGAATCGACTCTCGATATTGGCAAACTCATGCAAATCAACTGATCAAGATATCCGACACGAAAATTAATCTCTCATCAAGCATCTGCCCTCACAACACAATAGAATCTTCCCCTTTTTGCTCATATGACTCACAAAATTTTATGCAGGGGCATGTAAACACAATTTCGCTCTCTCTCCCAAAAGAATTCACATGCATCATGTCATGACCCATAAGCTTGCCCTTAGTGTATTACTCCACTAATATAAAGAAGTGCGATGTAAGATCACGTAGGACTTTAAGTGGTTGTAATGGAAGCTACGGAACTAGTAAATATTGGGTTAGCCAATAATAGCCACTAGCATCCTTAAGCGCCTTTTCAACACATCCCATCAACTCATGGACATTGTTTCTTCTTTCCATCATCCCATTCTTGATGTTTTTCTTTCGTTTGGCCCATCTTATTAAGCACACTTGACACAACAACAAAGATTATTCATGCACCTTCATTATAGTTTATTTATAACAAGTGCACCTTCAACCTTTTCTTTTCTTCTATCACTCTGCTTTTCTTTTCTTTTCACCATTCCCACTCTTTGATACTTTGGGAAAATGATTTTCTCTTCTTAAGCACTTAAGAGTTTTGTATCGACTTTACGGCTAATGAAAAGAAGGGATTAAGCTCGGTTTACACTTTTTGACAAAAGAAAAAAATAATAGGCTAAAGGCTCAACGGGCTGACTAGGGTATACAATCGAGGTGGGTATGACAAGGAAAAATAGAAACTTTCGATTAAAACAAAGAAATGCCTACATCCTTTCCTACAATACACCTCCTTCATTTCGTTTTGTACACACACCAGGCAAGTTCTAGACATTTCACAACAGCATGGAATTACAACACCTCACTTCACACTTATTGCACATGCTCAACTCAAGATGTATTCACAGACTCTTCAATCAGCTAATTACAGGAATTCAAGCATTAAGCCTCAATCACACTGAATCGAACTCTATGGCCTAGGTATCTCAACATATTTACAAAGTTGCATGCTTTCATACGAATCACCTTTGCATTTTAAATATCATGTACAACACGCAACCAGAATTTCGCAACCATACAGTAACTACAGGTTTCCCTTAAGACGGTCGTCATCCATCCATCATAGGGAACGGTCACTACTATGACTTCAGTTCAATGGGACCATTCTCAGTAAAAGAACCGAAAACAAACGCCGAGAAACCCAAGAAGTAGAAAAACAGTTGAAAATATCGATCATTTCGATAGCAAAAATATGTACAAAATATTTTAAAAATATCGATCATTTCGATAACAAAAATATGTACAAAATCAGCTAGCAACATTCAGCAACACACGTCAATTTCACATAAATTTACAATACAGAACAACAAAATTTCATAGGCACGACAACAGATTAGAGCATACATACATGACAGCACAACCAGCACCTAACTACTCCCACCCCACACTTAGATCGAACACTGTCCCCAGTGTTCACAAAATTAAAATAGCACAAAATCGGGTGGTGGAACTCCCTGATCAATCAAAGTACTCCACTTCTTCATCAGGTACTGCTGCTTCATCTCCCATGTCTGAATCACCCCCGTCGTCATCATCGGACTCCACATCGGAGTCCTCCCGATGTGTCTCCTCGTATGTGGGGACGTCATCATCCGTGGGCTCTATAAATGCTGGCCCCACTCGGCATAGAGCCCTGGCGTTCTCGCCGAAGGGGTAGTCTAGCTCGAGCTGCCATAGCTCCTCCTCTGTCGCCGGCCTCCCGCCTATCCTCAGCTGGAGCATTTGCATCCCATACATGCGAGCCATATACTGATCATCACGAGTGTGTCGCTCGCCAAGTGTAAGCACTGCCCGTGGGTGGTGTCGGGTGCCTTAGTTTTAGTAACATCTAAGGCCCGCCGCTCCATCTGCGGGATATAATCAAGGGCCTATTCCTCGACATCTAGGCCCCTGAGGAACGTGGTGAGTAGTCCACCAAAGCCGTACCTGTGCCCCTAATGCAACCGGGCTCTCTTCATGGCGGAGATAATCACCGCCCCCACGTTGATCTCCAGCCCTTTCATCAGGGCGTACACCAGGCATAAACGATCCCGGGTTACATCTGTCATATGTACCCCCGGGATTAGGCAGGAACAGACAATCTTCAGCCATATTCTGGCTTCCCTGTTCATCTGTGAATAGGGAAAAGTCTGATGGTAGCCCCTCTCTTTGTGTCTGCTCTATCTAGTTGTCGATCGGTTCCCACACAAGGTGCCTCTGATATCCGCATATGGTGGGGTAATGTTCAACTATTGGAGTACGTGGGCGTCTGTGTCCCGCGCTCCTATGATAGCATTGAGGTGGTGGGGCTCCAAAGTGACTATTTGCCCTCTGATTTTGATGGTGTGACTTCTGATAGTCGGGTTCCATTTGGCATAAAATTCCTGAATCAGGTGCAAGTTATATTCCTTGGGCTCTTCAAAGATGAACTTGAGCCTAGCTGCCTCGATCCGGTGTACAATCCTAGAGAACTCCTGTGCCAACGGTTCCCGTGCTATATGCTCCTCGGGGAAGTATTTGTTTTCTTTGTGCTTTGCATACCACTTCTTCCCCTCATCCGTCACCCACCTTGTTCCGTATTGGCGGCGTTAGCCGCGTGGAACTGCTGGTGCTGCTGGGACTGCTATGCCCAGTCTGATTCGCTTCCTTCCGGCGCCAGATGTTGATGCGCCTTTCCCTTTTTCTTGCCTGCTCGCCATTTTACCTGTCAACCCAAGCAGACAAGACCAATGTTAAGCCAATGGATATTAACTTCGACTAAGGTCGGGTTAAGCTAGGTTACCCCACACTTAGTCCTTAGCTACAGTTACAACATACCGGCAAGATTATCTTTATTTACACAAATAAACAACCAACTTACAGACATGCTTAGTGCATACGAAGAATTCGACGGTATATATTCTATGTACTACTCAGACTTCGTACAGCTAACAATAATCATTACCATTGATAACCTTTTAATCCATCGCACTTAGCAAGGAAAAAAACAAAGAAACGAAAACAACAACAAGAATTTATCTACACGAACCTATATAACCAACCCAATTCTTGTAATTTCAATATTCCTCTAACCCGAGAATCCGTCGGCCTTTTAACATGATAACAACTAGCACACCGACTCATCTCACTCAACATGTACATCCCGGCATGAATTTCACAAGTTCACTACATTTTTCACTTCAAATTCAAAAACAAGCCCTAGAAATGATGATACCAAGAAAATTCGATTGAATTATGCAATTAACGAGTTCAAGCAATCATAATGACATTCCGAACATTCATCAACAATAATTCAATTGAATTCATGATTAATTTCTACTTAGGGAAAACTTAGCTCACCTCACATGCTCAATATCGAAGAAATTTGACAAGAAATGAGATGAAATCGAAGAACATACCTTGAAGTTGAAGATTTGAAGCAAACTCAACAATTTTCTTAGCCTACTCCATGTCACGTTGAAGGGGGATGGGTTTTGGGGAGTTTGGTCGCGGATTGAGTGAAAAATAAGGAAAAGGAAGGGGTTTTCAGGGTTAAAAAGTAGAAAAATTGCACGGGTCACCCGGCGACCCGGTGTGACCCATCGCGATATACACGGCAACGTGTCACGGAGTGCATCACGGTGCACTGCCTCCGTGACACGAAGCCGTCGCGAGCCTGTTCTGGAAATTTTTAAAAAAATCCAGATTATACCTCCATGTGTCACGGAGGGTAACGCGGAGGTCCACCTCCGTGACACGGAGCTATCGCCCTAGCTCACAGTTTTTCCACTTTTTGTTAATTTTCATACCTCAAATTTTCCTTTGCGATTCCATGCATATTTTCCTCTGTTTGACCTGAAATTCATCTCACTATACAAAATTGGTTAGAATTATAGGTTTCGCTCTAACTAAAATTAAAAACAAAAACTAAAACGAAAAATTTTGTTGTTAATCAAGAAAAAGAAAAAGAAAAATCTATTTACACTTTACAAAGAGAAAAAAAAATTTCACGGGTTGCCTCCTGTGCAGCGCCTGGTTTAACGTCGCGGCTCGACGTCATTAAGCTCAGTTGTCCTCTAGGGCGATGGACGATTTCTCTCGATCACCGTCCTCCCCCCAGTAGTACTTACACCGTTCTGGTGGCTTTCCCATTAACTCTCGTGAATCCTTAATCTGCTTACTATCGCCTTGATCAATCACATTGATCACCGAGTGTTCTTCGTGCACCATCGGGAGCTTGGGTGCCTTGTACACATCGAACACCTCTACCTTGTCGTGTGCTCGCATTGTTAGCTGCCCCGCAGCTACATTAATTAGTGCTTTCCCAATTGCCAAGAAAGGACGTCCCAAAATAAATGGGACTTCCGCATCTGGTTCAAAATCCAGCACGACAAAATCTACCAGGAAAATCAGGGAGCCAACTTTCACCAGAACGTCCTCCACAATGCCATCAGGTATGGCTAAGGACCGATCCGCCAATTGCAAGATTACTGTGGTGGGTCTAGGACTCCCTAGACCCAGCTTTCTGAATACAGATGACGGCATCAAATTTATGCTCGCTCCCAAATCACACAATCCACGAGCTCGGATGCTCTGCCCAATAGTAATCTGTATAGTAAAGCTCCCAGGGTCTTTGAGCTTTGTGGGCAGTCTGTTTTGAATCCGGGAAGTGAACTCCTCCATTAGAGCCACCGTAGCATACTCAGTCAACCGACTTTTGTTTTCCACGATGTCCTTTATATACTTAGCATATTTCGGCACTCCCTGCAACACATCAACAAGAGGTAAATTAATATGTACCTATTTCAGCACCTCCATGAATTTCTTGAAACACGCCTCCTCCTTGTGTTTCTTTAATCGTTGAGGGAACGGGGGTGGTGGTCTTTCTGATTCAGCTTCCTTAGTCTTCCCCCTGTCAGTACTTTGCTCCCTCTCAACTTCTGCTGCTCCCGATTGTTGAGGTGGTCTTTCTGGTTCCACCTCTTTTAGCTGCAAACCACTCCTTGTGGTCACTGCATTCACCAGCTTGGGATTGGGATCTGCGTCGTTCGGAAGTCCTCCTCTAGGCCTTGTGTTTTGGGCTTTAGCAAATTGCCTAAATTGATATTCAAGTGCCTTGGTAGCTAACTGGTTGTTTTTCACTTCGGCTGCCAATTTCACATAGTCAGCCTGCAATTGAGCTTGGTTAGCTATCATGGTCTTGAACATCTCCTCAATGCTGGGTGATGGTGGTGGAGGAGGTGCGTTGTTGTTTCTGAATTGTGCTTGATAATTCTGCTGCCCTCCTTGGTTCCTTTGCACACCCTGACCCGAACTTTGCCCCTGATGGTTGTTGCTACACCATGAGAAATTAGGGTGATTCCTCCAATTGGAATTGTAGCTATTACCATATTGTTGGTGATTGTTCCTTTGTACATTTCCCACAAAGTTTACCGAGTCAGGATTGGCTCCACAACACTCAGCTGAGTGCTCACTGCTTCCACACACTTCACACCACATCTGCTGCACTGCATTCACTGGGGCTTGAGGCTGGTTCATTGTCATGTTACTGAAGTGGGTGTTAACTTGATTTTGTAATGCCTCTATCTGTGCAGCAATAGCTGTAAACCCATCCACTTCTAGCACTCCTACTGGTTTCCTTGTCCCTCCTCTTGAGGAATCAGCATTCCATTCCGGATTGCCCTGCGAAATACGGTTCAACAAGGTATACAGCTCCTCATAAGTTTTCTCCAGCGCTTGTCCTCCAGCTGCTGAGTCTAGCAATATTTTTGTGTGGGGTTCCAAACCCTCTATAAAAGTGTGCACCAGCACATCATTGGATTGATGATGATGAGGACAATCCCGCAACATGGACTTGAATCTCTCCCAAGCCTGATATAAATTCTCTCGCTCTCTCTGTTTGAAACTTAGAATTTGACTTCTAAGTCTTGCTGTTTTACCGGAGGGAAAAAACCGTATCAAGAATTTCCTTGCAAGATCATCCCACGTAGAAATAGAATTCGGTGGGTCAGCTTTCAACCACCGCTTGGCTTCTCCCAATAGTGAAAATGGGAACAATGTAAGCCGGACATAATCTAATGACACTCCAGCGGGGATATAAGTGTCACTAATCTCCAAAAAATTTTGGAGATGCTGCTGTGGATCTTCATGAGGGAGACCGGTAAACTGCCCGCTAGTGTGCAACAATTGCACCATATTCTGCTTAAGTTCAAACCTCCCTCCTGGCTTAGGTTTGCGGATGCTAGATGTGACATTATTAGCATGTGGGATTGCCACCTCGCGAACCGGCCGAGCTGCTACTTCTTCGGGCACTAACACTTCCCGTACTACTAGTGGATTCTGGTATTGCTCCATGATCGTCTGTCTGAGCAACTGCAACTTTCTTTCTAGAGCTTCTCTCCGCTTACTATGAAATATTCTTTCTGGCTCTATATATGAGTCCACCAGCTCCTTGTCTGTTGCCAGTGTTCAACATAAATTAAATCTGCAAAATACAGGCTAAGACCAAGTTGTCAACACTAAGAAAACAAAAATATAGTAAATTAACACTTAAAACAAATTCACCAATTGCCAGTCCTCGGCAACGGCGCCAAAAACTTGTTTGGGGTGTTATGTGGGTATATAACTACACGCAAGTGCATGTGGTCGAACAAGTAGTAAAGTGTCTTAAGTAAGCCAAGTATCGATCCCACAAGGACTGGGATGAAGTGCAATCTGCTCAAGTGTACTATATTTCAATTCTAAAAATGCAGACAATAGTGTAACCAAGAGTTTGATATTTTGTTTTATAATTTTTATGCTAAAGCTAAAAACAACTATCTAATTTGAGTCTGAACTATAAATGAGAGCATGCTGAGGTTAAACGAACATGTAATGAAATTAATTATCAATGTAATTTGGTTAGTCTTCTCCTCTGGTTGCTAGCCAAGAACATTTGCCAAGAGATTAAAACTCTCGTATTTAACCTCACTTAAGAATCATGAACCATCCACCTACATTTCTGTGATTAAATGCAATTCATGTTCTAGCCATACAAACCCGGTTCCTAAATTGACTAATACGACTTTCAGGTATATTTCTATCCTGAAAGTAAATCAATTCCCAATTTTCACAAACCAAGAAAAGATCATATCCTATTAATTCACAACTTTCCAATTTCTTGCTCTCTCGAGTGAAACCGGACTTTTTAGATGTACATTAATGTAGGCCACACATTAATGCAGTAAGAACAAGAATTAATAGAACAACCATGGAAGAAAAGATGAAAAACCAAAGAATCAATGATCACATTTCATTACAAGTGTTCATAACCTCAGCAAGAAGATGATTTAGCCACTCATTTGTGGATTAAACATCGTTAAATGAGTGTTAAACATACAAGCAATTGAATACAAGGAGAAGGAAAGAGAGAAAAAACCTGATAATTTCATCCCCTCAACTGCCTATAACCCACGTTCTTGCTCCACCAAGTCAGAATATTGAAAAATGAACCTAAGTGTTCTATTTATACTAGTGGGAATTTTTCCCGGAATAACAAGCAACGTGTCACGAAGTGCATCGCGGAGCACTGCCTCCGTGACACGCTATGGACGCGGACCTTCACTGGAATTGAGGGTCCAGGAAATAAAGCCCAATGTGGCACGGCGTGCAACGCGGAGCCAAGCCACCGTGCCACGGACCCATCGCGAACCCACACTGGAATTTGGCTGAAAATTCCCATCCAGGCAGAAGGCCTCTGCGATGGAAGCGTGACACAGCTCCATCGCGGAGCCCCTTCATTTTATGCTTTTCAATGCCTTGTCCCATGCTCACTTCCGAGTTCAACCCCGATATCTTCCAACATGCATTTAAGCTTCCCAAAATTACATTTTACCTGCAAAACAATGCCAATCATATTGGTTAGTAAAAATTCACATTTTATTACCAATTACATGAGAATGTCTACACATTGATAGATAAACAAGGCTAAAATGACACTTTTGAGTATCACTTGGGCATATAAATTTGCCCAAGATCACATCTAGAACTGACGAGTTGTGGGGATAGGCTAACTCTAAAATATAACTAAAAAGGAAACTGAACTAAAAAGATGCTCTCGTCCTCGGAGGATGAGGACTCACCAAAAGGTACTGCTGCTAAAATCATCGCAAGAGTACTACTGACGATGTTGTGAATGAGAACCTATAGCTGTATCATAATACGATACAGCATGGAAAATATGCATTAGTACATTGAATGTACTGAGTATGCAAGATGTAAGTAAAAACAACAGAAATAAACAACAGAACTGATAAACACTGAGTATAACTATAATAGTGTAACATAGGTATTGACTGAGAATCATAACTATATACTAAAATCTAAATAATTGAGCTAAACTAAAACTGAGACTATACTGAACTAGTCTGAACTGATAAGTGGGAGAGTCTATAATTGACAAATAACCATGTGAGCTAAATGTGAAGTTCGATGTATATGCCCCATCGATAGGATCCAATATATCTTGCCAGAGTGTAAAGGCATGGCTAGTGTCATCACTTTCTGAAGCTTGTTCAGGATAATAACCTACGGTGGCAACGTAGTTCTGGGAACTTGGGTGCGCTGAACCCCGGGCCACTCGGTGCTTAGCCCTGCTCCTACTGAAAATTCTAACAGTGATTACTAGGCTGATATCTAGAACCTAATGTCCCAAGACTTAAGTCAGAAATACTTATCTGAAAGTAACTTGAGAGTCTGCAGGACCTGATAACAAAAACTAAGGGTTCTAAAGCTAGAGCTTCTTTATCTGAAAGCATCTTAGCTGTCTAAAGAACAACCTGATAACTGAGACAATGGAGTTTTCACTGAATTCTTCAATAGATTGAATATAGTCAAAATCATCAAATGGCATTCCTATAAGACACTGAACATGCTAAGTACTAGCTGAGACTTAACAGTCAATAATCAACTTTAAATCACATAACTGCACTATCATGGTGATCAGAAAGAACCACCAAAATGAAGCAATATTCATACCTAAACAATCATGCAAGGCTCTTAAAAATCACATTTACAGATTAGGGCTAAAAACACAAACTTCATGGAAGGAGATATCAACATGAAATTTTTTCTAGCAACAACCTTCAAGAACTGCGAGAATTATAACAAGAATGAAATTCATGATCTAACTAACAGAAAACCCTAACTTTGGTCCTAAGAGGGATAGAACTGATAAAGTTTTCTTCAGGGTTTTGGGGCATAAGGGAAGAGAAATTCCCTTATTGAAGTCCCACATACCTGGAGTAGAATGCCTTGGAAGAAATCTTTAGAATTTGACAAGGAAACCTGAAAGCCCTAGTTTGCTCTGAGAGAACTGTCTGAGTCCTTTGTGCTTCTTCTATTTGATCTTGGGGAAAGAATAAGGGAGAGGGCTGACTGTTCCTCTAAAATCTCTCCTGAAAAATCCTATTATGGAATAGCTTAGGAGTTAAGTCGATAGGGTTTTACAAAATTTCCCCTTAAACACTTAATAAAATTTCTACACGCCAAGTGGTCCGACTCAACCTACGGGTCATACTCAGATTCCATGATCCATACCCTCACTCATGATTAGCGAGTCTTTTTCAATCCAACACTCTGAAGTTTTCCACAGATACATACTATGACTCATACCAACATCCTATGACTTGTACTATGATTCATAGTTTAGTCTTGAGTTTTACCTCTGATCCCACTCATGACTCATCCTACAAGTCGTTCCATCATATCGCGAGTCGTTCCATGACTCGTGGTTACCCAGAGTTTCCCTGACCATTTCTCTAAACTTTTCTATGACTGAACAGTACGATCCATACTAGGGTAGCACGATTCGTGACATAGAGTCATGGTTTCTCCAACCTCATTCACTAAGCTTCTCCATTCTCCAGTTACGAGTCCATGTACGATCTGTACCTCGATTGTACGAGTCATACTGTGACTCATACTGAGATATTTTTCCTAGATTTCTACATAATCAAATTTTAAATCTCAAGGCTAGTCTTAGAAAGTTTTGGGGTGTCACAATATCTCCCCTTTGGGAACATTCGTCCTCGAATGAAGACTAACTAAGTTGAAAGGATTGGGAATGAGCTGCAATCTCCAACTAGAAGCTATAAACTGATTACTAAAGGAGTGACTGGCTCTAAATTGTAAGAGACATACTAACTAAGCATATACAACTAGGGTGCACATCTTAACCATGAAAAGAACTGAAGGGTACTGAACTGAATGGAGTACTGAGGAGAAATTTAATACCTGATACTGAAGCTGAATTGGAAGGGAATAAATGAGGGTCCTTAGCCATCATGTATGCTTCTTCTTTCCATGTAGCTCCCTCTACTAGCTCGTTCCTCCATAAAACCTTCACTAAAGTGACTTCCTTCTTTCTCAGCTTGCAAACCTGACAGTTGAATCTGAACTGGAACTTCTACATAAGAGAGACTGTCATTTACACCAACACTATCTAGCTGGTTCCATGTGTCTTTAATAAGGACACATGGAAGACCAAGTGCACTGATGCTAACTCTACAGGCAATTCTATCTCATAAGCCACATTACCAATGCGTCTCAAGATTCTCTAAGAGCCAATATATCTAGGACTGAGCTTTTCTTTCTTCCTGAATCTCATCACCCCCTTCATAGGTGATACCTTCAGGTATACCCAATCATCCACAGCAAACTCTAGCTCTTTTCTCTTGACATCTGCATACAATTTCTATCGGTTCTGGGCTATTTTCAACCTTTCTCTGATAAGCTGAACCTCTACATAGCCTCATGAACTAAGTATGGTCCTATCATGGTAGCTTAACCAACTTTAAACCATCCTATAGGAGATCTACACCTCCTACAATACAATTCCTCAAATGGGGACATCCGGATGCTGGAGTGGTAGCTATTGTTATGTGCAAACTCAATGAGAGGTGGGTGATCATCCCAAATTCCCTTGAAGTCAATCACATAATACATCAACATATCTTCCAAGGTTTGTATAGTATGCTCAGCTTGTCTATCCATTTGTGGGGGAAAAGTTGTGCTGAGTTTGACCTGGGTGTCAAGTCCCTTCTGGAATATTTCCAGAAATGTGAGGTGAATTGAGTACCTCTATCTGAAATGATGGGCAAGGAAACTCCGTGTATTCTGACTAACTCCTAGATGTATAGTCTAGCATAACCCTCTGTTGAGTCTGTGGTCTTGACTTATAGTAAATGTGTTGACTTAGTCATCTGGTCTACAATCACCCAAATTGAATCATGTTGTCGGGAGTACGAGGTAAACCTGTGATGAAGTCCATATTCACTTACTCCTACTTCCAAGTAGGGATATAGATATCCTGAGTCATACCCCCAGGTCTCTAGTGTTCAACCTTAACCTATTGGCAGTTTGGACACTTAGCTACAAATTCTGCAATGTTCCTCTTCATGTCTCCACCAATAGATTTCCTGTAGGTCATGGTACATCTTAGTGGCACCGGATGAATAGAATACCTAGAGTTGTATGCTTCAGCCAGTATTCGCTGTGAACATCTAGAACACACAATCTGCCCTAGTAAAGAAGTACACCATCAACCCCTTTAGAGAAAACCTCCACCTTTTTTCCTAAAACTGCTTCTTTCAATTTGAGTAGTATGGGATTTTCATCCTGCTTTGACTTAACCTCTACCACCAGTGAGGATTTTGACCCACTTTGGATTACAACTCCTCCCTCAGCTGAATCAACTAACTACACTCCCAATCGAGCTAACCTATGGATATCCTTTTCCAGCTCTTTTCTAACCTCTTCAACATGAGCAATGCTTCCCATAGATATCCTGCTTAAGGCATCAGCCACCATATTGGCTTTGCCCAGGTGGTATAGCACACTCATTTCATAATCTTTCAATAATTACCGCCACCTTCTTTGACGAAGCTTCAAGTCCTTCTGACTGCACGCATATTGAAGGCTCTTGTGGCCAGTGAAAACATCCACATGAACCCCATAGAGGTAATGTCTCCATATCTTCAAAGCAAATACCACTATCGCCAATTCAAGATCATAAGTCAGATAGTTCTTCTCATGAACCTTGAGCTGTTTGGAGGCATAAGCTATCACCTTACCCCACTGCATCAGAACGTAACCAAGGACAACTCGGGAATCATCACAATAAACTTCAAACCCATTTGTTCCTTCTGGCGAGGTCAAAACTGGAGCTGTAGTGAGTATAGTTAAACTCTTGGAAACTCTTCTCTCAAGCTTCTGACCACTGAAACTTCACCTTTTTCTGAGTCAGTTTGGTCAAAGGGGATGAAATGGAAGAAAACATTTCTACAAATCGTTAGTAATAATCGTCCAAACCTAAGAAACTCCTAATATTTGATGGAGAAGTAGGTCTTGGCTAATTTTTTACCACTACTATCTTTTGAGGATCCACCGAATACCCTCACCTAAGACTATATGACCAAGGAAAGCCACTGACTTCAAGAAGAATTCACACTTATTAAATTTAGTAAACAACTGACGGTCTTTGAGAGTCTGCAACACTATCCTCAGGTGGTTGGCATGATCCTCCTCATCCTTGGAGTATACCAAGATGTTATCTATGAACACAATGAAGGATGTGTCTAGGTACGACTTGAATTCCTTGTTCATCATATGCATAAATGATGCAGGAGCATTGGTTAGTCCAAAAAGACATAATCATGATTTCATAGTGACCATACCGTGTTCTGAAGGCTATTTTCAGAATGTTACATTCTTTGACCGTGAGTTGGTGGTATCCTGATCTGAGGTCTATCTTGGAGAAACAACTAGCTCCCTGAAGCTGATCGAAAAGTCGTCAATCTTGGGCAGAGGATGCTTGTTCTTAACTATAACTTTGTTCAGTTGACGGTCGTCGATGCACATTCTGAGTGTATCATATTTCTTTCAAACGAACGACACTGGAGCATCCCATGGAGAGATGCTAGGTTTGATGAAACCCTTATCTAGGGTCTTTCAATTGTTCCTTCAACTCCTTAAGCTCAACTAGAGACATTATTTAAGGAGGAACAGAGATGGGATGGGTGTCTGGAAGAAGGTCTATGCCAAAGTCTATCTCCCACTCAGGAGGGACTTCGAGAAGATCTTCGAGAAAGATGTGGGGAAATTTGCTAACAATTGAAACTGACTAAATAGTTTGGGTCTCAGAGCTAGAATCCATAACCCTAACCAAGTGATAGATGCAACCCTTTGAAATCATTTTCCTGGCCATAAGGTAGGAAATAAATCGACCCTTAGGTGCTTAAACCCTACCCTTCCATTCTAAGACTGGCTCATTAGGAAACTGAAATTTAACGACTCTAGTTCTACAGTTGACTGAGGCATAACGGGAATGTAACTAATCAATGCCAAGAATGAGGTTGAAGTCGACCATGTCTATCTCTACTAGATCAACTGGGATAACTTTACTCAACACTGATACTAGGCAACTTTTATATACCCCGCTGCCTCTAACTAACTCACCAATAGGACTAGAAACTGAAAATGGTTAAAAGAGAACCTCTGGACTAATATCAAACTGAACAACAATATATAGAGTCATGAAGGAAAGTGTGGCTCTTGGATCTAACAAGACATATACATCAATATGGAAAAGGCGCAACATACCCATAACCACATTAGGTGAGTTCTCCTGATCCTGACAAGAAAACAAAGCATAAAAATGATTTTGGCGCTGCCCGCCACCCGTACATGAAGTAGTGCCCTACTGAGCTGGACAACCTGCTGGGGCTGCTAAGGTAGTAGACTAGGTCTTCTCCCATCCTGATGATGGACGATCTCTCAATCTATGACCCAACTAGCCATAATTGAAACAACCCTTCTTGACTAAACGGCACTCCCCGGGGTGATTCTGTCCACACTTAGGGTAGGCTAGAAATATGCAGCTGCTCGAGAAATGACTCTAGGATTAGGACCTTAATGCTCCACTTTTTCGGTCCTTTCGATATCGGAAAGAAGGGACACTGGCTGATGAGGGTACTAGAGGTTTCTGCTGCTGCTGCTGTGGTCGACTACCCCCGCTTGACCTCTACTGGCCGTACTCAAACTATCCTGTCTCGCCCATTTTTTCTCCCTCTCAATCTCCTTCAACTTTTACACCTCTATCTATTGTACATGAATGATGAGGCTATAGAGGTCGATGTCCTTGATAAGCATCATAGTTCTGCATTCCTTAAGCACCAAATTCAAAATTCTATTAAAGAGTTTGAGCATATGATCCCTCGACTCAGCGACCATTTTTTAAGCATACCATGACAGCCGAGTGAACTCCAATGCATACTCCTCTACTGTCATGTTGTTCTGCCTCAAGTTCATGAATTCGATAGCCTTAGCTTCCCTTAACTCCCGAGGAAAGAATCTATCAAGGAAAGCCATAACAAACACATCCCACTCTACTAGACCTGCTCTATTCGGCCTCCCTTCCTTCCACTAGTACCAAATCTGAGCAACCCCTTTCAACTGGTAGGCAGCTAATTCAGCACTCTCCTTAGTAGTGACACCCATGATTTTGGTGATTTTCTAGATATCGTCCATGAACTATTATGGGTCTTTTTCTACCTTATATCCCTGAAAAGTTGGGGGATTCATTCGTGTGAAATCTCAAACTCTGGCCATAGCTGCAGACCTATTGGTATTGACAAGCACCACTTATTGGTTCACTTAGTTGGTCACGGCCTGAGCCAGCATCTGAATCGCCGCCCTAAATTCAGCGGAGGACACCTGATCGTCCTGAGGGGCTGGTGAGGCTAGTTTAGTAGCATTTTCGGCCCTTCTTCCATTTCCTTATTTTGGAGGCATCATTATTGATGAAACAAACAAAGCACGAGTTAGGAGGACATTTTTTCAACTAGCTCAATGTACGATAAAGATCATGAACAAAATAAAAATTTCCTAACAACGTCTTATAGCCTCCCTGTTATAAGTGTGACGTGCTTCACACCCATGAAAAGGAATCTACTTGATGTGTCTTTTAGACATCCTAGGATACTCTAAACCTAGGGCTCTGATACCAAGTTTGTCATGACCCGAGTCTACACCCTGGATGTGACACTGTACTTGGTGCCACAAGGGATCCCAAGGTAACCCTTGGCTTAACATCACACTAGTATACTGAATTAAATAGAAGTGGAAGATGATTAAAACATAACTAAATAACTTTATCAAAAGTAAGAAATGTCTAATAAGGTGCTGAAAATTTGTGCAACAACTACAACACATACTAAAATAATACTTTGTCTGAAAGCCATCTAGGAACTAACGAGTTGTTAGGATAGAACCCCAGATAACTCTAAAATATAACTAAAAAGGAAACTGAAAAAAATGCTCTTGTCCTTGGAGGATGAGGACTCACCAAAAGGTACTGCTGAAATTGTCGGAAGGGTACTATTGAAGATGTTGTGGCTGAGAACTTGCACCTGTATCATAATATGATATAACATGGAAAATATGCATCAGTACTTTGAATGTATTGATTATGTAATATGTAAGTAAAAACAACATAAATAAACAACTGAACTGATAAACACTGAATATAACTACAACAGCATAACACAGGTGCCGACTGAGAATCACAACTATGTACTAAAATCTCAATAACTTATCTGAACAGAAACTAAAACTATACTGAAATGATATGAACTGATAAATGGGTGTGTCTATAACTGACATATAGCCACATGAGTAAAATATGGAGTTTGATGGATATGACCTAATATACCTTTTCGGGGTATAAAGGAATGGCTAGTGTCATCACTGTCTGAGGCCCGTTTGGGCTAATAACCTACAGTGGAAATATACTTCTGGGAACTTGGGTGCGCTGAACCTCGTCCCTCTCGGTGCTAAGTCCTACTCCCACTTGAAACTCTAACTATGACTACTAGGTTGATAGCTCGAACCTGATATTCCAACACTTAAGTCAAGAATACTTATCTGAAAGTAACCTGAGAGTATGAAGGATCTGATAATTGAAACTAAGTGTTCTAAGACTGGCCAGAGATACCTTATCTAAAAGCGTTGTATTCGTCTAAAGAACAACCTAATAACTGATTATTGAGACTATAGAGTTTTCACTGAACTCCTCAAGAGATTGAATATCGTCAAACTAATCAGATGGCATTCCTATAATAAACTGAGCATGCTAAGTACTAGATGAGACTTAACAATCATTAAATAAACTTTGAATCACCTAATTGTACTGTCATGGTGATCAGAAGGAACTACTAGAATCAAGCAATATTCATACCTAAACAATCATGCAAGACTCTTTCAAATCACATTTACAGATTAGGGCTAAAACGCATACTTCATGGAAGGAGATATCAACATGAAATTTTAACTAGAAACAACCTTCAAGAACAACAAGAATTCTAACAAGAAGGAAATTCATGATCTAACTAACTGACAACCCTAACTTTGATCCTAAGAAGGCTAGAGCTGATAAAGTTTTCATTAGGGTTTTGGGGCACAAGGGAAGAGAATTCCCTTATTGAAGTCCCACATACCTGGAGTAGAATGCCTTGGAAGAAATCTTGAGAATCTGAGAAGAAAACCTGAAAGTTGTAGTCTGCTCAGAGAGAACTGTTGGAGTTCTTTGTGTTTCTTCTATCTTATTTTGGGGAAAGAATGAGGGAGAGGGTCAACTGTTCCTCTAAAATCCCTCATGAAAAATCCTAATACGGCGTAGTGTTGGAGTTAAGTCGATACGATTTTACAAACTTGCCCTTGGTAAACTTAGTAAAATTTCTACCCGCCAGGTGGTCCGACTCAACCTACAACTCGTACTCAGATTCCAAGATTTGTATCTCCACTCGTGGTTAGTTACTCTGCTTCAATCCAACTCTTTGAAGTTTTCCACGTATACATACTACGACTGATACCAGCATCCTACGACTCGTACTATGATCCACTGTTTGGTCTTGAGTTTTTCCTCTAATCCCACTCATGACTCATCCTACGAGTCATTCCATCATATCACTAGTCGTTACATGACTCATGGTTACCCAGAGTTTCCATGACCATTTCTTTGAATTTTTACGATTAGCTAGTTTGATCTGTACCAGGGTAGCATGATTTATGACAGGGAGTCGTGGTTTCTCCAACCTCATTCATTAAGCTTCTCCATTCTCTAGTTACGAGTCTAGTTATAATCCGTACCTCGCTTGTACGAGCGAACTATTACTCATACTAAGATCTTTTCCCAGATTTCTACAGAATCAAATTTTACATCTCAAGGCTAGTCTTAGGAAGTTCTGGGGTGTCATACATTTTTAAGTTAAATTTCATGATCTCTACTTCTCAAGTGCCAATTGTAAAATTCTAGGTAACCCAATTTCATGCAATTACCCATGATTTCTCTATGGGTTCAATTCTCCCATGTTCCATTATATGATTTATGATTATAAGGGTGCATTTGACTCTCTAATTACTTACTAGTTCATGATTTCAAGTTTATGATTCTTTTTCCCTATTATGCATGATTCATGAATTTCAAGTTATGAGCCAATGATTTCTAGTAAGATGAATTATCAAAATATGCATGAATTTTTATGAATTCTTAAATATTGACTAAGTTGACCCAGAAATAAGGTCAAGTTTTAGTGGTTGGATGCTAGTGAGAAGTGTTTTCAGGAGTTAAAGACTCGACTTCCTTTATCCTCGGTATTGACCCTACCAGAGGACACGAATGATTTCATTGTATATTTTGATGCCTCTATCATTGGTCTTGCGTGTATGTTGATGAAGCATGGTAAGGTCATTGTGTATGCCTCGAGACAACTTAACACTCATAAAATAATTACCCGACGCATGACCTAGAGCTGGCAACGGTGGTGTTTGACTTAAATATTTAGAGGTATTATTTGTATAGGTTTCATATGGATGAGTTCATGGACCACAAGAGCCTAAAGTATCTATTTACCCAGAAGGATCTGAATTTGCAGCAAATAAGATGGCTAGAGCTTCTCAAGGATTATGAAATGAGTGTCCTTTATCATCCAGGAGAGGCCAATATAGTGGCGGATGCTCTTAGTAGGTTGTCCATGGAGAGTGTATCCCATGTCGAGAATGGGAGGAAAGAGTTGGTGAAGGATGTCCATAGGCTTGCTTGTTTAGGAGTTCACCTTATAGATTCATCAGATGGTGGTGTTATTATTCAGAATGGGTTGGAATCTTCATTGATGATGGAAGTTAAAGCAAGGCAAGATGAGGATTCTATCCTAGTGAAGTTGAAGGAAGCAATTCAGAATTAGAAAGTGGAGGTTTTCTCCCAAGAAAGAGATATTATACTCCGGTATCAAGCCGATTGTATGTTCTAATGTAGATGACTTGAGAGAGTGGATGTTGAGCGAGGCTCATGGATTTTTATAATCTATCCATCCATGTACCACCAAGATGTACCGTGACCTACAGGAAGTTTATTGGTGGAATGGCATGAAGAAGGATATAGAGAAATTAGTGGCTAAGTGTTCAAATTGCCAATAGGTAAAGGTCGAGCATCAAAGACCTGGAGGTATGCTTTAGGACATCAACATTCCTATGTGGAAGTGGGAAGACATCAATATGGACTTCATTACAGGGTTTCCTCATAGCTGAAAGTATGACTCTATATGGGTGATTGTAGACAGGTTGACCAAATCAGCTCACTTTTCTTATTGGTCAAAACTACAGATTCAGCTGAGAATTATGCTAGACTTTACATTCAGGAGTTGGTTCGATTACATGGAGTTCCTTTGTCCATTATCTCAGATAGGGGTACTTAGTTCACCTCTCAATTCTAGATATCATTTCAGAAGGGCCTTGGTACTCGGGTGAAGCTTAGCACAACTTTTTACCGATAGATTAATGGTCAAGCCGAGAGGACCATTCAAACTCTTGAGGACATGTTGAGAGAGTGTGTGATTGATTTCAAAGGTAGTTGGGATGATCACTTAACCCTCATTGAGTTATCCTACCATAACATAATCACTCCAGCATTCAGATAGCTCTATTTGAGGCTCTTTATAGGCGGAGATATAGATCACCGATTGGATGGTTTTAGGTAGGTGAGCTACATTGATAGGGCTAGATTCAGTTCATGAGACCATAGAGAAATTTCATCTTATTAGCAAAGCATGAATATAACTTAGAGCTATCAAAAATCTTATGTGGATGTTAGGAGGAGATAGCTTAAATTCGAAGTCAATAATTGGGTGTTTTTGAAAGTGTCTCCTATGAAGGGAGTTATGAAGTTCGATAGGAAAGGGAAGCTTAGTCCCCGATATATTGGTCCTTATAGAATTTTGAGGCGAGTTGGTAAGTTGGAATATGAATTGGAGCTACCAGCGGAGTTAGCTTCATTGCATCCATTTTTTCATGTGTCTCTATTGAAAAAGTGCACTGGTGATCCAACTTTAGTTATTCCGATAGAAATATTGGGTTGAAGGATAGCCTTACCTATGAAGAGGTTCCGATTGAGATTCTCGATAGTCTGGTTCGGAAGCTAAGGAAGAAGAAAGTATCTTCAGTAAAGGTTTTGTGGAGAAATCAACTTGTTGAGGGAGCTAAGTCAGAAGCCGAAGTAGATATGATGGCTAACTACCCGCATCTTTTCCCTTTCGGCTCAGTTCCAAAATTAGGTTCCAGTTTTCTCCTTAGTACTCTATTCAATTTCATGTCAAGTTCATGTCATAGCATGCATAAATGTTTCATGAATTTAGTTCAATCATGTATCTCAGTCCGGAGTCAATCCCTCCGCTAGTTTTTCAGTCTATAGCTTTCAGTTCTGGGATTGCAGCTCTTTCCCTATCTTTTCAGCTTACTCCATTCAAGGATGAATGTTCCCTAGGAGTAGATAGCCCCAAAGTTTTCTAAGACTAGACTCGAGATTTGGAATTTGATCAACAGAAAATCAGCAATTTTTTGTTTGAGTCATGGTTTTCATGTCATGGATGATTGGATGAGTCATGGTAAGCTTCTAGATTTTCATCTCCCAAGCCATGAGTTCACACCACGAGTTGTGGTAGGGTAGTACGACTCATGGTCATGAGTAACTGGTTGCATCTGCAGGAATAACCCAGATATGACGGGTCATGGTACAACTCATTGTCCTTGTAATGAGTCGTGGGTAGGAGTTGTGACATCTGTCTGAGTGGAAGTCTTTGCAGGTATGAGTCATGGTACGACTCATTGTGTGGTATGATGAGTGGTGACAAGAAATCATGGCGTGAAAGTTCAGAGAATAGGGTAAGTCGGATTCCCTTATCACGAGTCACGTAATGACTCATTGTAGGAAACAACGAGTCATAGTGAGTGCCCATTGTATGAGGATCAAAGATGTGGAAAAATGGATTGGCAAGTGAAGAATGGATACCATGAGTCATGGTAGGAATATACGACTCATGGTACGAGTCATGATGACTGGCAGACAGCTTTTTAAATACAATTTCCCAAGGGTATTTTTATAACTTTCTAAGCTTCTAATCCCTAAGTGACGTTGTTTTGGGTTTCTTAAAGATTATATTAAGAGTTTTAACCTAGCTTAAGTCCTCATTCTTTCAAAATAACCGTAGATTGAAGAGCCTCTCTCAAATCAAGCTAGGGTTCATCATCCCCTTCATCTCAATTTCTCTTTGGTTTTCAAGGAACGTCAAGGGATCAATTTCCCCAGGTATGTAGGATTATGAATGGGGAAATCCTTCCACCCTCATTCCCTTTTTAAGTTAAATTCCCATGATATCTACTTCTCAAGTGCCAATTGTGAAATTCTAGGGTTTAACCCAATTCCATGCAATTATCCATGATATCTCTACGGGCTCAATTATCTGATGTTCCATTTGATGATTTATGGTTATTAGGGAAGATTTAAATCTCCAATTACTTACTAATTCAGGATTTCAAGTTTATCATGATTTTGCCCGATTATGCATGATTTATGAATTTTAAGTTTATGAGCCTGTGATTTCTAGTATGATGAATTATCAAAGTATGCATGAATATTTACGAATTCTTAAACTTATGGTTCCATGATTTTGAACTATGAAGCCTTATTTCAAGTATGTATATTTTCATGATTTCGGAAAGCCCATGTAAATTCAAGTATGTTTTATCATGATTTTAGACAAGGCTTACAAGAGAAGTTTTACAAAGATGTTTGGGGTCAATACTCCTAAGAAAAAAAATTTAAGCTATGTTTTGAGAATATGATTATGAGCGATATGCATATTTTTGGAGTAGTGCCTAGAACCAAGTAGGCCTGAGATTTCGAGGACCCATGTCTCATAATTACGTGCCACCAAGGTATATAATCATACTCGGGGACTCTCAAGAGAGTGCTTCCCCCGACCGAGGGCACACCAATGATATCGCACCTTCATTATTCTTTTCCCTGGCAAGTCTTAGGATGGATCTACCCACTTGAGCAAGATAGTTAGGGCATCATGTAAGCTCTATCATAATGGTGTCGGTTATAATGAAGCCTCCCATTGTTACTCATGTTCATGTCTTGTGATATTATGTTTTATAACATATTTGCCCCATTGATCAGTTTATGAGTTTTCACTTATGATTGCAAGTATGGTACACTACATGATTTCTATTTCTAAACCTTGGGTCATTATGCTCAGCTTATGAAGAATATCTCATGATTTTATTTATTTCAGGAATATGGCTTTTAGCATATTTTCTTTACTCTTATATTCTATCTTGTTTTAAATTTATGATTTTCAACTATCATTTTACTAGAATGTTTTACTTTCTCTACATACTCTATACATTCAAAGTACTAACCACATACTCTATGCTATGTTGTCTCATGATATAGGTTCAGATGATTAGTCTCAGCCTCGTCGTTAGCCCTGTTCCTGTATCAGACAAGCTATGGTTGAGTCCTCATTTTCCAAGGATAATTATCAGTTTATGCTTTATGTTTATGACTTTTAGTTTCAGACTTAGCAAGCTAGTTGGATTTCTCTCCTCGAGTCTATACCCTGGACGAGACACGGTACTTAGGATTACAAGTAACCCTAAGTCAACTCATGGTCTATCATAATACTGACTATTATAAGTACATAGAGGAAGCTTTAAATAAAGAAATTAATTAAGAAAACTGATTTAATAATAAGTTCATACATCTGAAAGAACAACAATACTAAACATCTGAAATTCTGTCTGAAAGCCATCTACTAATGATGAGTTGCTAGGACAAGCCCCGGCTAACTCTAAAATCTAACTGAAAGGAAGTTAACTGAAGTAAATGAAATGTCATCCTCGAAAGATGAGGACTCACCACTGCTGCTGCTAAAATCACTCAAGGAGATTTACTAAGCTTAAGCCTTTTGAGAAAGCCTCAACTTCTTTTCTGAGAACCACTTCCTTATGCTTAGGTAAGATGGGATCTTCATCCTATCAGGACTTAACTTCAACAACCATAGAAGAATCTGACCCACTTTGCAATACCACTCCACCCTCAGCTGAATCAACCAACTACACCCCTAACCGAGCTAGTCTATGAATATCCTTTGCCAGTTCCTTTCTACCATGTTCAACATGGGTAACACTCCCAATAGACAACCTTCTTAGGGTATCAGCCACCACATTGGCTTTGCCTTGGTGGTACAACACACTCATGTCATAATCCTTCAGTAATTCTAACCATCTTCTCTGACGAAGATTCACGTCTTTCTGGTTGAATACATATTGGAGTCTCTTGTGATCAGTGAAAACATCCACGTAAGCCCCATAAAGGTAGTGTCTCCATTTTTTAACGCAAACACCACTGTTGCCAACTCCAAGTCATGAGTTGGATAATCCTTTTCATGAACCTTGAGCTGTCTGGAGGCGTAGGTTATCACCTTGCCCCACTGCATTAGAATGAAACCAAGTACAATTCTGAAAGCATCACAATACATAACCAGCCCATATGTTCCTTCTGGTAAGGCCAAAATTGGAGTGGTAGTGAGTACAGTCTTTAACTCCTGGAAACTCTTCTCACACATATCTGACCACTGAAATTTCACCTTTTTCTGAGTCATTCTAGTCAGAGGGGATGCTATAGAGGAAAAGCCTTCCACAAAACGTTGGTAGTAACTGGCTAGACCCAGAAAACTCCTGATTTCGTTTGGAGAGGTAGATCTCGGCCTGTCTTTCACCGCTGCTATCTCTTGAGGAACTACCTGACCCTCACCCGAGACCATGTGATCGAGGAAAGTCATAGACTTCAACCAAAATTCGCATTTACTGAACTTAGAGAACAACCTGTGTTCTCTGAGCATCTGAAGCACAATTCTCAGGTGGTTAGCATGTTCTTCCTCGTTCCCGGAGTATACCAGAATGTCTTTGATAAATACAATGATGAACATATCTAGATACAGCTTGAAGACTCTATTTATCAAGTCCATGAAAGCTGCAGGGGCGTTAATTAGTTGAAGGACATAACCACGAACTCGTAGTTACCATACCGAATTTTGAAATCTATTTTTGGTATGTCACATTCTCTAACTCTTAGTTGATGATACCTTGACCTGAGATCTATTTTGGAGAAATAGCTGGCTCCCTAAAGCTGATCGAATAAGTTGTCAATCCTGGGTAGGGGATACCTATTATTGACTGTAACTTTGTTCAACTGACGGTAGTCGATGTACATCCTAAGGGTACCGTCTTTCTTTCTCATGAATAGTACTAGAGCACCCAAGGGAGAGATGTTGGGTATAATAAAACCTTTATCAAGAAGGTCCTTTAGCTGCTCCTTTCAACTCCTTAAGCTCAGCTGAAGCCATTCTGTAAGGAGGGATGGAGATGGGCTGAGTATCTGGCAGAAGGCCTATACCAAAGTCTATTTCCCGCTCAAGAGGAACTCCGGGATGATCTTCAAGGAACACATCAGGGAATTCGCTGACAACTGGGACTAACTGGATAGTTGGGGGGCTCAGAGTTGGAATCTTTGACCTGAATTAGATGATAGATACATCCCTTAGAAATAAGCTTATGGGCCTTAAGGTAGGAAATAAACCAACATTTAGGCGCTGAACTATTGCCCGTCCACTCTAAATTTGGGTCATAGGGAATTGGAACCTGACAACCCTAGATCTGTAGTCGACTGAGGCATAACCAGAGTGTAACCAATCCATACCAAGAATGAGGTCGAAGTCAACCATGTCTAACTTTACAAAGTCATCTGGAATGACTTTATTGAGGATTGAGACTAGGCAGTTTCTATACACCTGGTTGGCTCTAACTAACTTTCCAATTAGGGTGGAGACTGAGAATGGTTCTGAGAGGACCTGTAGATTAATATCGAACTAAACTGCTACATAGGGAGTCAAGAACGAAAGTATGGCCCCTGGGTCTAGTAGGGAATACACGTCTAGATTGAAAATGCGTAAAATACCAGTAAACATGTCAGGTGAGCTCTCCTGATCCTAACGATAAGACAATGCATAAATATGGTTTTGGTGCTAGGCGCCATCCATACCTGAAATGTTGGCCTGCAGAGCTAGTCGGTCTGCTGGAGATACTGATGTAGTGGATTGTTACCTTTCCAGTCCTACTGACGGGCATTCCTTAAGTTGATGACCAAGCTGTCCACAGCCAAAAAAGCCCTCTTGACCCTAAAGACACTCTCCTGGATGGTTCTTGCCACACTTAGGGCAAGTTGGATACATATTGCTGGCACTGTAGCTGTGGGACTAAGAGCCAGATGCTCCACCCCTCCGATCCTGGCGGGACCGAAAGGTAGGGGCATTGGCTGAGCTGGGTGTTGGAGCCCTCTGCTACTGCTGTGGGTAGCTACTACTGCCAGACCTTTGGTGGCCATAATCTAATTGGCCAGTCCTTACCCATTTGTTCTTTCGCTCCATGTCCTTTAGTTTCTCCGCCTCAATCTGTTGAGCATGAACGATGAGGCTGGAGAGGCCAATATCCTTAATCAGCGTTGCTGTCCTGCACTCCTTGAGGACCAGGTTTGACACTCTATTAACAAATTTCATCATATGAGCCCTTGGCTCGGCTACCATATCTACATGATATTTAGACAGTCTGGTGAACTTCAGTGCATACTCCTCCACCGTCCGATTTCACTGTCTCAGATTCATGAACACTATCACTTTTGACTCCCTGAGCTTCTGAGGGAAGAATCTATCTAGGAAGGCCATAGTGAACTCCCCCCATTCCACCTATCCTTCTCCCGCTGGTCTCCCCTCCTTCCACTGTTTGTACCAGACCTAGGCTACCCCTTTCAGCTGGTAGGCAGCCAAGTCGGCACTCTCCGAGGAACTGACACCCATGATCCGAGTGATCTTTTTAATCTCATACATAAACTCTTGTGGGTCCTCTCCCACCTTAGATCCATGGAAATCTAGAGGGTACATCCGAGTGAGGTCCCGCATTCCGGCAGCTACTTCAGACCCATTGTTGTTGACCAGAACCACCTTCTGGTTAACTTTACTGGTAATTGTCCGTGCGAGTAGCTGGATAGCTTCCCTAAACTCTACTATAGACACTGAGTCATCATGAGGGACCACTGGAGCTGGTGGGGCAGGTCGGTGAGCGTTACCGACCCTTCTTCCTTTACAACTCACGGAGGAATAATTCACTTAAACAAAATAGAGCATGAGTTAGGGGAACAATTCTTGAATGGAATTTCAACGCAAGATAAAGAGTATGAATAAAAGGGAGTTTTCCTAATAACATCTCATAACCTCCCCATCATAAGTGTGGCACGCTTCACACCCAGGAAAGGGACTCTACTCGATATGGATTTCAGATATCTGAGGATACTCAAGACCTAGTGCTCTAATACCAAGTATGTCATGCCTCGAGTCTATACCCTGGATGAGACATGGTACTTAGGATTACAAGTAACCCCAAGTCAACCTATGGTCTATCATAACACTGGCTATTCTAGGTAAAACATAATGGAAGCTTTAAATAACAAAATCATTTAAGAAAACTAATTTAATAATAAGTTCATACATCTAAAATAACAACAATATTAAACATCTGAAATTCTGTCTGAAAGCCATCTACTAATGATGAGTTGTTGGGACAAGACCCAGCTAACTCTAAAATCTAACTGAAAGGAAGTTAACTAAAGTAAATGAAATGTCATCCTCGAAAGATGAGGACTCACCACTACTGCTACTAAAATCACCCGAAGAGATCTACTAACGGCGCTGAGAGTAAGAACCTACGGTTGTATCATAAAATGATACAACATAAAAGATATGCGGCAATACTTTGAATGTACTAAGTAAGCAAGAGAAAACATGATACTTGATATAAATAACTGAACTGAAATGACATGCAATGACCAACTGATATACTGGGCTAAAATAACTGAAATATACTGAGATGGTCAAGATGACCCTGTCTGATGATCAAAAACATGCCCTAAATCTGATATTTCTGAGTCTGAACTAACTGTCTAAACTAAGCAAACTAAAACTGAACTGACTAATCTGAGACTGAACTAAGCTGAATAGTGGGAGATTCTATAACCGACATGTAACCACGTGAGCTAGAGGTGTTGTCCGATGTATACACCCATCGGTAGGACCCAATATACCTTTCTAGGGTATTAAGGCATGAACTGGGTGATCACAAATCTGGGGCCATGAGGCCAACAAAATTGTAACCTACGGTGGCAGCGTAGTTCTAGGAACCTGAGTGCGTTGGAACCCTGGTCTGCTCGGTGCTAAGTCCTGCTCCTACTGGATATTTCTAGACTGCTTATAAGTTGATAGATCAAAATTGGGGCCCAAGACTAAGTCAGGAATACCTATCTAAAAGCACCCTGAGAGTCTTATCGTACCGGATTCTATAACTAGGTGTCGTAACCGTCTAAAGAACAAACTGTAATATGAAGCTGGGGCCCTAAGGCTGGTCAGAGTTGCTTATATAAAAGTGTCATGAACTCCTAAAGAACCACTAAAATTTGACACTGAGTCTAATTCCGATAACTAGGACGCACTACTAACACCTCGAGAATTTCTATAGTCAAACTGATCAGCTGATATTTATGACTAACACTGGATATTTTAACATTTTGACTGAAACTAGGCTAACATGTGTCTGACTGAGAATTCAACATATAAAAATAATATGGGAATCCACAACACTAATAGAATCAAGCAACAAGAAATAACTAGTCTGATATGCAAGAATCTGATTCACTGAACTGAGAAGCTAAAGCTAAATCATTCTTCAAGATGCTAGTTTCCACAAAATTTCTAAGGATTGGGAAATATAGCAACCAGTATCATGAATAAAATTCCACTAGAATTTTATAGAATTCTGTCAGAAAACCTTCCACAATTCGAAACCACAGGGCTATAACTAACAGGAAAATTTAGAGAAAGTTTTGGGGACAAGAATTAATATAGTCATAATCTGATGGAATCATATCTAAAATTAACATGAACCACATTCTTCATGAATTTAATGAAGTCTGAGATATAATTTCTTCACATTCGAAAGTTCAGGGCTAGAACTGATAAAGAAACTAGGAGGGATTTTGGGGAGACAAGGGAAGAACTATTCTCTTGTTGAATTCCCACATACATGGCTACAAATTCCTTGGAGAAGAAAACTTGAATCACTATAGTAGATGAAAATCCCTAGTCTTGCTTGAGAGTTCTTAAGAGGAAAGCTTATGTTATTTTCTGAAAAATCTGAGTGGAAATGAGGGAAAAACCATTTAACCCCTCTAAGTCCCCTTGAAATAATTCAAAATGACGTAGTTTAGAGTATAGGAGGTTAGAAAATTACAGAAACACCCTTAGAAAATTTGTAGGAAAAACTGACTGCCAGTCCCCATGAGGGACCCAACGGCTCGTGCCCAGTGACCATGATTCGTGGTCACGGTCATTGAGTGCACTGGCAAAAACCTCCTTTTGGTCACCATGATGGATACCATGACTCATGGTGTACCCAACAGCTCGTGGTGACCCACTCGTCAACTACACTTCCAAATTCTTAACTCCTCAAACTATCTTGGACCACGGGTTACGTAACGGGTCGTGGCATGGACCACGACTCGTGGTGACTAGTCGTTAAGTTCACTGCGTAATTTTCCCCCAATATTCAATCAATTACTGACCACAAATCACCTCAGGACTCGTGGTGTTGACCATGACTCGTGGTAACACCCATGATCACCTTATTTTTCTCCAATTTTTTCTACCAAGTCCGGACCCTTCCCCACGAGTCACTTCAAGACTCGTGGCCTACCCCATGGGTCACAGGATGACTTGCTCTATGATCTGGTGCAGAAAATTTTATTTCCTCTATTTCAATTCCGGGGTCTGGTGTTAGAGTTTCCGAGGCATTAGATTAGGGGTGTTGTCCCATCAGCTCATCTTATGCTTAGAGGCTTTCAGATAGTTATGTAGTAGATGATCAACGTTGTTGAATTTTGTTCTTTCTCATGTTTTTATGTTATATATACCAAACTTCTGCTTGTGTTATGTTTATGTCTTACTTTCCACTTTAGCTACGCCCTTATTCGTGTTATCTGTGTACCATGGGTTAGCTTGGAGCTATTCGTGGTTCTAGGTCCCGTGTCCTGATCCAGGGTCTATGCTCGGTTCGTGACATGAATTTAGAATGGGATATGTTAAATTTAGGTGGACCCAGGCGTATGGCTACCATGGCGGACTGATTATGCTGTAACGGCATCGCTGCAGCTGAAGACTCCTCGTTGCAATGGGCGACGCAGACCAGAACTCCATAATTTTGTCCAAGTCTGGATTTTTTTAAAAAGAAGCTATTTCCAAAAGGTTTGGTGAATAAAAATGCCCAAAAACAAAATTTAGGATTTCTAACAAGGAAAGAAAGTAAGGAGGCTAGAGAGGGCAAGGACCTCACCATCCGCTCTGACAATTTTCTACAAGAACCTAGAACACGAGGCAAGCACATAGCCCATGGTATTTTTGATGGCATCTTGGCGCCCAGATAGACTATTTCTTACCTATGTGTTAGACTTTGATTAGCAATTCGTATATGTGTGTATGATTGATGTGTTGTGGATAAGTAAAATAGAAGTTATCATGCTAATTACAACTAGCCAAATTATAGTCAATCATTAGTATGAAAAGGAAGTAATCGAAAAAGATAAGAAAGAAGAGATAGAATTATTGTATTATGCTACCACGTGTGTATGAATAATCTTGAATCTAGATCGATGGATTTCCGTCTTAGGTGGAAAGTCTTAAGGCTACTTCTAAGGTATTCCCCCGAATAAAGTAACAAAAAGTATGGTTATAGGTGTAAGCGTTCGGATGGTTCATGCATCCATGTAGGTTAATGAGTTAATAGTTCACTTGTGATGGTCTATGTGTCTGAGATTCTTGTGTTATGTGTTGAATTTATTGTTGCTCCATATGAAATAAGGGTAATTTGACAATAGAGCTTGGTTAATATGTATTTTTTAGTAGATGAGCTGACTACAAATAACTTGGGGAAATCTATGGGGGAAAGCTTGGTCAAAGTACTGCCTATGCAATACTGCTGCAACGGTACTATAAAAATTGTAGTGAGACCGTCACCACGGCAGTAACCCTGCTATAGTGAGGCCTAACCTAGCGAGCAGGCCAGTTTTCACTACACCTTTAATGTTTTTGGGAATAGGGTGTCGCAATGAATAAATTATTTTGTGACAGGGCCTTAGGGCAATGATTGTGTTATGAGTTGTATTGTTTAATTATTGTTGTTGAATGTATTTTTTAAGTGAATTGAACTATGATATGTTGTTCCTGAAACTATGGGTGGAATCTGTGGTGACCTATTGAGAGGATGAGGAAACAGGTTGAGGCATAAGAGTGAGACATCCTTATTATGAGATAAGAGCCTCATGTCCGAGGTGAGTATCCAGATGAATAGATTAGTAAGATTAAGTGTGTGTGAATACTTGGATACGAGTGGCTCGTGCCCGAGTTGAGAATTTGGACGAGTAGTATGGAATGAGTATACATATAGGTATGAATCAATGTTCATACAGTTGGGTGTACGAATACGACTACACAGATAGGTATGATGAGATGTTCATACGACTGAGTGTATAGTACATGGATTTCTAGAGTCCCATGTAGGTCATGATTGGAAGGGCAGAAATAAGACCCTATGGCATGTGTGTACAGGTATGCATATGAGTGACAGACAATAGATATACAGATGTGATACATGATATACAGATACTATTCGGGCAGGATGTGAGAGACACAAAGATGAGATGATGCATGATGATATGATACATGTATAGTACTGCATGATACAGTTTGGTATTGAATTGTATAGTGTGAAATTGTGGAGGTGCAGGTATATGCTTATACCATTGTTTTGGAGGACATTAATCCAATGGCATGGTTTGATGTTCTCCTTCTTGTGTACTTGAGTTTATTATTTGATGGGCATGGTTTGATGTTTGCCATCTTGTGTACTTGAGTTTATTATTTGATGTTGTGGGTGAATTTTTTTTTTATGTGGTCACCGTAAGTTGTGAGGGAATGCCCAAATAGGCAGGGTCTAAAATAGATTGGTTCTGCTAATTGTGGGTTATTAGTGCGGGTATGGGGTAGTTTCACTAAGGAATGTAGAGAGGGAGTTGAAAAAGGTTACGTAACTGATTTAACAATAGTAGTGACTAACTACGAGATAGACGATTTAGGTATAATATCGGGGAGTGATTAACAGAGAAGGAAAGGAATTGAAAAAGGGTTAGTTAATCGTGTTGAGTCAATAAATGAGTCTTGGATGACTTAGTTAATAAAAATTAGGGTATAAATGAATAAAGGCATGTTCATAGTGTTTGAATGGCGGGTTGAAAAAGGGAAAGTCTAGTGAAACAGAGCTACTGCCATAATAGGGCATCACTGCAGCGAATGAACTACCGCTGTCGCGAGACCACTGCAGCGGGTAAGTGTCCGCTACAATGAGATAAGAAAATAGAATAAAGGTTTATGATTGATGGTTAGAGTTTTGAGGGAAAGGTATATAAATGTTGTTTAAGTGATATGGATTAATGAATGGACTGATGAACTTGATAGGATATAATTATAAGTTGGAATTGTTGCTATAATTATTTTTGGCAAGTAGAATATTTTTACCAAAATTTGTATGTACAAAACACAACAAAGACATGTACTGGCACTGTAGCCATATAGCTAGCAAAAACCACTCACTAAGGCAACATTTCTATAAAACAAAATAAAGGATTGTGATAACGACTACGGATAGAGGTTTAGCTTAGCAAGTCTTCTGGCTATTCGAGGCATCAAGGATCCTCTAAAGAAAACCTCATGTACTATTTTCCTTATGATTACCTGTGGGGGTGTGCTCTTCTACTGAAAGATTATCAGGTTTCTTTCAACCCAAAGCTAATACAAACTAGCCATCAAACGCATTCTATAGATTGTGGCTGTAGACCCTTTCCTCTTAGCATATGTACATGCCCAACTCAACTCCTCTTGCCAAGATAGTACTTGCCCGTGAACTCCTTGCCATTGCAGAATCTTAGACCATATGTGCTTGGCATATTCACAGCTAAAGAACAAATGACCAGTGGTCTCATTGGCACGATCACATAGTGCACATTGTTGCTCATCTAGTACTCCTCATTTCAGCAATCTATCTTTTGTAGGATGTCGTCTAAGCGCTACCAATCTAAATATAAAGGTCCACTTGGACAGACCTGGGTTGTTGCAAATGACCCTGCTCCATTGGACCTTTAGGAAGGTACCCCTCATAGACACATACATCTTCTTTATGGAGTATTGTTGCATGTTAATAAAATTTGTTTCCTCAATTCCAGCAGCCTATAGATATTCTCTGCATTTCACGATTTTTTGCACCACCTAAGATGCTTGTTTTATCTTACAAATCCAAGCATTCGTGTCTTTTGTATAATAACAATAGTGAACCCATTTAACCCATAGGTTATCCTTCTTTTTCCAAACGTTCCACAATAATTTACTGACAGCAGCTCTATTCCATACAGTGATAACTAGGATGTTTAATCCTCCAACAGTTCTAGGCATGTAGACTTTATTCTAAGCTAGTAGATTCTTCTTTGTTATTTCCACACCACCTGTCCATAGGAACTTCTTGCAGGTAGATTCAATAACTTGAATTACTTTGGTTGAAAATATAAAGATTTGGGACCAAAAGAATTGGATAGAAAAAATTACTAACTTGATCAAGAGCTTTCTCCATACATATGATAAAACTTTTATGGTCCGGCAAGTAATTCGGCCTGGGATTGTAGTTATTAGTGGCTGACATTGGCTAATAGACAACATCTTGGTGCTCAAGTGTACACCTAAGTACCTGAAGGGCATTTCTCCTTTTGTGAAACCAAGAAGGTTCTAAATAGTAGTCTAGGCACCATCATTAACCCCTGCAAAATATATTGAGCTTTTGTCCAGGTTAGCAATCAAACCAAATGCCTACGAGGAGTCCCTAAAACACTCAAATAGAAGTTGCACAGACTTAACCTCACCTTTGCAAAAAAGGAGGAGGTCATCTGCAAAACCAAGTTGTATAATTCACACCTTTGCACATCCTGGATGGAATTTGAACTTACGGTTTGACATTAGCTTCTTGAAATGTTGAGAGAGATATTCCACAATGATTAAAAATAGAAATGGAGACATAGGTTCTCCTTTCCTCAATCCCCTTTTAGCAGCAAAAGGTTCTGAGGGCCACCCATTTATACAAATAAAGTTTGAGATAGTTTTGAGGCAAACCATCACTCATCCGATAAACTTTGCAAGGAAATTCAGTTGATTCAACATTTGTTCCACAAATACCCATTCAACTGTATTATTTGCTTTTTGCATATCTATTTTGAGTATGCATCTAGGAGATATCCCTTTTCTACCATACCCCTTAACTAGCTCATGACTCATGATTATATTATCACTAATTAGCCTACCAGTCACATATGCTACTTGACTTTTATCAACTAGGTCATCCATTACATTTTGCATTCTACCAGTGATGATCTTAGAAATAAGTTTATAAACCATTGAACAACAGGATATTGGTCTGAAATCCTTTACACCAGAGGGGTTTTAGATTTTTGGAATCAGCATGACCAAAGTGCAGTTTATGGGTTTATAGAGAGTACCTATCTCAAAAAAGTAAATAACAACTTCTGATATTTGTTTGCCACACCACTATCCAATCCCTTTTAAGGAAACAAGAATTAAATATATCGACTCCTAGGGCCTTCACATCATTAATCCCTCTTAGATCCTCTAGAACATCTTCATGGTTAATAGGTTGAATTAGTTGTAGTTGTTGGCTTCTTGTCAACACATTACCCAAAGCGTAGACCTTAAGGTTCACATAGGGCAGCTGGTGTGCATTACTGCCTAGTAGTTTCTTGTAGAATTCTAGAATCTCCATCTTGACCTCTGCCTCATTTGAAGTCCAGTCCCTATTTGCAATTTTTAACTTCTGGATCCGACTGTAAGCAATTCTGTTCTTTACATTTGCGTGGAAATAGTTAGAGTTTGAGTCACCAAGATTGAGTCAGTTGAGCCTAGATTTTTGCTGGTATATGTTTTCTTATACCCTAGACCACTTTTCAAGTTCCGTTTTAATCTCCTTCTCAATATCAAACATATTATTGGCATGTCTGTGATTCCTCGTATTCTCTTGTAGTTGTGCCAACTTCTGCATGTTAATCTGTATTATGTGTTCCACATTTGAGAAATGTCTTGTTTGTAGAGCCTTCATTTCATTTTTGACATTCCTTAGTTTAGCCAATACTTCTTGCAGTTGGTTCTCAGAGACATACTTCATCCATCCTCTTTGCACATTGGCTATGAAATCCTGATGTAAGGCAAGGTGATTCATGAATTTAAATGGTCTTGGTCTGGGGATACTTGGTTCTACAAATGAAATCATGAGAGGAGAGTGGTCTGAGCATCTTGGATCTTGAATCTCAACTTCTAGCTGGTGCATAGATGTCATCCAAGTTGGGTTGGCAAGAGCTTTATCTATTCTGTTATAAACATGTCCATTTATCCAGGTGAAATCTCTACCCGCCGTTTTCAGTTCACAAAGGCCATTTGTTTCCAAAAACTCTTTGAAATCTATAATTCCATATTCCTAAACCTTAGTTCCATAGAATATATCATCTGGGTATTGTAACATTAAAATCCCCCATAGTGAGCCAAGGCTCGTTCGTAGCAGCCGCTAAATTTTAGAGTTGTACCCATAGGCTTCTTCTAGTCTCCACTGTGTTCCAACCATATACAGGTATGAAGTAGAATTCTAGAGGCAATGTGACACTCTTTATATGTCCATCTATGAGCTAATCCATCATTGAGAGCATTGTATAATCCACATTATTCTTATCCCATAAAATCCATATTCTCCTTTTGTTGCTATATATGAGTTAACACACCATTCCCAATTATTTGTAACCTTATCAATAATTTGCTGGGCATTGGCTTCCTTCGCCCTATTCTCCAACACTGCTATAAGACCTATCTTCTTTCTATAAAGAAAAACTTAAATTCCTTATGTTTATGTACTTTATTCACCGCCTTACTGTTTAGGTAGTTATTTTCATAGATTGGAATTTTGGTCGGGGGGTATTTCCTCTAGCCTCACTATACTATTTCCTCCTGCTTTAATTATTTGATTGATTGTCCCTGTTGGCTGGCCAATTGTTAACAGACTATAATATTTTCAAAAAACATCGTGACTGGTTAGGGGCTCACAGTATTCTTAGTTGATTATTTATGTTTTACATTGTGCCATTCTGCCTCCCTTTGTAATGGTGGGAATTCATCCAGACACTTATTTATCTCCTTCTCTTGTACATTCAGGTCTGTTCTCACCATAGGATCTTGCACTATCTTTGATTTCCATAATTTTTTAGGCAATTCTCTTTTTCTCTGAGCTCTTTCCTTCCCCTGAGCTAGTTGGTTAAAGTATGGTTTGGGTGTTTGTCAACTTCAATCATGCGCAACTTGTAAATACGTATTGCATTACTCCAGAATGCAATTGCCATACCTCTTGGTCAAAAACTCTTCCAGTAGGGTCTTGAACTTTAACAGATTGTGGAAGAGGCACTGTAACATCCATCTCAATAAGAACCCTCACGTATGAGATTCCCTCTCGTTTGTTTGTACATTCATCTGTATATACTGAGATGCCTAAGGTGTTTCTTATTCTACTAAGCAAGTCCATGTCCTAGCAGTTAAGGGGAAGATTTGACAACTCGACCCAAAGTCGCATAACTTTTAATACCTCATTAGCAAAATTGAACTTGGGTTCCTAGGCACGCACAATTAGTGGCTTGTTTGCAAAGGTATGTAGCCCTGACAGTATGTTACACCCTGTAAGTTTCTAATATTTAGTCGGCTTATTCGTATGTTGGTTGAGAGTTTTAGAGTGTCATACCTACAAGAAAAGGGCCCGAGAAAAGGCCGAACGGGTGCCAAGTTGGGATTTCACCGGAGGAGGCCGAACCAAGCTGCCCAGAGGGGCAAAGTGGCATGGAGCAGCTCCTCCGCGTTAGCCAACATGGCACAGAGCAGAATCAGCGTGATGGGCAGAGTGCCACGTTGCCTTGTTGCTGCCTCAAGTATATAAAGGCCTCACACTTAGAAATTAGATCATTATCCAAATAATCATGGCCAGAACAGAGGGAGTATGAAGAAACCAAGTAAAAATCATCTGATTACGCCGCTAAACGCCGTCCAAATCCAAATAAACTTCGGGTATTGAAGTATAAGGCTGTAGAGAGCATCGCTGCGGAGTTATTTTCGTAAAATATGTTGGGCAAATCGTCATCCCGCCAATCCTAAGTTGATGGAATTGTTTCAAACTAGTGTCAATATGATCACGTGCCTAAAGTAAGTATTTCTCCCTTCTAGATTCCTGAGAAATTATGAGTTTTCAATAATCTTTCGATAAGTTGAAATACAGTCAAAATATATATATATATATATATATATATATATATATATATATATATAAGTTATTGTTTTCTTCAAATTCAGTAACGAAGTTGGCCCTATTCTTCTATTAATATGATTACAGTTGAGAAGGGCAGTGGAATACGAGATGATACTCATCAGTTAGTCAGAAAACGGAGAACAAGGTATGTAAGGCTTAACTCTAGGCAAGTATCCTTGTCATACAGTGTTACGACTTATGTTCTCGAATAGAAATAATGATCTCAGATGCTGCAGATGGTTGCTACCATTAGATTGTAATTCGATATGTTGTAATTAGTTGTTATTGATATACATATATAAATATTAGATATGTTGCGAGTAGCTGCTAATAGGGACTACAATTACATAAATTCTGGTTAGCTGCAAGAAAACGTATACAGCTCATACTGCAGGACCCCTCGCTAAAAGGGAACAGGTTAAATGTGATTTGCATTATGAACGCTATAGAAAATCTTTAAGTTCTCATTTTATTGTGATGGTAGACTTATATGTTTGTTGTCAAGCCTAGACTTCAGAAGCTCATAAAAGTTATTGGCCTGAATCAGTTGGTTAAACAGTATGGGCGTAGTTAGGCGGTCTAACGACCAGTTGGCGCCTGTATTGGCAGGAAAGCATCCCTAGAGGTCATTGACGTAATCGCACATTCCAGAACCATAAATAGAGACAGAATAGGTATATTCTAGAGTTAGCGACACCAGGGTTCTCCAGTGTATTGAGTGATCGCCCACCACCCCTTTAGCCTTATTAGTGATTCTCGGTCTTAGTCGACCTAACAGTTATCATGTACGACGCCCAGCAAGCCAGCCCAGTCGTTTGAGTCAAATAAACCCGTGGGTACCCCAAGGAGGGGTCCACATCAGTAGTCAGTGACGGGCCAGCACCCTAGACGGTTCTTGTAAGGTATTCAGTACAGAGTGTCAGGAGAGGTCCGGTCTATATAGAATTGCCTATAAGATTGAGGATTGCCCAAAACAGTAATATACATTCGAGTGGATTCAGACAAGGCTTAAGGAGTCAGTAGTACTCTGCTAGTACAATGTTAACCACAAGTTATGGAGATCGGTAAGCTCCCTATGAAGGACTAGGGTGTCGATCGCGTAGAAGCAAGTTCGACCAAGACTGGCCCTATAATTTAATTAGAAGAACAAAGTAGTTAGCTATCCACAACCCCACAGTTATTCATG
The DNA here is from genome assembly GCA_035772735.1 of Datura wrightii. Lineage (NCBI taxonomy): Eukaryota > Viridiplantae > Streptophyta > Magnoliopsida > Solanales > Solanaceae > Datura > Datura wrightii. The sequence goes on along the minus strand of JASDFA010000020.1, from coordinate 106,486,970 downwards.
AGTTATAGAGGTCCGAGTGGGACATTAGAGTGTTGTTAGGCCACTTCAAACCTCACTTTATTCATCCTAGACTATTAGAGATCATGATCACTATCAGGATCCTCTAATCAAATACGGGCACATGGCGTGCCTGCAGATATCCATATAGATTATCCCAGAAGCGAGTAGCATTAGTATGAGTCCTAGAAGGCCAGATACGCTCTCTTTATATAGATAGATTGATATGTTAGTATAGCACCTGGGTTGGGGTTGCCCTCAGTTAGAAGCCTTCCATGACCGCCCCAGGGTTAATAGTTCTACGGAGCGGCATGTCATCCGCAAGGGACGAAGATGGGGATCCAGATCCTCATATTGCAATACTTGGCCTTATACACACCCCCGTCGAGCGTTTACGCCCTGGGTGTAGAGATCTAGAGTCCTCCGGACTCAGACACAGCTACAATTCAGGGGCCAAGCGGGCCCAGGTGTAGACCCAGGGGATCGATAGGTTGGCTACAGTACAAGTAGAGTTGTAGACACCTGAGTAGGGGTATATAGATTGAGATGTGCTCTCCAGGACTTATGGGGTCCTGAACGAGCTATTCTGTATTGATTGTACCTCCCGGCTTATGGGGGCCAGGTGGGGTTCTTGTATGAATTCTTTTCTGCTAGTTGTAGTGTATAAATGTGTAAGTATGCAGTCTTAGCTTATGTAAATGTAGTGTCAGTTAGCTGCAGATTACGAATAAGCAGGCGTACAGGTTAACCTTTTGGCTCTTCTTTTTATTTACTTCTAGTCCTATTCCGCTTATCTATTGCCTTACATATTAGGTACATATTGTATTGACGCCCTTCCCGGGGAATTGCATTACTTACCTGTAGGTACAGATAGACGAGGAGCAGGTCCCTCGTAGTTCCAGTTAGCCGTACAGAACCGTCAGCTCCCTTCTTTCGGGGCTTGTATGATAGAGGTTTATTCCTTTTGTTTGTACATATGGGTAGGTCGGGGCCCTGTCCCGACCATCTTATTACTTCAAGAGGCTTGCAGATTGTGTTACTTCTCTGTGGTTAGATGATATCGGCCATGTGGGGGCCATATGTGTTTAGACTACGTGTGTTGGCCGTGTGGTGCCCTGTTTAGTTGTTGATTGGTGGCCTTGTCTGCCCGCATAGGACTCCCTATGTTTTTTTGTCTCTGGTTAGCTGTTTACTTTCATAGGTTGCTATAGGCCTTGTCGGCCAGGGGATGTATTTACAGCCGCTATATAGCCCGTTGTTTTTCTTGATTCTAGAGATAGAGTCATCCCTACACCAGAGGTGCTTAGGCTCAGTCAGCTCAACAGTTCAGATCCTAGTAGGGCACCAGGTGCCACTCATGCCTCCCAAGGTGGGGCGTGACAAACTTGGTATCAGAGTAGGTCGTATCCCAGGGAGTCTGCAAGCCGTGCTAAGTAGAGTCTTGTCTATGGATGTGTTGTGCACCACATACTATAGGCAGAAGGCTATAAGGCATGATAGGATGGTTACTCTTTCTTCTTCTCCGATCGTGCTATAGAGCAAAGTTGTATAGGGTTAAGTCCCTAAGTTTTCCTTGTTATGTCTATCTAGGGTAATGTTTAATATAAGACAGACACCAGCCAGTTGCAAGCTAACTACAGCGGCAGGAGGAGGTATCATTAAGACACCATAGTTGGGAGATAGTCAGCCTAAGGACGGGAATGGACATCCTTGATCTCCCCAATACTCTCCCGAGGTACCAGGAACCTCACACTATGATACATCTACCAGCACCATCTCTAATTCATCTTTATAACCTCAGAGTAGGAAGTCAGGAGTATATTGTATATACGAGTCGACTTATCTGTTAGATATACAAGATCTGGTCAAGACGACAGTTAATATTACATTACCTGATGGATGTGAGAAAGAGAGGGAAATGCAGGATTCCCACCTCCATCCTTTCGAATGTTGTACAGTTCCATATCCCCGTTCCCTTGCGGTAAGAAAAGGCTATTCCTACCTCTTAGTTTTGTTTCCATTATAGCAAAAGGCATAGGAATTGAGGCGATGTTGCCCGGAGAAAATAGTAAGCGAAGGTTGGATTTGTTGAATCCGGAAAATGTTAGGAAAGAGTAGGGACCCCCAATGTTTGTGTAAGTTGTCCAGACCTTCACAGTAATAAGTCAGAAGAGCAGGTAAGACTACCAGCTTACTTGAAGTGTGTGTAAGAAATCCATTAGTGGTAAACTCCCAGTAATAGTCAAGTTCAAGTCAGAAAAAGGTTGAATCTGTCATAGCATGCTAATGACGGCAGGATATGCCTGCAAGATAATGGTTATGATCTTAGTTTGTGATATCGAAAGACAGGGAGGTCATATGAAAAAAATGGGTCCGACTGCAAGCCAGATGAAGTATAGGCCAAGACCTGGTCGGTAACCTTATTGACAGTGTAAGGCAGGTACCATGAACCCCAGACCTCAGTCTAAGGAAGGTAAGGGGAAAAGCACGAATACCAGATTTTGGGGGAAATTAGAATCACCTCCAGGTTGATAGAACATCGTATATTGAGGACTAAGCCTCGGGCTAACAGTTAAGAGACAATAAGGGTGTAGCCTAAAACGTGTGGTACGCCCGCCTAAGGGGAAGGTAAGAGAGTGCCGACACGGAGACTCTAATCTAGTGCAGCCTGGAAACAAGGCCCAGTGGACAGTTACGGACCTTTAATATAACAACAAGCAAAGTCACAAGGTCCGGATGTTGACCTCACGTTCCAAGGGTGGCGGAACTTTAAATAGCAGATCATAGCTAAGTTGCTCCTAGAATTTAATGAAAATGTAATGAGATGGTACGAGAGGACAGGAGATATCATTAAATCATAGAAGCAGAGCCCTAGTGACAGGCTAGAAAAGGTGAAATAACAGGAACTGAGTTATCCAATATAAGAGATGGTTGTGTCTGCAAGTGAGTGGAGAATAATTAATATGAATACAGTCACAGGGTTATCTCACACCAGGTGTAGCCTGACCTTATTTGAGTCAGTATAATAAGACCAATGAGGTCAATTCGAGCCTCGCCAGATGAAATTATGTCACCATTAAGACTTATGTCAGGTTAAATAACCCAGAAGTAGATGGAGTGCATGGAGACCTAGTGTTTGATAAACTCCGATAGAGGGGCGCAATCTACGACTAAATTTTAGGAAAGGATGTTAGAACAGATGGTGACATATGTTAACTTAAGCACAATTCCTCATACCCTAACTGGTGGCTAAGTAGAATATACAACTCAGACTCTCGAGACCCACTATAAATGGAAGTGGAAGCCTTCTGGAGGATAACTTCAGGCAGATGGAGAAAACCTGGGCATGTTAAAATGGGCAGAAGGAAAAATTAAACCTTATCAGGGAACGTCTGCTGACTGCTTAGAGCCGCCAGAAATCTTATGTTGTGTGCGGCAAAGAAACCTAGAGTTTAATGTAGGTGACTGGGTATTCCTGAAGGTTTCACCGATGAAGGGCATGACAATATTTGGTAAGAAAGGCAAGATCAACCCGAGGTTTATTGGGTCGTATCAGATTCGCCGAAGGATAGGCCAGGTGGCTTATGAATTGGATTTACCTCCAGAATTAGAATCCCTTCACCTAGTTTTTCATGTATCAATGCTGAGGAAGTGCATAGGAGATACCTCCCGGATTTTCCCAGTAAAAGACGTCCAGATCACTGAGGAGTTAGCTTATGAAGAAGCTCCAGTAGCCATACTAGATCGGTAGATCCGCAGACTAAGAACTAAAGATGTTGCTTCCGTTAAAGTATTATGGAGGAATAAGAACCAAGAGGAGCTGACCTGGGAGGCAGAAGACTATATGAAAACTAGATATCCTCAGTTATTTCAGACTTGGTCAGATTGTGAAGCCAATAAGTTGCATTACATACATGTATATGAGAGATAATTGACTTCAGTCTATTGTGAAGTGAATGCCATAGTATTGTGTGAAGTACTTGTATTGGACTTTTCTGTGTTTCAGGGTTTTTGGATAGTCCATATTACAGGGGAGACTCTGCCGAAATTATTCCAGAATAAGTACTTGCAAGGTTAAGTTACTTGCCAGCAGAAGTTAACATACAAGGATGAATGTTCTTAAGGGGGGAGGATGTTACACCCCATAAGTTTCTAATGTTTAGTCGGCTTATGCATATGTTGGTTGAGAGTTTTAAAGTGTCATACGTACAAGGAAAGGACCCGAGAAAAGGCCGAATGAGTGCCAAGTTGGAATTTCGCGGGAGGAGGCCAAACCAAGCTGCCCAGAGGGGCAAAGTGGCACGGAGAAGCTCCTCCGTGTTAGCCAGCGTGGCACGGAGCAGAATCAGCATGATGGGCAGAGTGCCACGTTGCCTTGTCTTCTACCTCAAGTATATAAAGGCCTCACACTTATAAATTAGATCATTATCCAAATAATCATAGACAGAATGGAGGGAGTACGAAGAAACAAAGAAAAAATCATTCGATTACGCCGCTAAACGCCGTCCAAATCAAAATTAATTTCGGGTATTGAAGTATAAGGCTGCAGAGAGCATCGCTGCGGAGTTATTTTTGTAAAATATGCCCGGCAAATCATCGTCCCGCCAAGCCTAAGTTGATGGAATTGTTTCAAACTAGTGTCAATATGATCAGGTACCTAAAGTAAGTATTTCTCCCTTCTAGATTCCCAAGAAATTACGAGTTTTCAATCATCTTTCGATAAGTTGAAATATAGTCAGTATATATATATATATATATATATATATATATGTAAGTTATTGTTTTCTTCGAATTCAGTAACGAAGTTGGCCCTATTATTCTATTAGTATGATTACAGTTGAGAAGGGCAGTTGAATACGAGCTGATACTCATCAGTTAGTCAGAAAACAGAGAACGAGGTATGTATGGATTAACTTTAGGCATGTATCCTTGTCGAACAGTGTTACGACTTATGTTCTCGAATAGAAATAACGATCTCAGATGTTGCAGATGGTTGCTACCATTAGATTGTAATTTGATATGTTGTAATTAGCTATTATTGATATACATATATAAATAGCATATATGTTGCGAGTAGCTGCTAATAGGGACAACTGTTACATAAATTCTAGGTAGCTTCTAGAAAACATATACAGATCGTACTGCAGGACCCCTCGCTAAATGGGAGCAGGTTAAATGTGATTCGCATTATGAACGTTATATGAACTCTTTAAGTTCTTAGTTTATTGTGATTTTAGACTTATATGTTTGTTGCCAGGCCTAGACTTCAGAAGCTCGTAAGAGTTTTTGTCCCGAATCAATTGGTTAAACAGTATGGGCGCAATTAGGCGGTCTAACGACCAGTTGGCGCCTGTATTGGTAGGAAAGCATCCCTAGAGGTCATTGACGTTATCGCACATTCCATAACCAGAAATAGAGAAAGAATAGGTATATTCTAGAGTTAGCGACACCAGGGTTCTCCAGTGTATTGAGTGATCGCCCGCCATCCCTTTAGCCTTATCAATGATTGTCAGTCTTAGTCTACCTAACAATTGTCATGTAGGATGCCCAGCAAGCCAGCCCAGTCGTCCAAGTCAGATAAACCCGTGGGTACCCCAAGGAGGGGTCTACATCAGTAGTCAGTGACGGGCCAGCACCCTAGACGGTTCTTGTAAGGTATTCAGTACAGAGTGTCAAGAGAGGGCCAGTCTATATAGAATTGCCTATAAGATTGAGAATTTCCCAGAACAGTAATATAGATCCGCGTGGATTCAGACAAGGCTTAAGGAGTCTGTAGTACTCTGCTAGTACAGTGTTAACCACAAGTTAAGGAGATCGGTAAGCTCCCTATGAAGGACCAGGGTGCCGATCGTGTAGAAGCAAGTTCGACCATGCCAAGCCCTATAGTTTTTTAATTAGAAGAACAAAGTAGTTAGCTATCCACAACCACACAGTTATTCATGAGTTATAGAGGTCCGAGTGGGACATTCAGAGTGTTGTTAGGCCACTTCAGACCTCGCTTTATCATCCCAGACTATTAAAGATCATGATCACTATCAGGATCCTCTAATCAAATACGAGCACATGGCGTGCCTGCAGACAGCCATACAGATTATCCCAAAAGCGAGTAGCATTAGTATGAGGCCCAGAAGGCCAGATACGCTCTCTTTATACAAATAGATTGATGTGTCAGTATAGCACCTGGGTTGGGGTTTCCCTCAGTTAGAAGCCTTCCATGACCTCCCCAGGGTTAATAGCCATGTTGCTCGCCCGCTAGGGGCGAGGATACGTCGCTCAACGGAGCGGTATGCCGTCCGCAAGGGATGAAGATGGGGATCCAAATCCTTATATTGCCATGGATGGCTTTATACACCCCCCCCACACACACACACACACACGCCGAGCATTTACACCCGGGGTGTAGAGATCAAGAGTCCTCCGGACTCAAACACAGCTACAATTCAGGGGCCAAGCGGGCCCAATTGTAGACCCAGTGGACCGGTAGGTTGGCTACAGTACCAGTAGAGTTGTAGACACCTGAGTAGGGGTATATAGATTGAGATGTGCTCGCCAGGACGTATGGGGACCTGAACAAGCTATTCTATGTTGATTGTACCTCCCGGCTTATGGGGGCCAGGTGGGGTTCTTGTATGAATTCTTGTCTGCTAGCTGTAGTGTATAAATGTGTAAGTATGCAGTCTTAGCTTATGTACATGTAGTGTCAGTTAGCTGCAGATTACGAATCAGCAAACGTACAGGTTAACCTTTCAGCTCTTCTTTTTATTTACTTCTAGTCCTCTTCAGCTTATCTATTGCCTTACATATTTGGTACATATTGTACTGATGCCCTTCCCAGGGCGCTACATTACTTTCCTGCAGGTACAAATAGACGAGGAGCAGGTCCCTCGTAGTTTCAGTTAGTCGTACAGAACCATCAGCTCCCTTCTTGCGGGGCTTGTATGATAGAGGTTTATTCCTTTATTTTGTACATATGGGTAGGTCGGGGCCCTGTCCCGACAATCTTATTACTCCTATAGGCTTGCAGATTGTGATACTTCCCTGTGGTTAGATGATATCGGCCATGTGGGGCCTATATGTGTTTTGACTATGTGTGTTGGCCGTGTGGGGCCCTGTTTAGCTGTTTATTGGCAGCCTTGTCGGTCCCCATTGGACTCCCTATGTTTGTTTGTCTCTGGTTAGCTTTTTACTTTCACAGGTGGCTATAGGCCTTGTCGGCCTGGAGTTGTATTTACAGCCGCTATATAGCCCATTGTTTTTCTTGATTCTAGAGATAGAGTCAACCCTGCACTAGAGGTGCTTAGGCTCAGTCAGCTCAGCAGTTCAGATCCTAGTAGGGCACCAGGTGTCAGTCATGCCTCCCAAGGTGGGGCTTGACACAGTAAAACTTCATCACTGTCCTCTTTGTTGTTGAATCTAACTACAAAGTTGTCATCATTGTGATAATAAACCTTGGGCTTAGTTATATATTTCCACTGGCCTGCTATATATCGTTTAATTGTACTAATGGATGGGGATGCTCCGACCACACACACAATCAATGCAGATGTCCAGTATTCCATCTCCTTGTCAAATTCATCTTGATTCATTTGAGCTATATTGACACCCTCTTGAAAAATTGGGGCTATGAAAGAAAGATTTGTACCTCGAGCAACAAGTCTATTCCTTTCAAATAGATTCTTATAAATCTTCCCGTGGTTATGCTCTGGAAACAGTTCCTTCATGGGTTGTGTCCTACTATCAGCTATAACATACGCCTGTGACAATACCAGCTCGTCATTTGGAGTGGTCACAGTCTTGATCTATACATATATTCTATTCCTTGTGATCGTCATTGGCGTATCTGCGTTTCCTTTTAACACAGCTTCTAAAATCGCCGAGTTAGGGTTCGTAGTATGTAACAACTTAGGGACTCTCCTAACCAAGGACTAGGGTTCTTCCTGCAACTTCAGAAATTCCGGTAGGTCTTTAGCTCACATGTGCCACAGTTCAGTGATCATATAGCCATGCCTTTATACCCCGGCAAGGTATATTGGGTCTTATCAATAGAGCGTATACATCGAACTCCACTTTTAGCTCACGTGGTTACATGTTGATTAATAGAGACTCCCACAGTACAATTACAGTCTTCATGTCTAGTCTCAGTTCACAGATTTTTGGGATATATATATATATTACCCTAAAATTAGTTTTACTAGCCTTAGTATTTTTAGATTCTTAGGCTATTCCCAATATCTAGGATTTCAGATAGATTCATTGCATATTATATCTGTGATACTTTCAAATTCTAAGCATTTTTATATTTTCAGTTGCATATCTCATATACTTAGTACATTCAAAGTACTGATCGCATACCTTTTATGCTACATCATTTTATGACATAGGCTCAAGTATCCAGACTTAGCATTTGTAATACCTCGGATATGCCTAAGATTAGACTCGGGATCAAAATGGGAAGCTGGCTGAAAACTAGAGAAAAATACACAAGAAGGACGACCCAACAGATCGTTAGTCCAACCAATGACCGATTAGATCCAATCGTGGTAAGGGGATTCCTGGTGACAGTGGATACAACGGATGATGCAACAACTCATTGGTTGGAACAATGAGTCATTGTTTGTAATCATGGATGGAACTGGACCTTGGAATTTGAGGATGTAACGGGTCATCCAATGACCCGTCATGAGGTATAACAACCCATTGTCATGAGTCATTGTAAGGGAGTATGTAAATTTTCTGGGCAAAATAAGATAGGTTAAGTCCCTTTTTCTTAAGTCATTCCCATGCATGAAAATTAAGAGAATTCTAGAGAGATCAAGCATAGATTCAAGATCTTCCCTATCAATTCTCCATTGGGCATTCAAGAACTCTAGAATCTGATCTTACCCAAGTATGTAGGGTTACTAATGGGTGTTTCCATTTACACCCATACCTATTCTCTATTAATCTATGAAAACCTATCAAAAATCTCATGGGGTTTTGAATTCAATTTTGTGAAAATCTAATGATTTACTAATGGGTTGTTATGATTTGCGAATTCCATCATATTTTATGAATTTTGATTATATTTTTATAACTATTTTGATTATAAAATTATTGAATTCAATTTCTACTAAATTAAGCCTATATAAGCATGATCTATGGTGAATCGAGTTATGATCTCCTCTTCAATTAATGATATTTACAAGACCAGCATGATTTATGATTTTAAATATGGATTTACTCAATTAGCCATCATGATTTGATGATTTACAAGTTATATGTATGATCTATAAGTATACATGAAACCTATAATTCATGAATTATGTTTTGGCCGACTCGCGGGCCTTATGTCATGGCTAGTTTACGTTTGTTCAAGTATGCTTATGATTATTATGATTTAACTAGCCCATGAATTCATGCATGCTATACTAGGAGCACTATATATTTTTTGGGAGTAGTATCGAACACCGAGTAGGTTCGGGGCCTAGGTACTGCCCCAGATCTCATAAACTACGTGCCACCGTAGGTATGTTGGGACCTCCTTTGTGACTGTCCCCGGCCCAATTGGCCCTTTTCATGGTGATATCACACTTTCATGGTTCTACCCTTTGCAAGGTACAGACACCCTCCCCACTAGGGTTACATGTCGAGTTTCATGTGTGCTCATATGAGTATGTCGGTTTAGAGAATCTCCCACTATTCCTCGTGATTTATGCATGTTTATGATTATGTATGTTGGCTCAAGTTATGTTCAATGTAGCTTTACTCTCATGCTTATGATTACGATTGTACTGTGAATGCTTCGAAAACCTTGAGCTTTATGTTATGTTATGTTATAATATTTATGATATGAGCATGATGTCCTACTCTCATGATGTTTAATGAGCTTTTTACATCCTTTAAATTTACATTTTACTTAGCTTGCATACTCAGTACATTCCACATATTGACCGCATACTTTCTATGATGTATCATTTCATGATACAAGACCCGGCTCTCAAGCTCATCCTCATCTTTAGACCATCTTAGAGTTCACCTCCAGCAAATTGGTGAGTCCTCATGTTCCAAAGGTCATCTGACTAGACCTTATGTCATTTTATGTTTCAGTACTTGGCCGGGTTAGTTGGGGGTGTTGTCCCATCAACCCTGCTTGTGTAGTAGAGGCTTTCAGACAGTATGTAGTACTTAGCTTGCGTGTATGTCTAGTGATTTATTATGTTATATTATGTTATGTTTACATTTCCTCTATGCCTTATGTTCAGCCTTCCGCTTACAGTGAATGAAGTTGGATGTATGTTTATGCCATGGGTCGACTTGGGGCCTCTTGGGGTTCCTTGTCCCGTGTTATGATCCGGGTCTATGTTCAAGTCATGAAAAACTTGGTATCAGAGCCGTAGGTTTTGAAGTGTCCTAGGGTGTCTGAAAGTCATGTTAAGTAGAGTCTTTTTCATGGGTGTAAAGCACGCCACACTTATGACTAAGTGGCTACAAGACGTTTAGGAAATATTCCCTTCTTTCATGATCCATGTCATGCGATAAAAAGTCTTTCTATCCTTCTAATTCGTGTTATTCGCGATTGTAGAATCATGGCTCCTAGAAGAATGAATAGAAGAAGAAATGGGAATGGTGAAGGTCACGAGGATGGCAATGGTCATGGGCATCAGCAAGCCCCACCTGTTCAGGATCCCTAGGCACCAGAGCCAGTTGCTCACACGGAGTTTCGGACACCTATCCAGATGTTGGTGCAGGCCTTGCTGCTTAGTTCAACCAGCAGACTGTTGCGCATGTTCCCCAAAATGGAAATGCGGTAGCGAACCGGGTTAGAGATTTCTTGAGGATGAACCCTCCGGAGTTCCTTGGGTCCACGGTGGATGAGGATCCACACAATTTCATCGAGGAGATTTTAAAGATCACCTAGGTTATGGGGCTGACCAATGGAGATTGTGTTGACTTGGCCTCTTATCAGTTGAAGGGGTAGCCCACATATGGTTCAAGTAGTGGAGGGATACTAGGGTAGTGGATTCAGGCCCTATAGGTTGGGAAGAGTTCCATGCGGCATTCTTGGATAGGTTTTTCCCTCGAGAGATGAGGGAGCTTAAGGCAGCTGAGTTTTTTAACTTGAAGCCGGGTGACATGTCCGTTCAGGAGTACGCATTAGAGTTCACCCGTCTATCCAAGTATGCGCCAGAGTTGGTGGCAAACCAAAGGGCTCGGGTTAGCCATTTTTTGCATAGAGTGGCAGACTATTTGGATAAGGACTAAAAGATCGCCATGTTTCATCGGGATATAGACTCTCTCCGCATTGTGTTTCATGCTCAGCAGATGGAGTTAGTATATTGGAGGCAGAGAGAGGCCAAGAAGGCCAGGACCGACAGTTACGGGACTTCTCAGGCCAGATTAGGGGGTGGACAATTTCAGTTTCTACTCTTGTTGGTGATTCAATTGTAGCTACGCGAGTGTATAGAGGACGTCTGGTCACTGTATTGCATAAAGTCATCTCCACAGACCTTATAGAGTTAGCCATGATGGATTTTGATATTATTCTTAGCATGGATTGGTTGTATGCATGTTATGCTTCTATTAATTGTAGAACCCGTGCAGTGGAATTCTGTTTTTCGGGTGCGTCAGTCTTGGAGTGGAAGGGTAGTTCGGCTGTACCAACAGGTCGATTTATTTCATATCTTAAGGCTAGGAAGATGATTTCTAAGGGTTTCATGTATTATTTAGTTAGGTTTAAGTATGTTGAGTCCGAGACCCCAACTATCCAGTCAGTTCCGGTGGTGTGTGAGTACCCAGAAGTATTTTCGGATGATTTACCAATTGTTCCTCTTGAGAGGGAAGTCAATTTTGGTATTGATCTTCTATCTGATATGCAGCCTATCTCTATTCCTCCTTATAGGATTGCCCCAGCCGAGAAAAAGGAGTTGAAGGATCTATTGAAGGACCCATTAGATAAGGGCTTCATCAGGCCGAACAAGTCTCCATGGGGTGCACTAGTCTTATTTGTTCGAAAGAAGGATGGTTTGCTTCGTATGTGCATTGATTATCGGCAATTGAACAAAGTCACCATTAAGAATAGGTATCCTCTACCTAGGATCGATGATTTGTTTGACTAGCTTCAGGGTGCAAGGTGTTTCTCAAAGATAGATCTTAGGTCCGGGTATCATCAGCTCAGGGTTTGGGAGTGTGATATCCCGAAGACAGCCTTCAGGACGCGGTATGGTCATTATGAGTTTGTAGTTCTGTCTTTTTGACTAACAAATGCTCCTGCAGCTTTTATGGACCTGATGAATAGGGTGTTCAAGCCATACCTGGACATGTTCGTGATAGTAGTCATTGATGACAAGCCGTATCTAGACATGTTCGTAAGCATGTTCATTGATGACATCCTTATGTACTCTCAGAGTGAGGAGGAGCTTGCCGCTCATTTGAGAGTAGTGCTTCAGACTCTCAAGGATCTCCATTTGTATGCAAGCAAAGTTCAGCAAGTGCGAGTTTTGGTTGAACTCGGTAGCATTTTTGAGCCATGTGGTAATGAGTGAAGGCATAAAAATATATTCTTAGAAAATTGAGGCAGTGAAGAATTGGCCTAGACCGGTGAATCCTTCAGATATTTGGAGCTTCTTGGGTCTAGCTGGCTACTATCGGAGATTTGTTGAGGGTTTTTCATCAATTACAGCACCTTTGACCAAGTTGACTTAGAAGAAGGTGAAGTTTCAATGGTCGGAGGCTTGTGAGAAGAGCTTCCAAGAGATGAACACTTGATTTACAACCGCACCGGTGTTGACCCTACTCGAGGGTACGGATGGCTTTGTGGTGTATTATGATGCTTCGAGAATCGGAATCGGGTATGCATTGATACAGCGAGGGGTAATAGTGTCGCACCCAATTTTTCTCGTGAAAAGCGGGATACAACTGTCGCGCCCCATTTTTCTCGCGAAAAGTGGGATACAACATGTTGCGCCCCATTTTTCTCGCGAAAAGCGGGATACAACATGTGATGGCTCTTTTAGGATAATTAATATGAAGAGTCTCCACCTAACGATTTAAGGTGTGTTAGGGCACCGTTCTAAGCTAAAGGTCCGTTTGATTACCAAAGTTACCAGAATCGGGCAAGGGATTAAATTACCTCAAAAGAAAGGTGTTAGGCACCTTTCGAGGTCCACAAATGTGGTTCCCGGCCGGATTCATTAATATGATGGGAATTACTAGTGATAAAAAATAATTGATTTACGCTATTAATTTAAAACTACATTGATAATGTAAGTGAATAGAACAAAGAAACTAATAGACAAGCGAGAAGAAGGAAATTGGACGGAATGAATTTTAAAGGAAATTTATTTTTGTCAACAATATATATACAATAAATATCGAAAATAAAATAATAAAAATAATATAACGCATAAAAGAATAAAGCAGAAAAATTTATAGAATTCCACACAAAATGCAACCAAATAAACATTTATTTAAATGGGGCCGAACCTCAGTGAGGCGCCTACGTATCCCTAAAGGGAATCAGGCCGAACATAGTTCTACATTTAAAAGGGGGGGGGGTTATTTTAACCTAATGGGATTAACCCGTGCAACTTAAATAATATTTCGCAACCATTTGATTTGCTCGTATTATTCAGCAAGCACGGACTATCATATCTCACTACCCACCTAATTAATTGTTAACCCTAAAGCGTTTCTAGGTGAAGAGAACTAACATCCTAATACTTGCCTACCCATCCCAAGCCTAATGTTCAAGAGGCATTGGACTACTAATTGGGATTTTGGATCTAGAAATGTTAGGGTTGTTAAGGCAATTAAACGTCAAATAAATAGAAACTAAAGCCAAATAACATGTAAACGGTCTCATATAAGCCTCTACATGAATGGACATGACATGCAAAGTAGGCACCAACAAAGTGTAAATCCTATAGGCATGAGTTCTAAAATAAATGCAAATACTTTATTGTGTACGAAATCCAGCATCTAAAAGGAGATTTGTGACACAATTAAATAGTTGTATCTGTATAATAATTCAGGGGCATGACTTTCGGTTGTTAGGCTAACAAATTAAAAGAAGTGGTTAAATCTGATGATCTCTCATAGGTGATTTCATTTATTTATCCCAAAAGTAACTGTAATTAATTATTGCATTAGAACAAATGAACAGATTGCATGTAGACGGTTACAGAATCGCATAAAAGGATAACAATTGCACACATAATTTCTAGATAAATATGGCGGTTGTAAATTATGTCAGGTAGAATCCCAATCAGTTACTTCAGCATTTTCTTCAAAAACTATACGCAATACAGGTTTTAAGCCTCTTATCAGATTAATTCAAGATTAAACAGAGATTGCACAAAATAAGAATTCATTTAGTCATACATGCTTATTATACTACATATACTTTAAAAATTATGACTTAACATGTTAACCTTTGTAACCCTTAAAACATTATCCAACTAATTATTTCAGACTAAATTCCAATAAGCATGAATTCCAGTGTCACATATGTTATTAATTAAATTGAATTCCCATAAGCAAAGTTCCTAAGATGCAATTATAAGACCTTTTCATGTTAAATCGTTTAAAATCCTATAGACATGATTTCTATCGTTGTGTACGTTATGAAAATCCTATAGGCATGCTTTCTAATTGAACATATGTTATTGATTCAATTAATTCTTATGGGCACGATTTCTAGGTGAGTTTACTAATTAGAAGCAATAAAGGAAAAACATACAAACCCCACCCGCAGACCCCCTTCCACTATTAATTATCGTCTTTAAAGTTATTACATGCTGCTGAAAATAAATAAATACATCACCATACATTAAAATAATAAATATGTAAAAATAATAATAATTCTACAGCCCCTCTTGTCCCAGCAACTCTTCTTCTCCGTTAAAGAAGAACCTATTAAGCAAAAAATGTTGCAACTATACACATCCAAGTAAATGTGCCTAATTTCAAACACTTAGTCGAATGTGCAACCGAAATAAAACATCAAACATCATAGAACATGCATTAGTATAAGATTAGACCAGCCATTAGAGTGCACTAACCAGTTTACGATAATTCTGGCGAAACAGCGAATACCAAACGGCAAGTACCGATGAACTCTAAAACTTTTCACAATTGAGACCCCAATACTTAACACATTAAGATCAAAAAAACTTCAAGAGTTTCGAGCAGTGCTTGTGTCAAGGTGGCTTAAGGGAATTAGAAAACCAGAGTGAATAGCAAAGAAGTATTAAGAATAAAGTACTTTTCAATTTTTTTTTCTCAATGTTCGGATGAATGACAAGAGGGGAGGATACCCTTTATATAGCAGAAAAGTCGGAAAGGTCTAAAAAGAGAAAGAATATTACAATCAATTGACAATAATTATCTACCATATATGAGTAAATTGATTGATTTACTAAAATTAAAACAGGAAAAGAAAAAGTCTGTTTACCGAAATTGCAAGTATCAAAAAAAGGAAAATGTCTAGCGCTAAGACCAATTAAAAAAACAAAAGAATGAGAATGAATTGTCATTCCATGTATAAAAGTAAATAAATAAACAAACAATGAATTGACCTAATTATACGTAGCACAACTATATGGAAATAACCACAGTGACGAATCAAATGGTTAAACTAGGAAAGGAACAAATCAAATAAAGGTATTCAATAATAAATTATAAACATCTGTCAATGAATCCTAAACTACCTTATTTAAGGTATTTACCTACAAAGCAGTCTTGACACAGGGAGGAACAAATAAATCACCGAATAATAATATTTAACACTTAATTATGGGATTGCAATCATGGTAAAAATCATAACTTGAATAAATTAAACCTAAAAGCAGCAATTTTATAATAAAATAATAGAGTATCAAGTGAACAAACAACTGTATGTATTAAAATTTTAACAGAGTATAGAAAAATGAACCAAGCATGTATTTGTGTATGTCAAGAATGTGGGATAAACGGTGACATACAAACCTCTATGTCAAATACTAGAACTAAATAAACAACGATTTTCACCAGCTAGATCAAGATAGAGATAAAATTTTACAACCATTAGGGTTTCATGACTTTTAAAGGTGAACTCGAATGTTAATGAAACATAAATAAAATATATACTTATATATTTATATAACTAATTTTAACTCTATTCGTCAAAAACATGCACAAAATGGAGTAGAGAAATGAAATATCAAGTGTGCAGATTCGGACAAATTCAAACAAATCTGTCCTAAATCTGATAAAATCGTCAAGAAGAGAGGAAGATCTGGTGGTTTTCCGGCGTGGGTTTCTGGCGGAGGGGAAGAGAGTGGCAAGGAGGGTGATGTTTGTTCGTGTTATGCGATAGAGGGATGAGAGAGTTTGAGGGAGGAGGGAGATGTGAAGAAGACAAGGTGTTGCAGCGGGTTCTGGTCGGAAATGGAGGAAACAGAGGAGGGAGATGAGCGGCTTCAACAGCGAAGAAGATGAACGGAGACGGGTGGAGGGGTTGTTGTGTAGTGGCCATTGTTTGGGTGGAAGGGAAAAGAAGTGGGAGGAGAGGGTCGAGAGGAGAGAGGGTGGCGGCGGCTTGGAGAGGGTGAGAAGAATGAGGGGAAAAATGTTAGGGTTTGGGATGAGAGGGGATATTAAAGGAAATTAAGTAGGGTTTAATATCAACCTTGAGATCAAAATAGATGAATGGCTAGGATTAATTTTAAGGAAGATGGGTCGGTTTGGGTTAAATGGGTCACCCGGATGGGTTATTAGGTTGGAGTTAATTTAGGCTAGATTTGAATTTGAATAATAGCCAAATTTGATCAAAAATGGCTAAAATTGGCATAAATTGAATAGGAAGTGGCCAAATTTTAAATAAATTGGATGAAATTGGATTTTAGCTGCTATAAAATTAATAAATATACTACACTTGTAGATAATTTAATAAATAGGTAATAAAATAATTTAAATTATAGGAAAATCATATAAACATTATTATTAATATAAATAAATCATAAATTTGAGTAGACTCATGTAAATATTATATAATCGATAAATTATTATATTTTATAAATAACTCAATGGCTACGAAATATAATTAATTCATCGAAAATTATGTAAACTTTATTATCAGCATAAATAATTTATAAATTCAAAT
The DNA here is from genome assembly GCA_035772735.1 of Datura wrightii. NCBI lineage: Eukaryota > Viridiplantae > Streptophyta > Magnoliopsida > Solanales > Solanaceae > Datura > Datura wrightii. The sequence goes on along the minus strand of JASDFA010000020.1, from coordinate 106,469,854 downwards.
AAATTTGTAAAATTAGTAAAATTATGTAAATAGTTCATAAATATTAAGTAAAATATACATTTCACGATAAGAGCGTATATTAATACTAAATATATTATATACGACATAATTATTTAATATCAAAAATTTAAAATTAATACAAATTGTATGTACATATATATATATATATGCAATTTGAAATAGTTTTCGCAATATTAAGATAATTAATTATTTTATAAATGTAAATGCAAGTCGAATATTTACGTAAAACAGGTAAATAAAATGTATATATGTAAGCAGCATATAAGGGCATAGGGAGGTCAAAATTGGGTGTCAACAACTGCCCCTTCTTAGCACGGGAATGAAAAATGAATTGTTGAGCAAAGAAAGTTGACCTAGTGGCCAATTTTGTCCGACCGAAAAAAAAATTTCAGTAGGGCCAGATGAAACGAGTTGGGGTTGTGAAGATGTTGTGGCCGAGACTTTGGTATCAAGTCTCCTACATATCTTGGGTCTCACGAGAATCAGGCCACGTGTAGTTCTAAATTTAGGGATGAACGAGATCCCTAAAAATTAACAACACGAGGCTTGGATAAGGATGGGGTAGCATGAATCAACCAGATTTAGAATGCATTACAAAATAAGCTAGGTGAGAATAAGGTTCAAAAATTGGGGATAAGTCAAGCAGATAGTAGGAAAGGCGTTATCATTCGTAGCTTGTTATTCCTCGACGTTCGCGTAAGCAAACAACTAAAGCATATGCATCAAATACTTCGTAAAATAAACTGATGCAAAAAATTAAACATGATACAAGTTCCCTTTAGACGATGAAAGTTTTGCTTTGAGATAAAAGGATGATGTCTCTAAGCCATGATGTCTTGGGCCATGATACGCAAAATAAACTCCTTAGGCCATGAAAAATGATGCCTTTAGACTATGACGCCTTAGGAGCATGATAAGCAGAAAATAAATCCTCGAGATATTACATGATGTCCATAGGCCATGAAATGATGCATTTAGACCATGACACCTTCGGATGAGTGGGAGAAATGCTAATTTAAAGAAATAAAATTATTCGAGAGCCTCACTAATTCAATCAAAAGCTTTGGTTTATTCGGGCTCAATGCAAATAATCCATAGGGCTCAGAATGCAACAACGGGCTCAAAATGCATAAAATGGCTTGAAATGCAAATAACGGGCTTGAAATGCAAATAACGGGCTCAATGGGCTCAAATGCAGGTGCGGGCTCAACTGTATATCAAAATGCGTATATCACATGCATCACGGGCTTAATATGCAAATACAGGCTCGAATGTATATAAAAATGCATGTTATAATACATATCATGGGCTCAATGTGCAAATATGGGCTCAAATGTATATCACTATGCAAATGCGGGCTCAAATTATATCAATATGCAAATACGGGCTCAAGTGTATATAAAAATGTGTATATCACGTGCATCACGGGCTTAATATACAAATACGGGCTCGAATGTATATAAAAATGCATGTTATCATATATATATATCACAGGCTCAATATGTAATTACGGGCTCAAATGTATATCACTATGCAAATACGGGCTGAAATGTATATCAATATGCAAATATGGGCTCAAGTGTATATAAAAATGCGTATATCACGTGCATCACGGGCTTAATATGCAAATACGGGCTCGAATGTATATAAAAATGCATAATATCATATATATCACGGGCTCAATGTGCAAATACGGGCTCAAATGCATATTTCATGTATATCATGGGCTCGAGAATGCATGTAATAGCTTAAAATGTGAATAGGCTCAGATGATGGAATAGAAAGATATAAATATGGGGCATAAGGAAGAATGATTTAGCTCTATGTCGCCTTGTGACAAGACGTTCTCCATCTCTGCCTTTTGCATTTTCATTATTTTTGCGCTCAAAGAAAAATTATTAGTTTAAAAAGGGGAGGTTGATCTGTGTGTCTATCCTATAGCCTTCTTCTATTCATTAGACACCTGCTGTTAAACTCCGTCCAGGTATACGCTCGGGCATAAAGTTTAAACAAAAAGGTGAACTCTTTTTTTTAAAAATAATTTAGTAAAAGTAAAAGTAAGGTAAGTTTGAAATATGTAGAAAAATTGAGTTTAATCACGGGCCATGGCATATTTTAAAACCATACAACGTCCTTTTGTAAATTGAACCCTTGTCTTGACTTAGTCTTGACGAAATTTTGGGATCCTTCTCAAAATTTCTGCCCCAGTGTATAAAATGATGTAGACTTCCTTGCAAATGACATAGAGTTGCGAATTTTTGAGGTCCTCTCAAAAATTCTGCCCCAGTTGCAGCTTGTTAATCGAATCATTATAGAAAATATGACAGAATCACCGAGACCCATTTTAATGAAAGGGGAGAAGAAAATTTTATAAAGATATAGACTGAGTCCCAAAAGGACGCCTACGTATCCCTCTTAAATGGGAATCAGGTCCGACGTAGTTCAGGTTACAAGGCAGAGCAAAAAGAAAACTCCCGATCTAAATGTGGTATCTCTTAATGGCGTCTGAGTTGATAGGTTTCGGCCAGATTTCACCATCCATCTCTGCTAGGATAAGTGCTCCTCCTGTCAGCACTCGGTGAACTATGTAAGGACCTTGCCAGTTAGGCGAGAACTTGCCATTAGCTTCATCTTGGTGCGGAAAAATCCGCTTCAAAACCAATTGCCCAGGCGTGAAAAGTCTTGGACGAACTTTCTTGTTAAAAGCCTTGATCATCCTGTTCTAATAAAGTTGATCATGGCAAACAGCATTTATCCTTTTCCCATCAATGAGTGCTAGTTACTCAAATCTACTTTGCACCCATTCTGCATCGTTCAGTTCTGCTTCTTGAATGATTCTCAAAGAAGGAATTTTCACCTCAGCTGGTATCACTGCTTTATTACCATATACCAGCATATAAGGCGTAGCTCCAGTAGATGTTCGGAGAGTGGTACGATATCCCAACAAAGCAAAGGGCAGATTCTCATGCCAATGTCTATAGTTGTCAATCATCTTGCGCAAAATCTGCTTGATGTTCTTGTTTGCAGCCTCCACAACTCCATTCATCTGCGGCCTATATGCAGTAGAATTGCGGTGCTTGATCTTGAAGTTTTCACACGTCGTTCTCATCAAGTCACTATTTAGATTAGGCCATTGTCAGTAATAATAGATTTAGGTACCCCAAATCGGCAAATGAGATGGTCGCGAACAAAATCTGTCACCACCTTCTTTGTGACGTACTTGTGAGAAGTAGCTTCAACCCATTTAGTGAAGTAGTCAATTGCAACTAGAATGAATCTATGTCCATTAGACGTTGCAGGCTCAATGGGTCCAATTACATCCATTCCCCAAGCTGCAAATGGCCAAGGCGAGCTCGTGGCATGAAGCTCGAATCACATGTGTGTGGGTTTGACATCGATGGCATCTTTGCACGTACTTGTTACAGTCCGTCTCAATAGTCAACCAGAAATAGCCAGCTCTCAAGATCTTCTTTGCCAACATGAAACCGTTCATGTGGGGTCCACAAGTTCCAGCGTGAACTTCCTCAATCAAATTTGTTACCTCATTAGCATCCACATATCTTAACAATTCCAAGTCCGGAGTCCTCCTATAAAGGATTTCTCCGTTTAGGAAAAACTGATTGGCTAGCCTCTGAATCGTGCATTTTTGAACGCTTGTAGCATGCTCAGGATAACCCCCGTTTTTCAGATACCCTTTGATGTCAGCATACCATGGTTCAACGTCTGGTTCTTTCTCAACATGAAAGCAGTAAGATGGTTTACTTATGTATGTGAACAGGAATGGGATCAATGTAATTCTTATCAGGGTGCTGGATCATTGAAGACAACATAGCCATAGCATCCGCAAATTCATTCTGTATCCGGGGAATATGTCGGAATTCAATCTTGAAAAACCTCTTGCATAATTCTTGCACACAATGTAGATAGGGCAAGATCTTCGTGTTCTTCGTGGCCTATTCTCCCCTCACTTTATGCATCAGCAAGTCTGAGTCTCCAATTACCAGTAACGACTGCACGTTCATGTCGACTTCTAGTCGAATACCCAAGATGCAGGCTTCATACTCCACCATATTGTTAGTACAAGGGAATCGAAGCTTAGCTGATGCAGGGTAATGCTACCTAGTCTCTCATAGCAACACTGCTCCAATGCCTACTGCTTTGAAGTTTGCTGCTCCGTCGAAGAATAACCTCCAACCAACGTACTCTTCGGCAATATCTTCTCCTATGAAGGCTACTTCCTCATCAGGAAAGTATGCCTTCAGTGGTTCATACTCCTCATCTACAGGATTTTTAGCCAAATGATCTGCAAGAGCCTGTCCTTTTACCGCTTTCTGCGTGACATAGACAATATCAAACTCACTTAGCAATATCTGCCATTTGGCCAGCTTCCCTGTAGGCATGGGCTTTTGGAAGATATACTTCAACGGATCTATTTTGGAGATCAGATAAGTCGTGTAAGCAAACAAATAGGGCCTCAACTTCTGAGAAACCCAAGTCAAAGTGCAACACATCCTCTCCAGCAATGTATACCTAGCCTCATATGATGTGAACTTCTTGATCAAATAGTATATGGCTTGCTCCTTTTTCCCTGTCTCGTCATGTTGTCCCAAAACACAACCAAATGCGTTTTCTAGCACGGACAAATACAAGAGCAACGATATTCCTTGTTCTGGTGGGACTAAAACCGGTGCTTCTATAGATAATCTTTGATTCTATCAAAAGCTTGTTGACACTCAGGAGTCCACTCTGTAGCAGCATCTTTTCTCAGCAATTTGAAGATGGGCTTACAAATAACCGTTGTCTGAGCAATGAAACGGCTAATGTAGTTGAGTTGTCCTAAAAAGATCATGACTTCTTTCTTACTTTTTGGCAGTGGGAGCTCTTGGATGGACTTAATCTTGGTCAGATCCAACTCGATACCGCGACCGCTGACGATAAATCCCAATAATTTTCCTGATGGAACACCAAATGCACACTTCAACGGATTTAACTTCAAATTATACTTCTGCAATCTGCCGAAGAACTTTCTAAGGTCTGCCAGATGACTGAGCTTTTCTTTGACTTGATGATGACATCATCCACATAAACCTCAATTTCCTTGTGGATCATGTCGTGCAAGATGGCGGTCATGGCCCGCATTTAGGTGGCTCCAGCATTTTTCAACCCGAATGGCATTACCTTATAGAAGTATATGCCCCATGGTGAAAGGAATGCAGTTTTCTCAGCATCCTCATCATGCATTCTGACCTGATGATAGCCGGCGAAACAATCTACGAACGACTGTGTCTCATGCTTGGCACAATTGTCAATAAGGATGTGGATGTTTGGCAGCGGAAAATCATCTTTAGGGCTAGCATTGTTGAGATCCCTGTAATCCACACAAACTCTAACCTTTCCGTCCTTCTTCGGTATTGGCACGATATTGGCTAACCAGGTGGGATATTCTACTACTTTGAGGATTCCGGCGTCGATCTGCTTAGCCACTTCCTCTTTGATTTTCAGACTCATGTCGGTCTTGTATTTTCTCGGCTTTTGCTTTACAGGAGGATACGCTGGATCAGTAGGAAACCTATGCGCTACTATGGAATGGCTGAGCCCTGTCATATCAGCATAGGACCAGGCGAAGACGTCTTTATACTCCTTCAGAAACTCTATGTACTCCTCAACCTCACCTTTTGGCAAATGAGTGCTGACTTGAGTCTCCTTGGGTGTCTCTACATCTTTTAAGGTTACTACATTGGTCTTTGTCAAATTTGCTTTGGGATTGTCTTCGAACTCTTCTACCTCTTTGACAATTTCAACAAGTACTTCATCTTCTTCGGCTTCTAATGAGTTGCCTGTTTTATGTCGTATAGTTTCATTACAAGCCATGGCCTTATATTCAACGCTTTCGATATTGGAAATGCTGAAAATAAATAAAATTGAATCAAATATATGAAAAGAAAAATAATTTTATTAATTAAAATATTGGTCAAAAGTTTGACATAATATTCAAAAGAAAATTCCACGACTTTGAAAACAAATATTTATTTTGAAACAATAGAAAAACTGATCCTTTAGTCTACCCAGATGCCCGGCGAGCTCTGGATCGAGTGGCTGTCCAGTTGGTAGCTCCTCTTTTAACTCCTGCTTCCTGTTGTGGTGCCCCTCCTTCCTCCCCGTTGATAATGGTGTGGCAGCTATTATCACTTGGCTCATCCAAAAATAGATTCCTTAAGCTGAGCAGCACGACGTCTTCTTTGGTCCGCTTGATATCAATAAAACCGTCCGAAATGAAGGTTTGCTGAAGCGAAGCAGTGGGTTTGGCAACAAAAAACTTTCCTTTTCCAAAGGATATTTCCAATCGTCCAACTCTTCTGCAGTGGGTTGATATTCCAATCCAAAAGTGGTTTTTTGTGTTGCCACTTGCAGCGGCTCTGACATTCCTTGCAATTTGACTCCAAGACCCCTGCCTGGTTCAAACCCCAACCACAGTAGCATACTCAAAATCTTATCTCTCCACCACCTTCCTTCCTCGATGACACCAACAAGTTCTAAAGTGTGGAAACTTTCCCCATCCAAACCTCCCTTTCCTTCAATGACGGGGATAACAGGAGTAGTGTAAATTGGGCGGCTTTCATCCCCGTGGACCACGACCTCTTGGTGATCCCACTCAAACTTTAGGCAATGGTGCAGAGTTGAAGGCACAGCTCCCGCAGCATGAATCCATGAACGTCCCAATAGCAGATTGTAGGAGGCTGGGATGCCACTTACTTGGAATGTCATGGTGAATTTGGCAGGACCAACTAGCACGTCCAGGTCAATTTCCTCAACGGTGTCCCTTTGTGAACTATCAAAATCTTTGACGTTCATCTTTCATAGCTTGATTCGGGCGAGGTCAACTTCCAGCCGGGTCAAAGTGTTTAGCGGGAAAATATTTAACCGGAGCCTGGGTCAATCAATACCTTGGTGATGAACTTGTCCGAGTGCTACACCGTGATATGGAACGCTTTGTTATGAGCCACGCCTTCCACAGGCAATTCATCTTCATGAAACGAGATTTTTCTAGGCTTCAAATACCTGACCCACCATATGGGCCACTTCACTGCTAGATATGCTTGCAGGAATATATGCTTCTCCTAACAACTTCATAAAAGCCTTTTGGTGTTGATCAGAACTTTGCAGAAGGGATAAAATAGAAATTTGAGCCGGGGTCTTGCTCAACTGTTCTACCACCGAGTATTCTTTTGCTTGCACCTTTTTCATGATCCCATTATTTTTTGCCTCCATCGCTGGTTGTTTGCCTTTGTCGGCCCCTTGAACCAGAGTGTCAGGAGTGTATACTCTTCCAAACCACGTCACCCCTTGTGCTGCATCTGCCTATAACACCTTTGTTGTCCGTGAGGCATTTTCTTCGTAGCTCCAAGGTACAGTTTTGTATGAAGTTGGAGTGGCTCTTACCACTGTAAATGGAGGCCTTGGCATAGCTACCTCAACCTCGAACAGAGGACGTGCCTGCACTCTCCTAGATGAATCTGAAGAAGAACCTGTTTTGTGTTCGATCACCCCAATAGTATTCGACAAGTCTTTAACCTCATCAAAAGAAATCATATTCACTTGGTGATTTGGCAGAGGATTACTCGTTACATTCGGTGCCGAATCTTTGAGGTGAATAACCTTTATATCAATCAACTTTTGTATTTTGTCCTTCAACGATCTGCAGGACTCTGTAGTGTGCCCCCTCATGCCCGAGTGATACATACACACTTTGTTGTGGTCATACCACTTAGCTTGAGTATCGACCGGAAGTGCAGGAATAGGCTCAATGTAACTAGCTTCTTTCAGTATCACATATAGTTGATCAATCGGTTCTGCCAATGGAGTATAGGTCTTTGTTGGCCTCCTTTAAAATTGAGCCCTAGGCCTTTGTCTTGGTGAGGAAGAAGGTCATGAGTGAGAAGGTTGTAGATAAGAGGGTTGTGTGCTATAGATGGGATAAGTGGGGGCTTGGTATTGTGATGGAGGTGTTTGTAAATGGGTCGGAGGGGGAGTTTGATATGGTTCTCGGTAGGAATGGGGATTTTGGTATGGTGATGGAGCTTGATAAGGTGATGATGGAGCTTGATATGGTGGAGGTGGAGTTTGATAGGGTGAAGTCTGGTAATGCGGGGTTGGAATTTGGTAGTGTGGGGTTGGAGTCTGGGGTATGTAAACATAACTTCTCAGCCCTTGGGCCATCATAACGGTGCCTACTTCCTTCTTCTTGCGGCTTTCTGAAGTAGCTCCAGACTGCAAGGCTTTGTTAGCCGCTTGTAATGCATTCAAATTGATAATTGTACCATCCTTGATATCGTCTTCAATTTTCTCTTCCAACTTGATGATCTCTGCAAAACTTTTTTCACTGACTAGTATCAATCTTTCATAAACTTGGGGGTCCAAAGTTCGCATGAAAATGTCCTTCATCTGTGACTCTTCCATTAGGGGTCGCACTCTAGCGGCCTCGGTCCTCCAGCGAGTGGCAAATTCCCTAAAAGTCTCAGTGGGCTTTCTCTTGAGGTTTTGGATGTAATGCAAGTCAAGTGCATTTTCTGTATTGAAACCAAAACGCTTCACAAAGGCTGCTGCCATTTCTACCCAAGTAAACCATTTTTTTAGATTTTGCTCCACATACCAGCTAAGAGCTTCACCGGTCAAACTTCGCATGAACAATTTCATCCTTATCTTCTCATTTCATCCCACTCCTACTAGTTTGTCGCAATACAATCTCAGGTGGGCCCTTGGATCACCGGTCCCATTAAATGGTTTAAACTTGGGAGGTTTTGTACCCCTCCGGTAGCTCGACGTCAGGATGTATGCACAAGTCCTCATAATCTAGACCTGTTATTCCTTTGGTGCCTTCAACACTTTGCAATCTTCTGTTATCTTTTTCAACTCCTTTGCTAGAGTCTGAATCAATCTATCCTTTTCTGAAGGCTCGGATTCTTCCAGATGATGAGTTACAGGCACTGTCTCCACATAGATTGGGTTGGTATGAGTGCGGGCGTATGTTGCATTTATATTGGCCGGGGAAGGTATTTCTTAAGCCGGTGATGGGTAATGGGAGGTAGCTGGAGCTGACGGATTTGGTGGAGCTACGGGTTGTGAAGACATAGGAAGACTGGCTGGTGCTTTTGAAGTCGAGGCATCAGCTTGTGCCCCAAATAATGTTGTCTGGGTGTTTAAGCTGCGAACTTGTGCTAAGTCTTCTTGAAGCTCGAAAATTTTTTGCTCAAGCCTCATAATCACCTCGTTGTAACCTGGGGGCCAACCCCTTCGAAATTATCCCATTCATCCCTAGGTGCCACGTTACCACTGTTGTTATGCTCATCCATCTTGTTCTTCCCTCTGTTGCGGTTAGGAATGGGAAGAGGAGAAGGAGGAGCCCCTTTTGACATTGTATAATAGGCCAGGTTTGCACAGATCAACCTTTGGGAAGGGGAAAAATAAGACCAACAGCAAACAAATCATAGTTAGCAAGAGAGGTTAGAAATCATGCTGATTAAAGTAAAGATCAAACAAAAATGTTGATGCGTTTCCTAATTTTGGGGCCTCGTTTATGCCGGGGAGGCCTAACGAATTTGAATGAAACATGTTATTAAATATTGTCATTTGGCTCAAAAATAAACCCAAAATAAAACTTTATTATGATAAAAGTTGCAAAAAATTACAAGAAACGAACTAGATAACATTCAATTAAATCTTAAAAATTTCTTCATCGGTGTTTGATTTCTTTGGATCTTCTAATACTTTGTCAAAACAATGGCGACTAGATAGGAGATAGGCCAATGCTCGATCCTTCCCCATAGCTCCCCCATTCAAGCATTCTTCCCCATGTTTGCTGAATTCGTCACGCAAATCTTGTATCCTTAAATCCAAACCTAAGGCTTGATTCAACTCTTTGCCCATCTCAGCAATTTCTTTGGCATTGTCGTCGTGTAACTATCAGTGACAAGCCTCAGAATCTTGGACCTTTCTCTTTAAGCGGCGATAGAGGGTTTGTGCTTGGGATTCCTTACCCTCTACATGCTTGCCTCGTTTGACACTCGATATTGTAGTACTAGCCCAATCGTCATGCAGCCACTCGATATATCCTATTACGTAGCCCGCCTGATATCGGTATACCTCTATACTCTTCTCGTCGAGGTAGATCTTTTTTTTCCATGCTTTTGCAATGTCCAAAGCATGCAGAACGAAGTCATCCTTGTAATCCATTTGGTATGCTTCCATGTCGGCAACCCTGGGTATTATCTGCATTCTTCCAGCCTGACGCATTGTCCACATCGAAGAGAACGGTTGAAGGCCTCGGAGTCCTATCAAAACCGAATAGTATCGAGACTTGGTGTACACCACGAAGTTGGATCTCAGAAACCAATCGAACATCCATTGTACAGAGTCTTCTGTCAAATTACCCAACATTTGACCCCATTTTTCCACCTCCTCGGGCCTTTTTATTGGCTTAACTCCCATAGTGACCCTGTAATGGTGAGTGACAATGTGATCAGTTTCTATAGGCCTAGGCATGATCGGGTTGCTACGCACCTTTTGAAGATGTTCGATAAGCCAAAGTTGAAGCAACAAGTTACATCCTTCGAATTGCTTGAACCCATTTTTGCACTTTCCCAGAGATCGGTAGATGTTGGCCACGATCATTGGGACAATTGTGCAAGGTCCTTTGTCGACACCTTTGCATAGGGCGTAAACAACTGAAACAAGGCGGAGATCAATGTCTTCCTCAACTCCTCGTGGGAAGACCACAATCCCTAGAAAATAAACCATGAATGCAAATATTCTTTTGCTCATCCACGAGCTTGGATCGGGACTCTCTTCTTTGTAGATTTCGCGAGAGGATTTGTGATCAAATCGGTTGAGCAAATATTTTCCCGGCATCCTTCCCTTCATTACATAGGATACCATGTTGCTACCTTGCAGCCCAACTTGTCACACGCATCTTCTAGGGTGACGCATTTGGGTATAATCATCTCAGCTTTTTCCCATTTTCTATTCGTCCATAATAGACTCACGTTTTCCACATCCCACCAATTTCCTCCAACAGCGGAGTCATTTCAATGTTACCAAATATGAAGACAACTTTTTTCTCGTCCTAGAATGCAGTGGCCGCTTCTATAAGTTCTCGACAGGGAGTAACTTGCATAAGGGAAGGCAAGTGCCCCAATACTTTCCTCACCTCATTTTGTCCATATTCTCCTAAATCACACCATCATGTTTTCATTCCTACGGGCATGCACCAAACCATGCCAAATCTCGAATAGGAGGTAGGGAGACTCATTGTACCTGCTGCACAAAGAAAAGTTAAACTAATCTATCCACCCAGGAGCAAAATGACATTACTTAAACATTATTTCTCTCAAAAAATGCACATAATGTATGGATCGTCCTTTTCGGGATTTTAAAATCCCTTAAGACTTAGGGCAAGTTTCTCTATTTAATCTTGACGTACCATGGACGTTGCAATCTAAGTTTAATATGATGTGCCTACCTTACTAAAGGCGTACAAGAGTAGGTATGACACGGTTCCCTCAAGCGGAAAACTCGAGAGTGAGAAAGCTTATGACCGTCGACGCATCGCTGATCGACCAAATCACAAGACATTCCTCGAGGTGTTTTAATAGTGAACGACTGTGAAACCACGCAACCGTTGTTGTTTGTGATAGTGAGAGATTCCCAAGTGGGGGAAAATATGAGTGGTATGCCAGTTTAAAAAATACAACAGTTTATAAATAATTATCGCATATTACAAGTCATAAAGAGATAATAAATAATGATATGAAAAAACACAAACAGAAAATTGTCAGTAACTTCATGGTAAAACATATAAGAAAACGAATAAATATTGCTAGAAAAAAATAAAAGGAGAAGATTTTAAACCTGCAGTTAGCAATTTAAAAAATTAAAACTCAAATAAAAACCCCACATAAATGAACACGTTGTGGTTAAAGCCTAAAATCCCCAACAGAGTCGCCATGCTATCGCGCCCCATTTTTCTCGCGAAAAGCGAGATACAACTGTCGCGCCCCATTTTTCTCGCGAAAAGCGGGATACAACATGTCGCGCCCTATTTTTCTTGCGAAAAGCGGGATACAACATGTGACGGCTCTTTTAGGATAATTAATATGAAGAGTCTCCACCTAACGATTTGAGGTGTGTTAGGGCACCGTTCTAAGCTAAAGGTCTGTTTGATTACCTAAGTTACCAGAGTCGAGCAAGGGCTTAAATTACCTCAAAAGTAAGGTGTTAGGCACCTTTCAAGGTCCACAAATGTGGTTCCCGGCCGGATTCATTAATACGTGAGAAATTACTAGTGATCAAACATAATTGATTTTAGACTATTAATTTAAAACTAGATTGATAATGTAAGTGAATAGAACAAAGAAACTAAAAGACAAGCGAGAAGAAAGAAATTGGACGGAATGAATTTTAAAGGTAATTTATTTTTGTCAACAATATATATATACAATAAATATCGTAAATAAAATAATAAAAATAATGTAAAGCATAAAAGAACAAAGCAGAAAAAATTATAGAATTCCACACAAAATGCAACCAAATAAACATTTATTTAAATGGGGTCAAACCTCGGTGAAGCGCCTACGTATCCCTAAAGGGAATCAGGCCGAACGTAGTTCTACATTTAAAAGGGGGGGGTATTTTAACCTAATGGGATCACCCCGTGCAAATTAAATAATATTTCGCAACCATTTGGTTTGCTCGTATTATTCAGCGAGCACAGACTATCATATCACACTACCCACCTAATTAATTGTTAACCCTAAAGCGTTTCAAGGTGAAGAGAACTAACGTCCTAATACTTGTCTACCCGTCCCAAGCCTAATGTCCAAGAGGCATTGGACAACTAATTGAAATTTTGGATCTAGAAATCTTAGGGTTGTTAAGGCAATTAAACGTCAAATAAATAGCAACTAAAGCCAAATAACATGTAAACGGTCTCAGATAAGCCTCTACATGAATGGACATGACATGCAAAGTAGGCACCAACAAAGTGTAAATCCTATAGGCATGAGTTCTAAAATAAATGCAAACACTTTATTGTGTACAAAATCCAGCTTCTAAAGGGAGATTTGTGACACAATTAAATAGTTGTATCCGTACAATAATTCAGGGGCATGACTTTCGGTTGTTAGGCTAACAAATTAAAAAAAGTGGTTAAATCAGATGATCTCTCATAGGTGATTTCATTTATTTATCCTAAAATTCACTGTAATTAATTATTACATTAGAACAAATGAACAAATTGCATGTAGACGGTTACAGAATCATATAAAAGGATAACAATTGCACACATAATTTCTAGATAAAGATGGTGGCTATAAATTACGTAGGTAGAATCCCAATCAGTTACTTCAGCATTTTCTTCAAAAACTATACACAATACAGGTTTTAATCCTCTTATCAGATTAATTCAAGATTAAATAGAGATTGCACAAAATAAGAATTCGTTTAGTCAAACAGGCTGATTATACTACATATACTTTAAAAATTACGACTTAACATGTTAACCTTTGTAACCCCTAAAACATTATTGCAGCCAATTGTTTCAGACTAAATTCCAATAAGCATGAATTCCAGTGTCACATATGTTATTAATTAAATTGAATTCCCATAAGCAAAGTTCCTAAGATGCAATTATAAGACCTTTTCATGTTAAATCGTTTGAAATCCTATAGACATGATTTCTATCGCTGTGTACGTTATGAAAATCCTATAGGCATGCTTTCTAATTGAACATATGTTATTGATTCAATTAATTCTTATGGGCATGATTTCTAGGTGAGTTTAGTAATTAGAAGCAATAAAGGAAAAACATACAAAGCCCACCCCCAGACCCCCTTCCACTATTAATTATCGTCTTTAAAGTTATTACATGCTGCTGAAAATAAATAAATACATCACCATACATTAAAATAATAAATACGTAATAATAATAATAATAATTCTACAGCCCCTCTTGTCCCAGCAACTCTTCTTCTCCATTAAAGAAGAACCTGTTAAATAAATAATGTTGCAACTATACACATCCAAGTAAATGTGCCTAATTTCAAACACTTAGTCGAATGTGCAACCGAAATAAAAAATCAAACATCATAGAACATGCATTAGTATAAGATTAGACCAGCCATTAGAGTGCACTAATCAGTTTACGATATTTCTGGGGAAACAGCGAATACCAAACGGCAAGTACCGATGAACTCTAAAACTTTTCACAATTGAGACCCCAAAACTTAACACATCAAGATCATGAGAAATTCAAGAGTTTCGAGCAGTGCTTGTGTCGAGGTGGGTTAAGGGAATTAGAAAACTAGAGTAAATAGCAGAGAAGTATTAAGAATAAAGTACTTTTCAATATTTTTTCTCAATGTTCGGATGAATGACAAGAGGGGAGGATACCCCTTTATATAGCAGAAAAGTCAAAAAGGTCTAAAAAGAGAAGGAATATTACAATCAATTTACAATAATTATCTACCATATATGAGTAAATTGATTGATTTACTAAAATTAAAACGAGAAAAGAAAAAGTTTGTTTACCAAAATTGCAAGTATCAAAAAAAGGAAAATGTCTAGTGCTAAGACCAATTAAAAAAAAAAGAATGAGAATGAATTGTCATTCCACGTATAAAAGTAAATAAATAAACAAACAATGAATTGACCTAATTATACGTAGCACAACTATATGTAAATAACCACAGTGACGAATCAAATGGTTAAACTAGGAACGGAACAAATCAAATAAAGGTATTCAGTAATAAATTATAAACATCTGTCAATGAATCCTAAACTACCTTATTTAAGGTATTTACCTACAAAGCAGTCTTGACACAGGGAGAAACAAATAAATCACCGAATAATAATATTTAACACTTAATTACGGGATTGCATCATGGTATAAATCATAACTTGACTAAATTAAACCTAAAAGCAGCAATTTTATAACAAAATAATAGAGTATCAAGTGAGCAAACAACTGTATGTATTAAAATTTTAACAGAGTATAGAAAAATAAACCAAGCATGTATTCGTGTATGTCAAGAATGTGGGATAAATAGTGACATACAAACCTCTATGTCAAACATTAGAACTAAATAAACAACGATTTTCACCAGCTAGATCAAAATAGAGATAAAATTTTGCAACCATTAGGGTTTCATGACTTTTAAAGGTGAACTCGAATGTTAATGAAACATAAATAAAATATGTACCTATATATTTATATAACTAATTTTAACTCTATTCGTCAAAAACATGCACAAAATGGAGTAGAGAAAATTAAATATCAAGTGTGCAGATTTGGACAGATTCAAACAAATCTGTCCTAAATCTAATAAAATCATCAAGAAGAGTGGAAGATCTGGTGGTTTTCCAGCGTGGGTTTCCGACGGAGGGGAAGAGAGTGCCGAGGAGGGTGACGTTTGTTCGTGTTATGCGGTAGAGGGATGAGAGAGATTGAGGGAGGAGGGAGATGTGAAGAAGACAAGGTGTTGCAGCGGGTTCTGTTTGGAAATGGAGGAAACAGAGGAGGGAGATGTGAAGAAGACAAGGTGTTGCAGCGGGTTCTGTTTGGAAATGGAGGAAACAGAGGAGGGAGATGAGCGGCTTCAATGGAGAAGAAGATGAACGAAGACGGGTGAAGGAGTTGTTGTGCGGCGGCCATTGTTAGGGTGGAAGGGAAAAGAAGTGGGAGGAGAGGGTTGAGAGGAGAGAGGGTGGCGGCGGCTTGGAGAGGGTGAGAAGAATAAGGGGAAAAATGTTAGGGTTTGGGATGAGAGGGGATATTAAAGGAAATTAAATAGGGTTTAATATCAACCTTTAGATCAAAATAGATGAATGGCTAGGATTAATTTTAAGGAAGATGGGTCGGTTTATGGGTTAAATGGGTCACCCGGATGGGTTATTGGGTTGGAGTTAATTTAGGCTAGATCTGAATTTAAATAATAGCCAAAATTGATCAAAATGGCTAAATTTGGCATAAATTGAATAGGAAGTGGTCAAATTTTAAATAAATTGGATGAAATTGGATTTTAGCTGCTATTAAATTAATAAATATACTACACTTGTAGATAATTTAATAAATAGGTAATAAAATAGTTTAAATTACAGGAAAATCATATAAACATTATTATTAATATAAATAAATCATAAATTTGAGTAGACTCATATAAATATTATATAATTAATAAATTATTATATTTTATAAATAACTCAATGACTACGAAATATAATTAATTTATCAAAAATTATGTAAATTTTATTATCAACATAAATAATTTATAAATTTAAATAAATTAGTAAAATTAGTAAAATTATGTAAATAGTTCATAAAGATTAAGTAAAATATACATTTCACGATAAGAGGGTATATTAATACTAAATATATTATATACGACATAATTATTTAATATCGAAAATTTAATATTAATACAAATTATATGTACATATATATATATATATATATGCAATTTGAAATAGTTTTCGCAATATTACGATAATTAATTATTTTATAAATATAAATGCAATCGAATATTTATGTAAAAAAGGTAAATAAAATGTATATATGTAAACAACATATAAGGGCGTAGGAAGGTCAAAATTGGGTGTCAACAAATAGCATATACCTTTAGACAGTTAACGATCCATGAGAAGAATTACCCGACCCATGATCTAGAGTTGGCCGCGGTGGTATTCGCATTGAAGATGTGGCAACATTACCTGTATGGGGTCTATGTGGATGTGTTTACGGACCACAAGAGCTTTCAATATGTGTTCACCTAGAAGAACCTCAATCTACGGCAAAGAATTTGGTTAGAGCTACTCAAAGACTATGATATGAGTGTTCTTTACCATCCGGGTAAGGCTAATGTGGTGGCAGAAACACTTAGTAGGCTCTCGATGGAGAGTGTGTCCCATATGGATGAAGGGAAAAAGGAGTTGGTAAAGGATATACATCGGCTCACAAGGTTGGGGGTTAGACTGGTTAACTACACCGATAGCGGTGTTGTTGTTCAAAGCGAATCAGAATCGTCCTTGGTGAATGATGTAAAATCTAAACAAGATGAGGACTCGATTTTGGTAAGGTTGAAGGAAGTGGTTCGGATTCAGAAGGTGGAGATTTTCTCCCAAGGGGGAGATGGTGTGCCTCAGTCTCAAGGTAGCCTATGTGTTCCAGATGTTGAAGATTTAAGGAGCTGAATATTGCATGAGGCCCATGGATCCAGATATTCCATCCATCCGGGTGCCACCAAGATGTATCGTGATTTGCGAGAAATCTATTGGTGGGATGGTATGAAGAAGGATATTGCAAAATTTGTAGAAAAGTGCCCGAACTATTAGCAAGTAAAGGTTGAGCATCAAAAGTCAGGAGGAGTACTTCAGGATATTAGCATTCCTATTTGGAAGAGGGAAGAAATCAACATGGATTTCATAACAGGATTACCTCCTACTCACCGATAATATGATTGCATCTGGGTGGTGGTGGACAAGTTGACCAAGGCTGCACATTTTCTACCGGTGAAAACCACGGACTCAGCGGAGGATTACGTCAAGCTATATATCTGGGAGTTGGTTCGATTGCATGGAGTTCCCTTTTCCATTATTTCAGACCGAGGTACTCAATTTACCTCTTAGTTTTGGCAGTCCTTCCATAAAGGCTTGGGACTCAGGTTAAGCTCAGCACAGCATTTCATTCGCAGACAGATCGTCAAGCAGAATGTACAATCCAGACTCTCGAGGACATGTTGAGAGCATGTGTAATGGATTTCAAAGGTAGTTGGGATGATCACTTTCCACTGATCGAGTTTGCTTATAATAATAGTTATCGCTCCAGCATTTAGATGGCACCGTTCGAGGCTCTTTACATGCGGAGGTGTAGATCTCCCATCGGATGGTTTGAGGTTGGTAAGGCAGCTATGATAGGGCTTGATTCAGTTCATGAGGCTATGGTGAAGGTTCAGTTGATAAGGGACAGGCTGAAAACCTCTTAGAATCGTCAAAAGTCATATGCTGATGTGAGGAGGAAAGAGTTGGAGTGCGAGGTGGACGATTGGGTATTTCTGAAGGTATCTCCCATGAAGGGAGTAATGCAATTTGGGAAGAAAGAAAAACTAAGTCCCAATTATGTTGGTCCCTACCGGGTTGTGAGGAGAGTTGGTAAGATCGCATATGAGTTGGAGTTGCCCGCAGAGTTGTCTTCTGTGCATCCTGTGTTTCATGTATCACTTTTGAAGAAATGTTTAGGAGAACTAGCTCTAGTAGTCCCGGTAGACAGCGTTGGTGTATAAGATAGCCTTAGCTATGAGGAGGTTCCGGTGGAAATATTAGATCGCCAGGTTCGGAAGCTAAGGAACAAGGAAGTAGCTTCAGTGAAAGTATTATGGAGAAATCAGCATGTTCAAAGAGCTACGTGGGAAGCCGAAGCAGATATGATGGCTAAGTACCCACACTTATTGTCTACCGGCTCAGTTCCGACTTGAGGTATCAGTTTTGCCCTATAACTCTATCTAGTTTTCAGGTTCAAATAATGTGTTCAAGTTTCTTTGATGTATGTGGATGTGTATGTGAAGCATGAAATCAGTTCAGCTACGTGATATGCATCGGAGTTAGTCATTCCGTTAATTTTTGGGTTAAATGATCAGTGTTGGGTGTAATGATTGCATATCTTTGTTTTCTTCTTGTTTCCAACATTCGAGGACGAATGTTCCCAAGGGGGAGATATTGTAATACCCTGAAAATGCCTAAGATTAGACTCGGGATCAAAATAGGAAGTTGGCTGAAAATTGGAGAAAAGTGCATAGGATGGATGACCCAATAGATCATTGGTCCAACCAACGACCTATTGGATCCAGTTGTGGTAAGGGGAGTCCTGGTGACAGTGGATACAATGGATGATGCAATGACTCATTTCTAGGAACAACGAGTTGTTGTTTGTAATCATGGTGAAACTGGACCTTGGTATTTGAGGATGTAATGGGTCATCCAACGACCCGTCGTGAGGTATAACGACCCGTTGTAAGGGAGTATGTAAATTTCCAGTTCACTTAACGGATGTCCACCACGACCTATTGGAGGCAACCACGAGTCGTGGTGAGGCTCGTTACGAGATGAAGCTCAGGGTTTTCAAGAGACAAACAATGGTCGATCTAACGACCCGTAGGAGTTAACAACGACTCATCTTGTTGAGTCGTGGTTAGGATCCTAGATCAGGTTATAGACAGTGCAAACGACAGATCATACCACGGGACGTGGTATCCACCAATGACTCGTTGGTACGTCCATGGGAGCGACCAGTGTATTTTTTCAGGGTGATTTCATTAAGGGTATTTTTGACCTCTCTATGCTCTAAGGCCCTAAACTACGTCATTTTATGTATTTTTCTGGGCATAATAAGATAGGTTAAGTCCCTTTTTCTTAAGTCATTCTCATGCATGCAAATTAAGAATAATTCTACCGAGATCAAGCATATATTCAAGCTCTTCCCTATCAATTCTCCATTGGGCATTCAAGAACTCTAGAATCTAATCTTACCCAGGTATGTAGGATTACTAATGGGTGTTTCCATTCGCACCCATGCCCATTCTCTATTAATTTATGAAAACCTATCAAAAATCTCATGGGATTTTGAATTCAATTTTGTGAAAATCTAATGATTTACTAATGGGTTGTAATGATTTGCGAATTTCATCATATTTTATGAATTTTGATCATATTTTTACAACTATTTTGACTATAAAATTATTGAATTCAATTTCTACTAAATTAAGCCTATTTAAGCATGATCTATGGTGAATCAATTTATGATCTCCTCTTCAATTGATGATATTTACAAGCCCAGCATGATTTATAATTTTAAATATGGATTTATTCAATTACCCATCATGATTTGATGATTTACAAGTTATACGTATGATCTACAAGTATGCATGAAACCTATGATTCATGGATTATGTTTTTGCCGACAAACAGGCATTATGTCATGGCTAGTTTACGTTTGTTCAAGTATGCTTATGATTATTATGATTTAACTAGCCCATGAATTCATGCATGTTATACTATGAGTACTATATATATTTTGGGAGTAGTATCGAACACCGAGTAGGTTCGGGGCCTAGGTTCTACCCCAGATCTCATAAACTATGTGTCACCGTAGGTATGTTGGGACCTCTTTTGTGACTGTCCCCGGCCCAATTGGCCCTTTTCATGGTGATATCGCACTTTTATGATTCTACCCTTGGCAAGGTACAGACACCCTCCCGACTAGGGTTACAAGTCGACTTCATCTGTGTTCATATGGGGTATGTCAGTTAAGAGAATCTGCCACTATTCCTCATGATTTATGAATGTTTATGATTACGTATGTTGGCTCAAGTTATGTTCAATATATCTTTACTCTCATGCTTATGATTACGAATGTATTGTGAATGCTTCGAAAACCTTGAGCCTTATATTATGTTATGTTACGATATTTATAATATGAGCATGATATCCTACTCTCATGATGTTTAATGATTTTTTTACATCCTTTAAATGTCCGTTTTACTTACCTTGCATACTTGGTATATTCCACGTACTGACCGCATACTTTCTATGCTATATCGTTTCATGATACAGGACCCGACTCTCAGGCTCATCCTCATCTTTAGACCATCTTAGAGTTCAGATCCAGCATGTTGGTGAGTCCTCATGTTCCAAGGGCCGTCTGACTAGACCTTATGTCATTTTATGTTTCAGTACTTGGTCGGGTTAGTTATGGGTGTTGTCCCATCAACCCATCTTGTGCAGTAGAGGCTTTCAGACAGTATGTAGTACTCAGCTTGCGTGTATGTCTAGTGATTTCTTATATTACCCCAATCGCCCCCCCCCCCCCCCCCCCGGATCCCCTATTATATGAAAGAGCGAAAAAGTGCTTTCGTTTTTTTTTCCACTTATTCTTTATTTATTCTCCCATCTAGTACTCAGCTTGCATGTATGTCTAGTGATTTCTAATGTTATGTTATGTTATGTTTACGTTTCCGCTATGCTTATGTTCAGCCTTCCGCTTACAGTGAATGAAATTGGATGTATGCTTATGCCATGGGTCAACTTGGGGCCTCTCGGGGTTCCTTGTCCCGTGTTTACGATCTGGATCTATATTCGGGTCATGACATCATTGCAGCTAGATCTTCCTTCAACAATATCCAGCAGACTATCAGTGGTGAGTCCTCATTTCCCGAGGACTGGAGTGATTTTCTTTATTTCAGTCATCTAGTTTTAGTTACAAAATTTATAGTTAGCTCGTGATTTGCCCCGGTAGCTCATCAGTAGTAGAGCCTTTCAGAGGGAGTATTAGAATTTTAGCTTACGACTTAGTATTTATCTAGCTTTATTAGTATTCACTCCATTTTAGTATTTACTTATGTAATTTTTTTCTTATAAACCCAGTTAGCTTCCGCTCAATTTTCTATCTAATTCAAAATGTTAGTATTATGCTATGCCATAGGTTAGCTTGGGGTCACTTGTGACTCTAGGTACCGTATCATGTCCAACGTATAGACTCAGGTCATGACAAAAATAATGCCTTTGTTCAGTTTTCAAATTTTAAAAGTCCGAGGTAGACGAATGAGTTGAGCTCTGAATGTGTTACAACAGGATGATTTTCTCACGTTTCCTCATTGTACAGTCTCTGAATGTATATGTTGTTATGTCCTGCCTAAATCAAGTGTACCATAAATTCAAAGTACAATTTTTTTGTTATGGTTTCAAGTTTTGTATCATGAAAATTTTGGAAAGACCAAATGTGAATATCATCTTTCTTTATCGGAAAGACAAAGTTTTGTATCATGCTTTGAGAAATCTTTTGCATAACTTGCCTGTCTGAAAAGTTGTAAATTACTCATATTTAGATTAGCACTACAAAAAAATAAGTACGTTAATGCAGTATACTCTTTGAATGTTAATGGCTGGTGTAATATACATATGCATTGTGATTGAAAATACAAAATGAGAGATATAGATGTGTTGATATGACATGCTTCTGAAATCATCATTTTCATTTATTCTTTTTTTATTATTTTGAGCATTTTCTCCATTTTAAATAATTTATTATTACTACCAGGAAAATTTGGAAGGCCAAATGTGCGGCTAAATATGACAAGATCAAGCCTAATGTTAACAGGACCTTTGGTTTGATTTCTTTATTCATGTCTCAGTTGGTTAACCAACAATTTCAAAAAGTCAATGTGGAGGCTAAATGATTGGCTATTTTGTTAAGCAGCAACATTTTGTTCAAATCATAGACTCCTACGAAGTGGATCAAACCTCCCCCAATTTTGTGAAATTAAATTCTCATGAAAGTTGAAGGGGAGACGTGTGGATGAGGTGATGCAATAACAAACAACTCCCAAGGTTAGAGGTCTTATGAATATGGATAGGTAGAAAATTCCTATTTTTCGGATCTCTACAAGAAGATAACAACATCATCATTAAATCTCCTTGATCTCATGTCCATCTTGAAGTTTAGTGATCAGAGTAGTTTTACACTACTATAGAAGATCCTTTTGTATAATCTAGACTGGATACCTCATGCCAAAGCTTAAAATACTTTTTCTATTCAGCTTTGCATTTACTTTATCTTTGATTGTAAAAGGAGTTAATAGGAAAGTTTTTGTGTATTCCTTCAATGCTATTGTAATGTTGATGACTATAAATAAATTGTTTCCAAAGTGACGTTGGAATCTCTAGGGAGAAAGAGGAATAAACACAAGCATCAAAATTGAATTCCAATACAACACTATTGGTGGAGGAGGAAAGAGATTAAACAATCACTTTGTTACATGGCTATTTTACATCGTCTATGCAAATAAAAGCCTCAAGATATAGGGGACGACCCTTATCCCACAACATTCAATTGAATAGCATCACTTTATGCTACACAAATAATGATCAAATCAACAACTGATCATAATATTATGTAATCGGCGTCGTGTTATAACAGTACATGTTCCACGAATAGACGTAAATCTTTAGCATTGCAATGGAGAGATCGATGCCTCTGCGTTATCAAAGATCAACCCTCTATTTACATTTTACATATAGATTTTCCCTTTTTAATTGGAAGCCCATTTCACAACAACTCAAAAAAGATTCTCTAAGTCGGTAAAACATGAAGTCAAGCACTTTTCGTAAATATAGACCAAATGTCTCATTTTGTAAATATTGGTATATTCAACAAACTATGTCACAATATAAACTTTGATCAACATTTAAAAATTTATTTTTTAATCATATTAAAAAAAACTGCAACTTATGATATGTTTTTATAGTTTTTGAATATATAAATTTTAATTTCAAATTAAATTACTCTAATCTAATTAAGTTTTGAAAATTAGTCAAATTGACAATCGAAAAATAAAAAATGAAAATTAATAAAATAGCAAAATATTGTTTGTTCTCATTGAACTATATAAAGTTGTGTTCATGATTTAATGGAAAAAATTTATAGAATGAAATGTCTTCCAAACCACGAAAATTGCGGATTTGCAACCCATTTTATTTTTCTCTTTTTTTGAGGTTTTTTTAAATTTTTAATATATAATCTATTAACTAAATCACTTATAATAGCCTCACAAAACAAATCCAACTGTAAATAGGAGATAGCCAATTTTCATTTTAAAACCCACGTAGTTGCTTATTTAATGTTTACCTTAAAACCCAATTGAATGATTTATTCCTCCTCTACAGGTGATAATATCCTGAACAACCGTTTCTCTTCCTCTACAGGTTTGTATTTCCTATCTCAACTGCCGTTTCTCTTTCGCTTCTTAACTATTTGTTGTTACAATGAATTTTATTGTGTAATCTTTAAATAACTGTATTTAATTAATAGTTGCACATTTTCATACTCTTTTTTTATGTGTTAGATAAGAAGTGAATTTTTTTCATATTTTAGCTTGCTTAGTCTTTCTTGCTTTTAATTGAGTTTTTCGAATGGCGTATTCTTCTCTTTTAGAGTTGGTTATTAATAGAGATTATTTGATATAAGGGTTAGGATTTGTAGAATGTGGGATGTAATTAATTCCAAGAAAGATGGCGAGTTGATCAGTTTGGATGTGATATTTGTTGATGAAAAGGTACCTCATTATATAATTCTTACTTTTTGAATACACATTTGTTTCCAAACTCTTAATTCTAAAATCACATGCTGTTTTGATATATCAAAGCGATTTGGTGCATATTATAGTCAGAAAAAATCATGTTAATAGGTTCAAGAATAAGTTGGATGAAGGTTCATTATTTATCATCAAGAACTTCAAAGTAGTTGAAAGTAGTGGTACATATAGACCAGCTGAAACTCATTCAAAATTATTTTCTTTCCCTAAACTGTAATCAAAAGTTTATCTGAAGATATTGTTGATATTTCTATAAACAAATTTCACTTTATTAAACCAGAATTGATTGAGTCAATGGTGAACAACAATAAGATCTTATTAGGTATATATATACTTATAACTAGTAAAAGTACATGCGCTTCGCGCGGTCATTTAAATCCACTGACCTTATGAAATAATACTTTTATAAATTTAATCAAAGCAAAACAAATGGATTAAACAATAAATATACATGCAAAATAACTTTATAAATTAAATACATGACAAATATAAATTTATTTTTTTCAATTATCACTGACATTTTCTCTTTTTATAGTACCAAGTCATAAAAATACGATATCTACAATATGAAGAAAATTTATCAGCCATTAAAACTACAATAATATATACCTTATATATTAAACTACATAGTAATAAATGTTAATTGTGGAAAAGAAAATGGCAATAGTATATTATCATTCATCCTTGAATCGATCATCTTTGATTTTATTTTATAAATTTAGCCTTTTGCTTTCGGGCAGTGTTACTATTTGAAATTTTAGAAGAATCAAATAAACGTCAACATGAATTATTCATTTTTTTAATAAATAAATAATTATTGGTAAAAGAAACAATAGAAAGATGGGGAAAAGGTGAATAGATATTCTAGTTTTAACTTGATATTTTCTTGTAGAAAGTTCATCGCTCCCTTTTGTATTACATATATCATTTAAATATTCTCCCATTTAAAATGCTCAAAAGAAATTATTAAAATAAAAAATAAAACGGAGTATGTTTCATGATTCTACAAAAAATTAACTAATTATATATACTTGAAGAGGAAAAATATTCCAATAAACTAATAAGATCTATAGGTGCTTTATAAAAAAATCATGATACCAAAGTGATAGGGTTCAATTTGAAACAATACTTTTATTTCAATGTCAGTCAAGAAATACACATTTATTACTTTAAGAATCATTTACAACTTGCAGTTTAACTTGAAAATCTATCCACACTTCTCTGCTGAATGTGAGAAAATAATTTATTGTATAGTAATCTGTGTCTTGGGATAATAGATGTTTCATTCCAGTCATGTTCCTCAATGGGTCGTCCAACACAATATCCTTGAAGCCATGCCAAATTTTGTTACTTCTCATCTTTTTGTCATGGTTCATGAAGCACATCAAGGGCTAAAGGTCTTTATGTTTTTACCATAGGCATACCAAATTCGAATTTCTCTTCAAGAGATGCCAGTATAGATCTTTAATGAAAATTCTAATTGTACCTTCAGTAATTTCAGTAGCAAAAACACCGGGCAAATACTCAATTAGCAAACATCAGTTATCAATTAGAGGTCTAATAAATGACATTAACCTTCAATGTATATCCTACCACCCCTACGCCAAAAAATATAATACAAATTATTATAGAGAAAAATTAGATAACCTAGAAACTGTAGACGAATGCATGCAATAATGCAAGTATATATAAAATTAGAGGAGGAACGTTAACTATTCCAAAATAAGAAGAAAAAATCATTCCATTGTGATTTTTCTATTGAAAAATAGTTATTAGTGTCTTGCGTAATCATATTTAATAAGGAATATTGGCTTCTAATATTCATGTCTGCGCTAAAAAAGTTTTATAGTAATAGATAGAATCTCTTATTATACCACTAACAGACTTCTTATCATTCAAAAGTTGATGTAAATAATTGCTAGCTACATTAATAGAAATGTGACTCTTGCAAACTGCAGTAGTGAAGTCATATAGATGATTAAAAATATCTGACCTTTAAAAAAATTAGATCAATCTCTATCAGAAATAAAACTCAATAAAAGCAAGTATATAGAGAGGTCAAATCTTTAAAAAAATAAGAAATTTATAAAATTCACTAACTCAGCAACTAAAAATTCAAAATATTAGCTCAATGAAAAAATTCATAAAATTGCCAAAATAGACGGATAAAGGAAAGAAAATTTTTATAAGTCGGATTGCAGATGCTAAAAGGGAGGGACAATCAAACCTCGAATAAAAGTTTTTGAAAGTCATCATAGCTTTCTTCCTCTTCCTTTTTTCTTGTACTTTGTGGAATCTTCTCTAATATTTTTGCCCCTCTATAGTCTTAGATTAGAGTTTTTGCTTTAACTTTTACAAACTAAATTAAATAATTCATCAGAGATATAAAGTAAGATAAAATAAAAAGAAGAAAGATTATTAATAAATTTCAATACCTATTATTAACAGATTTTAATACCTTGGTGAAATAAAAAAAACAATGAGAATTCTTTTATACTTTTAAATGTAAAATTTGTTGAATAGCTCTGGGACCCTCAGAATGTTGGCTGTAACTTGATCACTGGTTCAACCTTTGTAAAATTTAATACAATACCAAAATTTAATCAAAAATACTTGATTATTTGGTTAAAGAAAATTTATTTTTACTTTTCAAGTATTAAGAATACCAACAAGTTATACAAATATAGCATCAGCACAACTCAAGTAGATCGACATATAGAAATACAATAGAGATCTCATCTCCATAAACTTAAATTTACTAACAACATTTATTTTCTTATAGGGATAAAAAAAAGATAGAGGAAATACGCCACATGCAATTTTCAATTTGTTAGAAGATTAAAAGAAGAACTCTATAGCTTCTCCATTTCGAAAAGCTATAGAAAGTCCAAAATTCACTCAAGTTTCAGCTAATGAACTGGTAAGTGTTATTAGCCATAACTCAGGTGAACAACTTCATTGCTGAAGACTAACTTTTGTGGGCCATTCAGAACCTCTTGGAATGAGAAGCAACATAACAATTTGGTGACATGTTCATTTCAGGGTAAAGCATTTTATTAATATATATAAACATTTTTCCCCACACAAATGTTAGCATCAAATTATCTTGAATCCACACATCAACAAGCAAATCAAAATTGAATTGCTAGTAAAAATTTAATGCAAATGTATAAGAGAAACTTGGTGACCAATGATATAAAAAAAATCAAGCGTTCACTCCAGATAATATTTTCAATAAAACTATTAGCACGTAAAATTCACGTGACTCCTCTATTTCTCACCAAATGTAATTTATTTTCATTGTAAAGTAAGGTTAGAACTACTTTGTTGTATGTGTGTGTTGTTCAACATCAAAGTTTAAGTACATGACATCTCACATCAAAATAATTACGATGACAAAGTTCACACAAAATTGTTATTTTTTTCCTTTTTTGGTAAGTCCAATTTGAAGACCAAGTACACAAACACATTAAGAGTTATATAGAGTATTTAGTATTTTGAAATAAATAAGTTTTCCAGAAATTAGAAGAAAAGACATAATTTTTAGGATTAGTAAAAGTGATTTTTTATTTTTTTAAATAGAATATTCAGTAAAAAAATGACTTCATTTATTCTTGTTGTTTGTCTAATAAGAGGAGGAAAAAGGATTCTCTCATATAATAATGAGTGATAGGTCCAATATAATACAATAAATATTTGATTTCATAGTTCATTCTAGTTTGTGCAACTTATCAAGAAAAGAAGAGCTGCAAGCGTAGAGAATGTTATGAATTTTTGCCATCTCATTAATGTAGTAAAATGGGATAAAATTATAAAATTTTCTGTTCTTAGTCTTTTTTATTCATCTTGAAAATAAAGACAGCTCAAAGTTTTAATCAAAAGCTTTACTTGCTTATATATAAATTATTGGTGTTCTTGAATTTCAAATTTTCATTTTGGTTTTTAGATTTAAGTCAACATCTTGCGTAACTATAAAAGTTGTCATCGTATGACAAGATTACAGGTTAAAGTTGTGAAACAACCTCTTGCAATAATGTAAGGTAATATTGCATAAATAAGACCCAATTTAATCTGACCCTTCCTCTGAACACATTCATAGCGGGATCTCAAATGCATTGGCCTATTCTTTTCAAGGTTGAATCAAAAGTCATGTGCTATATAATTACAAATAAAAAATTATGTGAAATTAGATTGATAATCAAATTTGACCGTCTTTCCGATGATAGCCAATAAAAATAATTATTATATTTATTATGAAAGTGGTTGGTATGTTATATCTGATTAATTTTTTAGGGAAATATTCATGTTGTTACCTTAAAAGGAAGTGTAGAACTTATTATGAAACTATTTTAAGCATGTAATTATTCTAATTCTAAGTACCTTGACAAAACTAAAAAAAAAACACTTCTTATTCTTTAATAAATAATTATTGTTAGGACGGTCCAAACTCCTAAAGGACTCCAACTCATTTTTTGGTTGTAGTCTAGCAGAAACAGAACGGTGGAAGAACCTGAAACTTTATGTCAAATTTTGGTGTCTTATTTTCCTAAAATTCCAGCAGAATAGGTGTTACGAAAATCCTTCAAGTGTAAGAATGTAAATTTTGTATATTTTATTAAAGATTAAATGAATCTCATAAATAGGCAATAAATTAACCAAAAGATGTATTTTTTAATTATG
Source organism: Datura wrightii (assembly GCA_035772735.1). NCBI lineage: Eukaryota > Viridiplantae > Streptophyta > Magnoliopsida > Solanales > Solanaceae > Datura > Datura wrightii. Next base: position 106,440,965 of record JASDFA010000020.1, on the reverse strand, counting down.
TAATAACTTTAATCAAGCAGGAATACGAGAATATAAATTTAAAGATACATGAAACATCAACTAAACATAAAAGAAAAACTAAAAATCGCAAAAAGTGAAAAGGTGATGATTTTCCTTAGTGGCGAGGAGTAAATTTGGGCAAAATTTCTAATCGAGAAGAATAATCCGTGTCCCCTATCCTCTGTTGAGGTAGTAATTCCTAAAATAAATTCAATGTTACAACCAACTTTCATTTCAACTTCTTTCTACTGCACTATATATTCCTCCATTAATGTAAAAGGGATTGGAAGAAGATACATGAAACATTAACTAACATTTAAATAAATTAAAAATAAAAAAAGAGAAAGGAGAAGATTTATCTTGATGAAAAAGAGTAAATTAAATTTGAAAAATCCACGTCCCTTATCCTCTGTTGAGGCAGTAATCCGTTAAATTAAATTCAATGTCACAGTCAAGTTTTTTCAACTTCTTTCTACGGGAAAGAAAATTTTTTTGATCAACAATTTTCAAGAATTTGATGTATCAACTTATCTCTAACTCTTTTTAAGATGAGATAGAGAAAAGCGCGGAAGAAGATGCAGAGAGGGAGGAAAAGAAAGAGGGGGAGGAAGGAAGCAGTTTTGGCAGAAATTATTAGAGGAAGAGACACCAATTATCAAGCTGAATAAACATGACTATTGGATTTTCTTCTTTCTTTTTAAATGAACAGACTGGGAAAAAAGGAAAAAATATAGAAAAAAAAAAGATAAATGAGATTCCTATACTGTGATATATGACATGTAGGCGAGCCTAAGTCCCTCCTTTATATAGATATATAGATTTTCAAATTTTTAACAAATTATTTAACTATCAATGTTATTCCAGCAAACACTTTTTGTTCTTCATTTATAGACATGGTTTGTCGTTTATATGGAGTTGGTGACATGGAAAGTGCTGGACTGAAGTGGAGAAAAACGGACATTCAAATTGTTATTGATTAGTAAGCCGGCCATCTCATTTTAAGTAGTTTTATTTTTTTTTATCTCTCTAAAGGTGAACTTGTAAGACAAAATGTACAATTATGATAAAATTCATTTATTTACTCTAATTAATTGTGCCTCAAAATAAATAATATTATGTGGGAAATAAACATTGATAATTTCTTTTGATTAGATTTAAATAAAGTATTATATTTTGAGTTTTATTTTTCTGGATAGTTCGACGAAATAAAAAATTACCTTATGGAAAGATCTGGGAAAGAAGTTTGCTCCTTACTTTCACACGCAAAATTCCGGGCTATATATAGTGATTATTACTTCCATAATGATTAAGAAATTCCGTGGTATTGTATTAGATTTAATTATCGGATGTTATATATTCATGTGCTAACATTATGAAGAAATTGTCGCCGCAATTTTTATTAAATCCATTGTTAATAGGTGAAGTTAGCTTCTCCACCACTTATGCTAGCAAAATGTATGTTAATCTTGATATAAATTACACAAGATCTTTGATGCAAAAATTTTCCACCATATCCTTAGGAGTACAAATTATTGAAAGCTCTAATTTTAATAGCATTCCAATTGAGGAAGAGATGTTATGAATCGAATGGACATTAAGAATTTGTTGGAGTCTGATTGGAGTGTTGAATACACGTTATTTTTCACTTCATAGATTTTTGGTTTGCCATTTCAACAAGATTGATAATTGTATTATTCTTTAAAATTGTAGGAATATATTGTTACTATGAGGAGAAAAATTATAAAAGTAGTGAACTATTTTAGATGGTACTACATTTCATGTAATGTGTGCTCAAAAAAGATTGAACAAGCAAATGATGTTTATCGATGCCTGATAACGCTCAAACTTACACTTCCTGGCAAAGTATGAAGCGGACATCGTTAATATAGAACCCAAAAAAGAGGTTGGGGTTAAACCCACAGGGAATAAGATAAGAACTAGACTAATGCCAGTACTTAATATTGTTGGTAGTTATCTCCAAATTGGGGGGTTTAAAGAAAAACAATAATAAAACAAGATCGCAATTGTGGTTGTTATCAAGATTTGGAAATAACTAAGGTAAGTGTTCCCCATGCGTTCATAACTACTTCAGGTATACATGCGTGATTAGTCCCAGTGCTTACTTGTAGAACTGATAACTAGGGTTTATCTAAACGACTGATTCGTCCCTATTGGATGACTATTCTCAATCACCGGGTCAGGTCTCATGAGCGATTTCAAACTAACTGTTATCAATACATCCCAAATTAACTTTTCTACGATCGCAGATCAAGTTATACAATGATCATAAAAATCAAGGCTTTGTTGTAATTCTCTTTTCCTAATCTCTACTTCTCTAGGTTCAAGCAAGTAAAGAATTCGGACAAGTCCTAACGTTGTGCACCGTTAAGAAACATTAAAGATGAAGAGAATACAATTAAAGCATTTAACATTGATTTTGAATCACTTTGTGTAATCCTATTTCGTTAATTCACCATAGTTGTCACGTCCCAAAATACTCCCTTGATGTGACTGGCACTCGCTAACATCACCACCTGGCAAACCTATTTTCCAAACACTTAACCTTTTCTATAAGCATTGAAATACAATATATGCAACTCCAGACACATGAATAGTCATAAAAGTGAAATAATTATCCAACTAAAATCAAGTCTCAATTTATAAGATAGCACACGACCGTTTAGGTAGTGTTTCTCTAGTCCAAATCCTACACTAAGACCATGGAGCATCTAATAGAGTTGCATGTGTTTAGCTGTTGGGCATGAAAACCCCAAGAAAAAAAATTATATAAAGAGTAGATAAAACCGAAATGATAGCCTCTACGAATCGATGTAAAAGATCACCTCAGTAGTAGAATCTACGCGAACGGACTCGTCAGCCACTAGTCTCACCTCCCATAACAGAATCTGCATAGACATGCAAGTAAGGAGTGATATATATATAAATATAACTCAGTAATATCCTCGACCCATCACTTTAATACCTCTGAAACAAGTGTTAAAAAATGCAACCACAACGAGTACAAAAAAAATATACACAACATATATTTTCAAAGTATAAAACTTTAGTAAAGTCCAAACAAATGTTCAACAAGATCACTATATATATATAGATGTATATCTAAAAAAAACTCACACTCAGGACTTGTCAAATGGCAGTGATAGAGATCAACCTAATACCTCGACTAGCCCTCGGAAACATATATAATGCCCCAATAGTATACTATGGCGGCAAGTAAAAGGGCCCTAACATGCTAAGGTAGCGCAATTATGACCCTAGTAATTATATCACCACAGCAAAGGAAGGATATCCAACTCCCCAACGCCATAGTACAAGACCTCACCACACCACAGATCAATTATGAAATAATTTTTCTTAAAAAATATTTTTCTCAAAGTAACATATATGTAGGTTAAAGACCATGGATTCTTTCAAGTACACGCTTGTCCCAACACATGAACTAGGTAGATAAAACATAATTTTTAAAACAGGTTAAAAATGCAAGCACCAAAGCTTAAAGTCTCACCTACCTCAAATTTATAACTCAAGCACACTTTTTAATATTTTAGAACTATGCTCTAGGGTCTCTGGATCACCTCAAACTACACAAAAATAGGTTTAGAATGGTCAAAAACTCTTCAGTAGAAGCTTTCTTAGTTTTTAACAGAAGTCTAATTCGCGGTCAAAGTTTGACCAAAAAAGTCAACTCTGATCAACGGGGCAGAATTCCTGAATTATGACCACCAACAGATTCTCATTGATGAGAGAATTCCAGAACATTAATCAAAATTAAATTTTGGTAACGTTTGCCCTTCCAAATTGATGATTTAGGTTGAAGAACCCTAGGGCTAAACTTTCTCAATTCTTCAAAATTTCTCCATGTTCTATCATATAAAATTTCTTACAATCACGTAATAAACTCAAGAAAAAGATAGGATCATTACCTTAACTCTTTGGATCGAAAATTCTTATTTTTCTCTCCTCTTTTCTCTTCCTTTCTTCTCTCCTCTTCTGCGTTATTTTTTATTTCTACATTATTTTTTTCTACTGCATTCTGCTTTTCCAGTAGAAATAGTGTTTTTTTCCCTAGTTCAATTGCGCTTTGGCTCTTATTATTGTTATTATTATTATTATTATTATTATTATTATTATTATAAATTATTTTAAATTCTTATCTTTTTTTTTTATTTCTTGATTACTAAATAACCCTTCATTAAATTAGGGCTATTACATTCTCCCCTTCTAAGAATAACGTTCGTCCTCAAACGGGTCTAGAATCATACCTATAGTATCAAATAGATGAGGATATATATCTCGCATGTCGGCCTCGGACTCCCAAGTAGCCTCCTCGGTTGGATGATTGCGTCATAACACTTTGACGGAAGCCACCTTCTTGGACCTCAATTGTTGCACTTGCCTATCGATAATAGATATCAAACCTTCCTCATAGGTCAAATTCTCATCAAGTTCCACATCCTCCGGCTGGATCTTATAACTATCATCATGAACATATCGTCTAAGCATGGACACGTGAAATAAAGGATGAACATCGGACAATCTCGGAGGTAAGGCAAGGCTATACACCACCAACCCAATCTAATCCAAAATCTCATAAGGACCAATGTATCTAGGACTTAACTTACCTTTTCGGCTAAATCTAATAACTCCTTTCATAGGGAAAACTTTTAGAAAGACTTTCTCACCCTTCACGAACTCTATATCACAGATTTCTTATCTGCATAGGACTTTTATCTGCTTGGTGCTATCTTAAGTCATTATCGTATCAATGCAACTTTCTCCAAAGCTTGCTGAACTAAATATGGACTTAATAATTGTGCTTTGCCAGGTTCAAACCATCCAACTGGCGAACGACACTTGCGACCATATAGAGTCTCAAACGGCACCATCTGTATACTCGATTGGTAGCTATTATTATAAGCAAACTCTGCCAAAGGAAACTAATCGTCCCAATTGCCACCAAAATCAATCACACAAGCTCTAAGCATGTCCTCCAAGATTTGAATAACCCGTTCAGACTGTCCGTCAGTTTGCATATGAAAAGGTTTACTCAACTTGACTTGCGAAACCAATGACTTCTGAAAAGACCTCCAAAACTCTACAGTGAATTATGCACCTCGATCAGATATTATTGAAATAGGCACACCATGAAGACGAACTATCTCACGAAGATAAAGATCTGCTAACTGCTTTGCGGTATGAGTAACCCAAACTAGTATGAAATGTGCTGACTTTGTGAGTCTGTCGACAATCACCCAAACAGGGTCGTGTTTCTTGAAAGTATTTGGTAACCCAACAACAAAATCCATAGTAATCCTCTCCCACTTACACTCTGAGATAATCAAGTTTTGCATTACTCCCTGCGGTTTTTGATGTTCATACTTGACTTGTTGACAATAGCAACTAGTCACATGCTTCAAAATATCAGCCTTCATACCCTTCCACTAGTACAATCCATGCAAGTCTTGATACATTTTTATAGCACCTGAGTGAATGGAGTATCGTGAGCTATGAGCCTCTTCAAGAATTAGCTATTTCACATCACCCACAATGGGAAAACACAATCAACCATGTCGACGAAGAACACTTTCATCATCAATAGAGAATGACTTAACGCCCTCATCCTGCACTCGATATCGTAGTCTAGTAAGGTAGGGATCTTCATATTGATGAATCTTGACTTCTCCAACTAAGGACGATTGTACCACCATACCCGATAGTAACTTTCCCGGCACTGTATGATCAATTTGAACTCCACGATTGGCCAATAATGCTTGAATATCCATAACCATAGATCGCTTTTCAACAAACCGGGCTAGACTACCCATAGACTTTCTACTCAAGAAGTCCGCCACCACATTCGCCTTCTCAGGGTGATACAAAATGGTAAGATCATAATCTTTAAGTAACTCTAACCACTGTCATTATCTTAGATTCAGATCTTTTTTCTTGAATATGTATTGTAGACTCTTATTGATCAGTATAAATTTCATATGGCTCACCATAAAGATAGTAATGCTAGATCTTCAGTGCAAATACGACTGCGGCCAATTCCAAGTCGTGATTCGAATAATTCTTCTCATGAATTTTTAGTTGCCGAGACGCATATGCCACAACTTTACCGTTTGCATTAATACACAACCCAATCTGACTCGAGACACATCATAATAAATAGTAAAACCACCCTCCACAGTAGGTAAGTTCAAAATCAGAGCTGTAGTCAACACAGTCTTTAATTTATGAAAGCTTTCCTCACATCCATCAGACCACCGGAATACTACACCTTTCTGAGTTAAATACGTCAATGGAGAGGCTATCTTTGAGAAGACCTCCACAAATCTTCTGTAATATCCAGCTAGTCCTAAGAAGCTGCGTATCTCTGTAGGAGTACTCGGTCGAGGCCAATCTCAGACTGCTTCAATCTTTCTTGGATCAACTTGGATTCCATCTCGTGACACTATATGTCCCAAAAAGAAAATTGGCCTAACTAGAACTCACATTTTGAGAACTTGGCATAAACCTTCCGTTATCTAAGTGTTTGTAGCACAATTTTCAGGTGTTGTTCATGTTCTGCCTCACTCCGAGAGTAGACCAGATTGTCATCAATGAACACAATCACAAAATGGTCTAAGTATGGCTTGAATACCCAATTCATAAGATCCATAAATGCTGCAGGTGCACTAGTCAACCCGAAAGACATCACCAAAAATTTATAGTGCCCATATCTGGTCTGAAAAGCTATCTTAGAGATATCCTTGGTCTTGATTCTCATCTGATGGTAACCTGATCTCAAGTTAATTTTGGAAAATTAAGTAGCACTCTATAGTTGTCGAATAGATCATCAATACGAGGCAATGAATATTTATTCTTGATCGTCGCCTTATTCAACTGTCTGTAGTCAATGCACATTCTCATTGTATCATCTTTCTTTTTCACAAATAACACAGGTGCACCCCAAGGAGATACACTAGGCCTGATGAAACCCTTATCAATTAGCTCTTGGAGTTGAACCTTCAGTTCTCTCAACTCAGCTGAAGCCATACGGTATGGAGAAATAGTAATAGGTTGAGTTCCTAGGACTAAATCAATGATGAAATCAATATTGGGGGTATCCTAGGAAAATCTTCTGGAAATACATCAACAAATTCTCGAACAATAGGAACATTGTCAATAGTAACATCCTCTGCTCGAGTATCATGAATGGTAGCAATAAAACCCAAACACCCATGATTAATCATTCTACATGCCTTTACATAAGATATTATCTTTCCTTGGGTCGCAGGAGTCAAGCCTTTCCACACTAAATGTGGTTCTTCAGGAAATTTAAAATGTATAAGCTTAGCATAGTAATCAACTAAATCATAACATGATGACAACCAATCCATACCCATAATCACATCAAAATCAAACATGGGAACTCTAGTAGATCAACTACGGTGTCCCTATCCTGAACAGATATCACACAGTCTTTATAAACTCTATCCACTGCCAGAGTGGGGTCATAACTATATATGGCACAATAAGAGACTCAACTCTTCGTTCTCAAAATATAGCAAAAGATAAAGATACATACGAATACGTAGAACCAGGATCAATAAGAGCATGTGCCCCGTGAGAGTTGACAATTATAATACCTGTGACTACTGCATTAGATGCCTCAATATCCTGTCTGGCCATAGCAAATAATCTTAGTGGTCCATATGCTCCCTAGGCAACCTGTGCACCTTGTCGACCCTGTCCACGAGCACTCTATTGAGCGGCCCTAGCTGACTGAGCCTCAGAAGGTGTACTTGTAGTGGTTCCCTGCAGATGTGTCATAGCCGGAATAGTACCAGAGTTCCTCTTAGGATAATATTTAGTATATGCCCCTTTTCACCACAAGTAAAACAAGGACCAGCAACCCCATAACAACGACCATCATGATTCCTACTACAATTAGGACACTTCTGATATGAACTTGACTGATATGAGTTGTTACTCTTTCTCTGCATCTGTTGTTGATCCTGTCTAGTTGGATTATCACCTCTGGAAGACTGTACCACTGACCCTGACTACGTAGGCCTAGATTGCCCACGATGATGGCCTGCAATAACCTAATTTAATAAAGGGTTATTTCATAATTTAGCCAAAAAAAAAGGGAAAGAAGCCAGTAAAAATAATAAATTAATTAAAGGGTTGCTTGCTATAGAAATAGTGGAAAAAGAACGCAGTGCAAGAAAAGAAAAGAAAGGAAGAAAAAGAGATGAAAAGAGAAGAGAAAAATAGAGATTTTCATCCCAAATTATCAAGGTAATGATTCTAAACTTTTCTATGAGATTATCATGTGATTAGGGATAAAGTTTTATGGTGAAATCATGAAAATTTTTTGAGGAATTGAAAAAGTTTAACCCTAGGGTTTTTCAACCTATATCATTGATTTGAAAGAGAAAATGTTCTCAAAATTCGATTTTAAATAGTGTTCTGGAATCCTCTCATCAAGGAGAATCTGTTGGTGGTCATGGTTCGGAAATTCTACCTCGTTGACCAGAGTTGACTTTTTAGGTTAACCCTTTGACCGCGAGTTTGACTTACTTTAAAAATTAAGAGAATATTCACCCAAGAATTTTTGATCATTTTGAACCTATATTTGTGTAGTTTGAGGTGATTCGGGGACCGAGAGCATGGTTCTGCTTTATTGAAACAGGTACTTGAGTTGTGAATTTGAGGTAAGTGAGACTTTAAGCTTTGATGCTTGCTTTTCAAAAAACTGTTTTAAAAATTATGTTTTGTCTACCTGGTCCATGTGTTGCGATAAGCGTGTACTTGGTAGAGTTGGTGGTCTTTGACTAATCACATATATGTTACTTTGAGAAAGATATTTTTTTAGAAAATTATTATTTAATAGTTGATCTATGGTATGGCATGGTCTCGTATCATGGCATTGGGGCGTTGGATATCCTTCCTTCGCTGTCATTATATAGTTACTAGGGGCATACATGTGCTACCGTAATATGTTAGGGGCCTTGTACTTGCTGCCGTAGTATACTATTGGGGCATTACATATGCTTCCGAGGACTATTCAGGGTGTTAGGTTGATCTCTTTCACTGCCATTTGACAAGTCCTAAGTGTGAGTTTTTTTTTGTTGAGATATATAGTGATCTTGTGAACGTTTGTTTGGACTTTATTGAGGATTACATTATGAAATATAGTTTTGTGCATATTATTTTTGTGTTCGTTGTTGTTGTATTTTTTAAGACATGTTCCAGAGGTATTAAAGAGTCTTCATCATTTATTCATTAATATATTTTCTCTTATGATTTCTCTTAGATGCTCCATGGTCTAATGTGGGTCTGGGAAAGAATTTCAAATTAGTATTTGAAGATATTAACTATCTCATAATTAATTATCATATTATTTGGGTACTTATATGATTTATTTAATATTGTGAATTTATTGTTAAAATATGAAAATTTGGTTCGCCTGGCTGGTGGTATGTCCTGGGTGCCAATCACCTCTAAGGAATAATTTGGAACGTGACAAAGTTGGTATCAGAGCCTAGGCTTTAAGTCCCGAGTCATGGAGCAGTGTTTGGTAGAGTCTTGTTCATGTGTATGTAGACGTCCATACTTATGACCTTGAGGCTGGCTATTGAACATCTAGGATGTTTTTCGTTCTTTCATTCCTTATTCGTGATTTAAGATAAATCAAGTTGAACCTTGAGATGTTCCTTGCGCAGACAATTAGGATACACATATCCTTATTTGCTAGATGAGATAGTCGAATTGAATTCTTTTTAGCAATATATATGCTATGGAGAGTGGCATTGGGTACACGAAACATTGTCTGTATTGATTGTAGTTGAGATTGGATATATTGTAGATTTTGAGATATCTCTATTTACAAGGGAACCTCTACCAAAAATGTTTAAGAAGTTTGAAAGTTAGTGAAACTTTTGAAAGTCAGAAACCTGTGTGAATAGAGAAGTGATCAAATGATATGACTTTCGTGTGAGAGCGTTGTATTTAAATTTGAGGTTGTGGATATAATTCTCTGTTATAATTATAATTAATAAAGAAAAGAAGTCTGCCAGGAAAGTAAGAAGTATACTGGCTTACCCATGTCTAAACTATTGAATTTTACAGTGAAAGATATTTTGGGGATAGTGCTTATATGGTTTTAGGTATAATGCCTCTTAAAGAGAATAATTATTATTAGTGATGTTATGATGGTGATGTCATAAGTGTGATTGTGGTGTGAGAATATATAATTTAAGTACATTGAACATGAACGTAAAAGTTCCTATGAGATGCACAATTGTTCATGGAACAGGTCCGGAATAAATTTTGGGTTATGAAAGAATAAGACTCTTAAAAAAGGACGATCATGGTAAAAGATTGAGTATGAAACTTAGCACATATTAGCATGCTTAGTTATTGAAGTAAGGTTGAGATGTGAAATATTAAGATTGCCACGCACGATGAAATAAAAGATCATAAAAGAAGTTTGAGTAATGACGTGATTGTCATAAGGAAAAGTAATCAGTTTGCACAATTTCACTATCATATGTTGTGTTGATAAAACACAAGCTTGAGGTAGACGAGCAACACAGTATTGGGGTGATATGTAAATATGGATAAAGAGGGAACTTGTGTACAAAGAGGTACTATTTATAATTTTGACCCAAGTGGGGGAGTCACCATTGTTAACCAGTCTATCAAATATGTGTGAATATTTTGATAACATTTGTCCTTTCAAATTGATAATTTAGTTTGAAAAACCCTAGGGCTAAACTTTCTCAATTCTTCAAAATTTCTCCATGATCTATCCTATAAACTTTCTTATAATTGCATAATAAACTCAAAAAAAAGATTAGGATTATTACCTTGATGCTTTGGATCGAAAATCCTTATTTTTCTCTCCTCTTTTCTTCTCTTTTCTCTTCCTTTCTTCTCTCCTCTTCTGCGTTT